>CP059620.1:1938271-2584362 GCA_016906575.1 Ceratobasidium sp. AG-Ba | reverse complement strand
AACTAACCTAACCTAACCTAACCTAACCTAACCTAACCTAACCTAACCTTATCACGTGACCCCGGCGCTTAATCAGCGCTCGGCGCTTACCGTGGTTACATAACTCGCTCCAGCAACTTCTCTGCCTTGTAACTTGGAGCGAGGAGCGAGTTATCACGTGACCCCGGCGCTTAAATCACGTGACCTTCGGACTCAGCGCGGCTCTATAAGATTCGGAGCCGCACAAACCTAAGAGCGAGTTACATAATGCGTAAACAATGTCACATGACCTCCTAACACCACTGCCAAACACTCAAACAAGGTCATGTGACCAGTAAACAACTGCGGACTGCGCCGCAGCAATGACTCATACCCTCGCACAGGGTATATAAGACGATGAAGCAAAGCTAGGAGCCCTAGTTTGCTTTATCTCGTCCACCACCGGACTCGTACGTGTAAACTACAGATAGACCACCAAATAAACAAACTACCACACAACAAACGAACGTAGCCACTACTTAAGGACAACAAAGGAGAGAGACGACAGGGTCCTGACAACCACCTCAGATCTGCCCAGGAAGCGGTCCAAAATAGCAAGCTCTGCGGTAGCTCAAGTAGGTAGCGCGACAGCGGCGCCTAGTGCTCCTGCGGAAGATGCCGCCATGCAGGCCTCCACCTCTGCCTCAAAGCTGGAAAGCCGGGCGCAGCACTTCGGATTCCAGGTCGAACCATGTTTCCTACCACCGACTGCTCCCCAACACTCTCCACTGCTGTTCCAGACCCCGGTGCCGCTCATAGTGGCCAGTTCCTCCCCACCACCAGCCTCATCGTCCCCGCCGCCGGCCTCATCATCCCCACCGCCATCTCCTTCACCTTTGCTGTGTCCTCTACAAGCGTCGTCTCCTCCACCCTTGTCGTCTCCTGTAGCCTTGCGGTCGGCTTCTTCAGCGCTGGGCCCTTTGATTGCTCCTCCCGCCTGGAGAAACTCCTCCAGCTCAGATGGTGCCATTGCAGAGGCACCCATTCTCACAGGTAGGCTTCATGAATGATAAGTAAGGATAGCTCACTGATCTGTTTGTTTGTCCATGTGTGCCTGTGGTCCCGTTCAGTCCCTCTGACCGCTGCAAGAAGCCAACCTCTTGTTTGGAGCAGGGGGACCAACCAACCCAGTGGTGTTCGTTCTTCGAGCAGGAGCGTCGCTTCGGATGAGGAGGCGCCGCAATCTCCCGTACTCACATCCCCTGTTGTGTTACTGCACGTTCCCCCACCGCTAACAGAAATACCTCGGGCCGCTGCACAACCAAGGCCAAAGCCAAGGCCTGCACCAAGGTCAGAGCCTCTCAGCGGAACTGGGGATGGGTCGATTGACTTCTTTGATCTTTCCAATCGGCCTGCTGTCCTATCCAAACCTATCCCGCTGGAAAGCCCACCCGCTGTTGCAAGGACCCCGCGAACGCCACGTAAACACATCCCTTTAGTCCCTGCACACCTACGGCCAAAGCCAAAACCTGCACCAAGGCCAGAGCCTCTCGCTAGTCCTGTGTGTCACAACCCTCGTTTCTAAGGGTGTTTACTTTCTGTTCTGGATACGACGGCGTCGGCGTCGGATCTTAGCCTGATGCGTGGCAGCCTCCTGTGGCTGTTCGTAGACGTAGTCGAGTGTGGAAGCGTCGATGACAGCCCTGTGTAGGGTATCGAGCCTCTTGGTCTTAGGAGTATAGTCCTCTGCTCGTTTGGCGAGTAGGACGTCGAAGGCACCCGTCTCTTGGAGAGACTGTGATTGACTCGTGGCTTGCAGTGTATTACTAAGTACCTAAGTTAATAGGACCTAGTATCGATAGTTGAGTCTTAAGTGTATAAGTCTGATGTATATCTCTTAGTTGTTATCACCCTTGAGGGGAGATCGACGAGGTAGAGCAAGCTGGTCTTGGAGCAGCTTGCACACCGAGTATTTATACTCATGGGTACATGGTCTGTGCGTACAGTTCCAATAATACATGAGCTAAAGATAGTACGTGTTTCTAAAAGAGTGTGTGTCTAAAAGTAGAGCGTAGCTAAGAATAGTCCAAGAAGACTGTATGCGTGCTACAAATAGCCTTGATCAGTAAGCATCCATGTGGTGCGTGCTAAAGATAGCTTTGATCAGTAAGCGTCCATGTGGAGGCTTAGTTAATACGCCAATCAGCCTTACTAAGGGGAAGAAAAGAAGTGAGTGGCTTATACAGCGTGTAAGCCACGAGAAAAGATAGAGGTCATGTCCGTGGCTCATGACATTACCCCCCTCTTAATGGCGAGTTTTAGGGGACATGAAACGAGCAGGCAAGACAAAGGTTCGTGGAGGATAAATTGAAAAAGTAAAGGATTACAAAAAATTCTTTTTGAGTCCGTAAGAAATGTCCGTGATTTAGAATTCCTCAGTGTCCTTAGGGTGGTATACCCCGGCGCCATTAGGGGCCTCGGCTCCCCAGGCTTCTTCCTTCAGCTTGACCCATTCTTCGTCTTCATCTAGGGGTTCGAGAAGAAGGTCGGCCATGTCGACCGAAAGGTCTTTATTGCCTTTGTCCCAGGCCCTCTGATCCAGCCAGTCCAGTAGCTCCCTCTTTGACCACCTCTCCTTCTCGGCTAGCTCGACTACTTCCCCGAAGGATATTTCCTTCAGGACTTCCTGGTAGTTCTTCGAGATGTCAGGTGCCTGGCACCACTCTTCGACTACCCTTGCTACGATGGCCATCTTCTGACCCTTATCCCCTATTGACCCCATCCATTCCTTCTTCATCTCCTCTATGTCACTCAGACGGAACCACCATTCCGTCGAGTTTTCCACCCATTTGGGCACCGCCTTCTCCTTTCCTTGGTTCTCCCATTCTTCCAGTCGCTTGATGAGGTGGGGGGTGCTGAATTGGTTTATCGATTTTTTAATTAGCCGGTCATTTCGATCTTTGGTCCTGGTATAATCTTCGTACCAGCTCATCTTCTTGACTTTTTGCACCTCCTTCACCAGGTGCTCGACTTCACTCCCCACCCACTCTTCAATTACAAATAGTTTGGTGGCCTGCATGGCCCTATCGGACTCCGGCCGGGGTCCCTTGCCGACCCAGTACAGGTTGCCCCGTTTAGGGCATTGGAGGGTGTGGGTGGCAAGCCACCTGCAGTTCCACCGCTCGGCCATGGGGATATAGTCGAGGGTGAGGTTTGGGTCGAGGGACTTGGCAAAGTCCGCGCTTCGGATGAAGCTATCGCATCGCCGGATAGCGTCTTGGTAGCTATAGAGTCTATCACCGCCATGGCCCCATGTGAGTTTGTGTGAGACACGTTGTTTTCCCCATACTGACTTGGGGGAATTGTTGGTGACGATCCTGGCGTCACGGGGGTCGTAGCGCACACCGGTGGTCTTGGCAGACTTGGAGTTACGGGTGGGGGCCATGGTAGAATAGGAAGTGTAAAAGAGTTTGTTGTTTTTGGAAGTGGTTCAGGAGTAGAGCTAGAGCTGCTGGTGGTGAGGTTTGAGGCTTTCCCCCCCGCTCTTTTATACTTCTCTTTGTTTGGTTTGTAGTTCTTTGGTAAGGGAGCTTTGGGGTGTCGTCTGAGTAGATCGTCCATGATTTGGGGTAGTCCGGCTATTTTTTCAGCCCTTTCCATTGTGTCTTCTATCGGGTCATACCCCTTCCACCTGACTTGGTAGTATAGACCGTTCTTCCGTTGTTCCCATGCGACCACATGGTCTACTTCATATTCTTCCTCTCCTTCTTCTGTCACAATTGGGGGTGGTCTAGCTTGACGTCTGTGAAAGTCCTTGTCTTCTGTGAAGGGTGTGAGAAGATTGATGTGGAACACATTGTGTGTCCGCATGGTTTTTGGAAGTTCTAGGCGGTAGGCATGTGAAGAAATCCTTTCTGATATGACAAAGGGCCCCAATTTTTTGTTATCTAGCTTCTTTGAGGGTCGCCTCGTGGTGATGTTCTGGCCTACTAGCCATACTTTGTCCCCTACTTTGTATTCGCGTTTTGGGTCACTTTCTTTTGATCTGTAGAATTCCATGGAGGCTATGACCTCGTCCCATATTTCTTGCATAGAGTCTGCCATGTCGGCGGCGTTAGGTGCATTGACTTCCAGATCTACAAGATCCCATCTGGGGTGTAGTCCATAGATTGTCTCGAAGGCTGTCTTCCCTGTGGCGGAATTGACTTGGTTGTTATGGCAGAATTCTGCTATTGGTAGCCATCTGACCCAATCGTCTTGTCTATAATTGCAAAAGCTTCTTAAGAAGCCTTCTAGCCATTGGTTGGTTCTTTCCGTTATTCCATCAGTTTCTGGGTGGAAGGCTGTGGAAAATTTGGGGTTGATACCCAGTTTGGCATAGAGGGCTTTCAAAAATTGGCTATTGAAGGTCGGCCCTCTGTCTGACACTGTTGTCTTGGGTAATCCATGTAGTTTCCAGACTTCCTTGATGAAAAGGTCGGCTACTCCCTCTGCATTGGTGTTTTCAAGGCAAGGGATGAAATGTGCTTGCCGAGAGAAGCGATCGATTACTACCAATATGCTATCCATGCCTTGTGATTCAGGGAGTTTGACAATGAAGTCGTAAGCGATGTCCTCCCAAGGTTTTTGGGGTATAGGTAAAGGTTTTTGGGGGGCGTATTGTTTGTGACCTTTACTCCTTTGACAGATTTCACATGTTTCGACAAATCGGTTGACTTGTTGTTTCATAGCCGGCCAATAGTATCTTCTAGATATGAGTTCCAGAGTTCTGGCTTGTCCCTGATGGCCAGCTATTGGGTTGTCATGGTGCATTTCCAGAATGGCTAATCGTATCTCCTTGTTTTCAGGGATTACTATTCGTCCCTCGTACCATAGGAGGTCTTCCTTCCATTCATACTTGTCATATTGTTTCCTAATAGAGGGTGGAAGGTCTTCCTTTTTCTTGGTGCTCGCAATAAGGGTTGTTAGGGATTCATCATCACTGAGGCCTTCCCTAATCATAGAAATGATGTCGATTTCTATGTTTGCTTTGAAGCCCTTGAAGCGTTCGGCGTTGATCATGATTTGTTGGGGATTTGGGATATCCTCATGGTCGTGTCTTCTTGATAGGGCGTCCGGTTTATTAGACATTTTGCCGGGTCTGTAGTGGATTTCAAAGTTGAAAGAAGCGAGTTCCATATGCCATCTGGCATGCCTTCTGTTGAAGGTTTCTGCATTTTTCCATCTTTCTAGGTTTCGGTGATCGGTGAAGACAGTTACCAGTAATATAGTCCCTTCAAGGTATATGCGCCAATGTTTTAATGATTCCACAATGGCAAGTAATTCCTTGTTAGCAGTATCATAGTTTCTTTGTGCATCGTTGTAGCTTTTTGATAAGTATGCTACTGGGTGGAGGTATCCATCTTCACCTCGTTGGCTAAGTATAGCTCCTATGGCTATTCCTGATGCATCGGTTTCCAGAATAAAGGGTTTATCGGGATTGGGATGTATTAATACTGGATCTTGGCTGACCCGCTTCTTGATTTCCTCAAAGGCCTGTTGGCATTCTTGGGTCCATTCGAATTTGGTATCCTTTTTTGTTAAGTCATGTAGTGGTCTAGCAATCTTGCTAAATTCGGCTATAAACCTTCTGTAGAAGTTTACAAAGCCAAGGAAGGCTTGGACTTCCTTTATTTTCCTAGGTGCGCCCCATTCCATGATTGCTTTGATTTTCTCTTCTTCCATGGAAATTCCTTCGGGGGTAATTACCAACCCAAGGAAAATGACCTTCTTGACAAAGAATTCGCATTTGGATAGTTTGGCGTAGAGATTGTTTTCTCTTAGGATTTTGAGTACTTCTTTGACATGTTCTGCATGGTCTTCCTCCTTTTCTGAAAAGATAAGGATATCATCCATGTAGACTACTACTGTGACACCTAAAAGGTGTCTAAAAATATCGTTCATCATCCTTTGAAGGACTGCTGGGGCGTTCTTGAGTCCAAAGGGCATGACTAGGTACTCGTATATTCCATAAGCTGTCCTGAAAGCGGTTTTCCATTCATCGCCTTCCTTGATGCGGATGTTATTGAATCCCCATCTAAGGTCTAATTTTGAATAGATCTTCGCATTCTTGACTTGGTCGACAAGTTCTACCTGGAGAGGCATAGGGAATTGATCTGGTATAGTGATATTGTTGATTTTCCGGTAATCCGTTACTAGCCTTAGAGATCCATCCTTCTTTTTGACAAAGAAGCAAGGTGAGGCTATAGGGGATTTACTAGGCCGGATTTTTCCGTCGGCCAGTTCTTGATCAATAAATTCCTTTATAGTTCTGCTTTCGATTGGTGAGAGGGGATATACTTTTGCAGGTTTTGGGAGATCTGATCCTTCCACAAAGTCTATGTTGCAATCAAAGGACCGGTGTTCTGGGAGCTTCTTGAAGAGTTCTTCGCTAAAGACGTCGATGAATTCCATGAATTCCTCTGGTATAGCAGGTAGATTTTTTCCGGCTTTGGCAGCAAGGGGTCTTCCCTTCCATGAAATTTCTAGGGTTTTCCAATTTATATCTGGATCTGCTTCTTGTAGCCAATCTAGGCCTAGGATCATGTCGGTATCCCCTAGGTCCATTACAAAGAAAGTTACATCAAAGGTCCAACCTTCGATTTCTACCTCCAGTGTAGTTTTACTTTTTATTTTGTTTGGAAGTTCTTTCCCATCTATGGCGATCACAGTTCGTGGGTTGACTAAGGGTGTCAAAGGAATGTTGTTGTTTTTGGCAAAGTTGATATCTAAGAAGTTTTTTGAGGATCCGGAGTCGACTAGAGTGGGGATGGGGTCCATGATTCCCTTGACCATTGTAAAGATAGACGCAGTTTGTTCGGATTTCTTTAGGTATAGTACACGTTTCTTTCTTTTCTGGTTCTTGGTCAAGGGTATCTGGGCAGGTACTGACATGGACTCAGCCTGCTGTTCTAGTTTTCCGACTCCGAGTCAGAGGATTTCTCTTCTTCCTTTACTTCTTCAATCTTTGCTTCCTTTCCTTTGACAGCTTGAGTTTCTTGTTGCCATTCCTTGAATTTGCAGTCTCTCATGCGGTGTCCCATTCTTCCACATTTGATGCATCTTCCTTCTTCTCTTCTTTTTTGGATGACTTCGGACGGCACTATTCCTGCTTTGGCCTTGGTTGTTCTTGGCTGGAATTTCCTGTCTTGATTTCCTGAGGGGCCATTATCCCTTAGACTTCTTCCGGTGAATAGAAGGTCATCTATCCTAATAGAGACTTCCATCCATTTTTCTAGGGAGAATGTAGATGTATCTTGGGTAATGGTTGCCTTTAGTAGTTCCTGTTGGACGTTATTCTTGAGGCCTTTCTTAAAGACATCTATAAAAGCATGTTCGTCCCAGTCTAATTCCTGCATGAGGGTGCGGAAGGCAGTGACATAGTGTTGTGCTGATCCTGTTTGTTGGAGTTTATGAATGTTCTGAATCGCTCTTTCCTTTTTCATGGGATCTGAGAAGGCGAGAAGGAAGGCATTCTTCAGGGCATTCCAGTTTGCAAGGTATTCATGTGATTCTTCGTCAAGGATTTTCCTGAGTAGGGGTTTGGCCCATTTGGCGGCTTCCCCTTCTCCCATGTTAGTGAGGAAGGTGGCCATCTTCCGGTTGTTGTCGAAGGCAGTACCGTAATCGTTGAAGTAGATTTCCATTTTCATGAGGAAGATTTCCGCTTCTTGTCCTCTTTTCCCATTAAATGCCTCAGGCTTCTTGGCTCTGGCTCCCTTTGGGATTTCGTCTTTGGTACTTCCTTCCTTATTAGGAGGTTTTGGGGTTCGGAGAGGAGGTGTATTTCCCCTTGATGGGGGTCCCGATGGGGGTCCTGGGGGATTATCCCCTGGGAATAGTCTTTGAGGCCTTTTTGGGACTTGTGCCCGAGAAGACTCAGCTTCCGGTTCCCATTGGTGGTGTTGGTCCATGATATCAGTGTTTGAGATCCTTTCTTCTACTACTTGTAGTGTTTCTTGAAGGGTTTCTGTGTCGGCCTTAAGTTTCTTAATGGCTTCCTCTTGTTTATTCAGGGCAGCGGATACTTGTTTACCCATAGCTCCCATGGCCACGACTATAGTGTCCATTTGTTGACTGAGTTTGTCGATAGCGTTTTGAGTTTTTATTTGTTCATTGACTCCCAATTGGGAGCTGTTTGCAGCTGTCCATGCGTTCTGGGCTGCACTTTCTACTTGCTGCCTAATGTTGCCGGTGGATGCTTCCAGTTTGGAGATGGAATTAGTCATTTGTTGTAGAGTGGTATTGAGCGTTTGTACCCCCGTATCTTGTCTGTTCTCTTGTACCTGTATTTGAGCTGTGATCCCTTCAAGAAGTTGATCCTTGATATCGTCTAGCACCCTGAAGAAGAAGCCTAATGTGGGATCCCTTGCCGCTGCTCTTCGGATGTCTTCTATGGGTCCGTTCAGCAGTCTTTCGTATTCGTCCCCTTCTGGTGGTACTTCTTCAGGTGCTGGTGATGACGAGTGGGGTCTAGTTGGTGTAGGGTTTGCTGGTCTTTCCTCAATCCTGATCTGGGGAGGAGCTTCTATTTGTTCCGTTACTTGTATGGGTCTTTGTGGTATGGGTGCTTCTATGGCATTTGATGCCTGCGATCGGGTTCTTACCCCTGTCAGGGGGTGTGCCGAGTATAGGTGTCTTTCTTCTCTTGGGATGTTCGTGGGACCATATCTCCCAGTGGGTAATTCCAAGGGATTTGGTGCGTATGGTGGTACTGGGTCGATCTGGTCTTCTATCCCTGCTGTGGGATCAGTTGGTACTCTTCTTCTTATGGAGATTATTCCTCCTGGGGATATGCTAGCCCTCGCATTCCAAAAGTGTTCTGGTCCTGTCGTTTGTGCTGTTTCTACTTGTGTTGCTACGGGTTCGGTTGTATCTGGGGTTCGTCCTATATCCTCAGGGAGTCTGGATTCATCAGGGTCTGATACTGATTCCACAGTGGTTCGTGGTATAGATCTTCCACCAATGATATCGGCTGCTGTTGCAGTTGACTCGTTTGGATTTCCTTCACCCACGATGATGGTAGGTTCAGCTTGAATGGTTTCATCAGGATCCGTATATGATCCTGGTATGCTGACCCGTGCGTGGACAGCTTCGGTTGCTTCCGTTGTCATCTGTAATACTTGTTCCCTTAAAGCAGATAGGGATGTTGCGTTGTCTGATCTAGCTACCGACGGCCGGTCAGGGTTATCTACCGGTGGCACTAGTGGTTCTCCTTGAGCCGACTGGCTCCTGGTTACTCTTGATGAAGATCGTTGAGACATAGCCACGGATCAGTGTGAAGCTTGCTCTACAATGTCACAACCCTCGTTTCTAAGGGTGTTTACTTTCTGTTCTGGATACGACGGCGTCGGCGTCGGATCTTAGCCTGATGCGTGGCAGCCTCCTGTGGCTGTTCGTAGACGTAGTCGAGTGTGGAAGCGTCGATGACAGCCCTGTGTAGGGTATCGAGCCTCTTGGTCTTAGGAGTATAGTCCTCTGCTCGTTTGGCGAGTAGGACGTCGAAGGCACCCGTCTCTTGGAGAGACTGTGATTGACTCGTGGCTTGCAGTGTATTACTAAGTACCTAAGTTAATAGGACCTAGTATCGATAGTTGAGTCTTAAGTGTATAAGTCTGATGTATATCTCTTAGTTGTTATCACCCTTGAGGGGAGATCGACGAGGTAGAGCAAGCTGGTCTTGGAGCAGCTTGCACACCGAGTATTTATACTCATGGGTACATGGTCTGTGCGTACAGTTCCAATAATACATGAGCTAAAGATAGTACGTGTTTCTAAAAGAGTGTGTGTCTAAAAGTAGAGCGTAGCTAAGAATAGTCCAAGAAGACTGTATGCGTGCTACAAATAGCCTTGATCAGTAAGCATCCATGTGGTGCGTGCTAAAGATAGCTTTGATCAGTAAGCGTCCATGTGGAGGCTTAGTTAATACGCCAATCAGCCTTACTAAGGGGAAGAAAAGAAGTGAGTGGCTTATACAGCGTGTAAGCCACGAGAAAAGATAGAGGTCATGTCCGTGGCTCATGACACTGTGCACAAGTCGGCTGTTTCGGTCAATGCGCCGACTCCACTAGTTCCTGTGCCCAGGCCTGTCTCATCCGAAGGCTTGCCAGCTCGGAGCGCTAGCGAAGGCTCAGGGTTTGGGCAGGGCTCGTCAAGCGCAGCTAGAATCATGGCTCCTTTGCTGCCGACAGCCCCCAGCGAACCACCGGTGGTTTTGCGCTCCCCACTCAAAGCTACCGACAGTTTGGAAACATGGGGTGAGAAAATATCCAACATGAGTGCGGTCCAAAGGGGTCCAAACAAACGCCCGCGATCGTCTGCCATTTTCCAAGCAGGCCGTGACAAGGGACAATCAGGGGAAGGTATTATTGTGTTTGCCTAAACGACTAGCGGGTCATATCAATGACGAGTTTCAAGCAGGTTCTTCGTCTGCAAAAGTGGCAAGCACTTCGGCAGCAGTTGTTGTGCCCAAGACCTCGGCATATTCAGGACAGCAGAAGCGCTCAGGTTTTGCAAAGCGGGGTGTCAAACCAGCAGGCACGCAAGCGGCAGGCGGTTCAAGGGATGCCAAGGCCACTAGTCTGAACATGCGTGATAGGGAACTAGAAACGGCATCCGCTGGCCTCTGCGCCGCTCCCCAGAAGCACCGCACGTCCATGTTCTGATATAATGCCTAAATGTACTAGACAACGTCATTCGCCTGCAAAATTCCAGGACACATCATCTGCTCTGGATCGTCACTTGCACTATTTCTCCGTTTTCTATGTACATAAGATTAACCCTGCGTAGGAGAACATACAATGGCCTTTTATACTCTTTATCTCGTACTTCTACTGGACCAAAGCAAAGAGAAGCCAAGTAGAGACGGCTTGTCTTCAACAATGTGTTTGTCGGAGATCCATTCTACTGGCATGATCCCGCTGAATTGCTTGATTCTATAACTTCTTTATAAATGCAGAATTGGTCTAGTTGCACATAGGGTCTGTGTTGAGTGGTTCAGTATCGGTCTCTCAGACTATGACACATATCATGCTTCCACTGCATGATTAGATTGAGAATCTTCGTTCTTGGCACTGTTGAATCCTTGTGCAGAATCCCAATCATACCTGTTCTTTCCATAGTCCACATATAGTTCTGCAAACCTCGCCGTATCTCTGTTGCAGATGTTACCAGAACCAATCAGCCGCCATCTATAATTGCAACCTGCGAGTTTAAATGTGGTGAGCAGCGGCCAACTGGCACTTGATCAAACAAACGTAAAGCATCGTGAAAATCTGATTGCTGGAGAGACTGCCTCAGTGGCTTTGTGATATCTGAGAATAAACACCAAGTCAGCTTGATGTTGGTAAGCCCCGGCTGGTAGACTTCCAGGAGCCAGGATATCGACTGATCTTGCCAGTTGTTACATGACTCATGGTTTCCCTATTGGCAAAGGTATAAGGGATGCAGTAATCAAGGAGGCAGTGACAAACCATTCCAGCAATTTCTTTTGTTTCCTGGTGCATACATATATGTGGGCTTGGATTGTTTTGATGAGTCTTCTATAATTTCTAATCATTTTTGGGTGTATTCCCAGTCATTCATTCTTGCGCTGCAAATGGTTCATTGGAATCTATCTGTATCTAGTCACTCAGCCCTGCACGGCAATGCTCAAGAGTATGTAGGGCCCATTGCAACCCAAAATCACCCAAGAGTTTTGCCCGACTCCTGCACCTCAACCAGGCATCTGACAATAGCTACCCCCATGCACACAGACGCAGATTATCCGCTTGCCAACTACGTAGAATCGAACGCTATTTCTGGTATCAGCCGTAGCTTCTTGATGTCCTGGAAGAGGTTGCCAACGCTTGAGGTGGTCTAAATGATATAGATAAATGTGTTGAGCTGGTGTTGTGATATGGATGAATACAGCGATTCGAACATGTGGATGACCCATGAAGAAGTGAGATATTACATCTCCGGCTGCTCAGTCGTTGAAGCCAGCTCTTCCCAACTAGATACCACTCCTCATGAAGAATCAGGTTTGACAGCTTAGTGTACTAACACAACAAGTGATACACCAATGTAGAGGCTGCCTGATTCTCCCATACCCAAGCTGCAATGCATAGTGCTGGTTATTTTATCTTTGTGCAGCTCATGTGCATACATAGACAACACTAAGAATCCGTTGCTTGCAGATATTTACAAAGCCCCGGGAACTGGAGTCCTGTGCAATCATTCATCCGCTTCAGCTGCACCAAGAAGTTTTCTGAGGAGGCGTTTGGAAGAGCGCTGCCGCTATCACCGAGGGCTGTCGGCATTGTTGATGTCGACGTCAGCGATGTCAAAGGTGGAGAGCGGTCACATCTAAGTGAGATAGGACACATTATATATATATGGCTGAAGCTGTTCCTTATGGTAAGGAACCAATGATTATATACCGTAAGCCCCTGGGAAGTGGGACAACCCCTAGAAGTGGGACGTTTCGTATTTCTGAACCGCTCGACGAATATTTGAGCTTCAAAATGTGACCAAATGTTGTCTTGCCACGGCGGCAACATTTGGGCCACCCTTGGAGGCCAAAGAATTTGAAAGAAACGTCAGCAAGGCAGGGTTGATAGCAGAATCTCAGTATACTTGATTAGAGGGCTTAAAAACGTGCTATTAATTAGTTCAGATGTAGCTATGCATTATCTGTAGCATATATTTCCCTTCTGATTCATAGTAAGACTTTCGTAGCCAGTTTGATTTCTCCCTAGCGACTACCGGCAATCCCAACTGCCATTTTTGTACGTTCTAGCCAGTCTATAAAAAGATTTTCGCCCGTTCAAAGTCTCAGATAGAGTTTCGCTCGTGTCATACATTGGTTTAATTGATTATAGACACCAACACACATAGAAAATGAGAGCTAGGACTAGCGATGCCCAAATTTCAAATTCAAAGACTCTATGCGCAAGTTTGCTACATTCCCGCTCAAGGAAGTTGACTGGAACGCACATTTCTTGTAAAGGTGAAAAGAACGAGACCCTAAGCATTTATCACCGCAGATTCCCTCTTCATCTCATATCGTGATGACACTTGATAGCCTCTGTCCCAATTCCCGGGGTCTGATGCTCAAGCGACCGAAAAAATAAATCCATTGTATCTGCAGTGGTTGAGAACACTTGGACTTGAAACTTGAAACGTAGGTAGTGTTACTCGGCGACTACATGATATCCACAAAAAACTTTGTAGTTATGAGTCTTGCTTGGACTCAGAGTGGGCGACATCTCAAATCCATCCCACTTCCCGGGGTCCTACGGTACTTTATATCCTATTCAGCAATGTATGATAGGGTTACACCAAACAAACATGCCTATTGATGCCGGTTGCGCTCCTTTTCTGACTTTCACTGCATGCATCCTGTTTCTGTCTTTGGGCAAACAAATGAGATCAATGTTTGGCCAATATCTCACCTGTTTGTTGGTCTTTTGATTTACTTGTTTCTGCGGCCTATACTAAAGCGTACCGCGCACCTGTGTGTATTGGGCACCTGTGTGTATCAAGGGGATTCTTGCAATTGATGAACCACCGGTCTAACCGCTGTCTGATGCCCAGCCACTATGGCTGCATAGTGCTTTCAATGCGCATGTTTATTGATATCATGCACAGCATATACGCATGTAGATACTACTTATACTCTACTCTTTGTAGATAGTTCTACAACCCCCCGGGGTTCTATTCATACTTCTGTATCACTGCAGCTACGCCTAGAAGCAACACGAGAATCAAAGGTTCCCAACAGGGACCCGAATCGAACGAGCTGTTCCGTTGACATCAGTGGGAGCGCCACCTGATCCGCGGATACACAAATAGTGCTAAGACAATGCTAGACCAGGTTAGCTCACTCAAACTCATGTGTAACCCTGTTGGGTATTCTTCCAGTGAGCACATCTACTATATGGTCTCTGATAAGGTGTATTTTGTATAGTTTGAGTATAATAATGTGCTTGTGCGCATACATCTCACTAATTATTGGTCCCATACCATTGACACCACAACTGCATGTGCATAGGAAACAGCTTTAGTTTTAATATTACCTATGTATCCTATTGCACTCAGGCGTGGCCGCGCTGCGCGCGCTCCGCCTTTGGCGTCACCGACGTTGACATCAACAATGCCGACAGCCTTGGCAACAGCGGCGGTGCTCTTCCGAATGCCTTGTCCCCGACTTGGGTCAGTGTCACCCGTAATTATACGGAATCCCAGCCGTGGCAAGAATTAACACAACACAGTTCCAGGCTATCTAACTAGGCCGGAACAAGCGCCATAGGTTCCAGAGTAATTCAGCCCAACATGGGTGGGTTGGGTTGGGTTGGGTGAGGGTCTGGTGCCAGCGGCTCTCAGCCAAGTCAGGTTAGGGAGGGCGCTTATTCAAATTTCAATTTCGCTTTCAACACCCTCCCCTGGCGTCGTACCCCGTCTGACACATGTTGGTGAATACACAACTTTAGCGGCTGGTAGTTTACACAATATTAATTTAGTCCTGTGCTAACTCCAACAACATGTCTACACGTTCCAAGCGGCCTCAGCTAAGCGCTGTCCAGTCAGGTTAGGGAGGGCGCTTATTCAAATTTCAATTTTGCTTTCAACACCCTCCCCTGGCGTCGTACCCCGTCTGACACATGTTGGTGAATACACAACTTTAGCGGCTGGTAGTTTACACAATATTAATTTGGTCCTGTGCTAACTCCAACAACATGTCTACACGTTCCAAGCGGCCTCAGCTAAGCGCTGTCCAGTCAGGTTAGGGAGGGCGCTTACCCTTATTTCAAATTCCGCTTTCCACCCTCACCTCCAACGTCGTACCAGGTCTGACACATGTTGGCAACTCAATCTCTCAGCATCTCTCATGTCTATTAATAGTTCATTGGCCTGTAATGCCTCTGTTCTAGCTGTACATAGTGGTTTCCAGTCTTTTTTGGGAGACTGCATTTGTTCAATTGCAAATTCGGCGCTCAGCTCTTCCTCCCGCGTCGTACCCAGTCTGTCACCTGCAGGCATCTTTGATGTTTTATTGCATAGCATCAATTTGGTACTGTATAGGCTGTATCCGCATATCTGCGCAATCCTACCAAACCAACCACCAAAATCAGCACTGGAACAAGCAAGCAAGCAAGCACCACCACCCCAGCCAAGCACTGTTCAGTCAGGTTAGGGAGGGCGCTTATTTGCATTTCAAATTCCGCTTTCCACACCCCCCTTCCAACGTCGTACCCAGTCTGCCACCTGCTCGAGAGCTGTGAGGAGTGTTCCGTCATATTAGCTTGGGACAGCAGCTGGGTTATATTTCAATTTCCACTCTTCACGTTGTTGCTGAGCAGAGTTTGTTGTGGGTATTTCAAATTCAGCAGTTTAGGTCTCTCATTGCTGTTTACTGCCGAGCCCAGAAAAAAACAGATTGAGTTTTGTATTTTCAATTTGGGTGCAAGCCTCCCCCCCAGTGTCAGACCTGGTCTGACGCACAGAACTGCTTTGCATGTGAAGCCTTCACATGAGCCCACGGGATGTCAATTTGTACAGTCATCTGAGCAGCTGCACCTAGTGGGTGTGCTAGCTTCTTTGACTTGGGGGTGACTTGGGGCTCTGCCACCTGAATGGTTTTGTGGCTGTGCCTAGTCTCTTGGATCTCATCCTGCCCTACCTCTTCCTCTTTGGCTGTTCCCTGCATCCTGTTCCTGCCTACTCGATTCATCCCTACCTCTCCCTGTTTTGTCTAAATAACCTAACCTGTTGAAGTGCCAGCTAGACAGTCATCGGTTGTTGGGGCGGAACTACAGCACTTGCGTGTTGGGTTTTTCCCCCCACAATTGGCACCTGGAAGAAAGCAGCAAAGGCCGCCACTGCAACAGAGAAGCTTGATCAGCATGAGAAGGCACTCTGCGACACCTCTGCTGCAACCGCAGGTCATGTTCGGAGGTCAAGGCCCAGTTTGTTCGATGATATATAGCTTGCTTGTATATAGTTGGGAGCGGCGCTTGGTTGTATGATAATGCAATGATATCACATAGGATAAAGAATACAATGAAAAAACAGACCGCTTGAGTAAGCACAGTAGGGTAAAAATATAGAACTGGGACTTCAGGAAGCCTTGGCGTCTTGTGTGTATGTATACGCTCAGAAATTTTGGTTGGTTGTAAATGCTATTCAGATCAGTGTATACTCACTCCAAGTACGTACTCAGTACGCATATGTGACGGCAAGGAGTGCACCAGCACTCGACAAGTTTAGGTGAAGCTATTGCAAATTGTGCAGTCTTCCCTACCACTTTATGCTCGGTATGCACTTTTTAAAGGCGGAGTTCTGCAGGCACTTGACTCATCAGGTGAAGCTATTTGAAATTGCGCTCTGCCCACTCCAAGTGCGTACTCAGTACGCATATGTGATGGCAGGAAGTGTGCTGGTGCTTGACAAGTTAGGTGAAAATATTGCAAACTCCCCTGTCCTCTTATTAATTGTATGCTTAGTATGCACTTATAGCCACCCGGCTCTGCAGACATTTAAGTAGTCAGGTGAAGGTATTTGAAATTGCGGTCTGCCCACTCCAAGTGCATACTCAGTACGCATGTGTGATCGCAAGGAGTGCGCCAGCGCTTGACAAGTCAGGTAAAATTATTGCAAATTCCCCCGTCCTCTTATTGATTGAATGCTTAGTACGCACTTATAGCCGTGCGGCTCTGCAGACACTTCAGTAGTCAGGTGAAGCTATTTGAAATTGCGCTCTGCCCACTCCAAGTGCGTACTCAGTACGCATGTGTGATCGCAAGGAGTGCGCCAGCGCTTGACAAGTCAGGTAAAATTATTGCAAATTCCCCTGTCCTCTTATTGATTGAATGCCTAGTACGCACTTAAAGCCGTGCGGCTCTGCAGACACTTCAGTAGTCAGGTGAAGGTATTTGAAATTGCGCTCTGCGCACTCCAAGTGCGTACTCAGTACGCACTTTGATGGCGAGTTGTGTGCCAGTGGTTGATCAGCTGAGCCTCTTTGTTTGCACTGGTGGTTTGCATTGTATCCCAGTACGCATTTTTGCTTTTGTGAGGAGTGCTGATCCATATTGAAACATGTTGTTTCCTTTACCTGTGCAAACATAAGTACGCATATTCTGGGATTGTGATGGAGCCAGAAATGCCAAGTGGCTCCTTGTTTGATATCCTTATGTCTGATGGCCTTCAATGTTCTTTATGCTCTGCTTGGTGTCTGGTTGTGTTGCTCCTGATTGGCTGCCTTGATCAATATCTGCCACCTGCACCTGGTGCTGGCCCTGGTCTGCTCACCTGCCTCATGCTGGCTGGCTAACCTGGCACCTGGTGCTGCTGGTTCCTGATCCTACTTGGGCTTAATAACCTAACCTAGTTGTCAAGGGGGTCGGCGCACAGGCCCTGGAAGTTATGGCTGCTTCGGGCATTCGCCTAAGCAGCAACGAGCTTGCTTGTGCTCGCCGTATCATGACAAAGGTAATGTCATGTGCTATAAATGGCATCAGTATTACGATTAAAACTCATCATGTATAGGTGGCTGGTCTTGCACGTCGTGTAAACGACTCAGCAGCACTAATGGATGAGTTTGAGCGGCTGGTAGACAGCGATCCAAGTCTTAAGGGCAATTCAAAGGTCCTTGCCCGGCGGATTGCCACCCGCTGGAACACCGATCACACAGCTTTGAAAAGCCACCTACACTTTAAGACTCAAGTCCAATTGTTGACCAACAACGCGTCACTCAAGCTCCAAAAGCATGCGCTTAACTATGAGCAATGGGACCTTGCTCACGAACTCTGCCAAGTATTAGCAGTAATTTCATCGACTTGCTCTATATATGCGCCAGCTAATCAATGAAATACATAGATATTTGAGGAACCAACAAATCTCCTCTCGAAGAAGGAGGTTCCTCTGATACATGAAGTCATCCCTATCATGCTCACGCTGCGCTCTCGACTTTACGACGTACGCGATGATATTCTGAACCAGGGTCTTCACCCGATCACCCGTGTTGCCGCTCAGGCTGCTTTGCTTGTCTGGGATAAGTATATGGGTGCCATATTAGAGCAGTCCGATATCTACCTGATTGCCGTGGGTGAGAAAATTCAGATTCTTTTCGTAAATAATTGTTGACATGTATCTTATAACATTTAGTTATGTGTCCAGACCGCAAACTGAAGTGGTTTGCTGAGCGGTCTGAGTTTGACGTCGACCGAATTCATCGCCGAGTCGTTGAACGCTTTATATCACGCAACCCGTCGCAGCCCGAAAGCTCGTTAAGTCACCAGCCTTTAGTAATTATTTATGTAGTATTGATAGTATACAGCAAACTGACGTACCTTGATCATCTTGTAGGACAACGGAAATATTTGGACACAACGGCACACATCCTCGGCCGCGTCGCCACCTCAACTAGAGCGCGACTCCATGACTGAGTATTTCAGCACGAGCGTTGAGAATTCAGCTGTTATTGCTCAGTCGGGAGGAGTTCTCGGCTATTGGAGTTCTCAACTGGCTCAGCGCCCTCGGGTCGCTCGTTTTGCACTAGATTTTCTTACAGTGCCAGGTGAGCTCAGTATTTTTCGAGGTCCCTGTGATTTTCTCTGATAACTCAATAATTGGAAGCATCATCGGTGGACGCTGAACGAGCGTTTTCGTGTGGGAGACTAATGGTCAATCATTTACAGCATCAGATGTCGACCCGGTCTTTTCAAGCTCAGATGGCGGTAGGCTCCTGGTACGGGACGCCACTGCTCCCTAGCCTCGACGACGTTGCTAAAAAGCTAGAGAAACACATGTAGATTTTGTTGTACAATACATGCATGCGGATACTGCCTGATAGAGCGGACGCGCGGATAGGGTGGCTGTGTTATCCGCGCTGAATCCGGGTGCGCATAGTATCTGCGGGTCCACCCACGCGGCTATCCGGGTCATCCGTTTCACTCCCTAAGGTAATGGGCCGCGTGCGGCGCTCATGCATAGCCTTGATTTGCTAGTGGTTGCTTTCACAGCCGTTTCGAACGCACTCACTTGGGTCATCTTTTTATTGCCCAAACGCATTGATACCAGAGGACTTCAATCATTGTTAGATTAAGCTCGTATACTTAGCCGTGTAAACGCTTCTTGACGGATCGATTGCCCGTCCCTGACTCCAACACGACGATCTCCCCTGAAAACCGTATCGATGTTTGGCAGCGCTTATACCTTCACCAACGACCTCTCCCCTTTGCTCCTCTTGAGCGTCGCCGGCGAGATGTAGCCCGAGCCAATCCGAACTCGCTTGGTCCCACAGGCGAAAGATGCAAAGGAGAGTTTTTTTGATACGGTCTTATACATGGAACGACCAAACCGTCAACGTAAGTGCCACGCTCGGCCATCGCTCCTTCGTCTAACCCATGACCTCTATTCTTGCTGCGGATCAACACATGTTGTGCACGCTGTAGGGCAAGCTCGCGACGCTCCGGAGAAGCACGGCATCCACCGTATGTATCGCGAGTTTTCACTATTGTTTGATCCATATATTTACGTTTTAATGATGCGCTTTCCTGATCTAGACTACCGCGCTGCTCGTGTCCGAGCATTTTTTACGCTCCCTAGCAACCTGCGGCACTACTTCTCCGGCCAGCTTGCTTATCTTGAGCTGTTCGCGCCGTTCGACGCTGGCCCATCCCCCTTCCACGGTCTTTACTCCTCCCGCTACGATTTTACTTCCACTGGCTCTCGTCGTACACTAGTTGTTCCCGTAACGGATATTGTACTCACCTGTCATCTCTCGCCCAAGTTTCATCGGGTGTCTGAGGGCATTACGCTCAACAACCAGACCGACATCTACGCACACTGCCAACACTACTGGTTCAACCAATACTACACGCATTACATGTTCGAGCTACTACGTCACTGGCGAAGCCAACCTTCACGTTCGCATCTTTACGAACGATTGATGTACTATAGGCAAAGTCGATTGGAATAGCTGATGAGGTGAGTTTGGGGGATCCCGTGCGTGTGCGTGTTAACAAAGTTTTCCATAATTCTAGCATTCGTACGAGCACGTTATGTTGGCTTGCTTAAGGGGGCACTAACTGTGAGTGTCTTTCCCTATTCGCTGGGAAATCGGCACCGTTCTGAACGACTTTTTGGAATTGCTAGACACTACAGTGACATACTGCAAATTCCCTTGTGTCACGCCTTCAGCATCGGTCTGCGCTCTTCACTGTTGCTTGCGTTTTCCACCGGTTCATTATATTTTGCTTGCTTGTGAGTTGTGTGACATACTGATTCTCATAAACGTATTTCAGACGATGCCGATCTCTAGCCTATTTCATCTCGTCTGTTCGACTGTTTTGTTCGCTACCTTCTGCGATGTGTGTTTCGTGCAATCGAATAATTTTTTGAATTCCCGCTCCGTGTTCGCGCACTTGCTTGATTTTAGTAAGCGCACAGCAACTGTGCGTGATTTCAGCACGCCCGGCGTTGTTCGCATCTTACGCCGACTCGGACACCAATTCGACTTCTATCTCTTTGACACCGGGAATTTCCTAAACGAGACCGTTTAGCGCGCTTGACGTCTAAATAGCTCTTGGTAGCACGCGGGTTTCTAGGTAGCACCGGGTAGCACCGGTGCTACCCTGTGCTCCCGAAGAATGGGCCGGTGCTAGTATAGTCTAGGGTATTATAAGTGGAGTTCCGGGTTTTGGTTGAGGCTGGCCACAAGATTTTCTCGAAGATTAGTGTCTTATGAATCATTGCACAGTTTCAGGTGTTTCAACTAAAGCAGGTGTCATGGGGGTTGTGCCCCCGTGACTCGAAGGGTCTAACCTAAGCGCGACCTAAGCATTTAAAGCGACCGAAAGGCTCATTCGAGCGTCTTTTTCCGATATTTTCGTCAGTACATCGATGTAATTTTAGCCTCCGGTCCCGAATATACACTTTGTTTTCGCTCAAACACGACCGTGCGAGCCCCATTTCGCTATCAGTGCTTATCGTACTCAGGGAGCGGACAGATCGCATAGCCACCGAGCGATAACACCTATCATTAAGAGTTCTGGGGTCCAAGGACAAATTCAGCCACTCACGCTCTACTTTTTCATGGGCGGTCGTCCAGGCAAACGAAAATTGGCGCAGCGTGCGTGTGCAGCGCATGCAGCAGAATCAAAGGTATATGCCTTTTCCCGAATATCATAGGCAATCTATTTACACTTGTTTGAAGCGGAGAAAAACAGAGTTCGATCTGCAGGATGATCTACAGGGGGCAGCTGAAAACCACACAAAGTGTACCCAGGAGGATAGTTTCGCTGAACCAGATTGGATTCCTACCGAAGTTGTCAAGACTGAGGCCCCTGAAACTGAAAAACCATGTGGTATTGACGAGAAATACCAACCAAAACCAGCACATTTTCACCAATGCACACAAAAATACTCGCCTGGAAGTACAGACTCCAATGAACACAAGGCTCCCAAGAAAAAGAAAAGAAGAAATGTAAGCAGTTCCTATGCGTTTGAACAGAAATTTACTTACACAATGATTATAGCAGTTTCAACTGACTTGCCTTTGGGCGGCACAAATACGGCACTGAACCACCAAGTGGCAAGCGACGCGCTTGAGAAAATTGGGGCCATTCTTCAACCCTTGCGACAAGATGGGAATGGACACAAACCCTGCAAAATCAAGGATGAAATACTGCTTCGTCGACTCAACACAATGGCTATGTGCTTACGTCTGTACTGCTCTGAGGACCTCAACTATAAGTTTACTCATTCGTCCGAGGTGGCTGCTATTGGTGCTGGATATAGCCCTCGTTACGGGAAGCAGCTCAGACAGTACATACGCAGGTTTATCGACACGGGTGACTTACCTGAACACATGTTCTCTGGAAACACCTCAAAAACTCAAGACGACGCACTAGCCAGCGATATCAAACAGCACCTAGATACCAAAGGTCTACATGCAAAAGCGGCCGATATAATCAATTATTTGGCACAGGTTGAAATCCAGCAGAAATTCAATCTGAAGAACGCACCATCGCTTCGTACAGCCCAACGTTGGATGAATGACTTCGGGTACACGTGGGGAAATGCGCCAAAAGGTCAATACGTTGATGGTCATGAGCGGGATGACGTGGTGCATTACCGACAATTCCGGTTTATCCCTGCTTGGTCTCGTCTTGAGAAACGGATGCGTGCGTACGATTCAAAAACCATGCAGGAGTTGTCGCCAGTGTTGAATCCGGGAGAAAGGGAGGTAATGGTCTGGTTCCACGATGAGTCGATATTCTACGCAAATGATCGGAGGCTGGCGCGTTGGGTTCATCGTTTGGAGCGGGCAAAACCGTATGCAAAAGGCGAAGGGGCGTCGATAATGGTAGCGGATTTTGTTTCGGTCGATGGTTGGTTAAAAGGAAACGATCCGTGAGTACATTGTGAACCCCAATACAACGCCGTTGACTGACCTGCGCACATCTCAGCAAAAAAAACGCACGGATAGTCATGTTTCCTGGGAAGCATCGAGATGGATATCTTACGAACGAGCGAATTCGCCTGCAGCTAACTCGAGCAATCGAGTTAGCAAAGGCGAAGTATCCTGATGCAGAGCATGTCTTCATTTACGACAATGCTACGACGCATACCAAGAAGCGAGAGGACGCCCCCAATCCAAGCAAAATGACATTGGCGCCCTCAAACAATGTTGGCGACATTGTCGGTACGAGTCCAACCGGCCAGAAGATTCGAGCGAAGATGGGGGATGCAAAATTTGCAGATGGCTCACCACAAACGCTTTATTTCGGTCCCGACCATCCGAAATACCCAGGATACTTCAAGGGCATAGCCAATATCCTACGGGAGAGAGGAATCGACGTTTCAGGCCTGAAGTTGCAATGTCCTAATCAGTCAAAATGCGATCAGACTACAACGAAATGCTGCGCACGACGGGTTTTGTCCGACCAGCCAGACTTTGTGGATATCAAATCTGCACTGGAGGAGATCGCAGAGGCACATGAGTGCCAGGTTTTGTTCTTACCCAAGTTCCACTGCGAGTTGAACCCGATCGAGCAGTGCTGGGGGTACGCCAAGCATGTCTATCGCCAGTTCCCACCATCCAAGTCCGAGGCTGACCTTGAAGCCAACATGCTTGCATCGCTCGATGCGATCCCTCTAGAATCAATCAGACGGTAAGTCGAAGTGACCACGGCACAACCAGACGACTTACAAGCATAGTATAGATTCTTCAATAAATCCCAACGCTTCCTTGACGCATATCGACACGGTTTGAACGGCGAGGAGGCGACATGGGCGAACAAGAAGTACCGCGGCCATCGTGTACTTCCTCCAAGCATCCTCGAGGAGATTGAAGAGGAGTGCCGCCGACAGGGTGTGTTTAACAACGCAAGACAGTCGAAGAAGTGAACAAAACTCATGCCGCAGCGTGTGTCCTCAGAGCAAGACCCCAAACACTTTTGGGGCACGTTATCGCTCGGTGGCTATGCGATCTGTCCGCTCCCTGAGTACGATATGCACTGATAGCGAAATGGGGCTCGCACGGTCGTGTTTGAGCGAAAACAAAGTGTATATTCGGGACCGGAGGCTAAAATTACATCGATGTACTGACGAAAATATCGGAAAAAGACGCTCGAATGAGCCTTTCGGTCGCTTTAAATGCTTAGGTCGCGCTTAGGTTAGACCCTTCGAGTCACGGGGGCACAACCCCCATGACACCTGCTTTAGTCGCAACCGACAGCATCAAGCTTTTGTAGGTTTCTTATATGATCTCTACGGCCAAACAAGAAATAGAAAAAAGCTTTGGATGATTCATATGAGCATGTACAAGACGCATAGGGCGAACACAAACAAGAATGGCCGATCCAGCAGCGCACATTAATGCGCATAATATCAATACTCCGTGTATCTAGCTGAAGTTTTCACCCACTCCAGGCGCTCTTACATCTCCTTCAGATCGGAAAACGACATTTGACGTTCCATCATTGGAGTGCCAGTGTACGAAGTTCCAGTGTATGACTCAGTCCTCGACACTGTGCTTAGTCGTGATGAGTTGCGTGACATGGCTGGCTTGCCATTCTCGACAGGCACTGGTTGTTGGAAGTGTTCACGAAGACGGTTGGTCGCCTGGCGTTGCACCTTTATTATTAGGAGTGAGCAAAAAATTCCTGAAGGTTAGAGTGACGGATCGTACCTCTCCGGTGACCGTCTTAAATACGGCAAGAATCGGCCCGGCAAGGTTTAACTGCACGATAAGCCACCTGCAGCGGAAGAAGTTATTAACACGCAGTCGGGTAATATCGCACCATACTCACAGCCCCGCCAAGCACATCACTAAAAACGCAGCGTAGAGCGGGTTAAACAGGACTACCATCGCCTCGTTCCAACCCAACACTACTAATACTCCATACATCCAAACTGGAATCTGGGCGACACTCGACACCATGCTGCGCTTGGCCTCGACATAGTATGCGTCAGCATCTCGGCGGAAGCGAGCGTTGACGTCAGCCTGCTTTGACGCAGAAAGTACGACGAGCGAGGCTGGAAAGTCAAACTCCCCCTCGCCCGTAAGAGTATTTTCGTCCGTATCGGAGGGGAGCGAGAAATCGTTATCAGGGTTCGTTGGCGCAATCTTGCCGTAAATGGGTATGTATTTGAGGGTCTAAACAAAGGTTATTTGTATGAGAAGAAAATGAAATAGAACGCTCACATCGTCGCGTGCAGCACGGAAAGCGCTGTCAATATCATCATCCGGCTTCCAAACTCGAGGCACACCTGCCGCGTCATATCGAAACTTTTCTTCGAAATGGCCACGCAGAATCGACATAAGGACGTTGTCGGCTGTTTGCTCGTCAATTTTGGCCCTCAGCGCAAGCCACGCTCGCTTGCGTAGGGCAGCAAGTGACGTTTCGTTTTCCTCGTCGGTTGTATTAAAACCTAAGTGAATGCTATCATCTTATCTTTGGAAGTCGAAACATGACTCACTTTTCGCCTTGCTGAGGTAGGTCTTTTCGGCCTTCTCCAGGGTCTCCTTGAACGCAACCAAGACTTCGTCCCACATGTTGGCGGATGGCTTGTTGAGATATAGACCAACTGGCTCTGCAATGGAGCGCTTGAACGTTTTCTACAAGCAGATCTTCTTCAACACAAAGCTCGGCTTCACAAAGTAAGCCTCCTACCTCGATGTGGTTGACCATTTTCTTCGTCTCATCCGCGCGAAGCTGATCTGCGACAAGAATGAATTCCTGCCGAAGAAGCTCAAGCTCCTCGTCGTACGCCCAGTCCGTCTCAGGTAGCAGCGCCTCTGAGTCTTCGTTAGAAAACAGAGGCATGATATAACCACCCAACGTACCAGCAGCGCCTTCCCTGAACCGACCCTCCCATTTTTCGCGTGCTCCACCGACCACGTCTGCAAAGCTGTAACCTTCGGTCCTTACACCTTCGAGGACTTCCTTTTTGAATGAGCCTGGAATAGTCCAGTCAGATCCATTCACGACCAAAAGGGGGCCTCCAAATACGCACTTAGACACGACTTATGCAAGTTTTTCGTTTGACCCAAGAACAGAGGACCGAGTTTTGTGTCAAGTTGGTGAAGCATATCTGCCCTCTTTCGACCGTAAACTCCGGCATGATATCTTGACGCGTCCCGATCGAAGCGAGCTATGTTTGGATTCTGTCAACGGATGCGCTGGATGATGCGCAGAGTGCGTACTGAGAGCATTGGTTTTCCAAGAGCCCATCATCGCACCCAACCCTTCTACGACCTTGCCACTCTCAATGGGCTTGCGTGTACCCTTGGCCTCTGCGTCGAACTCCTGCATTGCAACAGCCGCGATTTCGTCGCATCTGACCAAGGTAATTGATCAGTTCCTCTAGCTACACACGCGAATTCACAGTAACGTACCGGAACTGTGCCAGTAGCTCTTGCTGAGTCGGCAGATCCAAGTCCTTATTGGTCTGGACTTGCTCCTACTCGTCCCCCAACCCCACGCACACATGCCCCAAACGAACCGCATCAGCCATGAGGTGTCACAGCCACCATATGCCACGCCCCAGAAGAACCACGTCACCAGAGTTAGAAATAGAATCGGGAAATGAAAATAAAACAGCGCAAATCGAATGAGTTTATGCCAGAATTACAAGGAGATGACGAACCCAGATACCCTCCATATAATGAGCGACACCATCGGCCGGAATGCGTTTGTGATAGGCGGGCTTGAAAAGGTAGTCTTCACGCGTCCTAACAACATTCTATATGAATGGGGTGCACGCTCGAGTTGATTGGACACACACCTATCGACAAAGCGTTCTCTGAGATTCAAGACCTCCTGCTCGAACTTGTCGGGTAACAGGATTTTATGTGGGAGGGTGGTGAACGTAAGGTCAAAGTGGTCGGTCAAAAGGGTGTGCTGCAAGCCTTCGGGCTAAAAAACCATGTGTTTGGGCCTAGCATTAATTAAACGCACAATCTCGCGCACCTTGGCGAGCCCGTCCCATATCTTTTGCATATCGGCCGTGAGTGTTGCAGACAGGTTAGCGAGGGGGGTCGCCCCGACATGATCACGGATAACGAAAAGCAGCATTGTCTTTTGCGAGGACCTGCAGTTTGATCGTCGCCGGTCGGTAATCATGACGTAGTATGAACTGATAAGACGTACCCATCTGAAGCCTTGCTCTTGCCGAAAAGTGATAAATTGACTTCGAATACGGTCTTGAGGAGCCCCATATTTGCGCCTACCAGGACATGAGCTAGGTAGAGAAGCGTGGCAAGTAAATGCATACCCTGGTACAGCCCAACTTGATGCTCCCACAAGTTCACAATCAAAACCTCGGACGATGCGAGTGAAAAGAGTGCCGACTTTCTCTCAAAATCCTGCCAAAGGTCATTGGTGAGTGAACTCTTGGGTCTCATGCGGCATGCACGCACCTGATCCTCGCCACGTTCTCGGCCGTCGGTACCCTCGACGTCCATGACCATTACGTTCATGTTTTTTCCTCGGCACATCCATATGCCTAACGGAGTCGAGTTAGTTCTGGGATGGACAGCCAGCGCCTCGTACTGACCCTTGGTCGTCTGCCTCCGTTGCGTCTCGTCCATAACATCAAAGTTGGTGCCGAACAGCCGGTTGAGCAGCGTCGATTTGCCTGTCGACTGAGACCCAAATACCGCGACTACATCGTAGCCGAACCCGGAATCTCCCAGCCCCCACCGATTTATTTGCGCACTAAGTTCTTTTCTGGGACGACGGCCGGCTCAGCATGGCGCGTGATAGCGGTGGAAGGGCAACGTACGTGAATTCTTTGTTCTCGTCGACGATTTGGATGCGCTCGCCGTCGCTGTCTGACAAGGGGGAGTACGAGGTGACCATGGTGGATGGCGTGCGGGGCGTGGTCGTGGAGTGTTTTGTACGTGTCGATGATGCTGCATACGCGTGTGAAATCCACGGGTCGGCGCTTAACCCCACACCTCGCCATCCAGCCGTGTCTCAGGTCTCCCGCGACACGGCTGTCAACCCGCCACGCCAATCCCAGCTGTCACAAGGCTCCCTCTTACACTACTAAGTGGCATCTCCTTGGAAAAGTGAAGACCCACAACAAATAGCAAAACCCACGGTCAACTATGCAAGACCCACCTACCAGCCCTACAACACGCGTATCCATAGTATATATGCGAGACAATATCGATTGCTCGTTGCAGATAATGATCTAACCGCCCGAACTGCACTGTATTTACACCTGAAGATTGTTATGACCCTTTCCGCAGTGCCTAATGGATGCGCGCCGTGTGAACAACCGGGGGCCATACTCGGCGCTGAAAGCCAGCCCCATAGGATACCAAACATAAACAAAAAGCTAATCGAATTGGGTTTTAATTAGTGGAGTGTGTCGGAAGACTAGTCTGAAGCGATTGTATTTACTACAAAATCGACTGTCTAAATACATGAGCGAGGCAATAAGATATAAGCATAAAGGCGCATAGAAACAATACGAAACCGCGCATAAAGGTGTCGCTTGCCTTTCGGCGCTTGTTCTCCAACAGAGTGCTTCTCAGATGGACGAAATGACATTGGAATCAATCAGGGCTTATGTTTTGTAGCCAGTTCTGCTGGCCAGACCGAAGAAAATGTTTGTAGCCATCTACGTTTTCCCGGCGAATCTCCTACGTAGGGAGCGTTTCGACAGCCTTTCGTATAAGATGACAAAAGGTGGGACATGACGATTTGAACTGAAGCAGCTCAAGCCTTGAGTATGTCAAGCTGAGTCAAATGCGCGGCCTCTCAGTCTCTGAAAACGTGAAAATCCGGCCAATATCTTATTGAATGCAAGTTTTGCGTGTGTTATAATATGGTTGCCGACAAACTCGTACGTTGTTGAACTCTAGCAGAGGGCATCCAGTAAATGAGCGGTCCGGTACAGGTCAAATGAGCGCAGAAGCCCTTTGGTTAGGTGAACACTGAGCATCGGCTACCTTACGGGTGCTATCAGGGCCGCCCACTATATGCTAGTGCTATCGCAAAGGTGATATGGCTGATGCCGGTAATCCTGTACATGGAGTTACGTAATCCTGTGTACCTTGAAGTGGGAATGCCAAGATCAAGACGCTTGATTCCAGCCACGACCAAGCATCCTCCTAGTTCCATCCACTTCTCCTCATTGGCGTCCCGTAGAAGTCTATGGTTTCAATACCAATCACCGAAGCTTTCACTCAGCTGGAGTCGACCCAGAACCAGCTCATCTCGGTGCTATCCGCATTCCACGATGCCTGTACACAGTTGTATAAAACGGCCGTCAAAATCCAAAGCAGCCACGATATTTACAAGGCTCTCGATGATAGGCTTATCCAAATGAATAACCAGCTCGACCTGCTCTCCGTGGGGGAAGAAAAGTTCGCGCAATCACTAGCATTTCTCAGGCGAACTAGGAACATCTCTCAGACTTTGGTCCCCATCAATCGACTCCCTGCCGAGATACTCGCGACTGTATTTGAGCTCACCGTCTCTGGCCACAAGTTTGCAAGCTCGATAGAAAGGGGTGCTCAAATCAATCCGATGGCAACCATCCCCTCGGTCTGTCAATCCTGGCGGCAATTAGCCCTACGCACCCCTTATTTGTGGAGTTATATCGATCTTTCCGGAGCAATGCATACCGCCTCTCTAAACCGAGCGGTATTGTGGGCCGAGCGATCCCGTCAGGCTCCAGTTCACCTTCGACTTGAGAAATACCGTTTCTTCGAAACTCAGGATCTTGCACCCGAGTTGAAAAATATCTCGACTCGGGCGGCTTCGTTTACCTTTACATCCTATTCCGACGAGATCTACGTCCGAGACCTTTTCAATCAGTACAACTCGTCTGGTAGATCTGATACACTCAAAACGATTGATATCGGGCCCGGCCAGTGGCCTAATATTCTCTCGTCTCATTTCGATTGGAGCGCCTTTGTTCCAAACACCTTAACAACACTCAAACTATGCACGACATCTGAAAATATAACCCCTACGATGGATGAACTCATGCTATTGCTCTCACGCACGCCTAATTTACGCGCCCTTATTCTACGAGATGTTCGCGTTCAAGGTTCCGTTCCGGGGGCGAGCTACCCAGAGGCTCATTTGCCACATCTTGAGTACTTGGAGTCCTATCCTCATCGTTTGACTCGTCCGAACTACATGGGCGTTACCAAGTGTCTCATGCAGAGTATCGTACCTGGGTCGAAAGATCTCGAGGTATGGCTTGAGATGGGTGAAGCCAATGACGAAGACCACGATTCTGCAATGCGAAAGTTCTGCGGGCGTTCGCGCGTCACACGCCTGCATACCGGCTATTTCAAACCCGACGATCATTTACCTTTTACCCAGTATCTCGATTGTTTGCCCGAACTCCAGGCCCTCAGCCTAGATTTTGACGGTGAACCAACGAATGACATTCTGGATGCGCTCATAGTACCCGGCGAAGGGGAGGAATTCTCCGCAAGATGTCCGAAACTTCAAACACTGCGCATCTCCGAAGCATGCATTATCCCCCAGTCCCAGGTTCAATTGAAACGTATTGTTGAAGCGCACGAGCTGTCCAGCTTGATTCTTGGAGATAGGGCGTACTTTGTTGATGAGTCTGGCGACCACTGCGACGACGCTGAGATAATGGAGTGGCTTCGTGAGAAAGTACGTGAGGTAGAGGTCGACCAATCAATCACATGGTTCTCGCTTGGTGCTTGAGCGTACCATCCTGAAGGGAACCATGCCTCATACCCATGTTTTCTTTTTCTTGAGATTGTACTTGTAATGCGCATAAATACTATAAGCATATATCCCGCTGAAAGTTCTCAAAACGGACCGAACGTTGTGTTCCACGAAAATTGCAAGTAAACTGCTGAAGATTCTCTCGTCAAAAGCAAATAGCATCACGAAATGTAAGCGGAATGATCTTCAAGCTTCACGCGCACAAATGTCATGCTATTTTCGAGTAACATCCAAACAGAATCGAGTGATTGTCGACACCAATTGAGAGACGGTTATATTCAGGGGTCAAAGTATCTATTTCCAGCGTAGGTATATCGACTTTGGTAAGTTTATGCTCTACTAGTCGGCTTAAACCACCATGAAGCCCCCATAATGCAAAAGCCCTAACTAAATACAAGCGACACACTGATGCTTAATATTAATGTTTCCTCGTGTGCGATGTTATTAGCAACAAACTAGAACCTCAAGTATTAAACAAAAGTGGACATATGGTGCCTCAAGGATAGTTCTACTCGTGGGCGCACATCTGAACTATGGAAGATGTCCCCCGCCACTGGCTCGTTTCCTCGTTGATCTATCCCTCTCCTTCTCACGCTCAGCGACATCACGAACCAGTTCGTCTCGTTCTCGCTCAGCATCGCCGTCTGGCCCGTCTGAGGTGTTTCCTTCGCTGCTGATAGCCTCCTCAGCAGCCAGAGTACTATAGAATTGCGTCGCTTGACCTCGGGACCAATATCCTGCTGGACGCTCGCCACGGACGGTGGCAACGTCAACTAGCACGTATCGCACACCCTGAAATATCAAAGGTCACACATAGTCTCACAAGGAATCCATCAACCGGGCAGTGAAAGAGACTCACCGAACCAGGGACATCATACATGCAGTCCAACAACACGCTCTCCATCACAGCGCGGAGCCCACGTGCACCCATGCCCCTTGCCAACGCTCTTTCGCAAATCTCCCTGAACATGATTACTCAAAATCAAATTATGAGTCGCATAGAAGAAATCCCACGCACCGCAAAGCACCTGTTGTAAACCTAATTTCCACCCCGCTTCCTGCAAACAGGGATTCGTACTGCTTTGTGAGCGCGCCGCGGACCTCGGTCAACACACGCATCATATCCGAGACCGAAAGTGGCCGAAGAGCGGTAACGCACGGAAGACGCGATATGAACCTAGTATTCGAAGATATCGTAAACGAGATGGCACAGATGAACTCACACGGCTTACTCGGGAATATAACCAAAGTTCTGTAGGTCGCCTGGCTCAACCATATCCAAGACAGCAACCTGGTTCTTCTTTTCATTTGAGGTAAAGAATGGCGTAAAGCCACTGGCCAAGTCGTCTGGGCTAGGCAATGGGGCGCCAAAACCGATTGACTATTCCTTTGTGAGTTTATTTTTGATTATGAGTATAACACACTCACGCCTTTATTCATACGGTTCAAGACTACCTTGTCTAGACCGACAAACGCTCCAGAAAGAATGAATAAAACATTACTCGTGTCAACTTGATATGTTTCACTCTTGGCTAGTTTGATTGGAGCGATTAGTAATGTTTCCCTCCCACCAAGGAAAAGTAACTCACGGCCCGCACTTCCTCCACCACCCCGTCCTGGAACAATATCTGGGCCCATAGGCATTCCCGAGGTAGGAGGCGCGGTCCCTGGAGGAGCTGATGGATCGGGGGCACCCTTTGCATGAACCGTGACAGTTGCGCCCTCGATCATTCGTAATAGGGCCTGAAGAAGTCTAATTACGTTTTGCATTCGACAGAGGAAACAGAGACTCACTTGTTGCACGCCCTCCCCGCCCACGTCTCGGCCCCCAGTGCCAAATCCACCCGCTTTTCGCGCGATCTTATCTGCTTCGTCGATACACACGATCCCCGTAGAGGCGCGAACCGGATCCCAGTTGGAGGCTTGAAGCTGTATGATTGTGCGAGAGAGATGTGGCGCCAGTCAGAGGTGTGTTCAGGAGGTGAGGGCGCACGAGTACCCACGAGCCTATGTATGCACATTTCCGCGTCCTCGCCAACGTCTACCGAAATTCATCATTAGCATACGTTCGGCAGACGATTGAATCCACATACACCCCGCCTAGCACACTGGTGAGCATAATTCATAACGCGCACCGAATGTAGACTCACCTGCGTGAATGCCGTCGCGTCACTCATCGCAAATGGAACATCCAAAACCTTGGCCAACGTTCGGGCCAGTAGCGTCTTGCCTGATCCGGTTGGACCGCTACTCGCACGACAGACGTAAGATGAGGTATGTTCCCACAAGGTGTGATACGTACATGAGAAGGACATTGCTCTTCTCGAATGGGGTGTAAGTATCGTGCTGGATGTTAGGTGAAAAGGCATGCTGGTGTGGTGGCGATTGTCGTTGGGCGTATTCAAAAGCGAGGCGCTGTGGATGCGGCTGTATGGGTGGGACTGCACGACTGTTAGCTACCAATCAAAGGCAAAGGTTCTGGGAGATAACACACCATCCGACACGTTCATCGGCGGCCAGCGTGGTAGGTCATCGCCGGTTGTATCTCCGATAGAAGAATGCAACAGAGCTCGGATCCGACTATAGTGGTTGTATACTCTACCACGACATATCAGCACAGCCAGTTTATATATTTTCTTCACTCACGCGACGGCCAGCACCTTTTTTGCTCTCTCCTGGCCGACGACAAACGAGTCGAGATGGGCGACCAGCGCGCGGGGACTGATCCCATGCGCCGACCAGGCTGTAGCCGGATTGCGCCATGCTCGTGTTCTATCTAGGTCGGCCGTTGCTTTCTGCACATATCCTCGTCGAAATGCTCTAGTCGATCCCAAGGATGCCAGTCGGCTCATATGTCGCGGTCGTCGCTGGAGAGTGGCAAGTCACGTGGTGACATCAGTGCCCGGCCATGACCGGCTTCCTGCCAACCAATTCCGGAATATGAGTAGCTAGCACGTGATTAGGCCCCGCTGTATAACGACGCTTCTGAGTGTCAACTGGATGCCGGTAGCGCCGGTAGAACGTGCTACTGTAGCTCTGATCTAGCGGGTGCTCAGAAGCATCGCTAGACAGCTGGAGCTAGTAGTTAGATTTCTGGAGTTTGGCCGAGAATGCGGCAACCATAGAGTCTAACACGGGACAGCTCAGGCAAATCCGCCGGAGATCCCAAGCGCTCAAGAGCGAGCTAGGCGATCCGTAGAATCAAAATTGGTCATGAGTGTGGCTCATGACTGATCTGGATTCTACGGATCGCGATGAGTGCTCAGGATCTCCGAGGGATTCGGCTGAGAGCTTCGCCGCGGGTAGGCCCGGGCGTTATCCGCGGGTGTGAACCGGACAAAAGCACGGGTAACCCGGTGGAATTTGAAATTATACCCGCGGGTACTGGAGAGTTCCGGGTAGTTCTGTGGTAGTGACTAAGCGGTCGGGTAGCAGCTAACAAATCCCGCCATTGCGCGCGTCGGTGCGCCGGCTTCTACAACGTTCGCCGAGCCTCGTTTGGTGTGCATATAAAACCCTGGGCGGAATGGCCGCCTTTGCCTGCAAACTTATCTGTAGCCCAGTTTCTCTATCCACACACAATATTATGCCTGCTGTTCCAACGACTGCTATCCGACAACGGGCTCGCCGGCGCCAGGGGCTCGATGCGCTCACTGATATCGAAGTTTGGCCATACAGTGATGATGAGATTATAAGTACGTCCTTGCTGCACACCCTTGAGCGTTTTATGTTCATTTTCATTCATCACAGATGCATCGCTTGGATCTTGGCGGTCTCCAGTATATAAACACTATAATCCGTACCTAGATCGCATCTACGACGAGCACGGAAACCCCAGTCGCCTTGTTTTTCGTTTTGAGTGCAAATATAAACACCCGTCGCACTCTGCTCAATTCCGAGATCGAATGAGAACAGGCGATGGTACTCGCAACTTGCGTACTACCGCCCAGACGTGCGAGACACGCTGGGGCGTCGTCCAAAGCTCCGTTTCACAGTCTCAATACTTTTCCGGATATTCTGAAGCACGGCATCGAGTGCTTATTGCGCTCCGCTGTGCGCAGAACAAGCGGTCGTTCAACTCGGTAGCTGATGATCTATATCGACAGGAGGTCGATCTCCTACGTCCTGGAACAATAGTTCCTTCTCCGATGACCGTATTTCGTGACACACAAGTACTATATGCGTGCTCTTCGGATGGTGTAAAGACATATTACAAAGTGAGTGCTAGTCTTCATCGCATTTTCTATTGTAATTACTTATTCACAACTATCTCATCTTACAGAAACTCCCGGGCGCTATCCACTTTGCTATAGACGGTTGGACGAGTACTCAGTCCTCCTCGTTTCTAGGACTGGTGGTGATATGGCAAGACGAAGGAAGGATTTGGCGCAGCATCCTCGAGTTCGTTCAGTACGTATATTTGCGCTTTCGAGTGTACTCTAGTTAAATGTTAACTCTGAATCCATTCAAGCCTAACACATGCGCATACAGGAGAGTACCTTGCCCTTCGCGTTGCTGAACGCTTCAAAAGATATGGAATTGACAAGAAGGTAAGCTTCGTCTTCCATTCTTTCTTGCCTCATTAAACTCATACATCTCAGGTTCTTTCAATTTGCCTCGACAACGCATACAGCAACAACACACTGATAGACAGTCTATCAGCTCTTATCCCTTCGTTTCGTGGTGCTAAGAATCGTGTGCGATGCTTAGCGCACATTATCAACTTGATGGCAAAGGTGAGTTCTCTCAGTAAAAGTTATGTATTTGTGCTCACTCAACCGAATTGGCAGGCATTTCTATCCCTCTTTTCTAAACCACCACGCCGCAAGAAGGCTAGCCTTTCAACTGGTCAACCTCGGGCCAATGTTCCACTGAGCACCCCAGCACAGCATGTCGATGCTCCTGAAATCGAGGATGAGGACGACACTGACGGTGTCCTTCAACCCGAAACTGATCCTGACAAGCAGGAGTACGATGACCGTGTCGTTCAGAAGATAACGCAAAAGGCACTCGATCAAATGGCGGTGGAGAAGGTGATTCCGACGAAGGAGCAGATCCTAGATGGGCAATCGCTCATGCCTAAAGTAAGCTCAATGTTCTATCTATATATGCGAACATAACTCATGCATACATTCAGGTTGCTGGCCTTGCTCGAAGAGTTCACGCATCTACGCATATACGGGAGCGGTTTGAGCAACTTGCAGCCAAGAATACTAGTGGCGAGCAACGCATTCTTACTGAGCGTGTTGACACCCGTTGGGATACAGAATACGATTGTCTTGAAAGCCATATTCACTTCAAAGTGGAGGCTCAACTGTTAACTGGAGACTCTTCCTTAAAGTTGAAGTCCTATACATTGAATGAATCGCAATATGACTTAGCAGACGAAATGCTGACAGTACTAGAGGTACGATGATATGCTCAGAGTTTCTTGAATCTATTGGAGTAGCTAAACAATGAATAAAATAGATATTCAAGGAGAGGACTAAACGCTTTTCGCTTGCTGAAGTCCCCCTGCTGCCCTACACGCTTCCCGAGCTTGCATTAATGCGATCGGAGCTTGAGGCAGTTTGCAGCGACTCCATTGATATGAGTCCTCTGACTCGAGTTGCAGCTCGAGCTGCAACACTTGTATATGACAAGTACATCAAGAAAATGACAGCGGAGTCGGATATGTACTACTTGGCCGTTGGTAAGTGAATTAAACACTTTCCGATGACTTGTTCTGATAGTAGATCGCTAGCGATGTGCCCTTCGCTCAAGCTCAAGTGGTTTCTGGATAATGGCTACTCGTATAACGACATCCAGAAGATCCGCAATATGGTTATAAGCCGTTTTTACGAGTCTTATGTCACAACCTCCGAGGAACAGCACGTCGATTCTAAACAGGTGATTCAACAAGATACCTCACACCCAGCAAAGGTAAGCATTCCGAGTGAACTCTATCTGTTTCCTATCCAGCTCATGTCTACTTCCCAGCGTGTGAACAAATACCTGCATCGGCAGGCTCTTCTGTCTGCGGCACCAGCATCTCTCAAATAAGACTCAATTGAGCAATACTTGGCAGATGATGTGGTGCCTGAGAGCACGATTGCGGAACATGGGGGCTTAGTTAAGTACTGTACAAACCACCTTGTTCAGTCTCCTCGGGTCTTTGCTATGGTGCTTGACTACTTAACTGCACCAGGTATGTACTAATTGTAGATGAACCCAAACCTTTGAGCTAAAATAGGTATATGTAGCCTCCTCCGTCGACGCCGAACGTGCATTTTCCAATGGGCGATTAATGGTAAACCATTTGCAACACCAAATGAGCTCACGGACTTTTCAAGCCAAAATGGCGGTGGGATCATGGGTTGGCACACCTCTAATGCCGGATCTTAACGTTGCGGCCGCAGCTATTGAAGCGACAATGTAACTTGTGTAGTAGAAATAGGTATATAATTGTATGAATCATAAGATTTATAAGCACTTTCGGTCAAGCCCGGCTGTTCCTAGCCCGGGTGGGTGAATTTCCAATATCACCCGTAAACCACCCGTACTAGTGGCATCCCACGGGTAAGTAGCCCGGCGCATACCCGGGTTACCCATGTTAGACTCTAGGCAACCATGAGTGGCTACGAATTGAATACCCCAAACCAAGCCCCCGTGTTATTTTTCCTCCTAGCCCTATCCGCATATATCTGGAGCATGCAAGTGTTCCATGCCCCCCCCCCCTCGCCGTTGTACTGACGCATACCACTCGTAATGACCACATGTGCAACTCGCTCTCACCCTAATCGGAAGCAGGAGAATAGCGCTCCACCAGTGGGCTTAAGCGCTTCCGGAGATGAGTTGAAATAGATTTGCCCTATTAGTACGAGGTTGATCTCCCATGAGGACGGAGTGCAACGTGTGCGCAGTATATCGTTGCCAGTTCCGAGAGCGCGGGCCTGCACTCTCCCGCTTGGTCCGTCTGAATTCCTGCGAGCAAAACCATAGCATAACTTTACATTCGATAAGTGATAGGTGGTTTGTCCGAGCTTTCAATCATCTTCAATATGTTAACGAGCTACTGATCTGAACAGTACGCTACACACTTCGGGGGTATGAGTGGTCTAGGGTCCCTTTCAACCTCTATATCTGGCGCAAAGAACCTTGCGCAGCCCCTCTCTTTTCCAGAAGATAAATGGGACTCAGGTCCAGTTTTCGCATGGTACAGCTGTTCTGAGACTCTCAAAAGAGTCGAAAGGCTCCAGATTCGAAAAGAAGAGTCACGTCCCGTCCCACATCGCTTCATAATCGCATACATGACTTCGGACGATGGAAATCAAAAATCAGTCTACCGGTTTGACCGCCGACCGAGCGTAGGCGCCATATCTGTTCTCAGCTCGACGGCGCTTCGTGGCGGGGACTCAGGGCCTGCCAAAGACGAGTACATGATCGATGTTGAGCCCTCTAATTTCTCTGGCGCCCAATGTGAAGTCGAGATAATCTTTCGGGGACAGGCTGATCTCAGCTCAATCCTCAAAGCTTGCTTCGGTATAGCGCAAGATCCCCACGCACGAAACTACTCGCTCCAAAAGTACAATTGTTTCTTTTTCTCTTGGACGATTTTGATGGTTGTGTCACGGGAGCACTTGCCATATCGAGTTCCTACCTACGGAATTGTCGAGCCTCGATGTCAGGCCCGAATTCCCCAGCTGACTGCAACAATTGTTGACCAAGCAGTCGAGCTCTTGCAGGGCATCGTCCTAGAAATCACGTCCAAATTTCGCTCCATGAGTAACAAGAAACTCAAATCTGGAATGAGTCCATTTGAAAGACTTGTTTGGAAACTTCCTACAAAGCTCCTTCAGACGATCTGGAAGCGGTTGTTTAGGCTGCAACTTTACTTGGGGATGCGGGAAAGGCTAGAAAAGCATATTGAAGAGGCAATCAACCAGAGAGTCAAGGGAGTTTGGTCGGCTGTTTTGTCCTCTCGCCTCACTCCAGACCTTCTTGATGCCAATCTTTGGCTCCGCGACATGAGAGAGGTTGTTGAGCCTGCCATGATCACCGAACTGTATAGTGTACTATAGGATGGTATTCTATCCGCTATTGCTGGGGGCCAAGAGACCCAAGAGCTTATGTCAGGGGATTCGAGCGTCAAACTCCCATTTTCCGTGGTGGGGAAGCGAGCAGCTCAACTTGGCCTTGTCTGGAAATCAGTCTTACCTTCTATGCTTATTGCTGCACGGGATGCCGCACTCGGAAAATCCTCGGGCAGTCGGGAAGAAAATGCCAAGATGTTTGATCTCGCTTGGTCGAGTGGAGCCGAAGCAGCTCTCAAAACCGCCCAGAGTGTAGTTACACGTACCAGATCGCAGTTCAAATACAAAGACCGGCATGACAGGCTATGGTCTGCTGTGTGGGAAATGTGGGATGGGTGCTTGAATGCTACGCAAGACATTGCTCGACAGAGGGCCCTCGAAGTGATTGACCAGGTCGTACAAAATGTCGTGGGGACAGGGGTTGCAACGTTCATGGAGGCAATGCAGTCCACGGAGCTTGAGAAGGTTGAGGCTCGAGTTTTTGACAAGGTATGCACCTAAATCCTCAGATACTACTTGAGAAGAAGTACAAAATGATTCATAACGCGAATACCTTGCTTACAGGCAGAATCAGCATATCAAAATCTTGAAATAACAGGTCTGAGTCTTGGGAATCGTATGCAAGAAATAATTGACAAGGACGTGGTTGGCCAAAATGCATTGGAAGAGGTGAAGCGAACCATGGGTGCCATCTGGGAGGGGATTCGATTCAGCCACAACCAAACTCAAAAGAAGTCTCGGTGATCAGAATAGGATTCGATTGCTGCGTGCGGATTGTACGAGATTCCATAACTGTATGCTAATTATAAAATGACTCGTATACAGCATCGTTCAACTTATGCTGATTAATTACTCACCTGAGCTAGCTGTTTACATAGCAAAACATATCTCGCTTGAATCGCATCGATACCACGCGTTATGGCTGTTTTCATAAGTCCGTTCCGATCGAAAAAATAAACGCCGAGGGTGCAAAACGGTAATTCGATGAGTTCTTCGCAACGAGATGGGCATTAGAAATTCTGAAGACATATTTGGAATCACCTTGCTTGGGCGCATATTTATATGTACACATGATTTTGATACAATGAGTTTCAATTCGGAACAAAGGAAAAGGGGGTGTACCCCTGAGTGCACGATAACGAGGGCCGCTATCAAAAAGTGGGTTTGTGAGCGCATGAATGAAGGTCTTAATAGTATGTGTGCAAAGTCCCGTGGTGATAGCTCTTCTTTCTGGCGAGATATGACTGATGATTGACTGGAACCGCCCAGGTCCAGGAGTGGTATGATACAGTTCTCCTCAAGCAGAGATCCTATCAACGCGGAATTTTGTACACACAATATTAAGACCTTCATTCATGCGCTCACAAACCCACTTTTTGATAGCGGCCCTCGTTATCGTGCACTCAGGGGTACACCCCCTTTTCCTTTGTTCCGAATTGAAACTCATCGTATCAAAATCGTGTGTACATATAAATATGCGCCCAAGCAAGGTGATTCCAAATATGTCTTCAGAATTTCTAATGCCCATCTCGTTGCGAAGAACTCATCGAATTACCGTTTTGCACCCTTGGCGTTTATTTTTTCGATCGGAACGGACTTATGAAAACAGCCATAATATCCGCATGGCATACACGAGTCATTCAAGTTCAAAAAGACCAAGTAGTAAAGTTGCGCCCATCAACGTATCCTAAATGTCAAGCAAACCTAGCATGATCATTTTATGAGATTCCATCAAGACGATTATGCTAAAAATGAATATATAAGCGTGGGCATGGAACTTCTTGATGGTCTGAAACTGCAAAAAGCTGTATTGGATGTTATTTCTCAGGCGACGGCGGATCATCCCCTTGATATGATATGTTTATCAGACCTGCAGCTAATGGAAGAATTTTTAGAGGAATAAATGTAAGGCCTCGCCTAGTGTGCAGGAAGTTATCTCATGGGATTTGCTTATAAATGACTGTAAATTACGAAGTCCCAAAGGTGGGAGGTTATTGACACAATGTCGAGAACTTCAGCAAAGCCCTATCCAGCACGAATTCCTAGAGGTAAGACCGTGAACGGCGGACAGGACGTTGTAGATTTATCAGTCTAAACATATTATTCCACCGTCTAAGCGCTCTTCTTGCGGTCTCCGTAGCCAATCTATAGAAATTATATTCTTATGTATATACAAAAATGAGAAATAAAATGGTGTTAAAAGCGTAGAGAAAAGACAGTAAGAGATAGAGAGAAATCAGTGAGGCTTAGGGGGTCGAAAGCACCCCTATTTATACCCTAAAATCCCTCGAGTCATACCATAGTACGGAACCGCATATACTGCGCATATAGCGAACTGACTCGATTACTGACTTGCTTACTGACTCACTACATGATTCATTCATTCCAGAACATTCTACTATTTACACGAATCTTCTACACTCCCCCTTAATCGAGTAAGTGTAGCTACAGGATAAACTGAAAAAGAAGCTATACTACTAAAGGCCGTTTGAGAAAGAAAAGAGAAAAACGATTCAATTCAATTCAATTCAATGATTCATTACAACTAATTGAGTAATAACTAGACAATTAGTCTAATCATCACTGTCGATAATCTTCAAGATAACTTCGCCCATAATCATCTCAGTTAGGTAGCTAAATTGAGGAGAAGCTAGCGCTTTAGTAAAGGCGTCGGCTAGGTTCTCTTTAGATGGTACATACAATGTAGATACCAATCCCTTCTGGATGATGTCGCGCATAAAGTGATGTCGAATGTCGATGTGCTTCGAACGGCCGTGGAATTGCGATTCCACAGAGAGAGTAAGCGCGGCGAGATTATCTGAAAGAATAAGGGTAGGAGCGTCAGCGATGTATCCTAATTCATCGAAAAATTGACGTATCCAAAGCGCCTGAGTACATGCATGAGATAATGCAATGTATTCGGCTTCCATTGTCGATAAAGCGACAGTGGCTTGCTTCTTAGCAGACCAGGATACGGCTGCGCCTCCTAGCATATATACATGACCAGAGATTGACTTACGATCGAGTAAGTTGCTTCCCCAGTCGGCATCGGAGTATCCGATCTCCCCAAATCCATCGCTCGATTTCCGGTATGTCAATCCGCGGGAGGAAGTCCCCTTGAGATAGCGGATGAGGTGTTTGACGGCAGTGACGTGCGCTGGCCCAAAGCACGAAGTAAATTGGGCTAAATGCGCCACTGCGAATGCGATGTCAGGGCGGGTACACAATGCCGCATATAGGAGCTTACCAATGTACATTCCATAATCGTACTTTGGTTTAACTCCTTCGTAGCGAGTGAGCTGAACGCTTGGGCTCATTGGCGTAAGAGCCGGGTAGGCGTCCTTGAGGCCTGCTAGTTCAACTAGACCATCAATATATGCCTTTTGGTTTAAAGTAAGCGTTCCCTGCTCACGGTTACGAGTAAAACTGATTCCTAGGTAATGACGAATGGCGCCCAAGTCGCGCATCTCGAATTCGTGCAAGAGTTCATTAAGTATAGATTCTGTGTTGTTGCGCGATGTAATTACGACGAGATCGTTGACATGGTTCGCTAGGATTGAGACACGCGGTTTACCCGCATCGATGTCGATTCGATGATATACACAAGTATCTGTTGCACACGGTAAGTATCCAAGTTGTTTAAGTTTAGAGTCGAACATTTGATTCCACATTCGTCCAGCTTGTTTAAGACCATACAAAGAACGATTCAAACGAAGAACAAGCGACGTACCGTCTTCAAAATGCGGTATTTGCTTCATGTACAGTTCTTCTTCGACTTTCGCATGTAGATAGGCTGAATGAACATTGAGCTGTCGGATGTCCCAATCGTTCTGATTAGCCAAAGATGCAAGGATACGAATGGAATCAAGACGTACAACCGGCGCAAAGGTTTGACCAAAATCTATGCCTGGTTGCTGACTAAATCCTTGTGCTACAAGACGAGCTTTATAGCGAATGGGCTCACCAAGTTCGTTTTGTTTAATGGTAAGCACCCATTTGTTCCCCATCGCCTTTCGTCCAGCCGGGAGTTCGACGAGTTGGTAGGTACCCATCTTCTCGAGTGTGTTGACCTCCTCTTCCATAGCGGCTTGCCATTTGGCGGCATCCGGGCCCAATAGCGCCTCTGCAACTGTTGGGTTGTCGCCTGGCGCTGAGATGCGAGTGGCGAGGGCCCAGTCCGTGTATGGGTCTTCGGCTGCTGCCATGGTCGATTCTGGCGGCGTTGGAAAGGAGTCAGAGACGGAGAGAGCGCGGAAGTGCTCCTCCAGTTCTCCGATCGAGTTGTATGACGGGAGTTGTGGTGGATCGGCCATCGGCGTGTTGATGTCGGATGGAATCGTGGGCGGGGAGTCGATTGACAAGAGGCTGTATGTGTTGCCTTCGTCACCGTCAATGGACATGAGCTCATTCTCTGAGTCGCTTGAGGAATTGGAGAGCTCTAAGGCAAAGTTAGCAGAGTCTTTCTGAGCCGTAGAGTCGGACTGACCGGCCGTGGCGGAGTCTTTGATGATAACTCGGACTCCTCCACGTTCTTTATCCATAGATATAGCGGGTTGGTTTGGGTTTCCGCGACGGGTGCGGATACCGGAGGGGTTGGAGGGTACAGCAGCATTGATTTGACGAATAGAATTAAGAGTGTGAGGGTTAGGAGACATATGAAGCTTAGAGCAATTAAGAGATTTAGATCCAACAGCTTTCGAGTGAGTTTGTTGAGTGGGTAGTGAAGTTGGTTTGGATGCTGTCGAGTCGAGTGTATGCTCTGTTTTTATACCTTTCATCTCCCCCTTTCCCTTCAAGTCAGAGGATTTTTCGTTGCTGACTGATTCTCCCCCTATTCCGGCTCCTTCTGGCTTTCGTTCCGCAGAGCTGTTGGTGTGAGTCATCTCCCCCTCAGCAGGCGGAACGACTGTCTCAGCCCAATCTGTTTCATCAGATTCACCTGTCGGGTTCGCATATATTTTAGGAAAAGTAATGTTTCTTGAGTGTAATATACGATTTGCTCCGGGCTTATAATATCGCCAACTCTTTCCTTGAGTGTCAGAAATACCTGTAAATATTCCTGTAGCTGTTTTCGGGTCTAACTTGGATATATTATCCCCTTGGTTGAGGACGTAACATGTCGCTCCCCAAGGTCGTAAGACGCTTACATCGGGTTTCTTTCCCCAGAAAGCCTCAAATGGAGTTCGCCAGAACTTTCCATTGACTTGCGTTGGCACCCTGTTCTTGAGATAACAGGCATATGCAATCGCTTCGCTCCACAGAGATTTAGGGGCTCCTGACTCGAGCAACATTGCTCGGGCCTTCTCAGTGAGTGTCCTATTTAGACGTTCTGCGATATGTCACAACCCTCGTTTCTAAGGGTGTTTACTTTCTATTCTGGATACGGCGGCGTCGGCGTCGGATCCTAGCCTGATGCGTGGCAGCCTCCTGTGGCTGTTTGTAGATGTAGTCGAGTGTGGAAGCGTCGATGACAGCCCTGTGTAGGGTATCGAGCCTCTTAGTCTTAGGAGTATAGTCCTCTGCTCGCCTAGCGAGTAGGACGTCGAAGGCACCCGTCTCTTGGAGAGACTGTGATTGACTCGTGGCTTGCAGTGTATTACTAAGTACCTAAGTTAATAGGACCTAGTATCGATGGTTGAGTCTTGAGTATGTAAGTCTTATATGTATCTCTTAGTAGTTATCACCCTTGAGGGGAGATCGACAAGGTAGAGCAAGCTGGTCTTGGAGCAGCTTGCACACCCAGTATTTATACTCATGGGTACATGGTCTGTGCGTACAGTTCCAATAATACATGAGCTAAAGATAGTATGTGTTTCTAAAAGAGAGTGTGTCTAAAAGTAGAGCGTAACTAAGAATAGTCCAAGAAGACTGTATGCGTACTATAAATAGCCTTGATCAATAAGCATCCGTGTGGTGCGTGCTAAAGATAGCTTTGATCAGTAAGCATCCATGTGGAGGCTTAGTTAATACGCCAATCAGCCTTACTAAGAGGAAGAAAAGAAGTGAGTGGCTTATACAGCGTGTAAGCCACGAGAAAAAGATAGAGGTCATGTGCGCGGCTCATGACACGATACCATTCTGCTGTGCAGAATACGGGGCTGTAGTTTCTATAATAGTCCCATTCTGCTCTGTATGCGCTTTCCATTCATTATTGACGAATTCGCCGCCATTATCAAAGCGTACACGCTTAATTTTCTTGTTCTTTTGTGTGTTTAACATTGCTTCAAATATTTTGTAGTGTTCAAGTGTTTTGTCTTTATGTTTAAGAAATCCTAAGCGAGTGAATCTAGTAGCTACATCGGTAAATGAAACATAGTATTTAAAATGTCCAATGGAGGCTTTGCGAGCTGGCCCCCAGACGTCTGTAACTACCAGATCACCTATTTCCGACGCTTGAGTGTGGGAATCCTTCGGAAATGGGTGTATATGCGCTTTAGACTGCATACATGTGACGCATTCAAAGTCCAGGCCTTTATCATCTTTGATTATCTCCATTCCATTGACCGCATTAGTATCTTTCAGTCGTTTCAGCGCCTTAGCGTTGATATGACCGAGTACCTTATGCCATTCTAGCCAGGTGCGACCTGATTGCTTGGTGAGCACTATTTCAACATTGGTTTTAGGTTCGCTTATTGTTTCTACATCCAGCTGCCACAGGCTGCCTTGAGTACGGTCGTTGAGCTTTGCTCCGACCATTATTGTGCGATTGTTTGGGTCTTTGATCAAGATTTGATCATGATCCAGTGATATGAGCATTCCTTTCTCGGTAATCAGCGATAAGCTGATAAGATTCATTGGAGTTGTCGGTACATGTGCCACATTAGTAAGTACAATTAGTGTGTCATCAGACGAATCAGGATTTATTCGGCATCGAAGCTTAACTGTGCCTCGGCCTACTATCGGCTCTTCACCGCATACACCTGATATATAACCTGACGATTCTCTATATGTAGCAAATGCACTACGATCTCGCACAATGTGAGTCGTTGTGCCACTATCTGCGATCCAAATTACTGATTCTGGATCAGTTATGTTGGATTGTTTGTCCCGAGCCGAGAACGCATAGTCGGCCTGATCGTTATTGTTTGCTATCGCCATGTTAGCTCGGCCATTCTTGGGTCGGAATTTTCCATTCGGCTCTGGCCGCTTATTCTGGAAATTCCTATTTGGTCCGTTTTGGCGACTGTGCTTGTATGCACCTCCACCTGGGCCTCGGCATTCGGCCGCCCAGTGCCCGATCTTTCCGCAGTTGTTGCACTTTGACTTGCTCTTATCGGCGGGCCTGGAGTTCACTTGAGTACGTACGAATCTAGTTTGACTTGGTTTGTTTGTGCTAAAGAAGGTTTTGCCTTCGGTATTCCGTGTGTTCCTTCGGTGCGCTTCCGCTAATATGCGAGAGCGTATATCACTAACTTTATTTGCTAGCTCATTTCGATTATTCACGTCGAATTTAAAGTCTATCGATTGGGTAAATGTATCCCAGGAGTCGGGTAGACTCGCCACCAGCGTCGTTATCCAGTCGACTTCAGTACACGAACCTGGTGCGATGTCATTAATCTGTTGGAACCATCCGCGCATGCGCTGTATGTGTTCCTCGATATCTTGACCTTCAGTCATTCGATGACTAAAGAACTTTCTTCGCAGGTCAATTAGTCCGACGGTTCCCTTGACTTGGAACGTCGACGCTAACAGATCCCACGCATCGGCGGAATACTCACACGACTGTATATGCGTAAGTACACTTCCGTCGACTCTTAACCGGATATTCGATAACGCTTTACGATCCGCTTTGAACCAGGGACCATGCTGCAGATTCTCGATTTCGGTTACCTTATCTGGTGCGTCTTTACCATTCTCGTCCTTCTGCCCGGTCTCAGTGACCGTGATTGTTTCAGGAGGGACAGGGATAGTACGGTTGACGTATCCGTACAGATCGAGGTCAGTAAGTATGTCCTCCATCTGCACTCTCCAGACATTGTAGTTTTCCACTCCTTTTAGGGGCGGAATTCGGTGTAGACCGCTAATACCGGTCGTTGTAGTCGTAACTGTTGCATCAGCCATGACTTGTTGTGTTTACTCGAGTTTGTTAGGTAAGAGTATTCTTCTACGGGTTCTAAGCGTTCAATCGGGGCTCATAACCTATAGAAATTATATTCTTATGTATATACAAAAATGAGAAATAAAATGGTGTTAAAAGCGTAGAGAAAAGACAGTAAGAGATAGAGAGAAATCGGTGAGGCTTAGGGGGTCGAAAGCACCCCTATTTATACCCTAAAATCCCTCGAGTCATACCGTAGTACGGAACCGCATATACTGCGCATATAGCGAACTGACTCGATTACTGACTCGCTTACTGACTCACTACATGATTCATTCATTCCAGAACATTCTACTATTTACACGAATCTTCTACACAATCAAGAAATTAAAGGGCTTGCAGCAGGTACTGCAGTCGCAGGAAACCTGGCTTAGGATGTTTATATTCACTTTATGCATATATTCTACTGTGTAACAATCACTTGACGCGGACACATTCCGCGCATCACCTTACTCATAATCTTGACTAGCTAGCACGGGTTGTTCTTCGGGTACTTGAGTAAGCAAAGTCTTGATGACGTCTTGTATATCGAATACCGACTCGGAATTGCCACCGAGAATACTGTCCAGATAGGGCTTTTCGTGTTGTGGTAGTCCCGCCACCATGAACTCTTCCATGGTCTTGGGGGCAACCTGCGGTAGTTCGACAGCCGATTAAATGATACTAGAGGGGATGGGGTAGTATGTGCCCTTGCTCCTATTTATCAAGATGTCGACCATCCTCTGTACAAACGGAACCGCAGGTGCTCCGAACATGGTGGTAGCTTTGTCAAGCGTCCGAGTTGTATAGCTAGAGTCTGTGCAATATCCGTAAGGAACAGCATCGAGGGTGTTGATGATGTTCGTGTTCCAGTGCTTGTACCCTGTGAGGGTCCCCTCGGATGATGGGAACAGCTCCTTGAAGCTCTTGACAAACGCCATGTTACCAGGCGAAGGTCCTGCAGTCGGATAGACAAATACGTTGCCACGAGGGAGCACGTTCCCTTTGGTGAGCACATATGCAGTCGAACAAGCGAGTGCAGCGCCTAGGCTAGGACCTGTGAATATAAACCTGGTGTCGGGATGCGATTCCTCCTGGCTCTTTAGCCACTCTCCGAAGAGAGGTTCTTCACTGTAGAACATGGTATAATTGATCAGCCGGTGAGCCGCCTGACCAAAACCGTTGGAGATCATGGGAGGATCTTCCGGGGTAGGTGTTGCATCATCGTGTATGATTGGAGCGGTTTGGAGACTGTCGAGTCCAGAGCTGGCCCACGAGTCCGGGTGGATTACGTGGTAGATATCTGAATCCTGTTCGATCACAACTTTATTGCAGGCCGTACCAGCAATAGAGACGACGAGTGTGCGGTACTGTTTACCGTCCTCGAACTCGGGTGAGTCGTGTTTGGCTACGAACTAAGCGTTTCCGAGAGGAGTGGATGGGTACAAGGGCGACCTCTTCCAAACTACAGGCTACGCTCCAGCCGGGATCGATATCAGACAAAACAGGAGAAACCTTCTCGGCGAGTAGTTTCCGAAGCTCAGCAGCTGTGTTCTTATCGGTACGAATCATATTGGTACAGAGAGAAACGCTGAAGACCTGTTGGTAGACATTGAGGGGAGACATGGCAAAGGGTGATTAAAAAACTGGACACATATAGCCTGAGTATAACCGAAGGGGTGTTGATGTAAAGTACTGACCTACGCGAGTAGTACGCGACAACTGCTGAATTTTCCGCCCCAAGGCAAGCCTTTGATAGACACGAATCGATATGCTCAGCGTTGATATTTCACATGCCATCTCTGGCGAGCAATGGAACGTGGGCCGATACTCGAGTACCATATGCTCTGGTAAATACGACGTCATTCTGCAAAAATAATTGGATGATGATGGACCTTCCCATCAGACTATATGCAGGATCCGTATGAAACCCCGCGGAACGTTCAACGATAAGGCTGCATCCGGGTGTGGGCGACATCTAAAGGGACGGCGACACTTTGTGTTGCGATCACCTACCACCGAGATCGCCGACCTGGCCGAATCTATTCAGCTGATTGCACTTTCCGACTCGTGCATATACATAGCATAGATCGCACATTGGTGATATCAGGAACCGAGCTCTTCCGATTGATATAAAGCCACAGAAAGAGAGCGATACTAAGACCTGAAGTTAGAAGGAAGATAATAGTAACTATTGGTAAAAAGGCACCACAGCTCAAGCGATGCCGTTTATGACGAGAAATAGTGAGCTGAACCGGAGACTTGGCGTCCAAGCGAAATGAAGAATCCAGTAGATTGTAGGATGAGCTAGGTTCGTAAGACGACTGATCGAGTAGCGGCGTAGCAACATTATAGGTTACAGGAGGTGGGGCATATGTCGATTCGTAGCTAGCATAGGAAGCTCGGCTCCAATAGAAAACGGCCAGGCACAGGCGTACCGTGCGTCGAATGCACGGTGTTGAAATAACCTCGACAATAGTATGACCCAAATACAGTGTACCCGCTCGAGGGTAGGCTGCGGGAACAGGTGGGAAACGGGGTCGGGGGAATCATCCAGGCACCGGCAAAAATCTTGGTTTCGATTTTGACTGATGAAGGTCGCGGAGCTCCTAGGAGCTGGGCCCTCGGTGTAGCCTAGTTACGGGTGGACAGAAATCAACCGACGTCAATCAGCTTGCAGCACAAGTCCCAGACACACATGGTCAGATGACTGTCCAGGACGGGGCACGCGTCTGTTCGTGCTAAATTTAGCTACTTTCATATTCACAGCCTAAATGCGGAGTTGAACGTCACATTCGGGTGGAGTTAGACCAGCTTTACCCCAGGAGTGACTCTGAAGACAGATAGGGCATACGAACTTTTGAGCAGCTAGTGAAACATTCCGACGATCTGTTCCTTGGCGTTGGTAACGGATGTCGTTGTCTGCCCGGTGAACGAAACTCGACAGACGTGCGCTTCAATAATACTTCTGTTGGATTTAATGTTATCCTCCAGCACTGGGGTACCCGAGCCAAAGAAAATTCAGGGTGCAAACCGGATCAACCGCCATGTAAAGTTCCCGGGATCCACCTTCGTAGTATCCGAGATTTCTGGGCTAGATATGGACGGAGCCACTAGGAGGCGAGACTTGACGAAGTGGCGCGATAATATCAAAAGTTCAATCTGTCTTCGCCTGAAAGTTATGAACGCGGTCGAGTGGAAACAGCCCGCAACCACGTGACCACCTGCTCCATCTCCCTGCTCAATCCATTTCGAATCGTCACATTTCATTAGTTATTCAGTGGAGAGAACTAATTAGAAATACAGTCATGTAACATGCAAAGAGAACAAGAAAGATGGTAACAAGGATGTGAGGTATGGAAACCCGGCGACCAATTTGATCGCACACAAGAAAATCATTAGGAAATCTCTCATTTAACTCTTTCGTCTATCCTCCACCCACAGCACCCCTCCAGTCTAACCCCAAACCTACAATCTTGATCTTTTTTCCCAGCCCCACCGGACCACATGCTCCCACGACTCGATGACTAGCTCGGTCTTACGAGATCGAGGTCAACCCGAACATGGCTCGCCTGGGAACTGTCACTTTTAACATGTCTCCATTAAACTCAGCCCGAATATTCGCCATGTCCGCATCGTATCCAAACGAGATTCGGCGTTCAAAATGACCTGCTAAGCACGCCACTCGAAATTAACAAAGGCTGAATGAGTTTGATGGAGAGACTAACCGCCCTCGTCACCGTCGTTGTAATTGTCGGCTACAATCACCAAGACCCGTCCACGTCTCGTCCCAATCGTAATTCCATCAGGATGAAATCCCGGTAACCTGTTCATCAAATATGAGTACCCCATCAACCAAAACGCTTGCCCTCATAGCTCACCTGACAGTAATGGCCCAACTCCCACCCTCCATAGTCCCACCCGCCGCAGGCGGTATCTCCTCGACCCTGATCTCCAACGGCTTTCTTGGAGCATGGTGCGGTAAGAACGGATACTCGTATGCTGGTGGATGAACAGGCGGGGTATGAACGTGCGGCGGCGGTGCAGCAGGCGGCATCATCATGCTTGCCCGACGAGGTTTCCCGCCATGCGAGACGAGGGTTTCGACGGGCGTATGGCCAATCAGAGGGAGCGAAGCCGTACTTCCCCGCTGGGCTAGGGTCGTTCCAAGATCGAGAGAAAGATTCGCTCGACGAGGCCGCGGCGAAAGCGACGGGGTCGGAGATGGCTCTTCGGATATCGGACTATGGTGTTGTCGAGGCGGCGCTGGTGGCTTTTTGTCATCGACGACCATGGGCGCAGGCGAAGCCGCGGTCTTGGGGGCAGGAGAGGGAGGCGCAGGAGGTGGCGGAGGGGGTGGGGGTGGCGTCGCGCCCGCACTCCTCGTCTTGCCTAGACCCTTTCCGGGGCTCACTGCTGGACTAACGCTCCCCCGTCTCCGAAACGCGAAGTACGAAGCGGCGCGCTGCTCGTCTGGGCTCTTTGGGCTCGCAGCGCCCGAGCTCATCGATCTCGGGGTCGAAGGTCCGATGCCGGGGATATGGAAGCCCAGGAGGCGAGACCATCCCTGTGACTGGTCGACTGAGGCGCTGGTGGTGTGGGAGACGAGCGAGGGCGCGGGAGATTCGACATTGGTCGAGCCGGTGGACGTTGTGGCCGTCGATGGGAGCACGAATGGCATTTCGCGCTGAGAGCCGATCGAGGCGTGGCGTTTGCCACCCTGGCGGGACGAGAGTCGGGAGGTGAGTTGCGGGCGCGTCAGGCGGGGGCTTCCCTTGGGAGTGCTGGTCGTATTGTTGGCCTTGCTGTCTGGGGCCGGGGTCGAGCACATGGTCGGCGGTGTGGGCGGGATGAGGTTCGAGGTAAACTGGGAGACAGAAGGCTTTGGAAAGGCAACAGCGGACGTGGGCTGAGAAGCTGATGGTTGTGCAGAAGACTGTTTATTAGGGAATACCGCTGACTCAGAACGGCTCAGGTTCGGTGTCTGCGAGCTGGGCGGCGTGCTCATGATCGTGTCTGTCGTCCGATATGAGCCGTTGCAACGCAAAATAATCAATTAGCCTCACCAGCATCATCCCGTGCGGGTTCTCTCGTGGCATCTGCGACTTGTTCCATGGGCGAACAGCTTCCCGAGTTCTTGGAATGTACATCAACTGCACGGTCTAGGGTCGAAGCAGCAAGCACAGTCGGCAACAGAGACAATGCGGTCAGTGCAGAACTGGCCGTGTTCATCGAGGGTTGTGTGGTCGTGGTCGTCTGTAGGGAGCTAGTGATGCTCCATTCCACACAGGTTCAGCAGCAAGAGTGGAGCAGAAGGCAGCCCATAAATATCACGTGAGACATCGCTATCACTTGCAGCCGGGCGCTTATCGCCAATCGCGCTTGATCGTCAGTCCATGAACCCACTTTCGGCCGGTCTATCACTCTCGGAATTGATGGCCGCCGGTTCGGAACGCCCCCTCGTCATCAGGCTATGACCTAGTTGCCCCCAACCAACCGAGAACGCGTGTCAAAGTTGGCCGATGAATCATTGCGGCGACCTCGTGTCAGGGAGTGACTGGAGCGTGAGCATCATCGAAGACGGCCATGCTGAAAGTTCATATTAATTGAATATGGCGCCCGTTCATATTTCCATCTGGCTTGTCTACAAGAAGTGCACAACCGTAAACGAACCGCATCAATATCCGTAACAATTCCGTGGGGCATCGTCCAACTTGGATTTTGTACCTCACAGCGCCGCGCCGTCTGGAACCTCGATGTCGTAGTCCAAGAAATCTTTCAAGAATATTTTAGGTTAGTTCCCAGACACCTGGCCTTCTAACATACCCGCGATACGGGGTTTGATGGTATCGTTGACAGCCCTGTATCCAAGCCTGTCAGAACCGCTCCACTCGAACACACGATCATCCAAACCTCTGATGCGCTTCGCTAACGTCGTACTCACGAAGCGTATATCGATCCTTGAAGTATGATACAAATCCTAGAATTGCCGTCTGAGGCTAAATGCGTCTCGAACTCGTGTAAACGCGTACCAAAATTCAAACCCTTGGTCCGAGCCTCCGAAATCGGTGCACTAAATTGCATTGGTTTGATAGGGCCTTTTGGGGGGGGGCATGGCCGGATAGCATGTCAGTAGTCGTGGGTATCTCACGGACTAAAGATCGCGACGAACCAGGAACATCTTTCAGCGAGTCGGCGATCTCGCGTTTTGCCGTTTCCTGATCCAGTTCAGGCTTGATTTTAAAGAAAACTATTCGAGGAGCGGGAGATTTGCATTCAATTTCACGGATGTTGTTATTAAGAACGCTTCCGTCTTCACGTATTGCATACATTCACCTACCCAGGTGGATTATCATGGTCGATTGGAAGCCGCCAGATGATCAATACGATGACGACAGATGTTTGGTTTCGTTTATTTGATCGCCTATTTTGATACGATGCTCACTGTTTGTGAGTTCATAGCGAATTATAGGATTACACTGACCGTGAAACTGGACCTTTCAATCCAGGGAGGAAGCCCATGCACTCACAAGTATCTGCCAACGGACTCGTAGTGCCAGCATTATACTTTATCTCTTGACATGCAGACCCAAATCGTGCCGTAGGAGCATGTGGGCTTAGATATCCAATCCATGCATGTAAGCTCTGCTCATTGAGTGATGCATACGATCGAATGGCCAACTTATGATGAGCACTAGTATGACCTCTTGCCCGCATATAACGGCCTGGGTTGGAAAGCTAACCTCACTGCCACCTACGCGTCCATCGCTAATGAGCAATGAACACCCCCGACTGAATTACATGTGTCATCGCAGTCGAAAAAAACCATGTCGTTCTCATTGTTACCATGAAATCATCTTGCATTGCGTCTGCGGTGGCTCCAAAATTCGTGTCCTCAACTGGATTTCCTCTCCCAGGTGTCCTACAGTGTCAGGACCGGCTTTTGAACAAATCTATGTGATTAGAGACGGAAGTTAGCGAATTTGTTCTAGACTTCAGTCGGATTGAGTTGTTGCTTTAATAGCCGCGAGATACGCTATCAGCAGTTTGACCTTGTCGATAGTCAACCGAGTCAACATGAATATAAGTACATGACGACCGCCGCTAGACTTCGGCGGTTACAATAAAAGTATTGAAATTCGATACATAGCTCCCGGTCCTGTTCTTCGGACAAAATAGATGAATCCGATTCATCTCGGTCGGCCGATTTGATGTGCTAGGCTCGCCACGGCTTACGGCGCCGTCGGAGGGAGTAGCTTCTACCAAGTAGGATCCCTGGCAATTCACCGACTCAGGTGGTACTCCTTGGTAATTTCTTTTTGAGGGCACGGTCGCGCCGTACCACTGGTAGTTTATCTCATCATTTTGGTAGCCAATAAAGTTGAATGGGATCGACTTGATCCCATTCATATCTTTGGCTTCAGGACACCTCATTGCAGCGATGACATATGGTGGCCTGCCAGAAGCGTTCTATAACACCATGATCACCGCGAGGATTGCGTTACCGACCAGTTGGCTCACCATTACGCCAAGGCATTGATTAGTGCCAAGTAGCTTAAAACGCCCATAGTATCTTTCTCCCGAGTTGTTCGACTCCTGGGCATAATTTGGAGTACATGTCTGCATGAAGGAGCGCAGGTCAGGGTAGGTACGAATTGAAGGAGCGAGTACACAAACCTGAAATTCGACTCTAATCCTTCGTTGGCTTTCTGTCTTGTAATAGGCAACTTCATTGCGGGGGTTGAGCACGTATGGTTTGCGGATTTCTGTGTGATTCGACTCCAAATAGGTTAGGGGGAAGAATGCGAGACTTTATACACCCACCATCCGGGCCAAATGAGTTCGTCCACAATGCACCCAATTCAAGTGATTTACACCTGGGTGCCTTCGTATTGGCTCCTACAAGAAAAATGACGAGGATGGGGATGGAGGGTCGGAAGAGCATAGCGCTCAAGGAGTCGCCCTACTCGCGTCTCCCTTTAAGTTACGTCCGTAGGAAGGTCACGTTGTGATGCCAAGAACATAAACGTGATGGTACCTTAGGCTGATCAATTGATCGAGGGCTAGAACAGCACGCAGGAACTGCCCCTCTTTGGGTTGTCGCCGAAGCCGGCGGTCGTAACGAGCTCATTTTTGCTCTGAGCTGGACCGTATGCATCCGGAGTACTGATTCCTCCACTAAGCATTAGGATGCAGATAACCTATTTCATATATCTCAATAGGCTATTGGGGTATGCTAGAACGCCCCAGTATTCCCATGGGCAAGAGTTTACGTTTATATTGCACTCGTGCGATATAGGATGTACTTTTATTCAAGGCTAGCAAGATGGGATGATTACAGAACTAATCTCCCGGAAATTTTTCACTCTGGTAGCGTCCAGGAATACACTCTCCCAGCTTCGTCTCCGTGGAAAAGAGATTCCCTGAGAGAGTATTTAGCAGGGCGATGTGGGCTACCAGAAGACAAACTTACCCCACGAACTTCAGAGATGTGACGCGTGGCATCCGTGTTGCAGCACTCATGCCTTCAGTCTGAAGTCTCAGTGTCCTCAAATGTGTAAAATCCCATTTGGGTTTGCCGAACCCAGGGGCGACACATCTGCTTGAGTCCGTGATCGAGCCTTCGCTCACGCACGGTTTGGGCTTCCATGTTTTTAGTGAGATTTCGCCACCGATCGCGATTCCAAGCACCCCGGCAGGTGAATATTCTCGTTCGTGGAACCCCAGAGCAAGTATTGGCTGAGAAACGTCCATTTCAGCTATAAAATGACCGTTGAGTGTGTGCAACTGAAGCGATGTGGTAGAGCACGTCGCTATGTTTCCCTTAATTTGGATTGAGACTAATATGACTGCGATTAACGATTGAACTACTTACTGTCGACTCCATAACTGCACACAACCCAACAGGGGAAGTATGGGGTGTACTCCAGACTTGAATTCCGCGCTTGAGGTCCCAAATTGAGCCTACCCCTCTGGGATTTCGGCCAGCACGAGTCAAATTTTCCCCAGAACCGCTTACTACTATAGACCATGCTTTTGAAGCCGCTACACATAAAACCTCCTGAGTATGTGCCTGCATTTGTCGTGTACAGCGAAGTCTTGCGCTTTGACCTGTTCGTAGGATTCGCCAAGAATTAACTGCTCCGTCGGTAGAACCAGTCAAAAATGTCGTGCCATCAACGAACGTTGCACATGTTGGATCATAAGATTCAGCAGAATACTGAAGCTGCGAGAAGAAGATAATAAGCTCCCACTATCGTTCAAGCCTTTCTGAAACTGGCGCCACTTACTCGCGAATCAGCATATAACCTAAGTGAACGGTCGTTGAAACCCCACTCCAGGCGTTCGTGCGGAAAGTCAGGGTTGTTGAGCGTATTGTTGCCACAAGGTATGATCTTATCCGAGATGTTATCAATCACAAGTTGGGCCACTGGCCCATCAATCGCTGCAGGATATATGCGTGAGATGCTAGAACGATGCTTAGAGTCAGTGCACTTACTATGGATTGGTCGGAATGTATGCGCGAGTAAGTCGTAGCTTTCCTCGATCCCATAAATCGTCCCGAGGGGTAGGGTCTTGACGCCTTCCATAATCCTCGCTGGGTGAGGACTTGTGAAAAGTTTCCGTGGGGTTTGTCCAACTATTCTTGGCATGGTAGTTTGGGAACGCTGTCGAATCGAACGGCTTACAGTTATGGATGATACCAACCGCTGCGTCCCGTTCCATAGGGTCCGCGATCGACTCCAAGTCTGCGTTAATTCACTTAGGGCGGACGCCAGTTCACAATCGTAAACCTCCCCACCTATTGTACCTTCGTAGCTGAGTGGATGAAACACGTTCAATGATTCGGGCTGAAACTTGATTAGTCTTTATTCAAACGCCACTGCTGAACATACATCTCTTTGTTTATAGCCCTAGATGGATTGGATGTTTCAGTAAGATGTCTCGGGTGGGTGTAACTCTAGCTTACCCAAATCAAGTCAATCCAGGAAGGCAGTCCCCTGCTCACCAGTTCGCTTTCAAGCGCCTTTGACAAGCATGTTTAGACTACATTTGAGTTGGAGACATGTGTACCAACCTGGCGATGTAACTGGACGAATAGGTATCTGCTCCAAAGTTAGTGAGGACTTTCTCTAGGCAAAGGAGATACTTACGGATCATTATTGCACCATGGGGGAAGTTTTACATTGTCTACTCTTTCACCGTTTCCTTGTATCCCCATATCCAGATTGGCGCGGTTATCCAAAAACTCGTGGCACATGAACATTTCCGGGATGAGCTCTCGAACATCCCCCGAGTATCCTCAGAGGCCGACTCCCAGGCGCGTTGGATACTATGAAATAGTCGGTCTGGGAGATCCCAGCTGCCTCCTTGCAACCGTCTAAAATGGTGGGTGAAAGGCGCTAGCCGGATCAAGAAGTGACACACGATCATAGAGGACGAAAAATGAGTGCTGTGATATAAAATGAGATAATAAAAACATCGATAACAATATGCATACCCATAGTTGAACGCTTCTTCACCGATTGATTTTAAGCTCGAATATCGAGTAGCTGCAGCCTCCCGCCTCCCAGGAGTCAGCGCACCCATGGGCCGGGAGAGCCTAGTAAGAGTCGCTCATCAGGTTAAGGCAGGGTTGAACGATCATAAAGCTTACAGCCGAAAGCTGTTTGGTGAGTTGAGATCAAGCGTTTCCGAAGTGTAGTCGCTCAAGACCCAAGGCTAAGGTCGGATTAAAATATTAGTATATTCCACAAGTTGTATCTAGGCAAGGACATACGAAGATAGGATACTGTGTCAGATCATTGCAGGTTCTTCCAGAAGCTTGATTAAGAATACTCAGGTATGCGAACTTTTGGATGCGGTGGTTAGCGCAGGTCACCAAAGAGGTTATTTACCAACGTTGCTGATTTCGCGGGCCTGCCATCTGCGTGTGGCAGTAGCGACTTCATCCCGCCCTTGAAGCGCAACGGCCACTCGGGCACTGACTCGAGTAATAAGAGGAGAACGGAAACCACCAGGTGAGACCGAGTCGAGGTTACTCCGGGCTTGTACGAAGGCAATTTTGTTTAGAATCTGCTGCCGAGCATCCGGGGTTGCGCATACAATCAGAGCTGTACGATTGTCCTTGAAATAAAATTCAAGTCTGTACTTCGGTTAGGGCGTGGCTGGAGCAGACTCGTACGCAACAACTAACCCGACATCCTATAAGAAAAAATGTTAGTGGAGCCCCGATCTACAAAAGATGATTCCATACCCGAAATAAAAACGTGCGCTTAGATTGAGCCGACAGCTGGTTGTATTGCCTTGGAGGGTAGTATTAGTTCATTTGTTGGCGTCTAACTTTCAACAAGTAGTCCCGAACCATTTTTGAGTGAGCCGGCTGTTGTCAAATTCAAGTGCTACGCCAGGAATCAAAAATGCGTCCTTGGGGGCTTCAATGGCTGCTACGATATCGCCTTGTTGATTTTGATATAAACCGTCAATCAGGTACAAATGAGTCTTGCCCATGATGATCAGTCCGGCTAAGGCACCAACGTCAGTTCTTATCTCTGCGGGCTTGACTGAGTGGACTCACGCCATGCATCAACACCCAAAACTCGCGTGATGTTCTGAACCTCATCAACCACATCTCCAGGTGCTAACTCATGTCGAATATGCCTGAGTTTATCGTCGGCATCGTAATCGTCGAGTTCTATTAGGCATCCACACTGTTTTCAGCGTAAACTTGGCGTGAAATGTTTAAATTCTCGCCTTCAACCGTGGTCGATGTAATTTCGTAAGACTCGGCCCACGGAGGCGCCTCAATATGAATCAGACTAGAGTCATCGTCTTCCGGCTCTCGGACCTCTCTTGAGAAGTGAGGTAGTTCATCATCTGGTTCGCGTCCAAGCCGCCCATGCTCCATTTGCATCTTTTTCCTACATCCGAGTGTAAGCAGGAACAAATCTTGTTTTAGGTGTTCCACATACCGTACACGGAAGGGCCCCTCAGTATCGTCCAGCTGCCATCGAATTTCTCGTTTCCAACCCGGAAATAGAAGTGGGTCCCCTTCGATACGATGTTTCCATTCTTGGAGATTCATGACTTGCCTACGAGACTCCCGCCTATTTAATTCGCAAATAAGTCTTCTGTGCAAACGCAACGCAAAAGAGAACATGCTTGTCTTGAATCATTTTTCTTAATCTTTGCCGCTCCGAGGTACTCGTAGTCTTTCGCCACGTTGCAAGTCGGATCATGGTCTTAACATATGTTGGTTCCCCCCCGCCGATAGTATTCAGAGACATGCGAACTGATTGTCTTTTGTTGATGTTACTTTGCGACCCAAAAACCCCGTTTGTAATATCTCTCAGCTTGGCGCCCGTAAGCTTGGTTTTAACATGTAAAATTTCGGAAACCAGCCCACCTCCTGTTTCTGGGCTGCATCAACTACACTATTTTCACACAGCAATCCCGCCAGTACTTTGAGCTTATCCTCTGTCCTCACGACCCCGCCTGAAGGCTCCCCTCTGCTGGTCTCGGTTCTTGCTTTTGCCAGCTCGCCCAGAAACGATCTATATAGCTCCACAAAAATGGCTGTCGTTGCTCGGTGTTTGAACAGTAGCCTGAAAGTAGGCACAGATCCATAAAGTTCCAACATTTCGCCCACTAGCACCTCCATTACGGAATCAGCGGCGATGGACGTTTGATAATCGCGGTCACGAGCAGATACGGTCTGGAGTCCTCGCTGTAAAGCTCCAAGTATCATCGGAAATATCACTTGGTTTGAAACTTGGATACCTCCGCTGGATGACGAGGCTGAGCCAGTTCTTCCCATTAGGATGTCAAACGCTGCAACATGCACACTTGGGTCCCACGCAGCCGGAACCACACATTTGACAACTAACCAACCGTGTGCAAGCTCGAATTTACGGGAGAAGCTGGGGCTAGTCTGAAGCAAGATACCAAGAAGCACCAATATATTCGAAGCCACAACAGGACTAGGGTGCTCTCCAAGGAGTAACAGTAGTACGCGAGGAGCGGGCAGAGCGGCCGTAAACCGATTTAGGTGGGCAGAGCTAGATTGTAAAATCGTGACGAGGGATTCAAGAACGAGCTCGGCACGTTCTGCGGACACAGATTTATCCACCGTCGCTCCCGAGACCGTGCTAGTCGGAGTCATATTTCCTCCGATCCCTTCCTTTTCGCCCGTATGGAGGTTGGCGGCGAGATAGGCCACTATGCTCTTGATTACATCTGGTGTCCACATCGCTTGGGCAACAACCCGTAATGCGCCAACCACACGCAACTCCATTTCGTCCTTGAATGTTCCAAGCTGAATGGCGAGCAGTAGCCTCTTCACGACCGGGATTTTGTGGGATTGGAATCGAGATTTGACGGTAAATCGAGCGAATTTGGATGTTGTAAGAAGGATTGAAAAATGCGAGAGGTAGCTCTGTTGGACTTCCATGGGCGAGCGAGACCAGAGATCCAAGTCAAGAGCAAGGGCACGATAGGCCTGAATGTTCGTGACTACGGATTTACTGAAAATAAAGGATTAGGTGATCAACTGGTTACCAAACGTAAATTGTCTACCTCGGAATCTTGAAATCTAGTCCCATATGCTCGAATAGTGCATTGAAAAGATCGAGGGTGATCATTCCGGCTTTTTCAATTAATAACTGCCCCAACACCTCATATCCAGCTAGATATGTAAGGTTAATAAGTATCAAATCAGGACCAACCCAAATAGTATGCTCACAAAGGCTTTCCATATCTTCCAACAACCTCCAGTTCGTTCTTACACCATTAATAAGAATGCAAACCGACTCGTATAACATCTCTGAATTCTAAAAATTATTGCTTAATCGATGAGCCTGGTTGGAGATACCAAGCACCCACCTCCGCCCTCTGGACCAGCCCCAGTCCAACAGCAGCGCCACCTACTCGGCGCAGTGCCTCGTCTACACACTCGATTTCGAACATTCTCACATCGCCTCTTACATCGGCCCACGCGCCTTCATCTTGCTGCTTTCCAGCAACTGCGTTCAACACCCGACGTTCACCCATCGCGAGTTCGTTCTCGTCCGGAAAGGACGAAGCCGTGGCCGGTGTTCCGACGACCCAGCCGGCAGGATGAAGTGCGCACAAAACGATATCCCCCACGCCGTTTTCGATTCCGCCTACGAGTTCGGTTGCCATGTCCACGCTGTGATTTCCCGCAGCAGAAAGATAGACGTTTAACGCGGTGGCAGCCTCGTGGGAAAGGTATCGACCCAGCCCGCTTCTCAATGTGCCGTTATATCTAGGTCCGAGGTGATGGGCAAGGCGTACAAGTGGGGCCGACAAAGCCTTGGTCAAAAGATGGGTCGACGCGAGATAAAATTGAGGTGGTGGAGGAGGATGGGATGGGTCGACAATGTAAGAGGATTGAGACCGTTGATGCTGGGGCCGAGCTACAGGACCCCGATGGTGAGTATCGGGGTGAGCAAAGGGAGTTGTTGAAGGCATGATAGGAGAGCAGCCATAGTACAGAGTGATTTGGGAGGATTGAGGATAGGGGATTGTAGTGATTGTGTCGGTGAGATGTCCATCGACATACATTTCTGGGAAACGAAGTAAATACAGAATGTATCTACCGAGCCGAGGTACTCACTAATTCCCGCTTCTGCGGGCGCCCAAGTCAGACCTAGATGCGTCCATTTGCCCCGTTGAATCATCGAACCTGGCAAGGTGACCGGACTTGATATATCTACGGCATCCGAATTTTTGCGAAAAGTCGGCATAACTGCCAGACCACCATCTGGTTGCAGAACTAGAGCCATGACCGTATATTGCCCGGCGCGGGAATCAGATGACGTAAATCCAAATAGATGTGTTGGAGACGGGGAACGATGTTCGATATATATCCACATCTGTCTATATGTCAATAGATGGATGTTTTCTGATGAAATAAAGACCTACGAGCATAGTGAACCCCCCGCTTCCGAAAGTCCCCCGCCCTCCCCCAGCAACCTGTTTCACATCAAGCCCGGCTCCATCTCCTCTGAACGCCAAAAAACTAGGCCATCTAGCATTCGGATTTCCCTTCAGTAATGCAAGCGCCTTAGTGGCTACCGTGGGATCGGCTGTGCGTCTAAACAAGAGTTTGAGGTCGTCTAACGGGGCACCGAGTTCTAGTATACGCCTAATCAGTTTTTGGAGAGCAGTCGATTCGGGAAGAGGGATGGAAGCCGGGGTACTAGACTTGTTGACGGTATATAGGCGGTCCCAAACAAGTTGCACAATCCCAGCGTGGCCGAGTGCTGCACGGTTTGCGTGACTGGCTGCAGCGAGACGATCTAGGAGTTTTGCGATCGCGTAAGAGGTACGAGAGCCAGCTGGTGAAGGTAGTGCCCAGACGAGACGAAGCAGAATCGTAACCGCCTCGGAGTGGGTGGATTGCGCCGAGGTGGTGTCTTGCTGCGTCACGAGGCTATCTACCCCAGCAGGGTCGTAGTCGTGAGTGTTGGTATCATTGGAGTCGGGCCCGTCGCCTTGGGGATTCAGGGCCGTTGAATCGACCGATGGGAGGAACGAGGAGAGTGATGGTAGTTGGAAAGCAAACGCGGCGAGTGATGAGAGGGCAGAGGAGGCAACCCCCTGCTCCTTTCTATTTACATAGTCGGATACCGAACTTTCTAGTGCTTCGTACCCGACGTTGTGCTGGGGAAGCTATCAGTCGAGGCTGAACATCCATAACAAATCGACCCACCTTGAAATGACACAGGTTGACGGGGTGGTCCAAAGTCGCGTTCGAAAATATTTGCAGAGCGCGGTCCAAAGCAAGGAGAGGTTTATCCGACGTGGAGAACGCGCTGCTCGAGAGAACACTCATGATGACCAGGAAGCCATCCATTTCGCGAAAGACATCCTTGGTATTTGCGTCGACCTGCATCAGTCTCGTTGCTTCCCCGAGGAGCTGCATTCTTTGAGTTCCGATGTTACAATTCGGTTGGTTCCTACTTACATCTAGCCTGGCAGTCTCGTCCTCGACTGCATTGATCGACTGCACAACCATGCGCATAGTTTCGATCCGGGCATCTCGTTCGAAGTCTTCCGGGGATTCTGGTACCGGCTCTTGCGGCTCATTTCGCAGAGCCACTGCCTCTTCAAACCGCGTACGCAGTGGAGTCAGTAGGCTCCTCAGCATGGTGGTCGGGAACTGGGGCGTGAGGCGCGGTCACGTGACGAGTCGGATGACACGTCCCAAGCCTATCGTCGACCCTCTCACCTCAAACACATATAGGTACCTTTATCATCGCAACTTTTCTCGCAGACTTTCCATTACTGGCTGCTCTGATATCTTTTGTCATCCAGGACCATACCCGCGAATCAACATTCCCGCGATCGTACTGTTTTCTATCCATGCTTCCCCATTGTTATATCGATGTGCCTTCTAACTCTCCAGAGTGCTGTCTAAATTTCTCTGGGGCCTGAGACCAGACTTAGCTACTAAGTAGAATGTTCCATCCTCGTTTACTTGTGCCGCTTTCTAATATAGAACTGAATGAAAGCACTCGCCTCCATTCTCAGCGGCTTGCGCGCCCATTCTACAGCCATTTTCCACTCTCCAAGCTCGATTAGCTCCTAAAATATGCCATCGCTCGCTTATAAAGCCCAGTATTTGACTTGTTTCAATGTATTCTACGGAGTACTTTCTATATATGCAGCGCTTCGCTTACAAGACCATCTACTCATAAACTCGCTATTCATCTTTAACCTTAATTCGTTCTGCCTCGTAACTTAGTATAGTCAATGATCAGCGGCTACATTACACGAGCAAATGACATCGCCTATTCTGTACAAATACATTATTCAGTCATACGAATACTCAGACAGCTAACCTAACGTCGTGAATCTCAAACCTCCTACGACGACTCTAGGATAAGTTGGCGATGAGTTTCTGATCGACATTCAAAGGCGCAGTCAAAGGCTTTCGGAGCGCTAATTAAATTTTGTATTAGGTTTTCGTTGAAGGTAGGAGGGGTAGATTTTCAGAACAGCGAGGAAAGAGATATCACTGCAACTTACACGATCGCGGAGTTGAGATCGTTTTCTATTACCGGAGTAACCTCGTTGCCATTCACGTCTGTGGCTTTGAAAAATCGGAAGGCGGCGAGCATGGAAGATACGGCGATAAACATAGAAGCCTCGGCATAATGTGTCCCAGGACACTTCCTGTGCGGCAACGAGATACAAGCATCAGCAGATAAGTCAACATTCAGGGCGTATTGAAAGTAGATTACCTGCGGCCCCATCCAAAGCTAGGTACTATTGGTACGCTAGGGTCAAGGTAGCGGTCTGGATTGAACGTCTCTGGATCTGGATATGCCGCTTCATTACGACTCATAGCCCTGCGTATAGACACCACGTCAATAGCAACACCAAGCATATAATTAAAACGAACCACTCACCAAATATTTCCAATTCTTAACATCTAGAATTGTTAAGTATAAGCATCTAGTTGATAAACTGAAACACGAACATCATGGTACCCTTTGGTATCCTGTATCCCATATACTCATCATCCTCGCTTGAAAGGTGCGGAACACCTAGTAACGTAGTTTATCAGCGTTCAGGTTAGAGACGTAGTGCCTACCCAGACGCAATTACCAATTGGAATTACCGGTTGCCACCTCAAAACTTCCAGAATGAGCCGATTGACATACGGCAAACGATCACGATCCGCAATAGCTGGAAGCCGCTCCAGTCCGATCACATGATCAATTTCAGCTTGCGCTTTTGCCTGGACGTCTGGGAAAAGCACCATTGCGGCAATAAATGACGTCAAGGCACTTGCAGTCTTAACCAAACAAATCTCGATAAGCTTAACGTGCGAAACTCGGTCTGCTATCACACTGACCGTATCAGTTCCACCTAAACAAGGAGCGTCCCGTGAGTCTTGGCCCAAACCAGGGCCGAGATCAACTCACCAGCATATAGTGTTATACCCAAAGTTTTAAGTCGATCATCTTTTTCCGTTTCATCCCAACCCTCAGTCAGTTTGCTATCTAAGAGGGACCCTATCATAGAATGTTCAGCGGTTCCTTTGGCCTAGGTGGGCAAATGAGACCCAAGATATATCTCCGTATAATCTAAGACTTGCGATTTGTGTTTTCGTCCACTGATAAGTAGTATTCACGATCCAGTCTTTTCGTTCACGCCACTTTCGTGCCGTGCGCTTCCACTCAGTAAACGGCATCCAGTCAGGAATGTGGAAGAGAGCAGGGAAAAAGTTTGCTAGGAAGTCTATACGAAGTGAGCATTCTACTGTAGATCGCTAATCACTTCATCCTTACTCCCAGGCATTTGAGCTTTACAAAAGTTGATTACGGTTTCCTGAGCCCCGAGGACGAAAACGTCGTCATCGGATTCAACTTTATATCCATATATTGTCTGGAACACCGTCGCCGCCATCGTTCTAAAATCGTGTCAGGTAGTATTCAGTCGGCACTTCAGCGTAAATACCGGAAGAAGTGTTGATGGAGTGTTTTAGAAGATGTGCCTCGTGGTATATTGATGAGTCTACCCAATAACTGACGTGCCTGTTTCTCTTGAGAGTCATGGAAGCAGACGCTTGACCTTGCATTCAACCAGCTGTTTATCATGCGGCGATACATCCGCCAGATGTCGTTGTGGCCGATGAATGTGATAAACCCTGGCCAATCCATGCTATTTATTATATCATCAGAATTGCAGCTCGACAGATATGGCGGATATGCTTACCCTTTGGGGTTGCCAACCATTGGCAGACAGACACGGTCGGAATAATTTGCTGATCTTTTGTCCATCAATTCGGACGCGACCTCAGCAGAGTTGATGACTACCACATTTGTGCCGAGTATATTCAGTGAGAAAATGTCGCCTGTGAGGGCATCTGATATCAGCAATATGTATATAGCATGAGTATATTGCCTTTAAACGCACTTCCAAGTAGTTTGCCCAATTTTGCATATGAGTGGTGTTCCAAGCCGCTCGGAACTGAGAATAGGTTCCCAACCCAAGGGAGGGCCGGGGGACTAGGTGGAAGCGGTAGGCTCCCTATGTGAATAGATCTGGGCTTGTGTAATAAGAGGGAAACGAGAAAGCCAGCTGATGCTGTGAGCGCGCAAAGTAGCACCCATGACGGAATATACATTGTGCTGGAGCTCCCGAAAACTAGAGACCCAAGGTGAGGGCAAATCTGAGTTGGCCGAGTCGTATATACGGCCCTTGCTAGAAAAGAAGTCCCCCATTCATCACACCAAGTTCCACAATATCAGCTCACAGCTTGGCCCCAACCCCAAGTGTTAGCTTGGACGATGTCCTGGGGTTTCCCGTTCAGGTTATGCCAAGAAACAGGAGATTACAAGGTTGTGGAGAATCCACGCGGAAAACCTGACCGTGGAGGTCCAATAGATATGATCCTATTCACTTTTTTCAGGTAAGGATGGAAGACGCCAATCAACTCTGCATACAAGCGGCAGTTGTATTGTGATCTAATCAGAAGCAAATAATTCTCGGATGCAGGGAAGCAGAAAAGGTTTGATAGATGATCACATGGCTTAACCTCCATAGCGCAGGAGTACCGCTTTGAATCACACTTGGCAGAAAAGAAGACAGGACTGGTCTCAGAACGAGGTTGCATCCCGTACAGGTTATTCTGCACTTCGAAACAAAATTAACATACAAACTACAAGGATACTGACAATATGCACCCAAGCTCAATGGATTACGAAGCGTCCGTCAAATTAGCCGTGTAATACTTGGATATTCTCTTGGCCAATGATACCGGCATGATGGGTCCGATAAACCCGTATCCAGAATCCTTGGGGTTTATCGCAGGAAATTTGACTGCGGTCACGAGCCTTGTATTCTTGTATGGGCTAGATGCCGTGAAAACTGCACGGGTGTCCACAAGCACTTATAGTTCCACTTGGGGCCCAAGAGCCGACCTCGTGACTGCTAATTGCCTCGAAGTGCCTGTTATTTGAGGGTATTCCCATTTCGTGCTCCTTGCCTTGTGAGCCTTCGTGACAACACATGAGCTGCAGCAGATTTGGGTGGTGCGGTGAACGTGGGTACGTTAGCATGTGCTCGGGGGCTCGATGAGGCACCGCACATATTAGAGACATGAGTAGTAGCGGCCGAACCCCTAGGGGTGCATCAGGAGAAATAGCCAGTGATCAAGGGCTTTCAAGAGCGCAGCGAGCTGCCCGAGGATGCCGAAATGGATGTGCCACTTACGAGAGCTCGGTCGGCACGGGGGGCAGTCCGCTCCGATCTAGTAGGTTGGACATCGAATGAGATTGGGGTATTCTAGCTGATCCCTGTGTGAGAGAAAAGGGAAGACCTAGATGTATTAATAAATCTGTATCTCATATCATGTGAGATTAAACCTTACTTATAAAAGCCCACCAGACGGGCTTGGGTGATCGTACATCGCGCGGAGTAACAACAACCGACCTGGGAGTCCCCCTCCGAGTTATGTAAATCTTGAATCCGTATGTTTCAATCTGATGAACGATATCAAGATCGTGAGTCTGGCTTCTTGCTTACCCCTACGGCTTATGTGTATGGAGAAAATCAGGGGGGTGGCCAGCCTGAGATCAGCACGAACTGCAGGTCAGCCTAGAACAATCGGATGGTGGAACGATCGGAGCAACACACTCTAGCATTATCTCATAGAACTCATAAGATATACCCTAAGAAATGGCTGGTCGTATCGGTTCCGGAGGAAGCAGCTATTGCTTTTCGACTGCTCTACAACTAATATTCAACTAAAAAAACGGCTATAGCATGAGGCTCATTCAGGAAGATGTATCGATGTTAGGTTTATATAGACAGTGCTACGGCAAGCATACAAGCGAGAGGAATCGATCTAAAAATTGGACCTGCATAGGCCCGCGAGCTGGGTATCAGCAATTCATACTGAGTATTGCTGATGCTTCGGGTGATCAATCGCTTTCGCTCATCTTTGTGGATATTTTTGGTAGTGCATAATCTATTCCGACATTATTAGCTCCTGTAGGATGGGCTCAAATCCGAGATTCCCTCACACCTCTAGTTCAAGCTGCACACTCAGTTGCATAAAAGCTTTGGGTCCAATAACATAGGCGTTTCGCCCTATACACACCCCCAGCCCGCTAGATATCAGTTATCGATGAGAGGCCCGATTGTTCTGACACAAGTTAGGCTGCGCACAAATTGCTCAGGCTGCGTGACTTGTGCGCTCATCAGTACCCTTGATACCGCTCAAAACACATCGGGATTGGATGGGTTCTTGAGCGCTTGATGTCAGCCATCGTGGTTTTCGATTGATGTGTGTCTGGACTCAGGCAACCTGGTCTGGTCTTGCAAACACATTTAGCAATAGGTGCTTTTCTTATATACTAACAGTAACTGAACATACGGCACCCTCGACTTGACTCAGGGATGAACATACCCAGCGTGTCATGGAAATATTGAACAGCATCTTTATAAAAGAGGGCGATTCAAGTGCTAGCTTCAGCACAAGCCAACAGCTTTCCCACTGTCACCTCCCGCCCTTGTCGCAGTCATACTTCATTGATCTTAATGTCCGCGCCGTATATCATCACTGGTACGGCTGTCGGGGTCGGCGGCCCTGAAGGTTCGTGCCTAAGTTTTTCAGCTTGCTCTCAACCGACAACTTCTCTTATTCAGATATCCCATATCGTTATGAGATTAATCAACTCAAAGATAAGCTTCATCAGTTTACCTTGTTTGTTCTCGCATGGGAGAAAATTCGCGGTGAAAACTACCAGCCCGAGGCTGCTCAGTTTCAGCAAATTGGTTCGTCCGCAGGTCGCTACAACATATTAGCCACTTCTAATACTAAAATAAACAGCGGGTATTCATGGAATGCCATATACTCCTTGGATGTAAGTTCCACAGATATCTTATCATCATAGCGGTACAGAATTCCACCTACCACATGCAGTGGCGACCCAGACCAAGTCAAACAGACTGTTCGTGGATCTTGGCTAGGTATGCGATATCGTTTAGGATGTCACATCGCTGCACTGACATAATTTCATATCAGGCTACTGTAATCACGCATGTATGCTTGCCGCTAATTATCATCAGCTGTACCTTGTTGACTGATAACTCTATCAGCGATATTGTTCCCTAATTGGCATCGTCCCTATATCATGCTTCTTGAGGTAGGTAATAGTCCTACACACGATCGGATTCGGTCCCTTATCATAGGTTACAGCAAGCGATCGGTGATGTCGCCTACGGGATTGCCGGCAAGTATGCAGCGCACGTTGGGCCCACGTCAGAACTCGGGAAGAAGTGGTTGCAAGCCGCCAAGCAGCTTCGATTCCCGTGAGTGGTTGAACAGTGTGGTGGTAACTGGCGCCCCAACTTCATCCTCTCACAGGTACTGGGACTGGACGAATCCTTCAACCGGAAAGAGCGGCATCCCCGAGATTTTTATTCAAAAGGAAGTTACAATACTCAAAGAAGACGGCACGAAGTGCCAACATCTCAATCCTTTGAATCATTACGCTTTCACCCACCCAGTTGATGGGTTCAACAACCGGTTGGAAGTCCCCGAATGGCAAAACCTGCCCGATCCGCATAACCCGCCGCAACAGATGGCGTATTTCAAAGAGTGGACCCGTACATACCGCCGGCCGAACTCAAGTCCAATCAACGTACTCGAAGACTACAAGGCTCTTAATACGTCAGTAAAACATAGCGAAACTAATACCAACCCTATTGTACTAACTTATGATGCAGGGATCTTAAAAACCCGGACCCAAAGCAGAAAGGAAGCTGGGCTCAGTTAACGGAGGACGTCTCCAACATGTTTGTTTTCCCAGTTGACATTCCAGAGGAGCAGCGTGCTAATGCGTACGTACGCGCAATGGGGTTATTCTCCTAAATGACCGAGGTTTAAAATTGTAGCTGGGACCAGTTCTCAAACACCACGTTTCAATCCGGTCGCCCGGAGCAGGTTGGAGACAAGACGGTGTTTCATTCGCCGTTCAATTGGCATGCGAGTTAGTTGGGCTCGTAGATCGTGTGACCAGCTGATAACAAAATCCAATTTTAGCACCAATCGAGCAGCCGCACAATCGTGTGCACCTGATCGTGGGAGGCTTGGGTCACATGGTGAAACCCGATAACACCGAATTGGCTAATAAAGCTAACCCAACCTTACATAATAGGGCGACAATGATACCGCAGGTAATGCTAAGTGCTCTGTACGAAAGAATTGAACCTCAACAAAGTCCGATTAGGGTTTGACCCGATATTCTTCCTGCATCACTGCAACGTCGATCGTCTCCTGTCGTTCTGGGAATATATCTACCCAGACTATACTGCCGGTACAGAAGGTTATTTGGATGTTGATGGATCGACTCGTGTTCCGTTTGGTATGTGCTCACTAGACTCGACCTGTAGCTGAAAGCCTGAACTCCGATGTAGTCCAGGGCGGCGGCACGTACAGCGAGCTTACAAACCAGGAAGTTGACGCAAATACCCCACTTATGCCATTCCGCAAGGCAGACTATACATACTGGAACGGAGCTGATACTCACTCGCTGGATTGGTTCGACCCTAATCAAGATCCTCGATATGTGCAAAATAAAAGTCTGTAGCCCAGTCATCTTATTCTCGCCATGGCCTAACACACCTCAGATTACACATATGAGCCGATTGGACCAGTCGACTTGAATAAAAAGAACCCAACGATTGAACAGCGGAAAAGGATGAAGGGATACCTCCAGCGCCATTTCAAATTCAACCCAAGGGAGAAGATGGGATTCAACGCAGATCCACTTCCAGTATTCCACCGGGTGCCTGGACGAGGTCTGCGTACAGTTCCGTTTGCTGCCGACCCCGAGCATCCACTGTCCACAAAAATCGAAGGCTACCGCCACTTTGTCGTCGAAGCAAGCTTGTCTCAGAAGTACCACACTGGGTCTTACACACTCATGGTTCAGGCAGAGATGAACAACCACAAGATCGTGATTGGTTCAATTTCGGTTCTCGGACGTGGTAACAGTGCCAGCTGCGGTAATTGTGTAGCTCGCCGCGCAACAGATGTTCGTGTACGTGGTGTGATTACCGTCCCGCACGAGATTGTGCGGGAATTGGTCACTGCGGTATCCGCCCAAGCCGCGCAGGAAGTCGAAGATGAAGACGTGCCCGCGTATGGGACTCCCGAGGCAAAGCAACTGGTTAAAAATATGCTGATTAGCTTAAGCTCGCATGTCGTTCTTGCAGGCGGGACGAAGCACGGCCAATTGTCAAAGAAAGGAGGCCTCATCCCTAGAGGACCGGTTGATCCGACTGCCCCAGCGCTCCGTTTGTTGTCGAGCGACGTGCACACCGTTCAGAACCAAGAAGATGCACCATTCGATCTCGAAAACTGGCAGGATCATGGCTCGCCATATGGAGAATGGGTCAAGAAGGAGGATTAAGAGTGAAGCTTACAGATAGCCATTCGATCATGTTTTCCAATCGATGAATAAATGAATGAATTTAAATCCAACAGTTTGAAACCAAATGAAGCTGTGTCTGCTGGCACTGCAGCAAAAACAAACACCCGCCGTTTAATCGCGACTGCATATGTTCTAGCTGAGCAAATACCACTCCTAACAAAATTTCTGGTTAAGCTACTCCTCACATTCTGCTCGTACCATGATAGCGTGTCTAACTGGATCCAATTGACCCCTGAGCAAAACGTAAGCGATAAAAAAATATCAACCCGCTGCCTATCTATGACATTGTCGGTTCTTAGCCACGCTAGGCGGCGGAGTCGCCCGATTCGGTGTCATCAATTGTGTCTCAGAGGTGGATTTAGTCTCACACGCATATATCCGGTGCTAGGGCAGTTTATCCCCGACCGTCGTGTTCCCGGCCAACGCGGTCGTGCAGTCGTGACTACGACCCCGCGCAACATTAATTGCATTCACCACACTTTCCAAGCGGACGAGCGAGAGTTTCAGAGGAAGCGTGACTACAGGTCAATAGTTAGGGACAGTCAGAGTCGGTCTCTGAAATTGTTGCCTAGGATCCTGGCGATTCTGGCTGTTCGATTAGGAGAATTATTAAGGTTCGTTTGAAATCTGCTTCCAAAGTTAAAGGAAAGTCTACTGCCATTGACCTCATCCCACTATACGTTATGTTCGCGCCGGACTACGATCTCACACTCCAATACCCGTCGGCCTAGGTCAAAATCCCACCGTACTTGTAATTCTACTCTCAGTCCCCCCGTGTACCATAGGCACCGAAAACAAAAATTCGAGTCTAGATAGAACCCGTCCAAAGCGAACGGAGCCCTATACAGTCACGTATTAATTTATGCGCCGACTGCACCGGATCTTCCTCCCAAAGCCCTTTTGCAGTATCGGGACCCTTGGTTTCTGCACCATGGCCTCAATATGGCGACTGATTTACTATCGCCATGTATACTTTGATTTAGTAGTGTTCCCGGACTTCATAGCGCGGCCGGTCACTGGAATCTTCTATGATAATCCAGAGTATGATTCCCTTTCTCGATGTCCCTTTCTCGATGAGCGTCCTTGGATAATAGACTAATCTGCGCGCCATAGAAGCGATGATTTCAGCATCCACTTCTGGTGAAAACATGAACGTTCAAGAGACCAAGGGCCAGAACAGCAAGCTCTTGATTAAGAGCAGCAACCATTCGATACTCTCACGTCCCAGTGGCTACATGCAGCTCCAGGTTTGATACGGGTCTATCACTAACCAGCCGAATTGAGTATAGATGACTCGAGGTCGTTTAAAAACTGTTGTCCGGAGCTATCGTGTTAAACAAGCGCCCTTGGCTTTAGCTCCCAATGTGGCATAATGCCACATTCAACATTTCGATATTACATAGCGCATACGGCGATATCTACTGAGTCGTATTTTGATCTACAACGGCACTAGAGTGGTTTTCGGGCGGCAGATACTCTCCCAAGGAGTGAATGAGATCGAACCTGGACAAACGATCACATAGGGTAGGGGAAACAGCGAAAAAAAGACGTACCAGCTGGCTGTACTTCAGCATAATAACCTATTTCGGTACCCGTCCTCTGGAGCCACAAGGCTGGCCGTAGGCATCGCCGTGATGTCAAGGCCACTAAAACTAGCAATACTATCAGAGCCATGAGGCCGGAATGGACCGGCCCAAGGCTCGCAGGCCGCCTGCACCCCGAAAGTATTCATTTTGAATCGCGATAGGGCACTCTAGAAACTTGCCAAGCAGGGTAAGGGTAATCTTGACTTTCTTGTGGGTAGTCTCAGTAGCGCTCGATTCAATTCGAACATACATACTGAAACAACTTTTGAGCGACAACAGAGGTGTCAAACGCTACTAACGGCAGCACCAGGCTTGTCTTTAGTAGCGTCTGCTCAGTCGAGGCATACACCATGGTCTCCCGATTCTCCCCCAGAGCACAAGAGATCACCATATTTGCCCGCCACGCATCCTATGATGGAAATAACTGAGCTTTATTTGATGCAGCGTGCATCGCACACAAACTGACGGTGACTGAATAGAATACAGAGACATGCATCGATCCTTACAGCCCGCGATGCTGACTTTTCGGCGTCGCCACCGCCGAGCTCCTTGGTCTCAGCAAACAGGGTATATTCAAAGGAAACCATCCCTTTGTTAGTAGTGGCCCCCGTCATTTGAACGCGATACGATACCATTCAGATTCTTCATTCTTCGCCACAGCTAGTGGCTACAACTTGACCCCCTCTTCCAAACCGCCAAACACACAGATAGCGCCTAGACGACCTGATTTATCCCAGGAGGCCGATGACGTAACGCCTCTATCCCTATCCTTATCTCCCAAGACACACGCAGACCAGTCAGGAAACTTTACTCTTCCAAGATATCCCATGCCGAACGCCCGGCTGGCCCATGCCATCATCCACGGGAATTAAATCGCTTCCGTCCGGGTCTAGACTCTATCGCTGGCTGGACCGAGTGTGGGGATGTGTGTGTGCCAAGGTTTAGTACGAGGGAGAGACGAGGGGAGGTGATGGAGGATCCTAATATCCAGCTATGGTCTTTTGATCTGCAATCGAGGATGTGCAAGGGGGGGAGGAGCCGGCCCCTATCCCCGCCCCCTGCTCCACCACCCCAATTAGGCAACTGTCATTCTATCTATCACAACAACCGTTCTACCACATCGCGAGGCCGTTCACACCTTGTACTTGCATACTCCAAGTCTCCAAAAAATCCAATCATAAAAATAACAACAATCGAACCTCCGATGCACCTCAATATATCATACACAAAAAAAAAAAAAGAGACCAAAGTCCGATTAACGAGATGACGTACGAGACCAGTGGGTGGAGCATATATGCATCACAAGAACCACGGCAGACGAGGACGAAGAAAGCAAAAAAGGTGCATCGCCACCGAACCCACGCGAGCTCCACTCGGGTGAAGACCGGGTTGGTTGGGGGTTGTTCATTCCGACGCGCGTCCATACGGCCAACGCCCCGAAAGATGTGCGCTTGCTCGTGAAGCGTGCTGAGCGGGGGTGAGAAGCCGGGATGGGTTGGGGCGTGTGAAGGGTTTCAAGGGTATATATACGAATACGTAAAAATTGATCATCGAGCGTTTGCGAGTGGATGTGAGGTATTGAACAATTGAGGACAGAGAGCGAGAGATAAGGAAAAGCGAGGACGTGGAGCAGGAGGTTTACACGATATGATGGGAGCTGATCGATGCGGAAGTGTGCCGGAAGTGCAAGGAGATAGGGTTTGGACGGCAAAACGCAAACGGGGTCGGTATAAACAAAAAGCGGGCGGGGATCCAGCACTTGGATCGTGAGACGGCGGGGGACGAAATCGATGCGAACAAGGGAGATAGTTTTTTGGGGTGACGAGACCATTTATCCGAGGGGCCAAGCGACGTCGCGTCGGTGCGGCGCGGATTCGCTCTGGGCGGAGTGTGTCCGGGTGAGCTCGAGGTCAGCCGGGACGGTGGATATCTCGAGGGGATTGTATCGCATCGGGCCGGAAGTGTTGCTGGCGGGTGCGCTCGCACGGTTGGTGGTGCGGGGCAAACCCATGGTATGGGAGATGTGCCGCCTGGGAACGGACACGTGTAGGACCTGGCCGTCGAACTCGGCACGGATGCGGGCCATGTCCGCGTCCCAGCCAAAGGTGATGCGGCGCTCAAAGTGGGCGGGAGAGGGGCGGGAGGACGGGGACGCATCGAGACTGAACGGGGTGGGGTCCCACTCGGTGTCCCACCGGTCGGCGGCAATGACGAGCAGCCGACCGCGGCGTGTCGCAACCGTGATGGACGAGTGGGAAAAGTGCGGCATTCTGTTCGTCTACGTCAGCGGCGCAAGACAAGAGACAAAGTGTGACAAGACGCACCGACAGACGAGCAGATACTTGTCCGGCCGGGTGTCGACGGTGACGCTCGGCCGGTCTGCCCCGCGGGGCTCGTGCGACGGCAGAAACGGGTACGCATACGGACGCGCGCTGGGAGAACTGGGAGGGGTGTGGATGTGCGGCGGGTCGGGTGGGGGCGGGCCGTTCAACACCAGCGCCGGCGTCGGTGGGCTGGGCTCGAATGTCCCCGGCGCAACCATAGTGGGCCGTTCGCGCGGCGAGTCCAAGCTGGCATGGCGCTTTCCCCATGTCGGGCTGCGGTCGCCCACGAGCGGGGGGCGGCCCGAGTCTCGCTCGCGGGAGGAAAACGAGGAGCGGGCGGTGCTGGGCGAGTGGACGAGGGGCGGCGTCGACGGGCGCGACGTGCACTGGTCGTTGCGGTCGTCCATTAGGGTGGTGGCGAGCAGAGAGACGTCTGCCGGATGCGGAACTGCTAATTGGCCCGTGGTCGCCTCTGTTCAGTTTTAGGATTTAGCCGGCGGCAACGTGACGTCATGCCACTCCACCACCATCACGTGGTGCCTTGCGCTCGGCTGCCCATCGGACGTCCGCAGCGATCTGCCCGGCCCATGCGTCGACCATGAAAGGCCCGGCTCTCGCTCTGCCCTCGCCTGCCATCCCAAACGCGACCTGCTCTCATCCACACACTATGCACACGCCCCCTCTTCTTGTGCTTCGCGAACACTCCCAGACCCGATATAGCCCGGCCACCCCGACGAGGCGCGCGCGCATACGAGGTGCGATAAACTCCAAACCCTGTCCATCGGCGCCATCGAACCCATTTGATGACGACAATGAACGCATTCTCCCAGGTGCGGGCGCCTTATTCCGACGGGCGGCGCTTCCAGAATGGCGTGGGTGCCAAGCTCCCATCGGGCCCTGTCCCATGTGGCTGTTCGACCACGAGAACCTGCTCAAGACGCGGACAGGGGCTCACGTATACAGTCGAAGTCATTGACATGCATAGTGGGGTATACGGACACATTCCTAAGCGAAGGGCTGATGGTAAACATGTACATCCTACAGCTCTAGGATCAGGAGCTCGTCTACGCAGTAAAAGGTACTCAAACAATAAGAAAAAATCTACCATGGCCATGATATATATAACACCAAATCTTCTGCCAGCCTTTACTGTGCTCACATACGCCAAAATTGAGCAACTGAAGTGGGTAACAAAAATCGAGTGGCGGGCTGACTCAGCGCACAGCTCCAGGATTTCCGGCGTTTGAGCATGTCAAAACTATGCATGATAATGACTTCGACTGTACCGCACGACCAATACTCGCTTCAACCACGACCTCGCGCCTTGATCGTCACCCTCGACAACCCGCAAGAAATAAAAACGCGCGAGCCAGGTGTAGGAAAATCGTCCGACACGCGCCCCCCACCATCCACCATGCTCGCGCTCGAGCTCTAGGGCGTTCGTTTCTCAGTCTATGTAGATCTTCAACGTGCGGTTCGTAAGCTGTTTTATCTTCCTCGTTTATGACTCGCAGATACACAGTCATAGTGAACCTGAACCCCCTTTTCATCTCGCTTCATCACCTCATTTAATCCTGTCTCCTTTCCTCGGCCCGGAACAGCGAGCCTTCGAATAGCCGGTACCGGCCCCACTTGCGGTCTTGGCACATTGGGTCGTCGAGTGGAGCATACGGCCCTACAGAATGTATATAGACTGATCGCCGAACAATCTACACATGTGAATATCTCTTCACACATTCGTTATCTCGATCCACGTGAACCGTTTGCGACAGCACGCCTCGAGCTCCACTTTGCCGAATGCCGAGGTGGAGTCGAGTGGAGCCCGGTGATCAATGGCCCAAACTGGGACATTTCATCTGGTCAAAAGTTTCCACTCGAAGCTTATGCACCGCGACTCCTGTGGCTCACATCCAATGCAAAAGTTTTTGTGTTTATTGTCTGTAACAGGAAACAATGCCGTGGGCGTTTCGAATAGGGGCTCGGTTCGGGAAGGGGGTCCGAGGCATGACCCTGATATCCCTGGCCCTCTTTCCGAATAAAATGGGCTTTGTTTCCGTTTATAGATACCAAAACCCGCTTGAATTCCTGTTCGAGCTTGTTGAACTTTGATGTCGTCAGCGGCCAAAGACACGAGCGATCAAGCGCTTTTCGGAATCAGGCAAGTCATCACGGGTTGGTCGTTGTGGGAGAGCCGAACTGTCCGATCACGACGAAAACCCGGCCGAAAGTCGTTGGGGTATAGTGTCCATCATTCGTATGTTTCTCCTCGCGCTGTTCCTGCGCTTGCTATGTATTCCGCGGTCGTACCGGCAGGCCTAATCTCTCATCACTCCACCGCCGTTGAGAGATACATCTGAAAGCGCAGCTAGCACAATTTCTACAGGTCCTTAATAATAAGGCAATTTTATATACATGACTGTATGCGTTGAGCATTCAAACCTATTTATCCAAACGCGGGGTTATCACGTCATGATACGAATCCAGATAGCTGACGAGCTACGGTCTTGTACGAAAAAAAAAATCGCTCCACGGATAACCAAAACTAACACGAGTACCAAAGGGTAGTCTTCGTACAGCTTTAGGATCAAAATATCGCCAGGTTTCGGATCAAGAGCGAGTAGCCCGTTCGGTGGGTGGTTCTTTGCTCGGTTGACCGCGTATCGTCCACGAAACGTACAATGTGCATCGCTCCCCGATAGTGCAGCCGGCGTCGAAGGATCTCAGGTCATCCATTATCGACGCGACATACGCACGTTTCGTCGATTAGTTCTCAATACTTTGTTGATAACTCGGATTCATTCGATTCATTCAATTGCGATACATGCGGCGCATTCATTCACAGCTCACTTGACTTACACGCAGTCAGAAAATCAAGCGCAATTTAACATTCATTTCAAATTTGTTCATAGTAGTTCACTGGTTGAGAGTTAGTGATGATGCCGACAGTGTAAATGGCTGATTGAGCGCACCAATTGATCAGGACAAGTACCATCCCAGCTTGGTTGTAGAATCGCTCGGTTTCTCGTCTGTAGTGGTCAAAAGCCCGTGAGGCTTCCAGTCGTCGAAATTAAACGGAAGGTGATCGAACTGCTTGGGATCTTCATCCGCCCTATCCTTAGGATCTGGGCGGGGGGTCTCGCGCTTGACATACACATCGCATGACAACAGCTCGAGAATGGGTGCACCGTGATGCGACAGTTCGGTTTCTTTAGCGCCCTTGCCGGAGTCAGAGAGCGATGCGTATATCGCGCCAGACGGAAGTCGCACAGATGCTTGGAGACAGCTCTTGACCGCTGCAACAGCTTGTTCGGGTTGTGTCTCGGGATCGTTCAAGCCTAGATTGTGGAGAGCGACGGCGACAAGTTCATGGGGCACAAGGACGCTCCCATTAACGCGAGCACCAGCTGCCTTCTTGGAGATACAATTACCACAGAGGTCGCTTCGGCCACGAGAAAGCGCGGTAACCTGGCCAAACTCGTGTACTTCCTCTTCTCTGTCTGGCTGGGTGATGGGCGCGGGAATCTTGAATGATACAACAGCCGAGTACGATCCTTCGCAAAAGCTGGGGTCAAGACTTATCGAGACGAAAAATTGACGGAAATTGTCAAGAGGTTCGCGCAGAACATCGATTTTGGCGCGTTCCGGGTTGTACGGAGCCTCGTCTGCGAACAGCCCCAGCACCATTTTGGGAGCCTGCTCTCGGGCCACGCGAGGGTCGTATTGAAAGTGCTCCTGCAGCAGTCGGCGTTCGAGGTTTCGCTGATCTACAGGGACCTCGACGCTCGGATTAGTATTGATATTGATGTAATATGGCTTTCCACCACTCTCAACGACGATGGGAGGATAGGTGTAGTCTATAGATACCCCTCAGTGAAAGTACGCTAAATGAAAGGACGATAACATACACTTGAGTGTCTTGCTATTGGCTTTGGGGTTCTTAGGATCGAAGTATTTTAAAGTGTAGGCATTTTTCGAGGTCCAATAGTTATAGTCGCCATCTCGGAAAGGAAGGAGGGGGCTATCTTCGTCTATCTTCACATCGGAAAGTTGCATCCATGTACCATCCCGCTGAGCTGTGACCAATGCATCAGATCTTGACCCAAATTATATTTCGCGGGTATTGGGATGCTTACTAAAGTCTTTCCGAGTACCTTCTTTTTCATCAAAATATCCTTTAGTACCCGCGAGATAGTCTGGATAGATGTGTTGCCAGAAGGAGAGGAGGCGATCTACATTGCAATGGTGAAGATAGAAAATGGGGTCGAAGCCTATGAAAAAAAGTTAGCGTGCCACTGGCACATGTTACCGATGCGTACCAGCAGTGTCATTATCACTCTGTATCCATATTTTAATTACTGAAGCTAATGACTAGAAGAACTCGCGCCTACCATATGGCCTATACCCCCAACAGTAACATGCACTTGGTTATGGGAGGCTTCAAGCGAGGTTGCTGAATGTACTAGTGAGCACCTAGCTGAATCTCAAAGCGAAGACTCACCGAGTGGCCAGCGCCGTATCGGTTGGTTATGATCGCCTCGAGCTGGAGCTGACTGAACCGTTGTATTTGAAAATTCGTCCCAGCTTCAACCACGTTAGTATAAGGATGTGCGACTGCGGCGCGATCGTCCCAACTCACACATTTGCCCAAAATTTCTCCTCAATATCCGTTTTAAAGGCGAACATTTGAGAAACCAGGTTGGTGAGTTGAGCCCAGCTTCCGGCCTGCCAGTTAAGAGTATGATCTCCAACATCGAACGTTTTCTTCTTGCTTTTAAGTCGCCTATTTTCTTGGTTGAGTACCATGTGATAATGTGGACCTGAGCATAATTATCACTCACTCATTTACTTCTGCATAATTCTCCGTCACATCGTGTGGACGAGAGTCTGGGTTACGGTAGGTCCTGTCCCATTCTTTGAAATATGCCCTCCCGGGTTTCTGGTAGATTCGGTTGCCGTGATAACGATTGTCAAATCCGTTTACTTGCGAAACAAAACGGTAGCTATAGAGTGGATTGTTGTGCTCTTCTTCTTGCCCGCTGGGCATGTATAGCGTAATCTTGGGCGTAGTGAAAAACTCGGGAATCCCGGTCTCACCAGTCCTTGGATGCGTCCAGTCCCAGAAACTGTTACATTATGCATTCATCTTAGCATGGCAAACGTGGCACATGATGTATCACTTACGGAAGTCGAAGATCCTCTGCAGCCTCTAGCCATCGTTTGCGCTCCTCAAGGTCCTGCACCTGCACGACAAAATCACCAGCAATGCCGATAGCAGCATCCGATATGGATTGCTGTACCAAATAAGCTTTGGCCGGCCTTGGGTTTTATATAATACTTTACCTCAAGCAACAACAAGTGCGGCCGGTGCCAAGTTGGAAAGAGGATAGCTATGAAAAACGCGCGTTAGTAAAACAGCCGGTTTGGCTTTTGTAAGCGTCTCACATCCATGGTTACAATAACCTATATATTAGGCGAATCAGTAGTTTTCCAAAACACGCTGATTTGTGAGCACTTTACCAAGGAATGGGCCGCGCTTTGTCTGGCGAACTTCATCTGGATCACCTCTGGAAGGTATAATTGAGTATCGCCCTCGCATGAAGCCTAAATATCGATAAGCACTTACGACCAAGGACTGTAGGGCATCCCATGGATCCCGCCTGTTTGACGACTGAGGACTCAGTAGTTTCATTACGAAAGACGGAACTGACCTATTCCTTGGAAGCTAGCGGCTTCAGGCTGGAAACCAGGCTGCATGATTTTCTCCAAAGCTTTAATATAGAGGGTGAACTGGTGCTTATGACCGTCCTTTAGGTCACATATGTCTCGACGCAGCGGTGGTGGTGTAAATGTATCAGATTTACCTAACCGTTTGTGAGTACTGAGAGCTAAGACTGGGGCGAACTGAACGAACTTGACGAGACCACAGCACCAGTAATCTGGTAAGGTGCCCATGAATCGGCCATGTTGAATTGAGTATAACAAGAATATAACAGCGGAGAAATCCTTGAGGTGAAGATAGCGGGTGCTTATACTAGGGTTTATATAGCTGGCTTGACCTCAGCCTCAAGCGGTTCTACGGCAGTAAAGTCTCACGGGGGATATCCAGGGGTACCTGTAACGATGGCCTATCAACGGCACAAGCAACCGGCACAGAGTGAGATCACATACATACCTTTCAAGCCAGCACATGATCTCTCGGCGACTCCTGCTATCGCCAAACTTGGTTCGTATGGGCATCAAGAACGGCAGGCTTGCCTTATTGAGAATCATTCGGTCGGGGACACCCGACCGCGGGTAGCCCACCTCCGACGGAAGACAAGCCTCCGCAGCGGCATCAACGCAATTTCAGGTGTTCGAGACAATGGGTCCTTTTGTAACGGGGCTCCAAGTTCAGTGATATGTGCCTGGTGCTAGCTCGCATTGGTGTATGTCGGAAGAAATTTGGCAATAAGGGTGAATGGTCTAGTCTCGTAAAGACCTTGCCGCTTGGGAGTCCATGGAAAAATTCTGTGTTTACCGCACCCACGGAGCATCGCGCCAGAAGCTTCGTAATTTTTGAACTGTTTGGTGGAGAGCGCAATGTAAACCATTTAATTTTATGTGTGCAAAAAATGGCGCTTGATGATTCAAGATGGCTATTGTGGTTGGGAGATTCAAATAATATAGAATGATTCCATAAGTTATTCTTCTCTATAGAACGTAGTAGGTGGAGGTTAGCAGGCTTTAGGTGTTGTTGCTAGTTGAAGTTGACCCTGTTGATTTCTCATCGCGGTCCAGACCTTTCGTAACAATATAGCCAATCCTAGATAACAATAGTCCAAATCAACGGGACTCAAGCTTATTGGTTATCAAGAAGGCGTTTTCCTATTTCGTTCGATATAGCTTGTTAGTGTGTGCGATGGGGGCTGTATGCGTCACGTGAGTCACCAGACTCGTTGAACCGTCTCCGCATATCTGAGGCCTGCTTGTCTACTTCCGCAATCTGCTAGCATTCACGGACAGCGATAGGAGTATAAAGGCTTGTGAATTACAACCACATGTACCATGGCCCTCCAGTCATCAGATTGTCTAGTATCTGTTACTTACACACCCGAACTTGACTCACTGCGGCCCACTGATCGCAGCGGGAAGAATATACATCATAGCCATGCATCCATGTGGCTCGCCCAAGGCCTCTGCCGGGTAGCATCCGTAGATATGCCACGCTCACTCCTAGCACGGGTTAAAAGAAATGGTATAATTCGGTGGGTCGCGAAGCCTCCATACGTATCAATCCGAAATTATTTTGCTACATTAAGCGTTTGTCGGTCGTTCACAGTTTTGTAATCACCGAAAATACTCTATAGTCTTGAGAGCAACAATCACATAATATCTGTGCTGACACGGGCAAGCCAACTCCTGGATTCTAGCCCACAATACGAGCCATGCATTATCTACAGCGACAAGCAGACCCTCAAATATAAGATATTGAGACAAACTGTGCAAACTACGAGATAGCCTTGCACCAGCCTCTGTTATCGATCGGTCCATGATCAAGCCAATGCCCAAAACCATGCGACGTCTCGCCCAGGTTCTCCTGGAGAGTCGGTTGACTAACACTGCACGAGAATAGTCTAACCGAAGGCTTAGCTTCATCCGGCAAGTCCGTCTGTTCTGACAGCCCTCCTCGCGACCCCAGCGCGAACGTCGCGATAACTCGGCCGCTCGGAAGCACGAGGCTGGCATGAAAAGACGACCTAATCGCATCCACAACGTCCGAATCTTCGGCCAGTCCTCTCACTGCTCCGACGACCGCAGGATGTGGAATGGGCACGACTCCCCTCACTCGGACGTTACCCTTTCTTTGCGCTTGACAGTTGCCACATTTAGCGCTCTCCCCGCGACCTAGGACGGCGACCGATCCAATTTCTGCTTCGCCCATGAATAGCTTGAGCATGTACGAGCCCCTGAAAGCTGTTTGTGATAGGCTCGTGGTGAGTACAAACCGACGGGGAGTATTCATCACCGGGTCGAGTTCGAGTATATCGGCATAATCTTCATAGTGGGGGTCGAAATGCCTTTGCAGATACGCTCTTTGACGGCCCCTCTCTGCTTGGGAGAGCGGGGTAGAAACGTTGAGGTGAACCGGTCCGATAGGGTGGTACGTGTAATCTGAAGTCCAGTCAGAATCGGTCGGACTAAAATAAAACACTGTAGATGCGTACATTTCTGGGGCAAAGTGGCGGCTTGGCCATCAAGGTATTGGGCGTCCCGTGAGTTCCAATATGTGCCATTCGATTTCCTAAAGGGAGCAAGTGGGGTCTCGTCGTCGATTGTTTGGTCAGAGCTTTCAGAAAACGACCCTCCAGATTGCACTGTAAGAACAATTAGCCTCGCAAGAATGTAGGGGCTTTAAGCCGACTCACTGAACGGGTGCCGAGTCATACCGTCGATATCTAAATAACCTTTGGTACCGGCGACGTAGTCCGGATAGATGTGCTGCCAGAAAGCCCAAAGGCGGTCTACGTTGCAATGATGCAAGTGAAATATAGGGTCAAAGGCTGCATGGAAAAAGATGAGGAACATGGCCGGCTGAAAATGCGCAATGTCATACCGGAAGTATCGTTATCGCCCTATAGCACGAGCAGAATGAGCAACGGCCTTGATATAACAAGGTAGACTTACCAAATGGCCTGCTCCCCCAACAATAAGGTGGATCTTGTTGTGGGGTTGCTCAATCGACCCTTGAAATCACAAATATAAATGTCATCGCGCAGATGAACGCATCGGTCAGACTCACCACAGTTCCAGACGAAAGGTGAATGTAGGGGTTTGTTATGGTCGACGTTGGGGCGACTGGATTGAAAAGTGGTATTTGAAAACTCGTCCCATCTGTCATACGAAATATAAAAGGATCAGAACCGGCTCGAGATAAACCCATCGTCAACTTACGCATTTGCGTATTGCTCGGGTGGAATGTCCATAGGGAACCCAAACATTGAAGCAACGTCGGATCTGAGACTCGCCCAACTTCCAACTGGATACGGCACACTCTTGTCTTCAAGCTCTCTGAACTCCCAGTTAGTTAGATCAAGATATGACAAGTAAGGCTCACTCGTTTATGGATTCTATGTCTTCGGTGACATTTACGGGGGTAGAACTTGGCCACCTGTACGTCCGATCCCACTGCTTGAAGTATGACATATGATCTCGCTCTTTATTGGGATCTCGAGAGTCGAAAATGTTGCCATACTCTAATCGGTCGGTAAAGCCGTCAATCGGTTTGTTGAATTTATGGTAGGCAAGCACGTTCGGATGCGACACAACTTTTCCTCCAGGCATGAGAAGGTCCAAGCATTCTAGAATGAAAAGCTTTGGCAAGCCCTCTGCTCCTGTTCTTGGGTGGGTCCAGTCCCAAAAGCTGTAAACGGAAGACCGTCAATGGAGTTATTTCGGAATGTTTTGACTTGCGTACGTACGGGAATCGAAGCTCTCGAGCAGCTTGCATCCATTTCGAGGCCTCGGAGGGTACGTCTCGCGAGAAACGCTCAGCGATGCCATAGGCAGCGTTAGATATGGATTGCTAAATGTAAATGAGACGATGAGCATGTTTTTGATGAAACGAGCAACCCACCTCCAGAAGTAGGATATGAATACGATGCCATGTAGGAAATAGGATAGCTAAGACGAGAGAGATAGTTAGAGGTCACTATGATCGCGGAGCATGCATTGACGTCATACAAGCATGATTGCAATAGCCTGTATTTTCAAATCAGTCCCTACATCGGCACCGACGCTTGAAGCAGCCGCTCACCGAGCCAAGGCCCACGCGCGTTCTTTACGCGTCCATCCGGGTCTCCCCTAGGAGTTTAATGAGCATTTTGGGCCGTGTGAGACGACAAACACTCACGACCACGGGGTGAAAGGCATGCCATGAATTCCCGCTGTTTGAGCACTTCAACACGGCTCCTGCGTTGATGAGCTTATGATTGGACAGACCTATCTCTTCGTATTGAGCCGCCTCTGGCTGATGGTTTGGTTTTCTAATCTCGTCCCAAGCAAGAACGAACAATGTGAATTGTTCTGGGTGCTTCTGTTGGAGATCGCAAACGTCCAAGCGAGGATGTATCTCTGCGTCAATAGTTAGGGTCGAGATTTCCAGGCTGATTGACATTCTCATGAACCTTTGTTGTTTGCCCCAGCGATCAAATGTGGTAACGCGGTAGACATAGGGGGAAAGGCAAGTGGGCTCAAACCTACGGATGTTGGACGTTAAAGTGCCCCATGGACCCGAACAGAATCATGTCGTGCCGAAAACACGTGCCGGAGTGTTCTATGCCGACTGATGTCAAGCAAGGATAATTCTGGGCAAATCGTGTCGGCCTATGATGTCAGAATTGAAACTCTGGCCAATCGAGGGAGCGAATAGGAACAGGCAAGTTTGTCAGATGACGCACCGTATTCAAAACCATGAGCTGCCGATTCACCAATAATGACTGTGGCCGTCGAGGGAAAGATGCTGATCGAGGCCGCGCATCGGGTCCCTGACTAATCAAACGCAAATAGGGATAAAAACCTGAGGGAAGGAAACAGAGGAAGAGCCCATCGATCAGCATGGCTGACCAACAAATTGAATAAGCCAACCCACCTTGCAGGCTGTATCTAGCGTCAGGTACACGACTTGGCCCACTCGGTCAACAAAAGGAACCCGAACTTGCTGTATTCAGTGCTGGGCACCTACGTCCCTTTGCTGTGCTCGTGGTATCACCTCAAACCAAGGCATCTCCCGCATGGAAAGAAGTTCCAAATACAAAATACTGTAGTTTAGCCGATTAGATCGCGTGCAAGACACTTGGCGTAGAGGTCAACCTGTGCAAGACCGTGGGCGACGTCAACTCGCCCGTCAGAGATAAGGAAGAAGGCGATCGGCGCCATCAAACTGCCTATCAACCCACCCGATTTAGCACGACACGTTTTGTACTACTCCCAAGAACGTTCGGAGCCGGTAAATCATGTACAACAAGTCTCCAACTTAAATGAACCAAGCCTAACACCGCTTTGGATGCAATAATCCACCCCCAAATTTATTAAAACCAGTGTCTCCTGTACCGACCTGGCAGGTTTCCCATTCTCTCATGTTACCGAGGGCGGCCATGTGGAACAGTACCTACGACGAATGTAAGTCGTCTAACTCATCTCAAGAACATTTGACCATAACTCATTGTAGCCCATAATATAAACTGGTATAATCCCGTCACCGGCGAGACCCTCACGTACAACGTGGGGGACATTGCCTGGATGCTGGTTTCAACCGTTTTGGTCATGATAATGATCCCTGGGGTCGGGTTTTTCTATTCTGGGCTTCTGCGCCGGAAGAACGCTCTTAGCATGCTCTACTTTGGTATGACCTCTCTCGCTGTAGGGTCCCTCCAATGGTGGCTCTGGGGATATTCGTTAGCCTACTCAGATTCAGCCAGCCTCTTCATCGGAGACATGAAATATTTCGCCCTCCAGGGCGTCTTAGACCAACTTTGGTCACCCACCTCCCGAATCCCCGCTATTGTCTTTTGTGTGTATCAGCTCATGTTTGCCGCATTCACCCCAACCATTGCGCTGGGTGGCTTTGCGGAACATTCTCGACTCGGTCCAGTCGCGCTTTTTGTGTTTGTCTGGAGCACTCTGGTTTACGACCCCATCGCGTGCTGGACCTGGAACACACGGGGGTGGGCTCACACTATGGGAGACCTAGACTGGGCCGGAGGTACCCCTGTGCATATATCATCCGGAAGCGCCGCATTGGCTATTTCCATCTATCTCGGTCGACGTCACGGCTACGGGACCCCTCGTCTGGCATACCAGCCGCACAATTCGTCGTACGTCGTGCTCGGTACAGTGCTTCTGTGGTTTGGGTGGTTTGGATTCAATGGTGGATCCGCACTCTCGGCCAATCTACGTGCCGTTCAAGCATGTCTTGTCACCCATATAGCCGCGTGTGCGGGGGGAATCACCTGGATGGTATGGGACTATTTCATAGACCAGAAATGGTCTGTAGTGGGATTCTGTTCCGGCGCCATTTCGGGGCTGGTAGTTATCACTCCGGCTGCCGGATATATCAGCACATCTGTGGCAGTTCTTTTTGGAGTTGTCGGTGGCACGGCATGTAACTGGGCCACCCAGCTCAAGTACAAGTTTCATTATGATGATTGCCTAGATGTGGGTGCGACCATGCTTATGATTCATCTAATCGCTCATTCGTATACTAGGTGTTTGCATCTCACGCGATAGGAGGGATAGCTGGAAATCTTTTAACAGGCCTTTTCGCCCAGGCGTCTGCTGCTGCGTCCGATATCTCCCAACCGATCAAAGGAGGTTGGCTCGATCGACATTTCAGTGAGTTCCATTCAACTAAAACTGTAAACCCTAGAGCTCAGGCTTTTGACGTAGTTCAACTTGCGTATCAAATGGCTAGTTCTACCGCGTGTTTCCTCTATTCACTGGCGGTTACGGTAAGTTTTCATCAGTAGTGACCGCAGGAGAGACACTAAAGTCTAACTTGACGCAGTACATAATCCTCAAATGCTTTCACTACATCCCAGGTCTTCGTCTTCAAACTAGTATCGAAGCCGAGTTGATCGGCATGGACAGGATCTACATGGGCGAACATCCGTACGACTACGTGTATCTTGACCTAGAGCTAGGTTATCCAATAGCTCAAGGGGAAGCGCCGCCTGTTCCTGCTGCAGCACCTGCGCCTCCGCCTGCACCTGGGCCTGCACCTGCACCTGCACCTGCAACTGCAACTGCACCTACACCTACACCTATAGGAGTATATTTTCCTCTGAACAACATGTCTAATATTGCGACCGCGGGACAACCTAGTGATACGGTTAGTCAACTAAGCTCACAAAATCCTGGATATTAACGCAAAGCTTTCAGGGGTCTCGTCCTTCCACCCCCGGGTCGCGCGGGAGAAATCATCATATGGTCCCTTCTGGACGGAGCGCAGATGGCTGAAACTCGGACAAGATCCCACAAGATGTATACTCGACTTTAAAGGACTTTTACTGTTCATAGTGTGGGCGATGTATGTTCATTTAGCCAAATGTCCAAGAGATGAGGTGTCAATCATTTATTCAACAAAGTCACTGAAACAAAAGGGTTCGAGCCATGGCTAGTTATACAAGCTCGGGCTATTGATGATATAATCCAGCGCGCCTTTTCTGAAATCATCTTTGATGAGGGTGATGTTCGAGGCGAGTTGGAGGGTTGTGGCGTTCGAGCCATAGGTCGGCCAATAAGGACCTAAAACAGCGTAAATACATAATGTCAACACTAACATGGGTTGTATGGCTTACGTGGTACAGAGGCGCCCTTGTTGGGATCCAGGTTGTAGGCAAAGTCGAACCTGATTCCAGCCGATTTCAGTCGGAATATCCGCAACGAGATCAATCAAAAACGTACCAGTAGTCGGCGACAGTCTGCTCCAAAGTAACCAGTGGTTGCGAGATATCCGGCATAGCGTGAACAACTTGGAACACGTACGCCAAGTCACCACTGTGATACACTCCATATCGCTCGGTTCCGACGGGGTTGACGACCTCAGTAAACATGTAAGACCTACGTCAAAATGTTAATAAAATGTGCTCCTGTCACTTAGAAAGCGAACTCTTACCATGCTTTGACTCCGAACTTGGTTGCTGTCCTGGTAAAGTCTCGTCGGCTAGCCTAAATACGCGCATATAGCCACTAAAACATAGGATAGAGTTATCAGACGTACCTGGAATATCAAGTCTCCAACAACGCTCACTAGCCTCTTGTATTGCGCAGCCAAGCCAAAGTCTCGTTGCCGGTATTGTACGGAGACCCAGCCGCGGGATCGGTGGGGTAGAATTTCAAGAGCTCCTTGACAGTTGTGGCGTTTGATATCCCGAAGTACAGTCCCGGCAATTGAGCAGTGAGCCAGTTAACTAGATCCTGCTCGGTCTGGGGCTGCTCTCCATTCACAAATACGGTCCCTTCGTCAAGTTGGCCTATCAAGGAGTGATGTTAGGGCTATTGAACCGAAAAGGGAAATGATTCTTACTTCCGGACAAGAACGGCACTTTGGCAAACCGTCCGGCATGAACGCTCAGGGATGGCAATTCCGGGAGGAAAACATCTCCAGGAGCAAGAACCGGTCCGAGGACAACAGGTCCTTGGTCCACGCCAGTCGAGTTTGCGGGAGTCTATGCAGATGATGAGCCGTTGCCATACGGTACGACAAAACTATTCACCTTGATGACATCTTGGTTTGCTCTATAGAGTACGTCATACGGAGCCGAACGTACACATTCAAAAGTATTCGAAGAGCCTGCGCATCCGGTCGCGTTGACTACAAACTTGTAAGCTGCCTCTTGGACAGGATTATTTGCCGGCGGTACGTTAACCCTATATGACCTTTGTTATTTTCCAAGATCCGCGTCATGTCTTTTGAAAAAACGTACGAAGATGGAGAGCCCGACTGTAGGATCATGCCCCTAAAGACGTTTCCTGTGTTTCCGCCCTTGTAAAGTGCCTGATAGCTTGCACTAATCGCTCCAGCAGATTGTCCGAAGAGTGTAACCTATCATTCAATCAGTTCACACGAGCAACAGGAGAAAGATCAATGCACACTTTTGTTGGATCGCCTCCAAAATATCCGATATTCTTCTGAACCCATTCCAATGCCAGGCGTTGATCCTTCAATCCTAGGTTGAGCGCGCCTGCTTTGGCCGCAGCCGAACCCGGTGGGACTGGTGAGAGAAAGGTAAGCAAATGGATTGTCACGAAGACCGTTCTACCAACATCCGAAGAATCCAGTTCGGTAATTAGGGGCGACGTATATAACAGGTTTTGTCTAGGCCAATGTCAGGTATCGAGTTAGCGGTAAAAGCTAAAACCCCTTACCATCACAATCGACGCATTCACGATCATATCGCCTGGATACAGAAGCGTGTTTCCAAAATAGAAGCCACCACCATCTAATAATTATATTATTCAGTTGAATGCTTTGCACTATACACTCTATGAGAGAACTCACATAACCACACCAGAACAGGAATCTTCCCAGTTACGTTAGTCGGTTTCCCTAATCGTGCTTGAGTCAGTCGATTAACTACTAGTGTGAACTGGGACTTACAGATATTCAACGACAAACAGTCCTCCGATTCAGCAGGAAGATCTTGCTCGTTCCCTTGAGGGCAGCTCGCACCGTACGTGGTCGCGTCCACAACCTGAGAGCTGTTCGTGGGAGACCAAGCTTGCGGGGGCTTGAAACGCAAAGACCCAACGGGCGGTTTGCCATACGGGACACCGAGAAAATAATCAAGCTTGAGCGTCGAATTCGTCACTCCAACGTAGGAGACGTTGGGAGACTTGACGACGGGGCCGGTAGCTTGGGCGGAAGCTAGGGCGGTCAGCCCCAAGACGATCGCGCTCTGGAACGACGCAGGGGACATGAGAGCGAGCTGGGATAGAATGACACAAAGCGAGTGCGACCTATATAGATTATCGCTCGCGTGGAATCAGATAAGATTTCTGTGCCCGAGATGGCCAGATGAAATTATCCATGGACGATTTCGGAACATGTTTCCGGGAGGCCGGCACCGCAGCATGGCCAGCGGTTGGAAGCAGCCTGGAAATGATTGCCAAGAGAGTCGTAGGCCGGGAGGAGCCTTGGGGAACCAAAGAATTCGTCAGGCGCGGCTCGAATGTCGTTGTTAATGACGCAGTTTCTTCGTATTCGCCGGGCCGTCCGCTGTCGGATCACAGTAATGGCATTTGTGCGCGCCTGGAAGTATTGCGCGGCGCAACCGTTGTGCTGAAGAGCGAAATTCCGGTCAAGCGCATCAGAAAAGAAGTCTGCACGGGAAGGGAGGTCCTGATAGCCGAGCTGGTTCTGGATGAAGCGTGAATCAGCTTCCGGCGGCCCCGGGTGGCGAAACAACGCAAGATCACGTGAGCACTGCCCACGCTGCCGCGACTCATTCTTGGCCATCATGACTCGAGAAGGTCAATCATCAAACATATGCTGGTCGTGGCGAAAGTATGCTGCTGTTCATCTGAAAGTCATGACCGAGCGTGGTAGAGGAGTCTAAAGAGCCTTGGGACTCGATCTCCCCTGTTCTCAGCCAGTCTGTTTCCAAAAATCGCATAGATTCCAATACATCACCGGCGAAAATAGCCCCATTGTTTCCCTGTCGATGCGAGCGCAGAAAACTTGCACGTAGTACACCGTGCTACCAAGGTCGATCTAGTGGGGATGAAGGTTCCCTCGCCGGTCGACGAGTTAGCAAACTTAGGCGCCATCAATGGGAGTGGCGTTGGAGTTCTCGGCTTAGCTACAAACTGGGCGAATCGTATGATTTTCAGTCTACTATTTTCCTTTTGCTATTTTTGCGAACTTTCTAATCAAATTCCTAGGCAGATATCTATCCTCACGTCACGTTCACCTCCATGGGCGAGAATCGCGTGCACTGTTTGAGCCTCTTTTGAGACTCTCATGTCAAGCTCACGATTCATCCCATGAAGTTACCGAACCGACTGCAAGTTTTGGCCCAGTTTATGCTAGCCGGTACTTCAAAATAGGAATTTTCTTACTCTGTTCTGTATTGAAACCTGTGGGATTCTAGTAGGTTTGCAAATGCTGATGCGATCGCATAGGGACATTCACACACTACGTTTGGGCTAAAATAACATCAGACAATCCCGCTCAACTAAAAGTCCGTCCATCCGCCCCCCCCCCCATATGGCTCCTGGACGAGCTGCTGGATCCGCGTATTGCGAGCGCTTGTAGGACCATACGAAAGACACTTGTGCTAACAAGATAAGTTGTTTTGCCGCCCTGATTCCGGTCACTAAGGCAGAGAAACCGCAGAGTCACAGCCCCTTCCGAAACTTGCGACGGATTCCCTTCTGACGTCATGCGCGGCTTCCACACGATCGTTCAACTGCGCATTTGATTCCTTCTACACCATGACCAACTGAAGAAGATCACAGGACAACCGGAGCGCACGATTCTATCCGTCCACAAGGCTCCGCTGCCTCTTTTGTGCATGGCGTGGAGGACATAGACACCAGGGACGGCGGACCGCCTGCTAGAGGACTGCCTGTTCACCGCGTTCAATTCTCATACAAATCATGTTTGTACCCCACGAGATGGATCTAGTATCCCGGACCGAACATGGGACCGAGCAGCAAGTGAGGCAGTCACCTAATGATCCAGAGAGAAACGGGCCCGTGTCGTTTTGTCCAACGCAAGGCGTAGTACAACGGAGCACGCAACTCCACATGACCACAATCGTCTTTATGATTTCCCATCTCGGCATTGGGAGACAAATGACTCCCGGATGATCACCCACGTTGTCGTTTTATGCGACTGTCACGTGATTTTTTTATATCAGTCACCTTTGTGTGGCGATACCTTTGATGTCTTGATATATACAAAACAGATTCCGTGTTGACGACTACCGTTGGATACCGTAACCACGTAACCGGAGGACGGGAATCAATGGATAATAGACAACCGTGCTATGGTTATAAGTATGGCCCAGTCACCCCCGCTATCTCCACAATACTTTTTCTACTTCCTACACATACGAATCGTATCCCCCACCAGCTCGAAATGTCATTCGCAACTGCTCTCGCCTATTCCCAATCTCTGCCGTTCTTCCCTCGTTCTTCTATTGGGATGTCTATTCACAACTTGTTCTCGGCTTGGAAGGTATGGTCCCCCTAGTCCGTCATAAGTCATATGCATATACCCAAGCGATCATATCACAGAGACCTTCCTTGAAGGAGATTGAAGAACTTGCTTTGAACTCCGCCCAAGTTGCTCTACAAGAAAAGGATACCGAGTCAATTACGCGATCCATAGATATCATGATGATGATCCTCAACGTTCCGGGCTACGAACCACTGATCCCAAAGGTTTTGCCGACACTTTTGGGGCTCCTGGAGCTTCGGGATACTCAAACTACCCCTGATTACATGGAAGCCGAACAGACACTCAACCTCGGGCTGGGTGATGCTGAATCGGAGCGGAGTTTATCGCCGACACACGAGGTTACTTTACCGGAAACCCTTCCGATTGCTGCTTCATCTAGTATTTTGGCCATTTCTACGCTTTCCGAAGATGGCCAAAGCTAAGAGAAATCCCTAGAACTGTAGCACTCGAAGGGGCAGACGTTGGCGCCGCCTTCGAGGTATTTCTCACCAAAGGCTCATTTAGAGATATTGTTCACAAATCTTTGTCTATATTCAGCTTCTGAGGATAATACCTGTATTAATCGATTTGTTGTTTGTGCGTTTTATCCAGTCTTGTTCATATGTATTGATGTATGAATCTGCATCCCTGTATTGCCTCATTCGCAAAGCATCCATCCTCCGAAACTAATTAATTGAAGAGCATGATACGAAAGGATTATACTGGTTCATTACATGTAACATCACGATGGGTTCACAATCTCTGACAAATGATGGTTCGCCCCCAGAAGTTCACCAATTGATATAACTCACAGAACGGCTACTCTGTATGACTAGAACATCCATGTTATTTAGGTCGAGGTCTAAATTAAATGGAATCAGGGTATATAACCCAAAAAGCTGCCCACCTGACGTCACAAAATCTCATAAAAAGTGGAGCCGGATCCGAGCCAACAGCTCCAGCACGGGATGAACCAACCATATTTTGTTGCTCTACCATAATATCTGGGTGGAGTCGCTAAATAAAACTGAGTAAAACGTCAGCAAAGTGGCCCTTCTGTGGGCCCAAACTATTTCGACTAATACATTGTATAGAGGCTCATAAGTATCTCTCTCCGCGTGCTCTGGGATAATGAGACATGCGTAAAATCCGCACGAAATGTTAAGGACCCCGTGCCCTCCAATTAAAACAGGGAGTTAGGTGTTTTTATCATGTGTTATACTAATCTCATGTATGTACTGATCCTGTAATTTTAGTATGTTCCAAGGATGCTGCAATACTGAATTCGAGTACAATCTTACTAGCATACACTGACCAATAGGGGCTTGCCGGGTCTGGCAAATTGATCAGCAAGGCGATCGAGTCGAGTAGAGCGCTCCAAGTGATCAGCCATTCTGGAACTAGCTTCAACCTTGGACAGAGTCTATTAGACGTGCGCAACGGTCCTTAGAATAATTGAGCATGGGCACCCACTCGTCGCGTGGGGGTATTGTGCCGCATTTACCCCCTTTGATCCAGAGGGGATGGAAATCGAGCGGCTGGATAACGATATTGATTCTATTGGAAATAGTCCAGTCCATATAAGGGACATTTGTAACATGCCAAATAGGGAAATTTGGAGCCATGAAAATAACAGAAACTCGATTATTCTGGTGTTTGGATTAGGCAATTTCCATTTTCGGGAACTCGACCGTAACGCAAGGCATACTGATTTTGAAAAGCTGAAACTTCTTTGATTAGTTTTCAGTATGTACTGAAAAGACTATACCCACGGCCTCATGGGAACATACTAAGATTAAGAGATTGTCAGACTGTGTGGATCACTCTGATCTGAATTTGAGTACGTAACAAATCGTGCTGCGATTACGCATCTTTTCTGCGTACAGAGGTGCTTACACCTCTGTCCTGTCTCTATGCTTATATCCATTCGTATGATATTGAGGGGAAGTTACCCATCCGCGCATCCCCTGATAGTGTTTAATCCACCCTTCAATATTCTCCCCGCACCATCTACACCACGTTTTTCTTGGCTAAAACGCAAATCGTTGCATAGACTGAGGATCCTGTTCCGCCGTACCAGCAGATTTCAAGCACTGCCCGAATCCAAGGTGGTCCAAGTCAGCATATTTTGCAGCGAATTATTAAGTTCAAGTTCAAGATTCGGCGCGATCGACAAGCCTCGTGAATTCGAAGATGAAACGTTGTAGAATAAAATGAACCGATGCGCCTTGGATTACCCTGTGCGTTTATGTGGCTAACTCCAGGAGTGAGATTTTGTTAAAATTTACTCATTGCAACCAAACACGAAACGCATAGACTTGCAATTATAGGGGATGTCGAATTCTTCTCTTGATGTTCAAGGAAACATCAGAGGAATCTGGGTTTCTTTTGATCATAATTCGGTAAATATCTGGGCATTTTCATGCTGAACACTCGTGTTAGATTTCTCCACGTCGAAGTCATCATGATCGCATTACGTGTGTTTCTTTATTTCTGCTTCTGGACGCACACGTGTGCTCAATACGAAATCCGATCACACTCACGCCTCTTTTTCTTACCTCCATCGCTAAAATGTACTCCACTCAATACAGAACGACTTCCTCCACCCAGTGCTGCGAACCTCCGGATCTCAGGACCTGGACGCCGGAGAGCCTCGAGGCACGTATATCTAGCACTCGTTTCTTATTTCGAGTGTTCGATAGTAGCACAGAAGCCAATTATAGCAAGCAGAAGGGTTTCGTTGCTGAAGCAGTCAGTTTTGATAGCCCAATTGGTGATTTGCCAATCGACCTTTTCGAGGCGGTGGCAAACCACGTAGGCCAAGTGACTGACCTGCCAAGCAAATGGATTTCTACGACACGTCGCTGGGACTGGGCAGTATGGGAAATGGCCCGTAGATATCACAACGCTCCTCTGGGAAACATCCGAGTTGCTGTCATTGATCTACATGCGATCCCGCAGAACAGTATGCTCAAAGAATCATCCTACGGTGGGCGGATAATACATGCGCTTCAACTCCTGAATTATCCAGTTCGAAATTGGTCTTCGTCACGATTTTCCCACTGGACCCGCAAACAAAACACCATTTTCGATCTTCAGAATTACTCAAACAGCTCGGATGAAGTTCTTTTTTACGAACGAATCCCGGCTGCAGCGATAATCTCGGTAGTCAGCTTTCGGAGCATACGACCATATATTCCATGCCGGAACTTCCTTAGCTCGTGGCTGGATGAAAATTCTTATCGCAGTGCATATTCCTCGCTGCGCAAGAGCTACCATAACATTCAGCACAAGGCGAATGACATAATTGAGGATCATCTTGCTTTTACACTTTACCTACTTCGTCCGGTCTATAACGATATATTGGGGCTCCTGCAATCATCGCTTGCCAAATCGTCGCCTATTCCATCCGAACTGAACGTAATAACGCCAAGTTACTTTGACCAGAGTAGGAGTTCTGAATATCCCTACGGATATATTCTGACATACTATCTATTGTTACTAGATACACCAGGTCCGAGACAGGGAGAATGTCAACATGTTGTGTTACAGACCACCAACTATGGTGCGCTCAGCGGTGTCACTTGTGTGGAAAGCCATTCGAGGGGTCACAGCGGCGGAGCCGGCAACCACCCCCAGTCTATTACAATTTCTGACGTACCTGATAACTTTCGGTCAGCTTGGCCGCTCATTGCGTCGCAGGCAATCGAGGCGCAGTCTAGGCTCAATTTGCTTAATCAGGTACTGGGGTATCTCGCTCAAGCACCGGTCAGCCGAAAGGACAACGAGTCGTATGACACAAATGATAATGGCGATACAGGTATTTTCTCCTTGCATATAGTAAACAAAGCGGCAGGCTGAGCTTATAATCAGGTACAAGACTAGGTTCTGTAGTTCGTGATATGACGAACGTACTAGGCAGAGTCAATTCTAGTGTCGGTCGGTTGAGTTTTTTCATCCAGAATTAGCTCTATGCTGATCGTTCGAACCTCCACTTTCCACAGAGCGCTTGAACGTGATTATCCTCCTGACACGCTTATACTTGAGAAGGCGAGATCCTCATGATGAAAATTCCGAACTACCGTTACACCTTGCCCTGACTCACCGGGAGAATTTTCACCGCGAAATGTGGGAAGCCATAAACAACCTGTCCGAGACGTCTAAGCGACACTTCTCCACATGCATAAGCACAAGTAAAGAGACCATCGAACATAAAATATCTGTCTTTCAGGGGCGCGCTCAGGAGCTGGCATGTTCCATCGTTTCGACATATATCGAAATGACGGGGGAGCAAATCCACACACTAGTCAATGATACAATCGGTCCGATCATCAGCCGAGAAGTTGGTAGTATTAATCTATTTTTGGCGCTGTGAGGGGGAAGTTCATCCAATAATAGATTCTTCTTCTTATCAGTAAAATATCGTGTGCTGGATAAAAGCGCGCATTTATCAATGAATAAATATCACTGCTGTCGAGGTCGTTTGCGGTCGCCGAACGAGTCTTAAATAAGCTGTTGGTAGGCTATTTGCGTTACCAACTGGCGGATGGTTGCATGATCTTCGATCATAAATGCCGGTTTAGATCAAATACCTCACTACACTTTTGCTTTAGCCATGCATTTGGTTCGTAAGGGTGTTGATATGGGGGCTGTATGCCGCGGGAAGTTGCGCCACAGGAGCACACCACACCCCAGTTTTAATACGACCACGTGCCGTCCTATTTCTCCTCCTCGACCACGACTTGTCGCTTTCGGACGCACGCCCTTCAGTCTTTTTGTCTCGCCCACCGTCTCTTCTCCATCGACTACCGTCTCCCGTTGGTCGACCGACTCGCAAGTCCACTCGCGTCTCAGTACCCCTATTTTCCCCCAACCTATCCGGTTGGACGACGGTAGTCCTCCTTCGAGATCCATATCGGTTTATTCTGCTTGTACATATCCACCGCTAATTCACATGCTGCGCCGTCGATTCCGACCCGGTGCATTCTCTCCTCGTACCTTGTCATGTGCCTCAGAGGCATATTGAGCGACCAAAGACTCAGAATACCAATTCAATTCCTCAAGATTCAAGATGTTTTATGCGGGTACCGAATTGGAATTAGGGTAGCTAGCGCCTGGGGCCTGGGACAAGCGCCCGAACTTGATGTTCGTGACGTCGTGATGACTACTAGGACAGTCTGTTTCAAGCCACCATACCAGTTGCGACCAAAGCCTCCCACGATAAGCGATTGAGACTTACGGCAGCTTACCACATTCGAGCCACATACACTGCACTTTGGCCCGAGTCTGATCAGTCGAGTGACTCACATTGTTGAGTTATTGGTGGAAGCCTAATCTGAGGATGAGAGAAGCAGTGAGTTGGTCCCGTTTTGTATCGCAAAAAGTTACCCGATGGATGATGTCGATCTGACTAGGAGCTCTCAGCTGTACGATTTGCAGGAGATCACTTGGGTATTTCGTTGCGGCGTCCTATTCGCAATGCTCTTCTTTTACAGCACTTGTCAATCTATGATCTGCCTTCCGAAATTCTAGGACAGATTCTTCTCGCGACGATTGAAAGCTCCCCCGAATTTTGTCATGAGTCAACCTCAGAAAGTTTGGTGTCTCCTGCCACACTTGCCGGGGTCTGCCGAACCTGGCGCCGTATCTCACTTGATTTGCCAACTTTGTGGTCTCGTATCAATCTTGTAACTAGGAAATTCTGTGTCTCTCGTGCACATTTTAATCATCTCCAACTTTTGAACGAGCGCTCGCGTAGTACCGCTATCACTTTATTCATCTGGGTTCACGAATCTTGCGATCACGTCGTCGATCGAAGATCAGCCGCACCGCTCGTTGAACTAGACTTGACTGAGCTGATTGCTGCCGTTACCCCTATTGCGTCCCGTCTCAAAAGCCTCTGCATCAATTCCAAAGTTTACCCTGCATCTGAGCTACAACCCATGATCATGTCTATATTTGGGCTCCGCCTCCAGACACCACTGGAGTGCTTTTGCGTCAATGCTATTCACCGACACCGTGGTTCAGTCAACTTATTGGAATGGAACGGTTCAAACCTGCTACCAACCCCTTCCGACACCCGATTCGATAATCTTATGAAGCCTGTCAGCATCTTGCGGCTCCAGAACGCATATATCCCGGCAGACCATAGCGTATACCATGGCTTAGTTGAACTGTCCCTTATTTCCGACGGAAAAACGCAACTTCCAACACCGGCTCAAATGGCGCAAGCTTTGTCTGCGTGCCCCGAGCTCAAGCGATTGGTACTAAAAAATGTGTACCCGAAAGGCAACCACGGCCACCCTGATCCTGGGTCTGTTCGGCTCCCCAAACTTGGTTATCTTGACCTAGAATGTACCAAGCCGCGAAATCTTGTACCTCTTTTGAAGATGTTGCAGCCAGCGGGCCAACATTTAACTCTAAGAATTTCCCTATCGAACGAGCCGGAGTTTATAGAGAATTTTCATGCATTTACTGACAGGTGCATGTCGATCTCTGATACTATAATCAAGCCGGCAGAGCCAAAAGTATGGTTCGGTCCACTGAACAGTTATGCTCCTAAATTGACGAAGCTAACTCTCGAGAATTGTGACTTTGGAGATTCGAACCTAGGGTCGTACAGCCGCAAAGAGTTCGCTGAAGGATCTATCTTATGGCCTCATCTGCACTCGCTGATCTTGAACCGCTGCAAAATTGATCCTAGTCTGCTTGAGGTGCTTACTGGAAGCAGGTATTTGGAGATAATTAAATTTTGGAATTGTGAAGTAACAGCCTCGTATTCTCAAACCTCGGTCCAAGTGACGAAATCTATCTTCAAGCACCTGTTTGCTCATTCGGATGTAATCATCATTGTGGAGAATGATGACTGAGTTGTGAAGAAATTGCACAAGACTCATTTCCGAAATCCCTGATGATCGGAGTTCACCCTTGGGACAGATTGTTGAGAATGAAAATTCTCAATAGCTCTGCCTTAGCATGTATGTAGTGGAAGAATAAAACGCGTCATAAACTGAAGCTAAATGGAACTGGTAACTATTTCAAGCCGATGAAATCACTGATGTATCTACAGCTAGAAAGCGACTGTATTTAGACATTATTGGTAGGATAAGCAAATCGGCAGGATCATGCAAGCGCAAGTGTACTGCGATGATCCGCCTAAGCAAACGGATCTCCAACACAGATACTGTGTAGTGCTTATTGAATAACATGGACTGCATCAAAATCATATTAGGAGACCCAGGGAGGACGCGCTATGGAACCAGGTAGGATCGAGAGTACGGGTGTTCGGGTCGAACGAACGGTACGAGTGTCATCACAACGAGGCTCAATGGATAAAACGAATATGCGTATTACACCGATTTGCAAAAGTATTTTCCAAGCGCCGAACAAAATTTGTTTTTGCGTTTCTGGCCCGACAAGAAAATCGACCGTAACTCAGCCAGTTCGAGGGCGACATTTGAGCTTCATAGCTCAATGCAATCATAGAAGTGATGCGAATCGAACGGTATACGCCACTTCCGCACTGGACCACCCGAGGAAAATGTCCATTTCGGATGCTTTTTTGTCGTTCCCCGACGTAGGGTGTTTCGTGACGACTAGACATCTTCCAAAAGGGCTCTTTTGAAGGTACTAATAGGTCTGAAATCTGAATAATATGCCTCAGAGGGCTCTAAGGGCTTGCACTCGAGGTGACCGTGCCATTGCTTACACCAAACTCCCCTCAAGGCGGTTCATACTTGTACAATGACTATCTCTAGTGGCTCTATAGTACTGTAGCAGCCTACTGTATGAGTCATAAAGTGGAATGATCTCGCACTGTCGAGGAATGGATCGGAAACGCTAAATTCAACGTGTTCTTGTAGAGCGGTCGAATTCGCAAGTGATTGGCACCAATCGACTCGCATCGCTTCCGCAATGACATTGAGCTATGCAGCTCGACTGTCGCCCTCGAACTGGCTGAGTTACGGTCGATTTTCTTGTCAGGCCAAAAGCGCAAAAACAAATTTTGTTCGGCGCTTGGAAAATACTTTTGCAAACGGCTATAAGTTAGATACGTAGATACGACAGAATAAAATGAAGGGAACGGTGGTGGGAGAGTCTGGGAAAATACATATCCTGATGGACGTGATAACCAGTCGCCCAGTGGCTAGTGACTGTGGCTACAATGAAGGTAAATGTGCGAATGCATGCCCGGCCTTCTGTCGGCCGTTAGAATAAGCCAAAATTGGATCATGGAGAACTTGGGCGTAGGTGCATTGTCACGATTTGAGCAATACCTGGCTGACCTAAAGTTCAACCTTGTGAATTGGAAATCAATACATTCACCTGCGACCCAGCCAAATCATGAGCTCAGAGCTGCGAAATATTCTAAGCATCTTCCAATGAGTAGTTCGGCGAAACAGCTACAGCGGAAGAATGCATAATATCCCTTCTCATTCAAATTCTGGCAGTCCAGTTGACCGCTCACCAACGCCAAACTCGCTGATAAATGAATGCAGACGTGTGCTCGAAACCTGGCAGCATATGCATTTGTTCCTATTATCCATGCTGAAACAATTGATTTAGGCGTGTGGGTGCCTCAGCCCGCGTGTGTCCGGGTGGCTTATCTCTTCCTTCCTCATGCACAATGTACTCCTTTTCCCCGTTCCTTTCCTCCTTAGCCTTCAGTAACCTTGCGAGTTATGCTCACGGTTGGAATGTCAGTCTCATCTGCGCCGCTTTGTGTCGCTCAGCGTACTCCCAGCTGCTGGTATTCAGAGATCTCACAGGTTTATAAAACTATATACATAGCGCACCCAGAAGTTCACCATAAGTGATACCAAACGCATAGATCGGCCTGAGTACCACGAGATTTCACGTGATGGCTCGGGCGACCAAGTCATGTGATTGGGTCTTACTTGTCTGGCCATCATTGTACAACGAAACGACACTCTACGTTGAACCAAGCGGATTTTAATGGACCATATCTATATTCTAGTGAAAAAAATTTCGTTGATCCTCGAGATAACCCGCTGCCATTAACCAGACATTATTTTTGCAGGAGTTGTGGAGACAGGACAAGCAAGAATTCATCGCCCGGAAATCGAATTAAACGAGCCTGCACCACTCGGCACAAACAAAAGGTTACCCCTTGAGATGTGGATCAACATTCTCCTCGAAGCGCAATGTTGTTCCTGCCCATACGAGTGCACACGACGGAGGCCGTCCTGTGCAGCCCAACCCTCGACTCTAGCTCTAATTTGCAGGTTTTGGCGAAAGATATTGATGTCTTCATCCCCACTATGGTGTCCAGTTCACCTAGCCACGCAAGGCGCTTCCATATCAGACCAAGAATTCGAACGAGTTCGAAATATAACTCAGCACTCGGGTGGTAGCCTAATCGAGCTGAGAATTTCGATATCTGGACCATCTCATGCCCAAACCAACTCCTCCCGCGAGGAAAAACCAATCTATTTTAGTGCCTATGTTCTTGCGCGATTTGTAGAGTTGGTACACCCACTCGATTCTCGTGCTCGTCGCCTGGACTTTCATTCTGACATCTATACCTGCGCCGAGATCCAGCCTATTGTCTGCTGTGTGCTCAAACTTTGCACGAACAAGATACTGAAAGCACCGATAGTTGAGACGCGAGACTCTCACTCTAAACAAGCTCTATATTTCCAGCACGACAGTCAAGTTGATCCTTTGGTCAAAGCTCACACCAGCAAGCTGCTCCAATCGATCCGGACCCTTCATCTCCGGTGCTCATACATTGCATGGAGTCATGAGGCTTACGATAATCTAACAGAGCTTTCACTGGACCGGCAACGCTGTACCCCTATTACAACTCGCCAGCTGAGGGAAGTTTTGTCTAGGTGTCCGAAACTAAGGATACTTGATCTAAGATATGTACCAATTTATTCTACAGGACTAAACACAGCACCTCTCGACCTCAAGCATCTTCAGTCCCTTGTTCTCGTGTGCGAGCGCTCGGTATTCCTCGTCACTTTCTTGAAGCTTCTGCGAAAAGCCCAGGGTCTTGTGGTTGAGATGAATACTTTTCCGGGCCCTGGCGATATCAAAGATACCGCCGAGTTCTTTAGTGAGACGCCTACTGTTACCAGCCTGCGCATCCGTCCAAACCACGAGAAGGCTTGGCCAACTGTGTTCAGCTGCAATCTTCCAGCTCTTGCTACTCTGACGCTTAATCACTGCCATATCGACACCACACTCATGTACGAGATCCTCCTGCGTTATGTGCTTTACGACTGGCCCAGGCTGGACACACTCCGACTCGAATCATGTGGGGTGGAGTTTCTAGCTTTGAGAGCGGTTTTTTAGGAATAGCCGTTTGCCCCGCTTGGAGTTTTTCAACTGTTCGACGTCTGTCGGATAGGAGATGTATTCAAGAATAACCTTGGAAATGGCGAAAGAGGGCCTTGGTGATGTTCCAGTTATGATTGCGGTGAAAAACACAAATCATCTACCGTATTAAGACTTTATCTTCTGAGCATGGACAGAGCCATGCACAATTTCATTAAGTAACCGTGTTCATTTGGAGAATTTGTATAAAGCAGTTTTGGTCCCCTAAGCTATTCTTATATAGAATAAGGTTTTACGAAGTCGTCGATAGCGCTCACGAGTTGGAGTATTTCAGAGTTTTCGTTCAGGACCACACGACTATGAATCAGATGTCATCAAGTCGACCCGTTGAACTGGATAAAACCGCTGAGAATGCATGGCCTTGCCGGTGTTGTTCGCTAATCACCAGGCTCGCCTAATCTCGCCGGTTGATCCTACCCGGCTACAGAGTTGACAAAAAACCACCACCGCCATCAGGGAATAGATACGGCCGCTCTGAATGCCGGTAGACTGTCATGCCATTGGAGTGCATTCATCCTAGCCCACACAGACGGTCTTGATTTACCTACACAAGGAGCCGAACTTGACGCCGGTACCTGATGTCCTACACAGTCTCGTTTCAACCATGCATACATATTCTAGACCACAATACAAAAACTCCACCATGATTCCCAGCACCGAACACCCGGGCGCGGTATACTCGGCGAAGCGAAAGCATCCATGGCGCACGAGTGAATCGCTGAGAACTCCGCAGCAAGCGAAGGCGCATGGATCCAGGGCCGCGCCTTCCGTTTCCCTGAATGGTCCACATGCCGAGCGACGTTCCAGACGCGTCCACGTGATCCCGAAGATCAGCGAAATAAAACATCCGGACGTTTGCCAGCACATCCTCTGTGCCCCCCGTCGTCGTCGGAAGCGTGGTCGTTGTCGTTGTCGTCGCGGACAGGTATGACGTCTCAGGAATCCGGACCCTGTTGATTGCTGACCCTAGTTTTATCATTTATCTAGGTCTCGGTCTCTTCGGTTCCCCTTGTCTGCCGCTCGTCCATCATGATGCGCTCGGTGCTCGCTCTGGCCACTGCGCTCGCGGTTGGCGCGTTTGGTGCGCCGTCGGTCCCAGTCAATCTTGTGAGTGTGTTCTGAAACAACACGCTGGATTTGCTTATTCATTTTGGATGTGCAGACGGTGTCGGACCTCGTACGTGCTGGCAACCATCTCGACATGGCCCAGGATACAGTCACGGAATGGGACGGTTCCCTGTCGTACGTCCATCCTTCCCTCTCAGTGCTCCCGGTGGCCTCCGTCTAACGACCCTCCGCATGTCAGCGCTTACCAGCCCGGCGCACTCCCAGTTCAGCTCTTCCGTGTCCGAGGTGTAACGACTAGCCGAGCGGTCCCAACGACAACGGGAGAGATGGACATCATGTCTCGAGAGTTGCTCTTGTACTACTCCCCAGGATCGGATGTGCTTGCTACCACGTTTGTAAGCCCTTGGGACGCAAAGACCTATCCTGGTGAGCCCATTCTCCTATCTTGTCGCTGCCTTCAACACCCCACATTTCACCCTTCAACACCCCGGGAACGCGCGTTCGTTTGTTGTTGCCCAGTCTTCGCGCATGGGCTTGGCTGTCGCTTCTCCAATCCACGTCAATCAGCCTGTGATTTGTCATCTGCTGATCGCTCGTTCCTGTCATTCGGTCGCTAACCTGTCGAAATGATAACAGTTATCCACACACAAAACAACCCGGTCTATACAGTCCTACCCAACACGACGTACCCAGGAACCAGCTCGGGCGATGTCACGACCGTCACGTACTCGTCCACCAGTTCGTTTCTCAACCCGTGAGCGCCTCGGTTCCTCTTTTGTCGCCTGCAGACTAATTATAGATGTTGGATAGACTAAACTCGGACCCTGCTACACAATCGATACTTGGGCCGTTTTCTGGAAACATGACAAACATCACTATGCTCGACACGACGACTTACACATTCCCCACCTCCCTTCTCCCCCCTGTCGGAAAACCCCAGAGCTTGCCCAACGTTACCATTTCCCGAACACGAGTCACGCCACTGCTGCCGTTTATGGGCGCCGACGCCGAAACGGTAGCTAAAACCACACTCCTCTTCATCCTCACCGGCCGAAAAGTCGACGAAGGCATCGACGGTCTTAGCCAAACGCTCCAAGACACGATGGAAGACAAGAAACTGTGGGCATTTGAAGACGCACCCGTCTCGCGCGACGATGCCGGCAGCCGATCCCAAAAGACATCCATCAACGGCACCGACGAGTGGAAAGATTTTGGAACGAGCAACTTTTTCAACGCGTGGAGGATGAACAACTCGGCTGCGTTCCCGGTTTCGGATATTGGTGATTGGTGTGATGCCTAGACCTCGGACTACTATTTTTTTTTAGATGATGGGATCACATTGTTGTCTTACGGACGATGATCTTGATGTTACCCCTTTTTACGTGTTTCTTTGTGTAGCTTGTCGATGATTGTATCGGTAATGCTTGGGTTCGCTTCTTGGCGAATGGTATATTGTTATCCTTTCCTGGTTGTCGTTGAGACTAGTGGCGTTGGGTGTATGCCCCATTCAGGAAAAGACATGGGATATCGAGCCAGGGAGACGGGTGAACTGCAACCAGTCGTAGGATTCCTCAATTCAAGGTCTAAGGAATCCGGAGGGCCGACAGGGGAGATGCAGCCGCTTGGTAGGGTTGGTGGTGGTCGAGAGCAGGAGGGCTGAACAGATAGGGGCTCGCTGGGCCGAATGCGGTGCAGTCGGCTGAGCTGGGATATGAGGTGACGCATGAGAGAATATCACGTGAGCGCTACTTTGCCACCGCCACCCACTTGGATTCGGTCACCACCTGTTGGTTTCTATTAACCTCTGTTCCTGGCTCTAGCAAAAGAACAAACTACGCGCACGATGATGGCATTGAATCCACCGACTCTGCCACCCTTTCTTGCGATCACTTTCCAGTTGAAGCCAATCGAGGGTCTGCCGACCGATGAAGATGTGAAAGAGGTACATGCGGTCATTAGGGCTTTGGACGGATTCTCGAGCGGTAAATAGTACGAAAATTACGTCTGACTATGCTGGACTGATTATGCACCACGATGAAGTGCCTCGGCTGTACGACATGAACCTCGCGATGCAACTTTCTCAATATCTGTTTCACATTCAAATGAGTGAGTGCTCAAGCTTGCTACTTATTGACGGATCTTTTGACCGATTTTATAGCTAGGTACAGAGACAAGTATCCTATAGTCGTATTTCCGACGGTGTGTACGAACGCCCCATGAAGGAACACTGATTCTGATATCTCGGTGGCTTGGGAGCAGAAAATCACGCACACGCCACCTAAATTACCTGGACATATTCCTATTGAATTGACGCCTATCAATGGCCCACCTTCGGACACGGAGATGAAGAATATCCAAGAGGCGCTCAGGCTGTCTGAAAACCTGGCGAATGGTCTGTTGTTTGGTTCAATCAAACCAATACTGATCAAATGTTTGTGATAGTCCCTTTTATTTTTGATGCGAATCTAAGCATGAAATTGTCTCAGCATCTTTTTAACGTCCAGTTTGGTGAGTATAAGACTTTCCATACGATAAATCCTCGATGAAAACTCACTGGTGAGAACTAGAGCGATACATGCACTATACAGTGGGCGACAGTACATCTAGCCAGGTATCTCTAGTTCCTAGTTTGGCTCCCAGTAGCCAGGTTTCCGACGGTGAAAACCTTGAACAAACCGATACTCGATCGCAGCCTGCAACCCACCTAGAGTCCCCGTATCCTCCCATTGAACCAGGCTCATCAAGCGCTTCGGACCTCACCCAGCCCCTGACTTCAATTCTTCCGTCAGTAAATACTGCGCCTCGTAACGACCAAAAGTGCACAGACTCCCCCTGGAAATCTGGGATGGAGGACACGAACAAGCTGCTAACTCGAGTCGCGGATCGACTAGATGATATGAAACGCTTCATGGTCGGGGCGCAGCATGGTATGGCTATGGTGAGCTCATTTCAACTGCCGTAGGAATTTGGACTATTCAAAAAAGGGAACGTTTTGAAAGGCCTGAAACTATAAGTATGGACACTATCCATTAATCAGCGCCAAGGGAGAGCCAGCTATGGTGAGGGGAACATTTTGATTTGTGTGTCATCGAGGGATAACGCAACGAATGACGCCGAGCAGTACTTGACTGATAGCAAATACTGGGATTTTCATATAAGCACGGTGGGGTCACCTGATGCAGTCGATTCAAATCTACTGGCAAAGTATTTACGGCTGCATGACATTGGCCACGAGTTGTTCACGGATGAGGGGCACTGGAAGCTAAAACCAGACAAGAAGGTTGAGGCAATCGCTCTTGCGAAGGCGCATACGGGACCGTGGTAGAGGGAAATGCACCAGAGTTATATGCCAGAAAAATTTGTATATATCGTATTAGTGAAATGTAGGCTGCATATTTCCCTGCCGATATGATTACTCCTCCATTCAGTCTGTGCATTAGTAGACTAAATATCGTTATGAGAAGCACCACAGTCGGCGCTATGCAGCAGGCCCGGTTAGCAGGGGGATAAAACTGTGTCATTTATTATAGCCGAATCGGGCAGCTCCACGGGCTTGACAGTTCTTGCCGGAACTTCAGGTAGTGTTAGCAAGATATAGGCGGTCGGTACATATCTAGAGCGCGGGTTCGAAAGTGTAATCGTAGAGTCTCACTTCATGGGTTCAAGCCGTGCGTCGATGATCTCGCACCTCTTGATCCTGGCCTCGTTGTCAATAGCCTGTTGTTATACCGCCTGAAGTATCTCACCCATTACTTACCGCGTCTGTCAACCTGTTCATTCAGGCGACCCGCCTCGCTGTAGGAATTCATGGTTGCTCCTCGAGATGATTACTCACATCAGTGCGGCTTCAATGTGATTGCGCCTCTCACATTTGCCAGTTCACTAGCCACAAATCACGATATCTATATGCGCATGTAGTGATACAGATGTTTATCTATGCATATGATCCTCATGGCCTGTAGTGTCGGATATCACATAATATCACATACAATAAATAGACAGGGATTTACACTACTGATAGAGTGAACTGGATGGGTCGCGATTCTATAAATATGTTGAAATGGAATCGTCCCTACTGGCGATGTATGAATAACTTGACAGAGGCACCCGACTGGTTTGTGTTAGATTACTTGCGGCTTCACGGCATTGGCAATGAGTTTATCAATGGGCGTGATGCCTCATATCTCCTAGGGGACAAAAAAGTGGAGGTCGTGGCTCTCTTCAAAGAGCACATGGGGAAGTAGAACCACAGGTCGAATTGAATATGTAATTGCTTACGATCGCGTATCTGTCTACCTTACTATCACCACAACTTTAGAGCTTGTTTCCATTCCCTGATATGAGAGGCAACGGGAGCTCACAGACCTTGAGGCTGCGATTCGTTGCGGACTTCAGATACTTGAATCGATTGCTGAGAATGATCCCGCTAGGGTGAAGAGCCTAACTAACTTAGGAAACTCGTGGTCGAGTAGATTTGAGCGTGCAGGGCTTAGATATGACCTAGAAGTGGCAATTGGCGCAGTTCAAATGGTTCCAGATGATCACGAACACAAGGCAATCTGCTTGGATTATTTAGGTGGTTCGTATGCGCACGGGTTTCGTTATACTAGCAACCCTATTGATATCGATAATTTGATACAACTCCATTCAGAGGCTATCTGCCTTACCACCAGAACAAGCATGACTTCTGGAGTGATTTAGCACGCTCGCACTACCACCGCTTTCAGAAACTTGGAATTTGCAAAAAACATCGACGACGCAATAGAGTGCTTATAAATATAAGTCTCGCTCATTAACCTCTAGTAGGTAGCTTAGGATTTTAATGATCTACCTGGTGTCACTTTGCGTTGTACAGGTGCTCTGTCGTTCTTACCACTTCACGCTGCAGGTTTGTATGACGGAATTGTCCCAAAGACCTTCGCCCTTGTTGTATCTTCATAGAATCCAACACTAAAGGCTTTCCTAACCCATGCTCATTCAGAGGCACAAAAACCATCTGGACTGCTCGTGGCTGGCTTCACATCTTCCAGTAGGTTGCCGCCATTGCCATATGCTGAGAACGAGCTCTTGATCATTAAGAAGCATGCCAGTTTGTATGGGATTCAATCATCTGGTTGCTGCATCAGCAACCGTGAAAGCTACAATCAAAAGCATGGAGAAGCATGGCTGGTTCTATTTTGCTTGTCATGCCCTACAGGATTGTAACAGGCCACGAAATCGCGCCTTCTATCTACGAGATGGCGTGTCGAAAGTCGAAGAGATTGCCAAGCGCCACTTCAAGAACAAGGTAGTTGCATACCTGTCTACCTGCCAAACGGCTACAGAAGATAAGGCTATGCCAGACGAGGTCTTGCATCTTGCTGCGAGTATGCTGGTGTCTGGATATTCGAGTGCGACCACAAAAGTGTGATCCATTATGGACGTGGTTACACCTGTGATTACTGATGGGGTGTACGCAGAGCTGCTCAAAGACGGGAAAATGGACCACAGGAACTCTGCGATTGCGCTGCACAAGGCTGTAGGAGAGTTGCACAAGAAGGTTGGAGTTCGAGAGATCGCGAGGCGGCCCCTTTTGCTCATATGGGCGAACGATATTGCAGCGTGGATTTGAATATCTGGTAGGATTGATGTATTTTATGGTGTTGCATGTACTATATGCATGTCCTATCGGTGGATATGAGCATACAATTGTCTCAGTACTTGTTTTATATTCAATTCGGTATCTATTATCACACGTTTTGTTGATTAAGTGAATGAACATGGCACCAAACTTATTTGATAGTGGCATCGAACGATGTACACGTTGCCCTTGTATATGTATCGGGTAAGATAAACGGACAGCATACATATATCTGTAGTAGGTGGAGAGAGTAGCGAGAAAAACGCCACTCGAAGCGTGCGATCTTAACATATTTGAACGAGGCGTGTTCATCCCGCGACAAAAAGTCTTTTGGGTGTACGGTTTACTTTCACTACCAGCCCCATTGTTGCATCTATACCCGCACTGAGCTAGTATCACTTTGAAACCTTCTACTCCTAGTCGGTATAGGAGGGTTCAGCATCATAGCACGCGTGCTCAAATATTTATATAGCTCCCCATACATGCCTCATCAAAGAACATCACGTGCCATGGGAAACTGTCCATCTCAAGGTTCATCTCATAATTGACCACCGCCACAAACAGCTCTCAGGGACGACCACCACTGTCGTCAGACTTATTGATAGTAGATATTAGTCTTCCATAAGTCAAGAATTATGGTTGCGACACCCCCTTTACTACCTCCGTTCTTGGGAGGCGTATTCGAATTGAAACCAATCGAGGGAGTACCCAACGATCAGGATCTCAAAGCAGTGCATGCCGTCATACGAGCTTTGGAGAATGTATCCAATAGTAAGTTTTTGATTTGGTCCTATTTGTGTCCTGTGCTAATGTCTTGCCTTCCTACCTCTAGTACCAACCATCTATGATTCCGACCTCGCGATGAAGCTTTCGCAACACCTGTTCAATCTTCAGATCGGTGAGTGCGTGGCGGTTGACTAATGTACGGCTGTTCGAAGTATTATTGAAGCCCGATATCGAGATCGCTATCCGGCAAGTGTTTTTCCCTCGGTGAGAGTTTAGGCGATGGCCCTTCAGGTTGGCAATTCGAGCTGACTTAGCACATGATATAAAGGATACAATATATACACCGCCGGTTCTCCCCGCACACATACCGGTTTCGCTCGAACAAGTCACCGGAAATCCTAGCGACGAACAAGTAAAATCTGTCCAGACTGCTCTCCGATTTTCCGAGAGTTTCGTGTCTAGTCAGTAACACGCCAAATGGTTATAACGTACTAATGTATTAATCACATACAGTTCCATCTGTTTTTGACGCGGATCTCAGCATGAATCTGTCTCAGCACTTGTTTGATCTTCAGTTTGGTGAGTTGACCTCGGGCGCTAGTGGGTCAACACGTCATCTGACTGTGAAATGTATTTGGATAGAGCGGTATCTACGTCAAGTTTTGGGTATAGATCCAGCGCCCGCTCAGGTCCTTCCGTCTGAGCATCCTGTCCCTGCTCATTCCAGCGATGTTGCCCCAAATATCCCGCTTGAAATTTCAGATGACGATGAGTCTTTAACTCTCCCGGTGACATCCGACACGCCAATTTTACATTCAGCTACGAGCGCATCCAACGAAACACATTTGGATCTAGACACAAATACCGAACGAGCAACGAACCAGACTGAAGACTCGCTGAACTCTATACAACTGGATCGAGAGCTGATCACAAATCATGAAGATACGAATCATGTTCTACTTGATATCAAGATGCTGCTAGGGGATATCAAACAATTCATGGTTAGAAGCTATAACCTCACGGCCAAGGTAAGATGGTGTCTGATCCTCGAGCTGAATATGCCATGATCACACGGCCTGTAGGCCTTAAATGGGACTTACCACACGGCCAAGGTCAATATCTGTCATTCGCTAATAAATGAGAAGGGAGAAGATCCTGAGGTACTTACCTAGTCGTTTTGATATATATCTTAACTTCCATGCCAACATTCTCGACTAGCTAGCAGGGCTACCTAGTGTAGCAACTTTGTCGTGGCCTCTTGAACGGAGGGAAGCCTCTCAGGTGGATAGCACAGTTCTCGCTCGGTACCTACATCTCTATGGCCTCGCAGACGGCTTCTTCGAGGGAGGAGATCCATCAACGTTTAGGGAGGACAAGAAATATGCAGCCATGGAAAAGTTACGTATCTTCTTACGTGGATTCTAGAGTATCTTTGTGTATAATGCGAGATAAACGTTGGGACCTAGCTAGCTTTTGAACCACAATGAACGAATGGGTCTCTTATATCAGTTAAATGTCCGAAAGAAAAGGGGCCTTGGGAAGCACCTGCTGCAACATGCGGGGAACGCCCTTTGCGGTATACAGGCATCTCATTTGCAGGCGTAGCAAAACGGCACGCGCCCTGGATTACTTGGGTACTAATCAACCTTCATTGGGACATAGCAACTGCAATCAACTCCCCCATCACTTGTAACCGAGATCGTTTCTCTATGAATCTACACACCAAAACAGAGATAACATTTGAAACGGCGGCGTTGAATCTATCTCGTGCCCCGTATTGCTGAGGCCAAATGAATTAGTCAAGGACATATGGCCCGAAAGGCGTCGGGTCTGCCAGACCGCCAGGTATCACCAGCGCCTTTGGTCTCGGTTTGGAGCTGGCCAATAGCTATCCTTACATTACACTCTTTTTCTGTCATGCTATCCTTCACCTAAGAAGAAGTGAGGTTTGCGCGGTAAGCCTTCTCAGCAAAAAGCAGAATATCTTACTAGCGCCCACTATGACCTCACTGTCTAACTAAGCTTTTTAGCGCCGACTAGATCCTGGTAGCGCCGGTAGCCCGTGCTACCCATGATCTAGTGCGCGCTAAAAAGCTTAGTTAGACGTTCGGAGCTACTTTGCGCTAGTTAGAGTTTCGGCTTTTGGCTGAGTTCCTAGTGGCTAGGCACAGCCACCGCTGTCATCATTTGATCCGGACGACCACATCCCACGTCGATTGTTCGTCGCTTCGGTCCACAGACCAAAGTACTTCCGTAAAGAATAGAATGCTTACTCCTCCCAAGCTTCCACGCTTTCTTGCGGACCTAGTCAACCTGCGGGTGATTGAAGGAGTCCCAACAGACAGCGAGGTAAAGCTCGTTCATGCAGCAATTCGATCGTTGAACGAAGTCGTTCATGGTGAGCATGGGTTTTTTCATTCGAGCCTTGATACTGATGTGCAGAGCCGGTACGAATTCAGTGCCTGGTTTGTATGATCCCGATCTCACGGTGGGGCTGTCGGAGTATCTCTTTGGCGTTCAGATGGGTAAGCCCAGTTTAATTTATCAAAAGGGATCTGGAAACTCATAAAATCAAATCCTCGAAACACGAAAGAACGGTATCGCGAAAAATATCCCTGCATCATCTTCCCTTCCGTGAGTACACCGCGCCTCTCCAGGATTGACGCCTTTGCCTGAACTGGGAAGTTAGAGCACGACCTACACCCCACCGCAGCTGCCTCCCCACATACGAGTATCTCTAGAGCCAGTTAAGAATACGCCTTCTGACGATCAGATCAAATCTGTACAGACTGCGTTGCGTATATCGGAGAACTTGGCAAATGGTAGGTGGACGGCGAAACTCATAATGGAGCCACTGATAGTCCGAACTAGTGCCGTCGATGTTCGATGCCGATCTGAGCATGAACCTATCTCAGCACTTGTTTGACATTCAGTTTGGTGCGTTTTATCTCATATCTTGTCAATTTAGTAACTCGATCGATGCATAATCAAAGGACGGTATCTTTGGAAGACCGCAAACCGAGAGCACGATAGACAAGTTACCTCATCTATTGTCTCTGCAAACAGGGACCGTGAACCACAAGATATTGCACATGCAGGCGAAATTGTTATGGACGACCTGCAAAACCCAGGACACCATGACAGAATGGTATCGCCACAAGTCCCACTCGTAGACTCGCTATTGAAGACATCCTCTCTCGAAACCAAGATCATCTCACTCCAATCCGATTTATCTGCACTTAGAGCCTCCATGGTGAGCATGATTGCTCTGTTTCTCATGGCCTGATTATTTTATATTATCCGGTTGTTATGGTTGAGAAGGAAAATTAACAGAGTAATATACCGAAGGTTGATCTTCGGGAAGGCATCCCTCTTAGTTCACAGTCGTTCCCGGAATCTACATCGGCCAACAACGAACCCACCCCTGGCTCCGAGTCTCCTATCAGGCAACCTCAATCCCCCACTCCCAGCCCCGAATTCCCCGTCATGAATACTGAATTCTCTCTTCCCAATCCCGAACATACCGAGGATACTCCCGAACCGGAGCGTATGCATAACACTCAAGCTGATGGTGGAACGGGCCCAATAGAGATTTCAAATGCCGGAACAGAGCGAACAAACAGGCTGCTAGTCCAAATCTGTGATAAGTTGGACGACATGAAACGCTTCATGGTTGCAACTCAACATAGCATGGCTATGGTACGTGGGCCGTGACCCGTGAACCATCGCTTTCGTTGTTTTTGATTGCGCGCAGGGTTTGAACGCAACAAGGTACTCGGACATCTATGCTTACCATCACGGCTTGGTTGGAGTCCAAGGGCGGATTCTTTCTGTGCGTTTATCCTAAGGTTTTGACCCCCACACTCAGTCCTCTTTACTTCATTAGCCCTGGTCATACTATCAAGAAGCTCAATTCCGGAGCACACTCACCGGGAATCAAGAAAGGGTAGACGACAGCCATTTGGTTCAATTTTTGCTGCGGTACGGCATAGAAAACGGACTCGTCACGGATGGGACGAACCCTTCACTAATAACAGATCAGAAGGACCAGGCGATAGCAGCTGCTAGGCAGTATTTGGGGATATAAAAACACCAAGCAAAATTGCTTTCCCTATTATACCGCATTTTTCTTCATTTATAATCCCGTACTTGTTCCAAAATGGGGAGTATCGTGAGGTCAGAATGCTGGCTCTGCGTATTTGTGCTGGCGAGATTATGAGGCTACGAAGTGGCAATAACACAAACACCTCCACACAATCTCTTTGCCACATTTTGCTACATCCTACCCCTTATCAACATGTTCCCAATCACCAAGGTGCTTTTACGTATCCTTGTATTATCCTGTAATCCGCACCGTCTACATAATTACTTGTCAATCGACGTTTATGACTCTAGTGGTGTCGAATACCCCAGCTCTTCCTTCCTTTCTCCCCTCAAAATACGATCTTAAGCCCGTCATCAGTCCTCCCACAGACGATGAGTTGAAATTTATTCATGCTGCTATCAGAGCTGCCGGGGATGCCTCGAAACGTACGAGTTGGGGCATCTCGGCGTCTTGTTTGATGAAACTAATCAATTGCATGCTACTCAGTTGGTGAACTACTTCCAGATCTCAATTGCGGCGTGAACCTCATTTCCGATCTCGAAGATTACCTCTTTGATGCACAGATGGGTATGCTTTCAACCACACCTGATCTTGGAGCCAATCTGATGTCTTGGTAGCTCGATACAGATCGACGCATGGTTTCATCCTTTCACCAAAGGTGCGTTTGTCGAACGCTCGCCGCGTTTTCTGGTGACCAAGCCCAAGTGGATCGCGTAGGATCTTGTATATCGCTCTCCGACGCTGCCTGATCACCCCGCAATTACTGTAAGGCTGAAGCCAATCACTGGACCACCGTCGGATGGCGAACTGAAGCTTGTGGCATTGGTCAATCGGACCTGCGAGGGGTTCTCAAATAGTCGGTACAATTTCATTTGTTCAGCTATCAAGCTAACACAAATCATATGTTATATACACTGGGTCACAAAAGAAATGCAACACGTGACCGAGTCGGATCGAGACCGCCATTATTCACCAGCATCCTCAGCCAAAAGCCGAAAAACTAACTAGCGCTGCATCAGCAAAAACTGACCAAAATTTAGGTCAGTTTAGAGTGAACTTTTATTTCATTGGGTTGCTGCAACCAATTTGAACCCACCTTGTGGCTGTGAAGCAGTCTTGACCAGTCTAAATTAAGCGCCTGAATTTTGGGCAATTTTGACTGGGTGGTTGAATTGATAGCACTCAAAACTGGTTTTGACCCAAATAGGAAAGTTTGAGGCAGTTTAAACTGCTCCAGATCAAAGTTGCCTTTTTTGGTAATTTCCATAAATGGAAAAAATAATGATATTTTTGTAATTTCCCCCTCTACCTCTTTCCTTTTTTGGGAATTACCAAAAAAGGGAACTTTGATCTGGAGCAGTTTAAACTGCCTTGAACTTTCCTATTTGGGTCAAAACCAGTTTTGAGTGCTATCAATTCAACCACCCAGTCAAAATTGCCCAAAATTCAGGCGCTTAATTTAGACTGGTCAAGACTGCTTCACAGCCACAAGGTGGGTTCAAATTGGTTGCAGCAACCCAATGAAATAAAAGTTCACTCTAAACTGACCTAAATTTTGGTCAGTTTTTGCTGATGTGAGTAGCTCCACAAGTCTAAGTATGCTTTTTAGCGCTCACTAGGACCCGAGTAGCACGCGCTACTGGCGCTACCAGGGCCTAGCGAGTGCTAAAAAGCATACTTAGACGCCGAGCTGTTAGTATGCGCTAGTCAGTTTTTCGGCTTTTGGCTGAGTCGGCGAGTGAGATTTAGGTGTATTAGTGTATCATGTACATACTGATATCATCAATGCGTACGCGAAGTTTCAAGCCAATTGGACATGTACTGGCAGAGAAACAAGCCATTTCGTGTACACAGGCGCTGCAATGCATTTGGAAATTGACCGTTCCCCTGAACTTGCACGGCATTTTTGCCACTCTGCCTTGACCCCGAAGCCTCAAAGTGCACTGTTTGACTCTGGGGGATGTGATATGTCATTCCGTGCAAAAAGGAGATGGTCTGCGTGCTCATTGGTAGCGATACGAACGGGCATCTGTAATAGAGATGTCGTGCCGGAATTCCGGCGTGTTCCGTCTCCGCTCTAGCTCTGTCAGTTCTACTCCGTTCAGTACTCAGTGCGCATCGATCGGTAGCTACAAGGTAGGGCTATCCAACGATCCGCTGCAAGTCTTGAACGGAGCAGAACTGACAGAGCTAGAGGGGAGACGGAACGCGCCAGAATTCCGGCACGACATCTCTAATCTGTAAGTACCTCACAGGTACTCCACCCCCCATTCTGGGAAGTGTAGAGAGGTTTTGTACGATATAAAACACACCGTAGTAACTTTTATCCACTATTTTCACACAATGGAATTATTTATGGCTGTTTTCGTAAGTCTGTTCCGATCAAAAAAATAAACGCCGCATCAGAGAAAACCTGTGTTTTTTATTACTATAAATAACAGTAAATTCATGCATATACACCAGTTGTGGGAATTTCTGTCCCCCCTCTTTTATAGCTGTGAATTAATGTAAATTTGCCAATGGGGGGTCTCAATTTATGTGGATTTATGTGGATTTAACCCAGTTTATGAGATTTATGAATTTCAAATTCCCCAATGTTGTGTCCAAGATGGATTTTAGGAGACTTTGTTGGAAGATAAAATTGAGTTTATGAAATTTATATAAATTGCATATAATTCAATAAATCCTAATTTATCGTTACTCCATATTTTCCTGACGCGAGGGTGCAAAACGGTGATTCGATGAGTTCTTTGCAGCGAGAAGGGCATTAAAAATTCCAAAGACATATTTGGAATCGCCTCGCTTGGGCGCATATTTCCATGTACATACGATTTTGATACGATGAGTTTCAATTTGGAACAAAGGAAAAGGGGGTGTACCCCTGAGTGCATGATAACGAGGGTCGCTATCAAAAAGTGGGTTTGCGAGCGCATGAATGAAGGTCTCAATAGTGTGTGTGCAAAGTTCCGTGGTGATAGCTCTTCTTTCTGGCAAGATATGACCTATGATTGACTGGAACTCCCCAGATCCAGGAGTGGTATGATACAGTTCTCCTCAAGCAGAGATCCTATCAACACGAAATTTTGCACACACACTATTGAGACCTTCATTCATGCGCTTGCAAACCCACTTTTTGATAGCGACCCTTGTTATCGTGCACTCAGGGGTACACCCCCTTTTCCTTTGTTCCAAATTGAAACTCATCGTATCAAAATCGTATGTACATGGAAATATGCGCCCAAGCGAGGCGATCCCAAATATGTCTTTGGAATTTTTAATGCCCTTCTTGCCACAAAGAACTCATTGAATCACTGTTTTGCACCCTTGGTGTTTATTTTTTTGATCGGAACGGACTTGTGAAAACAGCCATAATAGCGTTGACATGCGTTTGTGCAAAGCAAACTACACATTGACAAAACTTGTCGACTCTCTTTCAACAATCTGCGCAGTCCTGATCGGTACGCAAATGACCGATGCTCATGTAAGTTTTATTGTATCCCTCAAGGTTAGTGGGGTTTGACAGCTACAAATACATAGATTCGAAATTGCAAGGTCCATGCAGGCCACAAACTACAGAAAATGATCACTCACCAGGGCGAAATACCGTTGGTTTGATCCGAGGATCCTCTTGCAAATGGTGGCACAATTATTCATTTTGGTACTGTGCAATAAAGCGTTGGCCTCACTATACAGGAGCCTGAAAGGTGTATTGTCTGATTCAGGCGACGATACAATAGCACGGCATCTTTTATTCTATGGCATTGGAAGTCAATTCCTCGTACCAGACAGCACTGTGAAAAGGTATCCAGGTAAGTTTACATGGGTTGCCCACGTATGCTAGCAATATTACCTGCATGCACGCAACCCCGTACATGTAAATTCAATGCATACAAGTAAATCTTGTCTGTCAATTTTTTCGATGAGACTGCCTTACAGGTAAATTCTACATACATGTATTTTAGCCTGTGATTTTACCTGGGTACCTGCTCGGCTGGTATGCTCGACCACTCAGGCTTACATGTCAGTGCTGCATAGCATCAGCAAAAGGGGGTTTTGTCTGAAAAGTGCTTTACTAGGCTTTGGCCAGATGAACCTTTCTGATAAGCACTTTGAGAAGATTGGATTTTGTCAAAGCGCTTTAAAGCACTTTAAAGCACTTCAAAGTTGCCTGAGACTGCTTTAAAGTGCTTTGAAGTCAAATTGGACACCTTGTAAGCAGTTGTGCAAAACCAAGTTGTAATTACATGAACATAGAGATAGATACTCCCGAACGCATATGTTGTGTTTCATGCAACAAAGTAGTGACCTTCCAGATTTCTTGCTGACATTTGAGGACACTCAATTATAGGAATTTTATCATACATGGGTGAGTAATTATATTACATTTTCAAAAAGTCGAAAAGACATGATAGAATAATAAAGAATAGAAATAGGATCATGTACTCACCCTCAAGCGCTGGACCAACAATGAGGTGGTGTCAGGCGTCAGCCAGCCGGCAGAACAGGCCAACTGGGAGTGCCGGACAGCTGTAGGGTAGCCCTAGGGCGTGGCCGGGTGTGAGCCAGCGCCAATGTTGGCTACGTCGGCGTCGCGGCGGGGCAGTCACGCTGTGGAGAGTTGGTTGCATTGCGGCAGCATTGCGGCGCTCGTGTGACAGCAGCTCCGCTCGCAGGCGGCAGGAGCGGGGCGTCTGTATCGACAAGGGGTCGTTGTTGTGTGCGGGTGCGTGGCCGGTGCGTTGCATCGACCCGGTTGCACGGCTGGAGCCTGAGTCGCGTTGTGTTCTTGGCAGCGGGTCAACGGCGGCAGCGTGGTTGGCCCAACCTGGTAGGTGGCAGCCGAGAGGTCGCAAACGGCGCGTTCGAGCAAGATATGGAGCGGGCGGACGAGTCGGGTGAGCGCGGGCACGCGTGTGAGATGGCCGGTCACTCACCGGTCGTTTAGGCGGTTGGCGGGTGGGTGCTGCACATGTAGCCACAGCTGGTCGGCCAACCGCTGGGGTCTGGCCGCGCCAGACGGCCCGCTCACAGCGCCGCTTTGTCATGAGCTGTGCACATGACCTCTATCTTTTCTCGTGGCTTACATGCTGTATAAGCCACTCACTTCTTTTCTTCCACTTAGTAAGACTGATTGGCGTATCACTAAGCCTCCACATGGACGCTTACTGAGCAAAGCTATCTTTAGCGCGCACACGGTCTTCTTGGACTATTCTTAGCTATGCCTTATTCTTGATTCACCTTCTTTTAGAAACACGTACTATCTTTAGCTCATGTATTCTTGGAACTGTGTGCACAGACCATGTACCCATGAGTATAAATACTCGGTGTGCAAGCTGCTCCTAGACCAGCTTGCTCTACCTCGTCAATCTCCCCTCAAGGGTGATAACTACTAAGAGATATACATAAGACTTATACACTTAAGACTCAACTATCGATACTAGGTCCTATTAACTTAGGTACTTAGTAATACACTGCAAGCCACAAGTCAATCACAGTCTCTCCAAGAGACGGGTGCCTTCGACGTCCTACTCGCTAGACGAGCAGAGGACTATACCGCTAAGACTAAGAGGCTCGATACCCTACACAGGGCTGTCATCGACGCTTCCACACTCGACTACATCTACGAACAGCCACAGGAGTCTGCCACGCATCAGGCTAGGATCCGACGCCGACGCCGTCGTATCCAGAACAGAAAGTAAACACCCTTAGAAACGAGGGTTGTGACATTGTAGAGCAAGCTTCACACTGATCCGTGGCTATGTCTCAACAATCTTCATCAAGAGTAACCAGGAGCCAGTCGGCTCAAGGAGAACCGCTAGTGCCACCGGTAGATAACCCTGACCGGCCGTCGGTAGCTAGATCGGACAATGCAACGTCCCTATCTGCTTTAAGGGAACAAGTATTACAGATGACAACAGAAGCAACAGATGCTATCCACGCACGAGTCAGCATACCAGGATCATACGCAGATCCTGATGAAACTATCCAAGCTGAACCTACCATTATAGTGGGTGAAGGAAACCCAAACGAGTCAACTGCAACAGCAGCCGATATTGTCGGGGGAAGATCTATACCACGGACCACTGTAGAATCAGTATCAGACCCCGAGGAATCCCGACTCTCCGAGTATATAGGACGAACCCCAGATACAACTGAGCCTGTAGCAACACAAGAAGAAACAGTACAAACGACAGGACATGAACCCTTTTGGAATGCAAGGGCCAGCATATCCCCAGGAAGGATAATTTCCGTAAGAAGAAGGGCACAAATTGACCCCACAGCAGGGATAGAAGACCAAATCGACCCGGTACCTCCATATGCACCAAACCCCTTAGAGATACCTGCCGGGAGATATGGTCCCACAAACATTCCAAGAGAGGAAAGACACCTATACTCGGCACACCCCCTGACAGGGATAAGAACCCGATCACAAGCATCGAATGCCATCGAAGCGCCCATACCACAGAGACCCATACAAGTAACGGAACAGATAGAAGCCCCTCCCCAAATTAGGATCGAGCAGAGACCAGCGAATCCTACACCTCACTCAGCGTCACCTGCACCTGAAGAAGTACCAGGGGAAAGAAATGAAGACGAATATGAAAGGCTTCTTAATGGACCTATAGAAGATATCCGAAGAGCAGCAGCAAGGGACCCCACACTGGGATTCTTCTTCAGGGTACTAGACGACATCAAGGACCAACTTCTTGAAGGGATTACAGCCCAAATACAGGTACAAGAGAACCAACAGGATACAGGAGTACAAACACTCAATACCACCCTACAACAAATGACTAATTCCATTTCCAAAATGGAAGCATCCACTGTCAACATTAGGCAGCAAGTAGAGAGTGCAGCCCAGAACACATGGACGGCAGCAAACAGCTCTCAATTAGGAGTCAATGAACAAATAAAGACTCAGAACGCCATTGACAAACTCAGCCAACAAATGGATACTATTGTCGTAGCCATGGGGGCTATGGGTAAACAAGTATCCGCTGCCCTAAATAAACAAGAAGAAGCTATTAAGAAACTCAAGGCCGACACAGAAACCCTTCAAGAAACACTACAAGTAGTAGAAGAAAGGGTCTCAAACATCGATATCATGGACCAAGACCACCAATGGGAACCAGAAGCTGAATCCTCTCGAGCACAAGTCCCAAAAAGGCCTCAAGGACTATTCCCAGGGGATGATCCCCCAGGACCCCCATCGGGACCTCCATCAAGGGGAAATACACCCCCTCCTAGAACCCCAAAGCCTCATAGAAAGGAAGGGGGTACCAAAGACAAAATCCCAAAAGGAGCTAGAGCCAAGAAACCTGAGGCATTCAATGGGAAAAGAGGACAAGAAGCGGAAATCTTCCTCATGAAAATGGAAATCTACTTCAATGATTACGGTACTGCCTTTGACAACAATTGGAAAATGGCTACCTTCCTCACCAACATGGGAGAAGGAGAAGCAGCCAAATGGGCCAAACCCCTACTCAGGAAAATCCTCGACGAAGAACCACACGAATACCTTGCAAATTGGAATGCTTTGAAGAACGCTTTCCTCCTTGCCTTTTCGGACCCCATGAAAAAGGAAAGAGCAATTCAAAATATTCACAAACTCCAACAAACAGGATCAGCACAACACTATGTCACTGCCTTCCGCACCCTTATGCAGGAATTAGACTGGGACGAACATGCCTTCATAGATGTCTTCAAGAAAGGACTTAAGAATAATGTCCAACAAGAGCTTCTAAAGGCAACCATCACCCAGGATACATCTACATTCTCCCTAGAAAAATGGATGGAAGTCTCTATTAGAATAGATGATCTTCTATTCACTGGAAGAAGTCTAAGAGATAACGGCTCCTCAGGAAATCAAGACAGGAAATTCCAACCAAAGACAACCCAAGCCAAAGTAGGAATAGTGCCGTCTGAAGTCATCCAAAAGAGGAGAGAAGAAGGGAGATGCATCAAATGTGGAAGAAGGGGACACCGCATGCGAGAATGCAAATTCAAGGAATGGCAACAAGAACCCCAAGCTATCAAAGGAAAAGAAGCAAAGATTGAAGAAGTAAAGGAAGAAGAGAAATCCTCTGACTCGGAGTCGGAAAACTAGAACAGCAGGCTGAGTCCATGTCAGTACCTGCCCAGAAACCCTTGACCAAGAATCAGAAAAGAAAGAAGCGTGTATTATACCTAAAGAAATCCGAACAAACTGCATCTATCTTTACAATGGTCAAGGGAATCATGGACCCTATCCCCACTCTAGTCGACTCTGGATCTTCAAAAAACTTCCTAGACATCAACTTTGCACAAAACAACAAGATTCCCCTAATACCCCTAGTCAATCCACGAACGGTAATCGCTATAGACGGTAAAGAACTACCGAACAAAATAAAGAATAAAGCAACCCTAGAAGTGGAAATCGAAGGATGGACCTTTGACATAACCTTCTTTGTGATGGATTTAGGAGACACTGATATGATCCTAGGGCTGGATTGGCTACAAGAAGCCGACCCAGACATAAACTGGAAGACCCTAGAAATTTCATGGAAAGGAAGGCCCATCACTGCCAAAGCCGGAAAGGATCTACCTACTATACCAGAAGAATTCATGGAATTCATTGACGTCTTTAGCGAAGAACTCTTCAAGAAGCTCCCGGAACATCGGTCCTTCGACTGTAACATAGACTTTGCGGAAGGATCAGATCTCCCAAAACCAGCAAAAGTATATCCCCTCTCACCAATCGAGAGCAGAACGATAAAGGAATTCATTGATCAAGAATTGGCCGACGGAAAAATCCGGCCCAGTAAATCCCCTATAGCCTCACCTTGCTTCTTTGTCAAAAAGAAGGATGGATCTCTACGGCTAGTAACAGATTACCGAAAAATCAACAATATCACTATACCAGATCAATTTCCTATGCCTCTCCAGGTGGAACTTGTCGACCAAGTCAAGAATGCAAAGATCTATTCAAAATTAGACCTTAGATGGGGATTCAATAACATCTGTATCAAGGAAGGCGATGAATGGAAAACTGCTTTCAGGACAGCTTATGGAATATACGAATACTTAGTCATGCCCTTTGGACTCAAGAACGCTCCCGCCGTCCTCCAAAGAATGATGAACGACATCTTCAGACACCTTCTAGGTGTCACAGTGGTAGTCTACATGGATGATATCCTTATCTTTTCAGAAAAGGAGGAAGACCATGCAGAACACGTCAAAGAAGTACTCAAAATCCTAAGAGAAAACAATCTCTACGCCAAACTATCCAAATGCGAATTCTTTGTCAAGGAGGTCATTTTCCTTGGGTTGGTAATTACCCCTGAAGGAATTTCCATGGAAGAAGAGAAAATCAAGGCAATCATGGAATGGAGCGCACCTAGGAAAATAAAGGAAGTCCAAGCCTTCCTTGGCTTTGTAAACTTCTACAGAAGGTTTATAGCCAAATTTAGCAAGATTGCTAGACCACTACATGACTTAACAAAAAAGGATACCAAATTTGAATGGACCCAAGAATGCCAACAAGCCTTCGAGGAAATCAAGAAACGTGTCAGCCAAGATCCAGTATTAATACATCCCGACCCCGATAAATCCTTTATTTTGGAAACCGATGCATCAGGAATAGCCATAGGAGCTATACTTAGCCAACGAGGTGAAGATGGATACCTCCACCCAGTAGCATACTTATCAAAAAGCTACAACGATGCACAAAGAAACTATGATACCGCCAACAAGGAATTACTTGCCATTGTGGAATCATTAAAACATTGGCGCATATACCTTGAAGGGACTATATTACTGGTGACTGTCTTCACCGACCACCAAAATCTAGAAAGATGGAAGAATGCAGAAACCTTCAACAGAAGGCATGCCAGATGGCATATGGAACTTGCTTCTTTCAACTTTGAAATCCACTACAGGCCTGGTAAAATGTCTAATAAACCAGACGCCCTGTCAAGAAGACATGACCATGAGGATATCCCAAATCCCCAGCAAATCATGATCAATGCCGAACGCTTCAAGGGCTTCAAAGCAAACATAGAAATTGACATCATTTCTATGATTAGGGAAAGCCTCCGCGATGATGAATCTCTAACAACCCTTATCGAGAGTACAAAGAAAAAGGAAGACCTTCCACCCTCTATTAGGAAACAATATCACAAGTATGAATGGAAGGAAGACCTCTTATGGTACGAGGGACGAAAAGTAATCCCTGAAAACAAAGAAATACGACTAGCCATTCTAGAAATGCACCATGACAACCCAATAGCTGGTCATCAAGGACAAGCCAGAACTTTGGAATTCATATCCAGAAGATACTACTGGCCGGCTATGAAACAACAAGTCAACTGATTTGTCGAAACATGTGAAATCTGCCAAAGGAGTAAAGGTCACAAATGATACGCACCCCAGAAACCTTTACCAATACCCCAAAAACCTTGGGAAGACATCACATATGACTTCATCGTCAAGCTCCCTGAATCACAGGGCATGGATAGTATACTGGTAGTAATTGATCGCTTCTCTCGGCAAGCGCATTTCATCCCTTGCCTTGAAAGCACCAATGCAGAGGGAGTAGCCGACCTTTTCATCAAGGAAGTCTGGAAACTACATGGATTACCCAAGACAACCGTGTCAGACAGAGGGCCAACCTTCAATAGCCAATTTTTGAAAGCCCTCTATGCCAAACTGGGTATCAACCCCAAATTTTCCACAGCCTTCCATCCAGAAACTGATGGAATAACGGAAAGAACCAACCAATGGCTAGAAGGCTTCTTAAGAAGCTTTTGCAATTATAGACAAGACGATTGGGTCAGATGGCTACCAATAGCAGAATTCTGCCATAACAACCAAGTCAATTCCGCCACAGGGAAGACAGCCTTCGAGACAATCTATGGACTACACCCCAGATGGGATCTTGTAGATCTAGAAGTCAATGCACCTAATGCCGCTGACATGGCGGACTCGATGCAAGAAATATGGGATGAGGCTATAGCCTCCATGGAATTCTACAGATCAAAAGAAAGCGACCCAAAACGTGAATACAAAGTAGGGGACAAAGTATGGCTAGTAGGCCAGAACATCACCACAAGGCGACCCTCAAAGAAGCTAGACAACAAGAAATTAGGGCCCTTTGTCATATCAGAAAAGATTTCCTCACATGCTTACCGGCTAGAACTTCCAAAGACCATGCGGTGGACACGCCGGTGTGGATGGAGGAAGAACAGATAGATTGCTAGATCACGTGAGCCAGCTAGATACAGGCGCCGGAGGCGCTACCCCACTACAGGCTCCCCCCCTTATAGCCACCTACGCCCTCGGAGGTGAAGAGCAACTCGCAAAAACAGGAAAACAAAGGAAGACAGCATGCGAAAAGACAGGAACGGCAGTCAACAATGAAGAGACAGAATGAAAAGAGGAAAGTGCCCGTGGATAATGAAACAGAAAGCGAGATTAATGAGTGTGAAGCGGTTCCTAGCGACGTGTAGTAAGCCGCGGGTAAAGTCATACGGGTATGTATACAAAAAAATAAACTCAGCTTGTTCACTCGTCGTCATCTTGGTATTTATTTGGCTGTGTAGGATCGTCGCGCTCCAGCGGCAAGCGATGCTCAGGACGAGGTGTTCGAGGTAGCGATTCAGGGCTGAAGTACGCGTGGGGCTTCGACGCGGTCTTGTCAGCTTGACGGGCGGCCTGTAGGCTGCGAGCGTACTCTGCTAGAGTTGAACCGGGGCTAGGGACGAAGGGGCGAAGGAGTCGTGCGTGCGCCGCGGAGGCGAACGGGTTGCCTGCCAAGTCCTCGAGTTTATACGAGTTTGCCGCCTTTTCGACTACACGGAGGGGGCCGGACCAGCGGGGGGCGAGTTTACGGAGTGTGCTGTGTGTTTCGTCCAACCGGGCATCGTATTTCTGAACTAAGTCGCCAGGAGCATACTCGACTGTTCGAATCCCTTTGTCAAAGGCCCTCTTGCGCTTCCTTGCGTGCTCGAGTGCGTTTGCGAAGGCATCCTGTCTAAGCGAGTACGTCAGTCCGAGGTTAACGTCTGCGTCCGACACTTCCCTATTAAGCAAGGATCGACCGATTTCCGCCCTACGCTCTGCTGAGAGTTGGCCCGTGATCAATTCTCGAGGAGTATAGCCTAACCCGGCCACCACGCGGTCGTTGAGCTGAGCTACTGCTGTTGATAGATGCTTCGGCCAGGCGTGCGGGGTGGTGTCAGGATCCTCGATATCACTCGGGTCTTTGCCGACAGACGGGGCACACAGTTTCTTGAGTCGACTAATCAAGAGCTTTATGTGTCCTTCGGCTAGACCGTTTGCCCAGGGTGCGTACGGCGGGGTCTTCAGGGGTTGAACCCCTCGGCTCGCAGCCCAGACTCTGACCTCGTCGCAGTCAAAGTGTTTCCCTCCGTCGGCCATGAACGAGCGCGGGGTGACCAATAGATTGGATATCTTGTCAAGTGCCTCCACCGTGAACTTCCCAGTGCCTGGTTTCTTGGATGCGAACGCGAACAGGTAACGCGAGTAGACGTCGACGAGGACGAGGACGGTTTTGAATCCACCGTGCCCCTCAGGGAGAGCCACGTAATCTCCCACGAGCAGGTCGAACGGCCGAGCACGCGTGATTGGTCGCATCAGGGCAGACAGGAGGCGGGGGCCAAAGTTTTTGCATCGCGCGCATGTTGTGACTGCCTCGGTTGCATGTTGTCTGAGTCGGGGCCAGTGGTAGCGTTGTTGAAGAGTCAGGACCGTCATGTCCCGGCCGAAGTGGCCACCTGCTTCGTGAACAGAAAGCGCCAGTTGTTGTCCTTCGTCAAAGGGTATGCACTCAACTTCAGACCCGTCTCTAACGTTCTTCGCTCCTGCCAGCCAAAGCTTTCCGTCCTGCACAAAGTAACCCTCGGCCCGGTGTGCTCTTCGTTTGCGTTCCTTTTCAGCTTCTTTGTTGTCCGGGTTGTCTGAATCGTCGGCGAAGAGGAGGTGCAGCAGGATGTCGGAGAAGTACTCGTCGGTCTCGAACCGCTTCAGCAGCTTAGCCGTGTCGGGGTCGGGTAGGAGTAGGTAAAGATCGTTGATGAGCTCTTTCCGTGACTCCCAACCTGGATCAACATCGAAATCGCGTCCAGGGCCGTCGTCGGTGTTCGTGCGGCCTTCGTACATTCGGGATAGCGCATCACAGGCCTTATTCTCTCTGCCCGGTAGATGTCGGACCGCTACAATGTTTCGGGCAATGATCGATTCGCGCCAGCGTTCGTGGGTGGAGTTGAGTTTCTCGTTGCCGAGGAGGTCCGCTAGAGCCTTGCAGTCCAGCTCGAGTTCGATGGGCTGACCGAATATGAGGCTATCGAATTCATCGCAAGCAAACTTGAGAGCAGCGAACTCTAGGAGGAATGGTATATACCGCTCTTCTGCGCGTGAGGTTCGTTTAGACGCATAGGCTATCGGGTACGTGACCTTGTGCATTTTCCCGTCCGGGCCCTTCTCCTCCCATGCCTGGGCCAGTACCGCTCCAAACCCAAATTTGGACCCGTCGGTGGTCACAATGAACGGACGTCCATCGTAGACTGGTGCGCGCAATACTGGATCCGATGTGAGTGCCACCTTGAGTTTAACGAAGGCCCGCTGTGCGTTTTTGTCAAGCACAACTTTGGCGTCGCGTAACGCCTTCTTGTACTCGTGACTGCCCTTTGGGAGATCGGCTGGCCGAACGTCGCGAGTGAGATCCGAGAGTGGTTGAGCTATCCTGGCAAAATTCTTGATCTTCGAGCGTTGAGACCCCGCCAGACCCAAGAATCCCATAGTGTCGAGGACCGACTCGGGTTCTGGCCACTCGAGAATTGCTCGGATTTTCGCTGGGTCGGCCTTTATACCCGCCTTTGAGACTCGTGCTCCTGCAAAAGTGGCCTCCAACATGAAGAGCACGGTTTTGGCTGCCGAGAGCGAAATGCGGTGAGTGCGGCATCGTTCAAAGATGGATCAAAGACTCCCCATTCCTGTCTCGAAGTCATCCGCCGCCGTGGCCATGTCATCCATCCAGACCTCAAGAATTTTCCCTAGCAAGTCGTGAAAGGCCTCTGCTATCATTTCGCAAAAAACTGTGGGCGCACCGGTGAGGCCAAAGGGCATGCGGCGGTATACATAATGGCCACGACCGTCAACGTAGAACCCTGTATAGGGAACGCTTTCTGGTGCTATCGGGATTGCGTGAAAACCCGCTTGTAGGTCCATAACGCTTACGAATTCGTGTCCAGCTATGGCCTGCTGTTTTGCTCCCAGGTCGCCCATGGGGAATGGTCTGACCTTTGTGACCTTGTTAACTGCGGCGAAATTCTGCACGAGGCGCCACTTAGCTGGTTTCCCCAGGTTTTTGACCGACTCCTCGTAGAACCCTGCCTCCGGGTACTCCACTGGTAGGTCATATTTTCTGCATTCCGAGTTGGCCATTTGCTGGAGGGTCCTGAGCGAGGGGCGCTCCGATCCTCCCGGCTTCGGGACCATATTGATGGGCGAGACCGCTGCCACTTGGTCCTGGTTGACTCGCTCGATGATTTTGGCATCTTCTAGCTCGTCGAGCATTGTGTGCAAGGCTTGCCGTTGAGGCTCGGTCAGTTTACGCTGGCCCGCCCGCTTCGGAAATGTCGACCCTTCCGGTATGTCCAGTTTCATCTGTGTAAAGTCGACCGGCAGCACTTCTGATAGGTTTTGAGCAAAGATATCCGCGAACTCACGAACTAGATCCTCGACCCGTTCCTTTTGACGTGGTTCGAGCTTCTCTCCAATGCGGACTTTGCTGAGGATTTCCGCCACGCGCTCCGGCTTGAAGGGATCTGACCGGCGTTCGGATTCTGGGATCGGGGGTGCGGGACCTAATGGTTTCGGAAATGCGTTGGTGGTTGGTACACTCAACAGGATGTCGACTGGGCCGATTTTTCGGTCTCGGTTGCGTTCCGCCCTGTCAAGAATATCTGTGAGCGCATCTGGGGGGTTCCTCTGCTCCGCAGGTTCGACCACCATTACACCCCTCATCGTCTCCTCCTCCGCCTCTACTCTGGCAGCCGCCCACAACTCATGTGGGTCTCGTCGTGGCTCGTTCTCGACCTCATCCAGCACGCTCAGATCTGCCGCCTCAAGCAACAGTTCCTCCGCCAACCAATGCACATCCGCCGGCTCTTTTCTCACTCTCAGACGCTGACTCCGACGTGTAATAGGCTCACCGGGTGTGTGCGGTATTCCTCCCAATGGCTCCTCACCCGCTGGCGTGGCGGCTCCGGGACTACTCTCCTCGACGGGTTTGGGGTCTGTTTGCGTAGTCGCCGTTCGATCGGGCGGTTCGAGCAGCTTCGGTGCTTTCGGGTTTTCGTTTTGGACAACGATCTGGCCTGTCGAGGTCCGAAGCGAGAGTGAGTCTGACCCAAATATCTGCATAGCACTCGCCGTTCGTAGCCAGTCCTTCCCCAACAACAAGTCGAACGCCCCCTTCGAGTCTATAACCTCGAACCTGATTGGCCACTCGGCATGCTCGTATCGAATCGTCGCCGTACCCGTACCTCGGCTTGGGACGCATGCGCCGTTCGCCATTCGGCAGACTACGTCCGAACTTCGAAGGTCACCTAGGGAGTGCTCAACCTGTGCCCACACAGTCAAATCGAGTACGCACAGCATAGCCCCGCCATCGACCGTTCCCCAAACATTGCATCCTTGCTCGCTTTTCCTCTTCGTCAACTGTATTCGCATCTTAAACGGCCATTCTCTTCCCCCGCTGTCCACGCTTCCGACTTCGACAAAAACCTGCTCTCGATACGGGGAAAAAAGAATAGATTCTGAGCGCGTATCTATACTGGGAGCGCATAAAGAAGAAACTGTCCTATTTGCATCACATCCTCTGTATCTCGAGCCAACGACACCTCCCTTGTCCATCTCGCTGGCTGTGTTTGGGTCGACGAGGTTGCCATCATCCAGCGTCGACCCTACTCGTTTCCCGACCCGAGGTCTGACTCTGGATCGTGGTCAGGCTCCGAGTAGTCCACCTGAGCGGTATCACTGACGCGTTGCTGGGGCGTGGGCGTTGACGGTTGCGTGCCTGCCTTCCTCTCGTCACGTAGCTTGCGTGCCACGAGTCTACGATAGCCCTGCTCCTTGTCGTCTAGCACGTCCGATCCCGTGGCCTCGCATTGGTATGAAAAGTGGTCAGCTACCCCGCACCTCGTGCAGGAGAACGCCGTCTGCTCGAAGGTGCCTGGGCGCAACGGGAACGGTCGCCTAAGCGAGTACGGCTCTTGCCTATACAGGGCTTTCCACTGTGCGACGTCTGCATTCCACTTGAGCTTGTCTTCAGGCGTATCTGGGATCCGTTGTGCGCCCACTGGTGGCGGCACTCGTGAGAGGACGCTTGGCACGGGCCCTGGTGTCTGAGGCGTGAATGGAGTATGCGGGGGCGGGTCTCGTAACTGAGAGGTTGGTGTCCTTGGGCGGGTGAACGGGTTTGGAGAAGGCGCTGAGGTCGCTGGCACGACTCGGGGAGTGTCCTCGAAGCGAACAGCGGGCTCGCGTCTCGGGGCGGGCGTCCTTGCAGCAGGGGGAGGTGGAGAGCGGTCGAGTCGGGCATTCCGCCACCTAGGCGTCGTGGGTGGTTGTATAGGCTCGGACACAGACAGCGTGTACATAGAGTCAAGCATTGACTGTTGATTGTAGCGATTAAGCAGGAGTCGGGAGCTGATATCGCCAATGTCCTTGATCAACTCGTCCCATTCGTCGACGTATCCATCCCGCTTTGGCAAGAGCTCAAGTAGGTACACTGGGAGAGCTTCGAGGGTCTGAAGCACCTTCTCCTCGTTGGTCATGCTAGTCACCGCGGCACCTAGGGCCTTGTGCTGCTGCGCCCAAGCTTGGTGCGGCTTTGTCGCCGAAGATTCGTTGGCCAGTGCCTCGCGCATGGGTTGAATGTCGAATTTGTGCTCTCTCCATCGTGCCCTGTGACGACGCGCTGTAGCTTTTGTGTCCCTCGCTGGTGTAGGCCACCGCTTTTCGATCTCTGGTAGGAGAGTCGACCACTTCTCCGCGGCTGTCTTGCCGGCCTGGGTCGAGACCAAACTCTCGTACCAATCGTACGCCGGTCCGTCGTAGACCAGGTGGTTGGCCCACAAGCTAGCGACTTGTTCGTCAGACAACCCGAGCGTCGCAAAGATGAAGTTGCGGCGGTACTCAACTTCGGCTTTTGGCCGACCGTCGTCGTAGAACTGTCCGCCACACAGACTGTGGATCTGTGCTAGCGCGTCACTAACAGACATCGGGCCGACCAGGACACTCGCGGCGGCACTGCCTAAAGATGGGGGTGTCTTGGGCCCCGTAGAGAAGGTGGGAGGCTGGACAAAGGTAAAGCCTGTTCGGAGTCCGACGGACGCAACCGAGGGTAGTGGAGAGGCTCCTTGTCGCGGAGCCTGGACTGTTGGGGAAGTTTCTGGTTCGGTGTGGTCTCCTGTCTCGCTTTGCGAGAGCGGTCGTTGAGGCCGGGCGGGAGCAGCTAGGGTTGACGCACGCCTATAGCGTTGGCGACGGGGAGTTCGGGGTGAATCGGGCGCGTCTGACTCAACGTCTGGCTCGTAGCCTTGAGGTACTACTGGGGCTTCTGGGAGCGGGGCCGGCGTTGAGCTAGTAGGGCTTGACGCGAATGAACCAAGCGTTGAGATGGATAAACTGGAGCTGGAGTGACTACGTGGCAGAGGTGCAGGAGAGACTGAGGGATTTGGGGTTTGAAGCTGGGATAATGCTGTTGCTTGAGCGATAAGTTGTTTAGCTTTCTCCTCCGTTATAAAGCGATGATTGGCGTCTCGCCACTTCCCCTGGCCGTCGCGGTACGCCGTCTTGGCGAAAAAAAGAGAGGAATCTATTGGAAGAAGCGCGTTCTTTTGACGCGCAGGTTACCAAAAACAGGCTCTAGGATCCGGTGCTGCCGGCAGGTCGCGCTCTTCTACGCGAGCGTTGTACGGTCCCGCTCTCGTCACCACGGTGGACACGCCGGTGTGGATGGAGGAAGAACAGATAGATTGCTAGATCACGTGAGCCAGCTAGATACAGGCGCCGGAGGCGCTACCCCACTACAGCGGACACACAATGTGTTCCACATCAACCTTCTCACACCCTTCACAGAAGACAAAGACTTTCACAGACGTCAAGCAAGACCACCCCCGATTATGACAGAAGAAGGAGAAGAAGAATATGAAGTGGACCATGTGGTCGCATGGGAACAACGGAAAAACGGTCTATACTACCAAATCAGATGGAAGGGGTATGATCCAATAGAAGACACAATGGAAAGGGCTGAAAAAATAGCCAAGCTACCCCAAATTATGGAAAATTTACTCAAACGGCACCCCAAAGCTCCCATACCAAAGAACTACAAACATCATGAGAAAGAGTATAAAAGAGTGGGGGGGAAAGCCTCAAACCTCACCACCAACAGCCTCAGCTCTACTCCCAAACCACCTTCTAAACCAATAAACCCTTTTTTACTCTCTACTCCACCATGGCCCCAACTCGCACCAACAAGTCCGCCAAGGCCACCAACGTCCGATATGACCCCCGCGATGCCCGGGTCGTCTCAAACAGCACTCCCAAGTCAGTATGGGGAAAGCAACGCGTGTCACATAAACTCACATGGGGCCACGGCGGCGACAGACTCTACAGCTACCAGGACGCCATTAGGCGATGTGACAGCTTCATCCGAAGCTCGGACTTTGCAAAGTCCCTCGACCCCACTGTCTCCCTCGATTACATCCGTATGGGGGAACGGTGGGACTGCAAATGGATCGGAACCCACACCCTCAAATGCCCCAAACGGGGTAATCTCTACTGGATCGGGAAGGGACCCCGACCCAAGTCGGACGAGGCCATGCAGGCCACAAAACTATTTGTGATAGAAGAGTGGGTAGGGGATGAAGTCGAACACTTGGTAAAAGGGGTACAAAAACTGAAGGGAATGAGCTGGTACCGGGACTATACAGAAACGATGAGGGAAAACACGCGGGCGATCAAAAGCTCGATGAACAGTCTCAGTACGCATCACCTCATTAGGAGGTTGGAAGAATGGGAGAAGGAAGGGAAAAGGAAGGCGGTGCCAAAATGGGTCGAAGACTCAACGGAATGGTGGTTCCGGCTGAGCGATGTAGAAGAAATGAAGGAGGAGTGGATAAGGTCCATTGGCGACAAAGGACAGAAGATGGCCATCGTGGCAAAAGCGGTCGAGGAATGGTGCCAGGCACCCGACATCTCCAAAACCTACCAAGAGGTCCTCAAGGAAATTACCTTTGGGGAAGTCATCGAATTGGCAGAAAAGGAGAAGTGGTCGAAGAAGGAATTGCTGGACTGGCTAGACCAGAAAGCCTGGGACAAAGGCAACGAAGACCTCTCGGTGGATATGGCTGACCTCCTACTCGAGCCCCTGGATGAGAACGAGGAATGGGTCAAATTGAAGGAAGAGGTCTGGGGAGCAGAAGCCCCCAATGGTAGCCACAATATCAAGTCCCACCTTCCTCCTGCAGATTTCTAAATATGGACATTTGTATACGGACTCAAAGAATCCTATTGTAACGCTTTTTTTTACCTTTTCAAAATCTTTCCCCCACGAACCTTTTGTCTTGTCTGCTCGTCTCATGTCCCCTAAGACTCGCCTTTAAGAGGGGGGTAATGTCATGAGCCGTGCACATGACCTCTATCTTTTCTCGTGGCTTACATGCTGTATAAGCCACTCACTTCTTTTCTTCCACTTAGTAAGACTGATTGGCGTATCACTAAGCCTCCACATGGACGCTTACTGAGCAAAGCTATCTTTAGCGCGCACACGGTCTTCTTGGACTATTCTTAGCTATGCCTTATTCTTGATTCACCTTCTTTTAGAAACACGTACTATCTTTAGCTCATGTATTCTTGGAACTGTGTGCACAGACCATGTACCCATGAGTATAAATACTCGGTGTGCAAGCTGCTCCTAGACCAGCTTGCTCTACCTCGTCAATCTCCCCTCAAGGGTGATAACTACTAAGAGATATACATAAGACTTATACACTTAAGACTCAACTATCGATACTAGGTCCTATTAACTTAGGTACTTAGTAATACACTGCAAGCCACAAGTCAATCACAGTCTCTCCAAGAGACGGGTGCCTTCGACGTCCTACTCGCTAGACGAGCAGAGGACTATACCGCTAAGACTAAGAGGCTCGATACCCTACACAGGGCTGTCATCGACGCTTCCACACTCGACTACATCTACGAACAGCCACAGGAGTCTGCCACGCATCAGGCTAGGATCCGACGCCGACGCCGTCGTATCCAGAACAGAAAGTAAACACCCTTAGAAACGAGGGTTGTGACACGCTTCGGGTGATATAGCACGGCCCGGGCAACAGAAAAGTAAGCAGTTGAGCGCCAGTAGACGAGTGGGTTAATCACTTACAATGACTCGATGCTTGATGCTCGATGCTCGACGATCGCGCTTGCGGACGACGAGCATCGTCAACGCAGACGGAGATGGGGGAGGCGAGGCGGGCGGGTGTGGCAAGATGGGGCAAGGGGACGTGGTCGGATCGTGGAGGCGTTGTGGGGCCGCTGAGGCACGTGCCCGGGCCACCCAGAGCTCCTTTGCAACAGTCACCACGGCTTTTTTTTGCACCCGCGCTCCACCACGGCTCCACCGACCCAACTTAGAGGCGACCTCGCCCCTCGCTCTCTCAATTCTGACTACGACACGCCAGGTACGTGGACCGCTGTATAGCCAACATTGTGCTGACCGGCCCCCACTCGCCTGCGGTCAGTGCGCTCAGCCAAAAGCCAAAACTCTAACTAGCGCAAAGTAGCTCCGAACGTCTAACTAAGCTTTTTAGCGCGCACTAGATCATGGGTAGCACGGGCTACCGGCGCTACCAGGATCTAGTCGGCGCTAAAAAGCTTAGTTAGACAGTGAGGTCATAGTGGGCGCTAGTAAGATATTCTGCTTTTTGCTGAGCGCGGCCCTTGCACTCAAAAACGACACGACGATGTGACCTGTTCGTGCGATACCGTACCCACGACCCTCCCACTCCTTCCCTTCCTCACCACAACCGCCAGAGGTACGTAGGCCGGTGTGACTATGCACCGTACTGACCGACACCTTGTCCCAGTTGACCACCGATCGGCCACTGAGGTCGGGCACGGCCGCGCGACCTTTTCGTGCGTTGCACGGTTGGCACGGCCCTGCCCTATGCGCCTCCCTTTTGTCCGTCGCCGGTATACGGTAAGCTCCTAGCAACATCCGATCGGGCTCCGTGCTGACCAACGCCCCTTCGCTTTGACTGTCGGGTCGCCGCCCGTGGCCTTGGCTATGATCGCGCGGCTTGTTCGTGCTACCAGGCCCAAGTTGCGATTCGGTGGCAACTCGATGTTGGCGCTCCTATTGCCGTCTTTGGACTGCTAGGCCGGTGGTTTTAGGTGAGCCTACCCTCTTGTTATATGTCAAGTCGAGTGTTTTTTTTTTTTTTTGCTATTGTGATTTGTACTTTCTCTTGACTTGTATATAGTACCTCTTTTATCATATGAATACATGTTTTTCAGTACATGTGGATGAGAGGAAACTATTGAGATCACTAGTGTAGCTTACACTACAGATACAACTTGACTGAAGTGACGTGAACATCATGTGAGGACATTTAAAGCACTTATATTATAACCTAAGGTGACTTCAAAGTGTTTGAAAGATGTTACGATATGCTTTAGAGTGCTTAAAAGACAACCTAGAACAATTCACAGTGCTTTAAAGTGCTTTAAAGATTGGACCTTTCTTTTGGTGTTTTGAGTGCTTTAGGTGCTTTGAAGCGCTTTAAAGCAGCCTAAGATGGAACCCATGTTTGCTGATGTACATGCATCTCGACTAACCATTTACGTGGGTGCCACAATTCAGCTGTTCTCCTTGTTCACCTTGCTATACAGGTAAAATTACATATACATAGTTTTAGTATCATATCTGTATGGTTTCCAACTAATTGCCGTCTTTGAACTCCTGCTCTTCCAGGTGAAACGCTGTTTGGCGTAGACCTTCGCTTTGGTCCACGATAGCCCACTCTCCACTTGGCTTGGCCGCCTTCATCTCCACTCGTCCCACGGCGCACTTCACGGCAGTAATACCGAGCACAAAGGATTGGCCCATCTTGGTATACAAGATGAGCCGTGTTGATCCATCGCCAATTGCTCCCTTTACCTGGGTTATATAGGCTAGGATGTGGAGTTGGGGGGATTCAATGTTGAACCGGGGATTGGCAGCAAGGGTGATAGTGAGGATAAACTCAAGGTAAGGAAGCTGTGCCAGAATCCTGCATTCTGGCATCAAGGGAAACTGAATTGCATCAGCTTATAAATCCTTATAAATCCAATACAGTTTCCCTTGATGCCAGAATGCAGGATTCTGGCACAGCATCCTTAACTCAAGGCGACTGTATCGGGTCCGGTCATGCATTTTGACCAGCTTGCCATTCCAGGCATTTTTTTTGTATTCGTATGTATACTATAGCACATATTTGACGATGCGAATGATTAAAACATTTGACTTACCCGTACAAACGAGTTATCTCAGTTCCCGTAAACTGAAAGTGGGTTTTGTAGTCCGAACGCAGTCCCCACCATCGTTAACCCAGAGCTTGTCCCATTGTTTGCGCCTTTCTGGAAGAAACTGCACCCGTTCGTGATGTGTGTAGTAATCAGTCTATTGGACCAATTTCTAATGTAAAATATAAGCTTCTTAAATAGAGCTGCTAAGCTCGTATAAGTGTATTTGAGAGTAGACAAGAGTACAAGAGGGTGAGGAAACTACAGACAAGAGCGAAGCTCTTTTATACAAGGTAGAGACAATAGATGATCAACAAGTGTGATACATGTGTTAATAGCTATCGTGCAAAGCATACATGTAATACAAAGTAGAACAGATAACATGTTTGCCATTCATTAGAATGCCATTCAATATATTTTGCCATTCACCATACATCAGCAAAAACTGACCAAAATTTAGGTCAGTTTAGAGTGAACTTTTATTTCATTGGGTTGCTGCAACCAATTTGAACCCACCTTGTGGCTGTGAAGCAGTCTTGACCAGTCTAAATTAAGCGCCTGAATTTTGGGCAATTTTGACTGGGTGGTTGAATTGATAGCACTCAAAACTGGTTTTGACCCAAATAGGAAAGTTTGAGGCAGTTTAAACTGCTCCAGATCAAAGTTGCCTTTTTTGGTAATTTCCATAAATGGAAAAAATAATGATATTTTTGTAATTTCCCCCTCTACCTCTTTCCTTTTTTGGGAATTACCAAAAAAGGGAACTTTGATCTGGAGCAGTTTAAACTGCCTTGAACTTTCCTATTTGGGTCAAAACCAGTTTTGAGTGCTATCAATTCAACCACCCAGTCAAAATTGCCCAAAATTCAGGCGCTTAATTTAGACTGGTCAAGACTGCTTCACAGCCACAAGGTGGGTTCAAATTGGTTGCAGCAACCCAATGAAATAAAAGTTCACTCTAAACTGACCTAAATTTTGGTCAGTTTTTGCTGATGTTGTGCTACGCCCACCTCCCATAATTCCCCCTGGCATTCGCCATCTCCTCATCAATGATCAAGGGTTTCTAACGCCTCAAAGCGCAAGGGGAAAGACCACGACAAGGTATGCTGATATGGCTACCTCATTTACCCACTAACCACAAACATAGGGCATTGAGCAAACACTTCAAGAGAAGCAGACGCGCCCCATAATGATTGGTGTGTTTCAGGCCTATGACTGTCTTGTACTAACAAACCAAAGCGTCCCACCCCTTCCGAGTCCCAACTCGAGTCTGAGAGCCCGTATCCACCCGCTTCCCTTGTCCCATCGACTGAAAATCTCCCGAATATAATGACCAGGCCTGCCTAGACAATGTGCTCATCCCTGTCTCCCCTCGCACGGTAACTAACAAGACATCAGAAGACCAGTGTAGTGCCAAGTCGAGCAAGTCGGTGGCTGATTAACAGTGAGTATCAAGCATGGGTCGTATCATTTGCTAACTATAAGTTAGAGTGACCTTTGTATTTTTGGGACATCAACAATTAAAATCACTTGACCGGTGAAGCAAGTCGCACCAAGCAATTGCAAGCTCCAAACTTGCGGATAGGCTGTACTTCCCGATACCCTTGCTCCCAAGCCCCCTTTCGATTTGGACTCGCTACTTCTACTTCGGACCTTCTTATTTTTAATGGTTATTTATTTCCTAGCTCCTGGTTCCAGATATGATGGCCGCATATGACGAAACGATTGGACTTATCCGCATGTGGCGCTATCCATTTATTAGAGTAATCAGGTAGTACGTAGATCTATGTAAATGAATGGGTGACCTGTATATGCGCAACCCAGTAAATCATGTGAGAAAAAAATACATGCCATGCATCTAAAAAGACTATAGAAACTACTGGGGTTACCCATGTCTAGCACCTGGGTTACCCCGGTATTCAAGCGGATGTTTTTGGACATGGGTTACCGTCAGGAAAAACTGGAATTTTCATTAACAATGGCAATTATAATTGCACCTAATTAAGATAATCAACCTAAATTCAGCTAAATGGTCCAAAACCATGTACAGAAGCAGCTTAGCTGCCTGGAAACACTCGAGGCTTAGTATTTTAGCCCCAGTAACCACTGTACAGTCTGATTAGGTAGCATATATGCTGATGCTGGCAGGTCACGTGGCCCATAAATCGAGTAAATCAACCTAAATTGACATAAATTAAGCGCCTTGGATCTTAATTGAGAAGAATTAGCGTTCATGAAACGGGGGGTAGCGAATCCCCTAAATCCATTAATTGAGCATAATTTGATCCAATTAGGCTCAATTTGTATGCCATGTTTTTCCTGACGACCCCAGTAAGTTCCTATATGTTATTACCTGGGTAACCCCCCTAAATATTACATGTTCGACCCATGTGTGACTTACATGGGTTTCTTTTCACAGTGTAGCCATAATGCTGCTCTCATACCAGAAAAAAAAAAGCGAAAGCGTTAGACACCTTGCAAAACCGGGTAATGTGGAATATATAGAATGTCTATAGGCAAGACGCAATGGCACAAATTTGTGTAGGACAATTAGACCACCTCTAAATGGGCCTGACGCAAACTTCTGAGAAAAGCTTTTATCTTAATTACCCACTCACTCTAATACTATCCTGAGTAATCGGCTCAACACAACGGGCACTGTGAAAAGGTTTCCATGTAAGTTTACATGGGTCGCCCATGTATGCTAGCGAAATTACCTGTAAACCACGTAAATTCGTACATGTAAGTTCGACGCATACAAGTAATTTTTGTCTGTCGATTTTTTCGATGAGACCGCCTTACAGGTAAATCATACATACATATATTTTGACCAGGCATTTACGTGGGTGCCGCACTTTGGCCAGCCTCCTTAATCACTTAGGTCTGCAGGTAAAATCACATACACGTAATTTTAGTACCTTATATACATGGTTACCAACTAATCACCCTCTTTAAACCCCTACTCTTCCTGGCGGAATACCGTTTGGCGTATATTGTCAATTTAGTCCATGATGACCTATTATCCGTTTGGCCTGTCTGCCTTTGTCTCTATTTGTCTTACGGCGCTCTTCATGGCAGTAATATCGAGCACGAACGGTTCGCCCATCTTGGTGTACGAGATGAGCCGTGTCGACGCATCGCTGATTGCTCCCTTTGGCCCGGTTTTATAGATTAGGGTGTGGTGTTGGGGGGATTTGACATTGGAACAGGGATTGGAAGGAAGGGTGGTGGCAAGGATAAGGTCGGGGCAACCGTATCCAGTCTCAAGTATTTTGACTGGCCTGGTGTTCTGGGCGTTTTTGTTGTGTTCAAATGTAGAACATAGTGTATATTTAACAATTTGAATCACTAAGACGTTGGACTCACCCCTACAAACGAGTTATTTTGTTTTCCGTAAGCTGGAAGTGGGTTTCGTATGCGCATAGTCTGCATACATTCCCGACTATTGTTAACTCAGAGCTTGCCCTCTGGAAGAAACTGAATTCATTCGTGATGTGAGCGGGCGCAGCAAGTGTTGGTTTGCAGAAACGCGGCCGCGCAACAGCAAACTCGGGGCGCATCGCAAATCCAGCGAGACAGAGAGTTCGGAGTATGGTATCTGGGTCTGGGCCATATCAGTAAGAAAATTGTTTTAAAAAAATACTCACCGGTTTCAATCTGAGGGGTGGGGTCAACTTGTTGAATCGCGTCCATCGTGATATTGTCTGGCTCCAGCTCTGTGACTGTCTTGCGTACTGGGGACGTTGATAAATTAAAATCTTACCGGACTCGTCTAATTCCGGTTTGCAGAGGACTGAAAACCATTGGTGGTACTCCTTGCGCTCCTCCACATCTGCATTAACATAGTCGTCTTCATTCTTGGATGAAGTGTTGTTATAAAATGGTGGGGGGGGGGGCAGAGACAGTTGTGGCGTAACAACATTGTATCAGTCGTCGGTTGGACTAGACTGTTGTTCCTACTCTTCTTCAGAGTTATAATGCATCGTTAGATTGTTTAAAATAAAATTGTTCAGTATTGAGTTACTTAACTGTATACGTTTAGGCATACCTTTGTCTGAATCCTCCTGACCCGATTCATCATCCAAATCCTTAGCACTCCCTTCACGATATTCTTCAACCTAGAGGCGCTTGTTAATTAGGACTGTTGCTTCATGGAGACTCCTTAAATGTTGGATTTTTGCTTGAGGAGTTTGCCGGGTACCACAGCCGCAAGTGCAATCCACCTCGCCATTTTTGCCACCACTTTCATAAGTATTGAGCCCCAATTCTGCATAGCCATATTCATTGCTAGAATAATTGCACTCAGGTCGATCTAGCATAGTCGGAGTCTATGGTGGCAAGGAGTGGCGAGTAGTGACAGGCAGGACTTAGGGCGACGGCGCGTCGGGTCACGCGATTGCGCGGATCCACGCACGTAAGTCCGAGTCTCCCGTCTGCCACCATCTGCTCCTGATCACCACCTCACCCACCACGCATGCCCGACGCGAGTAGCATAATAACAACTTATATATGATTCCATATATTTCTAATGTGTTAAATTGCTAACTCACATCCCTTTCATTTCGCCTTGTGTTCTGATAGCCAGAGCCACATATGGTCGACATAAGTCGAGTCGAGATTGATCATTTTGATGAAATTAACTGATAGTTGTAGATGTATTTTTTGAAGAAAAACTTACCTAGCACGACTCCACAGGAATACAAACTATATAAATAACGGTCAGAGGTTTGGGAAACTTAGCATAAGTCTAAACGATGTATACAATGTCCGTTTCATGCGCTAACATATTTGATCTAGAGCTTCCTCAAATAATGATGTTGGCATGTATTTAAAATGATCCATCAATTATTCATAACTTATCGATTTTCTGTAGCAAACAAACCAAGCGCTCGTCTCAACAGTGGACATCCTGATGACCGTGAGGCCTCAAACAGCGACCACGAGACCTCAAACGACGAGCCATGTGGACATAGCACCCAGAGACTCTGGCCCCGGTTGCTCCAGTATGACAAAGAGGGGCCTGGATCGACTCCAAGAGCCCAACCCTATCTTGGTGAGTACTCCTTCAAAAACAACACTTTGTGTCTCACTGGAAGATTTCTAGTTAATATTGGAACAAAGAGAAAGCTTGAGGCGAAGATGTGACCTGTCCCGAATACCACATAGAACCCCACCATCGCCTGGGTAAGTTAGACCCGCATACATTCTGCCTCGCGAGCCACTGATACAATTTATTGGACAACAACCCTAACCTCAGCCTCAGTCCAAGCCCCAAAGCCCAAATCCACCCGCCTCCCCTATCCCGTCGACTGAAAATCCCCGAGCATTATCAACCAAGCAAGCCCAGACGATGTATCAGCCCCTGGCCCCTCTCGTACGGCGGTTGACAAGACATTGGGTGAGCAATCCAACGCCGAGTCAAGCAAATTGACGGCGGACAAAATCGTACGCTCCGAGTAACTTGCGTATTACCTACTAACTATGACTTAGAACAGTCTTCGTGTCGTTGGAACCTCGAAGATCAAAATTGCTTGACTGGTAAAGCAAGTCACACCGAGCGATCGCCAGCTATGGACTTGCGGCTAGGCCGTTCTCCCCAATACTCGCTCTCCTCGCGCTTCCCTTTTGTTCATAATTTTCCTTTATCAATTTTTATTTTTCCGCCTTGCTCTAGATGATGTGTTATGTATACGAGAGACCGGCCGGACTTAGATATGTGCGATAGCCCCTATGTAAATTATATAGCAATCCGTGTAATGTATGGATCCATGTAATGTATGGATCCATGTAAATGAACCGAACGAATCGTGTATAAATGACCCCCCTAAACTACACAAGAAAAAATACATGTATTACATCTAAAAACACTATAAGACTTAGTTGGGTTACCCATGTCAGTGCACGGGGGTAACCCAAGTATCAAAGTGACATATTGGATACCTGGGTACCCCAGGTAAATTCCTATATGCTGTTACCCGGGTAACCCCGGTAAATCTTACTGTTTCAACCCATGTGTGACTTACGTGGGTTTCTTTTCATAGTGGGGGGCACTAGTTAGGCAGCATCGATTCAATGGTTTCAACAAAAATATATGCTCGCAACTACGATGTCCTAGGTTTCGCGATGACCAGTTAGGAGAATCCCCTACTTATTCCCCCACAAGTCTCCCGCGAGCAGCCTAGTTAGTTATGTGCGCTAAAGCACGTGAGCTCAGACGAGCTTGGCAAGAGATCAACAAGAAGTCGTGGCTATGCACGGAGCTTCGCCACCATCGTTTGATCCACAACCACCTTACGCATCTTCCGCACATCTCCGCCCAGCAGAAGCTGCCTATATCCAATCAAAATGCTGATTCCTCCGAGACTTCCACTCTTCATCACGGACATGTATGATTTGAAATATATTGAGGGTGTACCCGCCGGCGAAGAGGTGAAGCTCGTCCACGCGGCGATCCGCGTGCTGAACGACGTGACCCATGGTTATTACGGCCTAAGCTATTCTATATTCGAACTACCATCCACTAATCCCCGGTAAATGCAGTGCCTGGACTCGATGATGTTTATGTAGCGGTGGAGCTGTCAACGTATCTCTTTGGTGTCCAGATGGGTGAGCTCGGATTTCGATCCATCAATCAAATATTTTATTGATTCCGTATCTCACGCGATACCAGAACGTTATTGAGAAAAGCACCCTTGTACTATTTTCCCTTCTGTGAGCACATATCCACCCACTGGGCCGACACACCGATTGATTCCAAAGGACAGAGCACAACCTATAGCCCACCTCAGTTGCTTGCACATGTCCAGGTCACTCTGAGGCCCGTAGTAAATTCACCTTCCAATGAAGAGGTCAAGGCGGTGCAGACTGCGTTGCGTATATCGGGGAACCTGGCAAACGGTATGTTCTTTGGTTGGTTCTAGCCGAGTCGGTGCTGGTTGATGCTACCCCACAGTCAGGTCCATGTTTGATGCTGATCCGAGTATGAATTTGTCTCAGCATTTTTTCGACATCCAGTTCAGTTGGTTTCTGTGGCACGCCTCCCGGAAAAGGTGACGATCAAGAATGTATTTAGGACGATATCTCCAGAAAGCTACGGATTGAGAGCATGATTCAAAGATCTCTGAACCCACTAGTTCTACAATTAGTGGGGGAAATTTGCGAAGTGCTCATGACTCGGGACGTGATCCAACGGCTAATGTTCAGAACCACGGTCATCAAGACGAACCAGCGACCCCAGATGCTCCTCCGGTGGTTCCTTCTCCCGGGATCTCGTCACTGCGTCTCTTCGCTCTGAGATCTCCGCACTAAAGGTACTATCGGTGAGTATCAATGCGGTTCATGGTATCTATGGAGCCATATGGGATATGATCCTACACAGCGGGAAGAGCATTATTTGGAAGCCAGTATGGACCATGTGAAAGCGCTGCTAGCGCGGCTCTGTGATGGTACGGAAGGCATAAAGTAAACACTGGTTGGAACACAGAACTGCATGGCACGAGTAGCAGATGACTTTAACTATAACATGATATATAACTGCGCGCCCTAGGGCGCCAATGGCCCATTCCGTGGCGCGTACTTGACTTACTCCTATTCGCTCATCAACGCAAAAGGAGAGACTCTAGAGGTGAGTAAATTACACAAATATCATACTGCCGTTGATTGCATGACCAACGCTACATTAGAGGGTTAGGCTTCCAAGCACGGCTAGTCTGGAAATGCACATGCTGGATTGAATTGAGGATCGAGACCATGATTTAGCACGCTACCTGGGATTCTATAGTATTGATGATGAAGTTATAGAGCAAGGGGCTCAGATAAGCACCAAAGCCTGAAGCAGGGATAAGGCGAAAACTATTCTCCGGTCGTATTTGGGATTTTTTGAAGAATACAGGGACCTTCGATAATAACGAATTTATTGCCCTTCCATCCCTCAATATCCCTCAGATCATACTAAAAAATTTCTTTGCGAGGTTCATATCAGTATGCAGCACCATCCCAAGAAAAGATAAGCCAAGCGTAGGTGGTATAACCTTAATCCGCCTTTGAACGACGTAGTTTTTGTAATTGATTGGATGAAATAGAGCTTCATTTTATCCACTCAAGATAGCCGCTCTGCATGGGCTCCGAAGGGATGGGCCTTTTTCCCAAAAGGCTTGTGTCCTTCTCCAATTATTTAGCATATGTTAACCTTCAAGCACCTGGCGCGCTTAATTGCTGTTTGTTCATGCTGGTTCAACCTGTCAGCTGACAAAATCTTCAGTTTGCCACTCAACCGCCACCACCTTTCCAGTTATAACCAACTGCTCTGTGCTAATTTTAGGTCCAAGAATTGAACCAATGCGCTACGAACCTCCTTCTCTACCCTCTTTCCTTGCTTTGTCCTACAACTTGCGACCTGTCACAGACAACCCGACAGATGCTGAACTGAACTTGATTCATGGAGTGATACGAGCGGCTAAAGCAGCACAACAAGGTGATATCACAAGCCAGTTTCTAGACGTGATTCACCTTACAGTTTCCAGTCACTCATGTAATACCTGGACTTTGCGATGATGAATTGGTGATGTCGCTCGAGGAACATTTATTTGATGTTCAAATGGGTAAGTGGATTCAATCTCATAACTTGGCAAAGTGCTGATTTGCCGAATTGGAGCCCGATACAAATCTAAATACGACTGCACAATCTCTCAAGTAGTAAGTATTGGGCTGTACAACATGCCACCAAATCCGATCGATGGTTTCATAGGATATGGTTCATCAACCGCCGGACTTGCCGGACTACATTTCAAATCAGATCCCTCTGAGTTCTATAGTTGGGTTTCCTTCGGATAAAAACCTGAGAGCAGTCAAAACAGTCATACGTGTTCACGAAGGTTTTATGAACAGTACGCCTAAACTCACATTATGTCGGATTTGAATTGACGTCTCATGCGTCAAGCTCCCCTGTTTGATGAGAAACTCAGCACGAATTTATCTCAGTATCACTTCGAGCTGCAAATGGGTAAGAGTTAGTTCGCGCTCATCCTCATCGGCCATGGACACCCTTGCCCTGCTTTTAGCACGTCATATCCAACGAGCTTCTCAATTCGATAACTTGATCCGACCCAAACAACACCCCATCACAAAGAAAAACGCTATCGCAGCCAACCTCCAAGGCACAACGCAGAACATGAATAAACGTGGAAACATGCCGTTAGATTGCGAGTCATCCGCCTTGTCAGAAGGCGGCTCCCCTTCCTGGCAGGGAGAAGCCCCTGTAGATACAGCGCCTGAATCGAATATCTTCGATGCCCTTAGTTCTGGACAGGAGCAAACCAACAAGATTCTGAATAGGACCGCAGACATATTGGATAATGTGAAAAGGATATTGATTTCTGCACAGCATTGCAAAGCCCGTGTAGGTATCATTACATCCAGTAGTTCAAGTCATACTCACGCACAGATAATAGTCGGATAGCCTTTACTCGAACGGTCATAGTCACGAGTTGATCAATGAACAGGGCGAGTATCCATCTGTATGTTATTCGTATTATTACCCCGCCTCGATGTTTACTACCATTTAGGCGACTGGGCTCCCAGCGTTGTGGGGGAATGACGGCCAAAACTGGAAAAAACCTAGCGAAGAAGCCCTCGTTCGCTATTTGTTGTTTTACAACATTGGAGCCGAGTTACTTGCGTCGAACAATGGTGCGACTACTCTTGCAGCAGGAATGAGTGATCAAGCATCAGACCTACTGAAGAAGTATGTCTGGCGGTACTAAAATCGGCTAGTAGTTGGATATCTTGACTGCGGTATCATTTAAGCCCAATGCCGTTCCGTGTTTGTAGAGTCGAAGCGGAGTGAAAATGATAGTTTGGTGGTTGCGGCTATACTTCAGTTCGACAGCTGGCAGAGCAGTAAAAACATCTCGATTCATACCCGAAATCCGTCCAGTCATACTATCATTCCACAGCGCATATAGTAAGCTACCTATAAGCAAACCGACTCGGTGCTTAGTAACTTGTTCAGTGATTAATTCGTTTGAGAACATTCTAACAGATATGCGAACCAAAATTAGATACACTCCGATCAATTATGTGTCGTGTTGACATTTGCGAGTGCAAGACGGATCCCCGATGGCACAATCGGCCAACATAAAAAAAACTGGCCGCGGTACAACATGCAAGGTTTAGAAGCAAAAGTTTTCTTCAAGCAAGCGTACATCTAAAAAATCGTGGAATCGCCTGTAGCTAGCTCAAGTTATATGCGAATAGTCAAGTGTCGAGCAAATGTGAGGTAGGGTAAGGGCCCAAATGGCCAATTGGACGATGGCTATTTATGATACAGATAAGCCGTGCTGCTGGAAAGCACGGAGTAATTTTGTTATGAGAAGACTTACTGAATAGGTATATGTATAACTGAGAACCCAGTTTGTGTTTCCTCGGGAAAGGCTTTCATCATCTATTTCGTGCTCTATCAGATCTTGAAAAGGGCGCCATCTACATTCCACACACTTACTACCCGTGATTTGTGAGCGCTCTGCACAACACTGAGATAAAATTTTGAATCTCACCATGAGAAAACGTTTAGCACAAGTACCACAGTCATACCGTAGGGGACGCGACCAGTGAGCTGACTGATCTGAATGCCTCAATCAGTGCTGGTCTAGCCATGCTCGGATCTGGCACGCGAATGCGAAATGATAGTGACGAATAAAGACATGGCATGCTGCAACAATGTGGTAGACGAAGGCTCGAGGAATAAGAGAAGGCCGCCTTCAAACGGGAGGAGTTTGGATTGAGAAAGGGGACAAGGGGCATGCAGCTGAAATAAGGGAGCACACGCATAAATGTAGCTCCCAGCATAGGATGAAAAAGGCCAGTACGACGGAGACTCGGAGGTACCTCTGTGGTATGGATCTAGGGTTTGACGAATACAGCAACTTTTGCGGCAGTCCGTCTGCCATTTGCGGAAGTCGTGGCGCCCATTCAATTGCAAATAAACTTAAGATTCAAGTGTTTGGCTGGCCATGACTCCACTATGTTGCACATTCAACCTATGGGTAGCCAGAACATCGAGTGGATCTTTCCCCGTTTACGCAAGAAATGACAGCTAAACACAAACAGCAATTTGACTAGAAGGCGTTCAATGGTAACTGGGGGCTCTTGGAGGAAAGTGAAAAACATTCGACCACAAGCTTCACAAATCAACCTATGCGTGGGGAACAGTGGAACCTCCATTTCAATAGCTCTTCAGCAATCTTACTAGTTCTCATATCAGAATAACCCCTTGCATTTTGGACCAACTAGATTTCGTCTTTACCCTCCTTAATCAGCTTACACTTTTTACACGCATACAAGGTGCTTAAATATGCAACCACTTGCTGACTGATGTACCACCCGTGAGTCGGTTATTTTGAGGGCGGGAAGCATTTAAAGGAGGCCGGGCATCAAAACGTGAGGTTGATTCACGGGCGGATGGCCATCTCCAGTAGCGATTGTACGCTGGGTAGGCGGCACCAACAAACCATACTGAGCCCGACCTCGCCACCAATGTACGGTAAATGAAGTCACGGAAATTCAAGTGGAGCGTGTGTGGTAGAGAGCGCCAGTTTGAGGATATATAATTATAGCGTGTCGTCGTTTTTATATCTCCTCGACTGATGAAATTCTAACTAAGCCTGGTGTTGGGCCCGGTCGGTAACATAAAGGGTATAAGCGCTCCCAGTTAGGCAGTTGAAACATAGACCCATCGAATGGACATTCTTGGCACAATAGATATGTTGAATCTTGCATCAAGGCGAAAGCAAGCCAAAGCAAAGATATGCTAATGACAAATCCTACGCTAGTTACGCCAACTACATGCCTCAGAAGACCATGCAGGTCTGACCCGATTTTCGAAAGTCCGCCCTCGAAATCTATCGTCCTTACTGCCAAAGCGACTATCAAATACTTCAACTCTGGGTAACTGTTGCCAAAGGGTTTCACGGCCGCTGTCTACACCTGGTGCGGATAAACCTGGAATGCTCAAGCCTTCGGCGTAAATATTTCGAAGTGAGCGAACCTGCTGGAGCCCTTGTATAAAGCTCCGAGGCATGTGCGTGCGAGATAATTCTAATGTATGGAGCATCGGCCATGGCTCGGTTGTGCTAGTGTCAAAGTGAGACGCGATAAGACCTTCGGAGCCAGGTACTGCGAAATCAAACTTCTCGATAGCCAGCACCTGTACATCTGGAATGGGGCAGAGGACAGTGCTCAGTGGAACCGAGTGTGAGTGCGCCACGATATGGAGTCTTGCGAACCTTGCGCGGAGGAAGAACGCTTGGTAATTGTCTACTAAATCAAAAGGTGATATAGTGACGCTCATATCTATGCTATCTGACCCAATCGTCAAGTATGGTAGCAGAAGATAGTTCTGAGTCTCTATGTGAGAAAAGCGCAACGTGAGTGATCTCAGATCACGAAGGACGACTGGTGAGATATTTTCATTGCGTGGTTCAATGACAGCATCCCATAGCTCAAGTTTCTGTAATCGAGGGCATGATTGAAGCATCCAAGTCAATACTGAGAGCCGCAAGTAGAATAGTGGCATAATGAGCATTTCGAGACGAAGCTCCACTAGTCCTTCGTGAAACATCGAGTCTGCGGATAACAAACAACGATAAAGAGTAAACTTGTAACAAGATTTAAATGCTAGATCCATAGTTTCGGTCAAATAGGTTCTGGGTCTGAATGATGCCCTTATAAGAGTGTCAAAAGGACCCGTGCTGCGGACCTCAAGGGCTTTAGGAATAGATGGATTCCCGCAATCGATCCAATATGCCATAAAGACACCATATAGCTGTTCACTATTGAACACCATCCGTGTTTCCTTTGCACGACGCAGAAGAGGCCCGACATGTAGCCAGAAATCAGCTTGTGAATCCGCTTGACTTTTGATCATTTCCCGGTCCTCCTCATATTGGGACATGTGAATCTGGAGAGGAGCGTTACCGGAACGCTGTTTCCACAGTGTGGCTCGTTCTGGACGGAATAGAGTCCAATCATGGCAGACTATCACGTCAATATGTGACCACAAGTGAGGAGATTCTAGTGCGGCACGTCGCCATATGGAGCAGACCGAGGCCAAGACTGCAGGAGAAACACTTGATTCATATTCATATTCTTCCCCCTTATCGGGTGTTCGCATCGGCGACTACACAGAGCAAATATCGAGATCCAGATCTCAACCGGGATTCGATTCGCGAGTGAGTTTGGACAGATATAGTTCTCCATACTCTCAGTTGAGAGGCTCGTTCGGGTGATAGCAAGTTGCTGCTCTTCAGACCGAAGTGATGGTAATTCCGAGTCGATCATGGCGAGAATACTCTGAATCGTATTGAGTGTGGCAGGATGACTAGCCATTGAGTACATTGTGTCTTTGAGCCTTCTAGATGCATTTTCGTAATCTTCAATGCCGCAGGAAAGGTTGGTGCGTGCCGATTTCCAATGTCGAAACGCTTCATCGAGTTCAAGAAACTCGTCTACCTGGTCACGCATAATGCAGTTAGTTTGTGTTTACGACTTGCATAGAGTAACACGAGATGCCTTCGACATGCTTCTTCACGTTGACCCGTCTTGTCGAGGTGAAATAAAACACACGTGCCGGGAAATCCGGGGACAAGCACAAACAAATGGAAACCACGTGATGGGCTGGCAAATTTGTCGCTGCTCTCGAACCACCTCCGCCTCAACTTCACCAAGTCCACTCCACAAAAATGATTTGTCCGTCACGAATGCCCGGCGACTCTTTTCATTCAATTACATTCGATCCGAAATCCTAAGACAGACAAGTATTCAGATGATTACCTACAACCGCTCAATCTGTCTGCACCAGCCTGTTTTGACTTGGTTCACAATAACAAACGTCGATGAGATAGAATCCACTTTGTAACTCAAAAACAACCGGCAATCATACGACTAGCAGAGTTCTAGTGGCGCTCGGATGAACATCAAACGATATTGCAGAGGACGTGTGTACCGAGGCAGCCGACGTGTGCGCCTGACATACAATCAGCAACCGACAGCCAATTGTGGGATGCCTTGCGCCGCTTGCTCTACGGCGGATGGCTCTAAATTTTCGTGAGCCTATGTTCCTTTCACCCTCGTTTTGAATGATGCGACCAAGGGATCGGACACAAACCATGTCGATATCAATAAAATTACCAATTGTTCCTACTGACCTCTACCCCATCTCTTCTTTCCCCCTAAACGTCAGCTAACCGAAGTGTTTTTGTTTTAGGCTCTATTTGAGGGCCGATTGGCACGGCGATGGCGGCGTTGGGAATGTGTCCTAGATTCTGTATTCATTCTAGGTTAAATAATTTACAGACATCAAACTCTCCACTTCGGCGATCTGGCTATCAATCGCAGTTTTGCTTCTGTCAAGAGCAAGCGCTGAGTATCGCCACATTCCTGGTTCGTGACTCAAGTGCAGATCTCGAATGTCACCACGAGGTTACCCATATTCGGCCTTGAACACGCGAGAATGAACATCTGTATACAAACCAGCGCATTGAAAGATAACGTCACCGCCTGGCCGCACCAAAATGCTGATCTTTTTACATATCACCACACAAACTTTCCAACCATACTATCACCCAATATGAGTTTGCCATTCAACCCTAAACACCCCACTGATGTACATCCCGCAACTTACCTGTTAGGACAGGAACGATTTTCGACCTCGGCTGGACCGATCAAGCTGTATCAGCCCCTGCGATATTCTTCCTGGGATCAATCGGCATGATCACGTCAGTGTGGGAACAACCGCCCAGATTCGCACAAGCGCGCTCCGGCTCGACCGTATCTGTCCATTTTGTCTGCAGGATGTTTGCAGCTTCGGTACGGGCGGCTCAACGTTTTTCCAAGGGCCCATTGAAATGAACAGCACTTGATATAGCTCAAATCAGACGTACAGGATCACGCGGCGACGAGCGTTAAACGTGAAACTTTAAACTGAATACAAGCTAGCCCCGATAGACCTGAAACGGGATGTCCGACCCAAGGTCCAGCCACGTGGGCGATCAGCATCGGCAATTTGAGTGCATGACGGGCCGGGGATGTGGAGGGGATCTATCTCCTCTCCATGACAATAAAAGTCTTGTCCCACAGCTTGAATCGCGTTCCCTTCTATACCCCCCCCTCTCCTCCCCTCTCTTTCTTCTTGTATATTCGTTTTGGCGATGGAGATTTCGTACACGGACGAGTTCAACCGGCCGGGCACGGTGTACTTTGTCAACGACCATGTGGCCGAGCCGCTGCAATGCATCGAATCTGACGAGAGCGACTCGATGAGTACTTGCAGCACCCACTCAGCCAGCACGATCACCTCTTCCCAGGTGTCAGGTCGGTAGTGCTCCGATGCTCACGATTTCAGCTCACAAATCCCACGACGTGGCGCCCAGATTTTTACCAAGAAAAGTTCGGGCGGGTCTTCCCGGTCGACGACAACCTACCTGTGGTACTGCCCATCGACGGCCAAGAACATGATCGACTCTCACGACGACACCAGCTCCTCCAGCTCCTCCTCGGCTCAAACTACTTTGGTCCGTTTCGACAAGTGATGGAGCACGTCCCTCATCCGCGCGTGTTGGATATCCGAACCAAAGAGGGGACATGGTGTGTTTGTTTGCTTCCTTGTAAATTCCGCCGAGATAGTTTGGTGGCTAACGCTCGGCTATCGCAAGGGTCCAGGAAGTTGCTACCGAGTTTCCGCACGCGCATTTCATTAGCCTCGACGTCGTGCCTATGATTCCCCACATCCCGCGATCCAATATCACCTTTGAGGTCTACGATCTCTACGCTGGACTTGCCGAGCCTGACGAATCATTTGACGTCGTGCACGCGAGAGACTGTCTCGATTCGGTATGTCGAGCGCCACAAACCTCGCGCTGCTTCTAGATTCGGTTTACGAATTTGACTTTTGGACAGGTCAAGAATTACGACATGCTGCTGCGCGAGATTTACCGAGTGCTCAAACCAGGGGGATTGCTCCTCATTGGCGAGCTGGGTCGAGACGCATTCGAGGCCTCGGACACGGACGTGCCCGCCATTGTCTCGGCCCCTCATATTCATCATGGGCTGAAAGTTGTACGAGAAGCGATCAGCGCTCAAGGTGTCATGCTCGACCTCCTTCCTCTCATCCCACAATGGCTCGAGCCGGACTCGGCCTTGTGGGATCAAAACTACCCTGGCTTCAGCGCCATGACTGGGTCCGGGTCCGACTCCAGTAGCGATATGGGCTCTTCACCCATGACACCCCCTTTGCACGGCACGCCCACTATTCCATTTCGGTTCACACACCGAAAACGAGGGTTCGCTTCCATCTGCCAACACATTGCACATATCCCCAACGGGACATGGCCCGATGATCCTACGTTGAAGCAAGTCGGAGCGCTAGCCCAGGCCATGTGGAAAGAAACATGGCTGAGCATTGTGCCTTTATTACTGGAACATTCGGTTGCGCCGGAGCTCGTGAGGCAGATTGTGGATGGGGCGATCCAAGAGTTGTGCGACCCAAATGTGAGGACGGTGTGGAAATACGTGATGATCAGCTGTTTCAGGATTTAGTCTGTTGGAGGGATTGATTGGATTGTGATTTCTTGGATACCTGGGTAATTTCGCATTCGTGGATTCGGTGTACAGTTGACTCCTTTCTCTGTCTTTCTTGTCTGTCTACATATCATGCATGTTGTATTTTGAGTAATTTTATCCCCGTTTGTTCTCGTAATTAATTGAATTCTCAGCCCGGTCACGATTATGTTATTCATGGACACGCATGTCTCGACTTCAGCCTTGACACGTCGATCATAGTCTGTTCGATCTGCTTGATGGTTTAGCCGACACGAGTGCCCGATTCAACCGGTCCCGATCATGCTTCTCAGGCGATCATAAACAGTTGGTCGTCGCGGGCAGAATATCCGCCACCATCAGGGGCGTTATTATTATGCTCTGTGCGCGATCCACGAACTGGATAAGTAGGGGGTGGCGTCGCTTCCGTTGGTTAATTGCGCCATGTATGGCTTTAGGGCATAGTTCGGTATAACTTGTCTTTTGGAGCGGCGCCCGACCTCGGCTATTAAGTTCTTCACCCCCTCTTTTTCACGCTGATATTCAGCTCAGGGGGTTGTATCTTATCGACCCTGCTTCGGCCCGCGCGGCTCGCTCATGCCTCAATGCGGATCGTATAGCCTAGCTCTAGCTTGGATATGCTTCATTCAATCACGATATAATTGAAACATCGTGGCCGTAGTGCACTTTTGTGATTTGTCCGAAATTAATCGAGCCTACAATTGATTCCGAAGTCTCACCAACCATGTAGCCTATCTCCTCCTCCGGTCAACTATACTATCCAATAGGGAAAATGCCCATCATTTTATCTTCGAGACATTCATTCGGAGAACTCCGACATGTCACCATGCGGAACTCTAACGGAACTCAATCGGACCTTGTGCACATCGAAGCAGCCTCCTTGGTCCCCTCGATTCTCTCCAGTCGCATATAATCAAACCTGTGTGGAAACACATGTCAGTGTCCGGGACCAAAATGACGTGAAACACAATTGAAATGGCAACGCCACCCCCAAGCTGGGGCTAGATCAAGCCAACTGATCCAGAGGTGCCAATCCAACCCAAGCGAACATGCCGGGCATGCCTCAGCAGCCCAACCGGGGTACATCACGCCAAAACTCTAGCGGGATATGCCGGCGGTGTACTCGGAAACTAGAACTCACTTGGAATACAGGCACTCGACCTTGACCTCTCCTGGATTGATCGGTTCGTCGTCGTTGTCTAGAAACGGGAATGACAAGATTTCGGTGAAGAATTGGGCATGGTCTGGGGGTGCGTAAAATGTAAGATGTTTGACCGCTCGGAGCTTGTACCTGTTCGGCCGAGGTGAGCGATCAGCTCGAAAGAGGGTAAAAAGTTTGGGGTGATAACCTTCTGAAGAAGTAGAAGCGCTCGGTGATGACCAGGATGGGTCTGGTCCCTTTGAAAAATGCTTGGCGGGCGCGCGAAATATCTTGGTTCGACGAGTACCTGCACCAATCATTAGTCATAGCTCGCAGCTGTTGCCGCTAATACACACTCGGAAATGCCAGCGATACGCGATGGCGCGGTAACGACCAGATAATTATATACTCTTAGATAGTCGAAATAGGATGGCACGAAGATGAGCGTTTGTGCTTGGGACGAGGTGAGGATACCCGAAACCATCTAGCGCAGTTGATTCATCGGTAAAGTTGGCAAACCAAGTAGTTTTGGGTCCATACCTTGGTCTTGAAGTACTCAAACCGTGCATCTGCCTCCTTGCTCGCATCCTCACATTCCAACTTTTGCCAGTTCTGCCATAAGCCTCATAAGGGAACTCTCCGGGACAAAACGGTCGGAACTGAACTTACAATTACTATACCCTCGGGGATCGGAGTGGCACCGTATCGCCTAGTTTGTCTCACGCGACCAGCGACATTTCTTAGTAATTTGGTATTATTGAATAGCGCTCGAATTTGGGGGGTTTCATATGCAGAGAGGAGAACTGTTTGACGAAGATAGGCCGAGCTATGGGGTCATAACCATCAATATGGATGCTGGGAATGAGAAAGAGGAACAATACGCACTGCCCATCCAAACACCACTCTCTGACCCTCGCGAAATCTGCACCGTGCGCTTCCTTTGGTAAAACATTGCACAACTCGAGTACATGAGTCAAGTGCGACCAATTTTGCATTGTCAGACAGTCGAGTTGGTCAACTAGGACGAGTTCGAGCGAAGACAAAAAGTCTGGTGGCCTATTTTCGTAAGATCAATGCTGGCGAATAGATTGCGGCTAGAGGCATTACGCACCCTTCTCGCTCGATACCCATCCGGAGTCCAAGGGGACTGGCAATGATGACATCCGATCCCAAGAAGCCTGAGAACAGGCGCCATCCCTTTCCTTTGTTCGATAGCCTCATTCCAAGGCGGAAGGCGTCGTCCGTGTTGCCAGCAAAATTTCGGACATGATCAGAGGGGTATGTCCCTGTCACCCAAAATTTTAGTAAACCTCGCCGGTGTCCCTAGCAATTAACGCACCAGGCTCTGCGCTCAGCAGCTTATCCTCCACGCCAACCGGCAGTCCATACTCGCTTTGCAGCCTCGCATAATTCTCTGTTTTGGGGGGTTCTTCAGATTTAAGCGAGGAATGAAGCGATGCGACGAGGGCGTCAACAAGCGCGAGGGCCGAGTTTCGGAATGGGAGTAGGATGAGGACTGTTGGGCGAGTGAAACCTTTGAAGAGTAATCAGATCATGGGCACACTCGTTCGAGGACCGAGAGCGCACACCTTGATCTCGGACGTCCGTGGGCGGATCAGAAACCACCGCCTTTCCGCCTGATGGATTGGATTTCGCGGCTTCGGTCGCCGCTGCCACGGATTTGGAATGTGCGAGCAGACGAGCGTTGTTGGACATGATTTGTTTTCGGTGTCTATTTGTAATATATCGGTGCGCGAGCAGAGTGGAAGGAATGATGAACAAACCGCTCAAGGTGTTGTACAATGTGGTCGCAAACCTGTCGCCTCACATTGTCATGCTCTTTTGGAGATGTACCGACGTATGGCAACATGACATCTTGGTATGCCGATAAGAGTGATGGGAGAGTGAAAGAACGCTATCCCAGGTGTGTTAGGAGTGTTTTGCGTGGAAACGAATGACGTACATTGTCTACATCCACTCCTTCAGGTTGCAATGAAATAACGCCCCCTAGCTCTCCCCTAGATTGCCGTTGTGAGGTTAACCTTTGAGAATCAATAGCAGCTCGTGATTCCGACGTCAATATAGAGGGACTCGAATCCTTTGGAGTACCGAAATGCCGATTATAAGGATCGGATGACGAGGTCGAAGGAACTGTGCGCAAGGTTAAAAAAAAGAAAAGAAAAAACAGACATGGCGATATTTGAGCTTACTGTTTTCTGCTTCATGTTCCTCTGGCTCAGACTCTTCCTCTTCTGTACCCGCTCCACTCGTTTCCACTTCCACAGGAGCAACCAGTTTCCCTCCAAGTTTTCTTCGCTTCGGCAGCTCGGCTCCGGATTCATCGGAAGTCTGGTGCAGTTTCAAAGATCTCCTCTTGGATTTCAGCGAGCTCACGTTGAGGAGTGTAAGTAGCTTGACAGTCGTTGGATCCTGAGCAGGCATAGTGTGGCTATGTGGTGGTTGAAAAGATGAACAAATTTAGAGGTATGGTGACGTAATCAGGTCAGGCGCTTGGCCTTGAACCATCTCAAGCGTTCTTCCCGAGAGCACCCTAGCAGCGCACGGTAGGTAAGTCAAAGGCCATTCTCAAGTTTGTTTTCGTAAACAAGGGCGTCTACAAGGAGGCTAGGGCCAAAATGGTCACGCGAAAAGACGTGAATGAGCGACAAGATATATTGAGCGCATCATCATCGAGCCGAGTTTGTACGGAATTCCATTGCTCGATGAACCTTACTTATTTTGGTGTCATTGAGCTATGAATGTGAGGTGCAACTAAATGACTAGGATGGGGTCAATGAGCAAACTTAACGGTTGCATCCGATGTCACCCGTCGTCTAGGTGACTCGAGTCCAACAGTGCCTGTTGTTTACATATAGGACCCACCTTTATATAGCCACCGTTGTCAGGTCTTATTCTTCATCATTTTGCAAATGGTAGGCAGGTCAGACAAATCAATCTCGCCAGACACCGTTTCCCAGAATGAGATGTAGTGATGTTACTACATACGCTAAGTACTCAGCAAAAAGCCGAATATCTTACTAGCGCCCGCTATGACCTCACTGTCTAACTATGCTTTTTAGCGCCAACTAGATCCTAGTAGCGCCGGTAGCCCGTGCTACCCATGATCTAGTGGGCGCTAAAAAGCTTAGTTAGACGTTCGGAGCTACTGTGCGCTAGTTAGAGTTTCAGCTTTTGGCTGAGTATTGTAGACCTATATCTTGCCGGACGTCAGGCTGGCGGTGGATAAAGCGGTTAAAGGTATATTTTTAGCAACAACAATGTTTTAATTGCTCTGAAAACATTTTGCCAAGTGTCTGACACCACGCAGGTCTAATTGGATCGATCCCCCGTATTGTATCAAAGCGTGAAATCTCCAACAGCGCTTAGGAAGTGGTCGCTGAGCTTATCTGGTACTAAAACTGCTTACTTCTGCCGAGCGGCAACGGGTCAGTTTATGTAAAGTACATTGGGTAGTTTGTAGAAGCTGTAGTAAGATACGGTGGCACAGCCTGCGTGAAACTGAATTGCGAGATAAATACGGATCTAGGTCAGCATATTCAAATCTAGGTGCCTATAGATAGTTCACTAAAAATATCTAACCATGCGTATCGAGCGATTTATTTCGATATCTTTCTGTGTTCACTTGCTGGACGGATACTAGAAAAAGCCCTAAATAAGTTTCAGTCTCCTTCTATTGCATATGATCTGTCCAGGAACATCCTTTTGACCAGAAGAGGCAATGAGGACGAGCGTCTCCCTGGCTGCGGTTAGCTAAAGTCGTCAGGCTGAGGATCGCTAGGCATTTACTTTTCTGGGGATCACGACGACTAAAATAAACGCCATGATAACTTTAAAACTACCTAAGGGATCAAATGCCTAAAATAAATTCGGATGGATTATAGAACATAAAAAGGCGAGCGATGGGCGATTGGGATTCAAGACATCCCTCAGCTTGATTTGATATCGAATAGCTCACCATCTCCATACGTTGCTCCCACTTTCGCTGCAATCTCTCACATCTCCATACCACTATTAGCAGTAAGTGTTTTTGGTCGGCGATCCTGCTATTCGTTCTGAGGTCATTACAGCCTTCCTTAGCACACTCGTACTCCGTTTTACTCCCAGATTTAATCGAGCATGAAGTTTTCGATTTTCTCCCTGTTTGCCCTGGCCGCAGTCTCCGTCTTGGCTGCTCCAATCCCCAATAACGCTGCGGTACGAGAAGTCTTGTTCTTTTTTTTTTTGGCCAGGCCAAGATCTGACATCCCCGACTACAGTCTGGACTTGCCGTTCGCGATGTTGTTGACGCTGCGAGCAACTCGCTAGTTGCCCGGGTCGAGGCTAACCTTGCAGCTGCCGTTCGTAAATTTAGCATCCTATCATCGCCTATTGTCTCACACCACGACATACAGGAAACTCAGACGAACGACCTAGCCGAGGGTAAAGAAAAGGGAAAGAAGGACAAGAAGAAGGACGACAAGGGTAAGAAGAAGGATGGAAAGGGCAAGAAGAAGGGTGGCAAGGGCAAGAAGAAGGACGACAAGGGCAAGAAAGAGGCAAAGCCAAAGTCGGGCGCCAACTAAGGACGATCTCACATATTGTAATTCAATAGCATAGACACATTTGGGTCCCGCTCCACACTCGACGTGCGACTCAGCTAAAGTTGTTCCAATGAGTGTTCAGTCGAATAAAGCCTTTCGGAAAATTCAATACAACTATATGTGGTAGCATGATCCCCGTGCGGCCGCACTGAGTAGGCCCTCGGAACAACTAATGGGGTTGAAAATGTGTCAGTGTAAGCGTGAAAAAGTTGTATCGGCAAGGTGGAACACAGTTTTTGCATATGATCTAAGCCACGGATCCCTCGGAAATAACGGTCTCGTAGTACTCTTGTTCTGGTTTTTCGGCACAAATACCGAGCGTTTCATTTTCCCAATTGTGTGGTTCTCAACAGCCTAGCGTCACTTTGCGATGGATGATTTATCGTAGTAACAGTTAGTAATGAATGAAACAGGCTCAACCGGAGAGCGGCTGGGGAGCAAAGGGCGGGGGACTAGGGTAGGCGTTTCCTGCTGGACTTGAAATTCCTCCGATCAATCGTTCGTTAAGCAAGCGCATGTGTAAATCAGTCATAGTGTGAGGACGGTAGGCCAAGTGAGTCGAACGCGAGATGGGAGTCGGCGGGTCGAGACTTAGGGGGAAGCGATGACTTGCCAACAATCTCGGATTCGAGGTAAAGCTAAGTATCTACTTACATGAACGACAGTCTTATATAAACGAGAAACGAGAGTAAGAGTTCGAGAATCAAAGATAAGATAAAGAACGAGCGTTTGTAGATGCGGGATAGAAAGGCACAGCCGTGTGGCCGTGCCGGTTGTTTGGGTGCGCTCACGCACCTCACACATAATATCCAGGGTAGAGAATTCAGTACTCCACGCCATTGGCCCGATGTGATGCTGTCCATTAATCGATCTGTGTCTCGTCGATTGCACGGGGTATCGTGCCAAGTTGAACCAAGAGTCAAGCTCCCATAAATTCGACGGGGTTACTCAAAAAGTCAACTTTGCTTCGCTTCATCCTGGGCATCTTGAACCGACGACTAACGCAAGCGCTACTAAGGCAGAAGACACGTTGTTACTAGTTTACTTACATGCAGTTGATGAGGGCCCTTGCCAAAGAGGCATAGGTTCACTGAATGGCTCAGCTCCTCTGTCGGAGGTCGTGGTGTATTACAAGGTGCTGATATCCGATATGCAAAGCCCTGAAAAAGGAGATAGATATATAACGGCCGTAATATATCATATCACTCATGCTCAAACTACTGCGAGTAAGCAACGATGGTTATTGAAGCATAAATTTTCAATAGCGCTTAGGAAGCGGCCACTAGGCTCATCCCATGCTAAAGCTGCTTGTCCTTTCGGACAGCGATGTATTCTTATATTAGTGTACAACGTGAGAAATAGAAGTAAGCATACATGTGGAGATATTCCAGTATACACCACGACACGTGTGGAACAATACATGTGAAAGCAAGAATAGAATCACGAGACAATACACGATATCGGATCTCGTTCAACAATGGTCCACCTCGAGGTTGTACAATACTAATCGTATGGATATAGGGACATAAAAAGTAGCTGTCGACTGTGGTTCAAACGTTTGCAACAGACGCGAAATTTAGCCGTTGTCGCCATACATATTGGATAGCTTCCCGCAACGTCTAAACATGGAGCTATCCTAAACTAAGCTATTATGAAGGCGGTGCCATTACAAAATGGAGTAATCAGGCATTAGTAAAAGGTGACGTCATCCAGACTTTAGCATCGGTTAGTTTAGTTTAGCTTAGCTTTAGATCTTGCGGGAAGCTATCCATTTAAACTCAAGGGCTTCCTGTCTCCAGTGTTGTCGCTCCTGAACATGATAGCCGTCATGTCTCGCATAGAGTGAGCGCCGAATGGCAGCAAGGTAGTTTCATAGTAATTGGTTGCTCGACTCGTAAGAATGATACGACATGAGCAACTTGGGAGTAGCAAATGTACGTTCGACGAAATATGGCATTTTTCACAAAAGAATGAATAAAGCACCTTGACCCGATACGCTTGTCTGGTTGCTACCGATGTGGGTACCCTGTTGAAATGACATTGCTATCGCAGTAAGTACACAATCCAAAAAGACTATCAAAGATGTCCAAAGATACAACTAGTTATTCATACAGTGGTACAGGCCGCCGGAACCGTAGCCTTATAGATATAACTTAATCAACTACAAGATTCTTGTGAAATTTGTATTGGAACTAGTATTAGAACATAGTTTGGTAAGGGGGAAATCCTCCATGTCACGATACATAGGGTAAGCAAAGGAGCACTAGCGAATTTCGACTAGCCCAAGCAGCAGTAGTGTGATTATACTTGCTAGTAAAGTTATTAGCGAACTGATTCTGTGTCCGATATGGGTCCGGGCAACTAGCCGCCGTAGCGACCGAAACCGTGAAGGGGATCCCGGCGTAACATATTTGTCGTCGTATGTTGAATCCTGCACTTGTTTAGCGCCGATGATCAATTTTAAACCATCATGCGCCGGACGTATCCAAATTGGATCACCTTTCCTTGCCAATAGACCAGTATCGATGTCGGGAGACTGCGGAGATGGTCGACCGGAAACAAAGTCCCCTAATCGTTCCGTTATATCCACGTACAGCTCATGAGATACCCCGTGGTCGATACCCGTAAGATATGTACGAAGTGAAGCAACCCTACGTGCTGCTTCGATTGACTGGCATAGGCTGAAGTGAGAAGTATGCGGCTCTAAACCCAGACAATCGACCACGAGAACAGGTAAAGGAGTTTTTCGGTCGGCGGATATTTGGTCAATAATCTTCCAGGCGGCATCAGGAATGAATGAGACGTCTGACATGTAGACGATTTTATTATTGATGTTGAATGCCATACACATGTAAGGCTGGTTTATGTTGTCTGCGGGTTTGGTTCGATTGACAGCATTCTTTGTTGAATTGGGAAATGCTTGACCAGAGCTAGTGTAGAGCTCGTTGGTTTGTGTTTCACAACAAATCGAACTTGCTGAAAACAATCGACCATGGTGGACTGATGTGCTGACGAATGAGACGCATATATTTGGCGTGCGTAAAAACCACTTACCTTCAAACGGGGTGACCATGATACCAGTTGTCCCCAGCTCAAACGGAACCCCAGGCGTAATGATATGCCATCGCAGCTCGGGAACCTAAACATGGGTGATTAAAGTCGAGAATGTTGAAAACACGAAATCATTTACATCGCCTCCACCTGTGGCATGTTCTTTCGCAACCAGATACGGGAATGATCGAAGAACGGCCGCAAAGGTTTCTCGAGAGACATATACATCGACCATCGATTGAATTTTGAAAGTCCAAGCTGCAGCGGCAAATGATTAATGGTCATAGTGCCAAAATGGAGCCAAGGCGTACCGCGCAAATCGTCTAATCCATTCATGGCTGTTCAGATCTACATATTAGTTACCTATCGTCAAATGGAGAGGTGGCGCACTTGCCGTCCGCGTGCGAGTGTGTTATTAACACCGCATCTATTTTACGCAGCCCATGTTGTGGAAACCACTCTAACGCTGCTGCTGAAAAGGTCTTCCCTACATCGATAACAACAGTCCTAGGGAGGCTATTGTTTATTGTCCAAGTACATATGTTTTATCACTTACGCCTTATTCCCGTTTCGTCCATTGAGCCGGAGCGCCATTGATGTATTTCGCCGACGATTATACTTTCCATCAGGTGTAAGGGAAGAGAGACAAGTGGAACATTGGGGGGCATCTGGCTCTTGTGTCAAGCACTCAATCTGCGGAAGGCTACCCGATGTTCCCGTCCCTAGGAATATGCACTCATCGCAATCAGAAAAGCCCGGGGTTGTGTGCATTGGGAGAGCGGGAAGTGCAATTCAGATGGGGATGCGGGGATGGGAGTGGGGTCTCATATACTATAGCTCATATCAAATACTAGCGCCCGAAGTCAGTCCGAAGTCTCGACCCTCCATCGAGGCAACCGAGCGTGCCTACCGCCGTATAATATTCTCGCTCATCGATGGACATATTTGCGATTCGCCGAGAGGTGATAAGGCGATCCGGGGGACGACGATCGGGCAGCACAAGCTCAAACTCGGTCAGGTGCATTTCACGTCGTGTGGATACACGCCACCACTATGGCGGTGAATAGGCTATTACTGGAACCCATCTTCCAATCGCTCTACTTCAGGCATGGATTCCTTCAAGCTCACACCATGTCGAGATGATGGTTAATAAACATTTTCGAGGAGATTACAATTTAAATAAATTTTAGCTCTTTGGGATGTGGTGGTTGTGTATCACCGAAGGTAAAGTCGTCAACGAATACAATCTCCATGCTGTGAAAGTGGCTACTAAACTGCAATGAGAGTGAGGTATAAGCAGGAGGACCGCTCGGACTTTCTAGAGGACCAGCTGGAGCGTTGACATCAGGGCTATTTCGAGCCGCACAGTGGCGTGTTTGAGGAGCTGCGCTATTAATTGAGCGGCGATTGCAGGGAGTCGAAGACTCAGGAAGTCGTGTTTATGGCATGCCCTGTGGGTGTGGCATCCTTGAGGCGAAACAGGAGTCCGACGTTAGAATCTGAACGATAAGGTGACCACGAGGCGGAAGGCTGCCTCAAAAGGTCATATTGCTGAGCGTGCGGCACGGCGTGTTCTGCAACCGGCGCTTGGCCGATCTCCGTCAGTCGAACGGGGAGAAAACGATGTGATGGCGAATCAAAGTTAAACTGCCTTGGTTCTTCTGTCCTGACATCTGAACAAATAGAGTTCATAATAAAGGCTAGTCATTTGATACAACAGACTTGTCCGTTGTTGAGCTTTACTATGAGCGTTCCTTCTCTGCCGGATTGGTTGAAAAAGGACTTACACGGGCCATGACATAATCGCGCCGAGCGGCTAAGCGTGTGAAATAAAAGATAATCATTGTCAAAGAACCGGGACGGATCCGTTGTTTTCTCCACAGTACACGTTGCTGATGAACCGCCAGCGATTTACGTCTCAGTGGCTTGTCATCGACTACCACCGGCTCTCGTCCCGTTCCTCTCGCTATGGCTAACACCAAGCAAAAGTTCAAGGTCACGGTCGGAGACAAGGCATTTTATCTGTCTAAACCGCAGATCTACTTTGATTCGCCAAACTATTTTACGTCCTGCTTTGTTGACGGACCGGATGACGAGATCGAGCTTTCTAGAGATCCTGTCTTGTTCCAGCTTATCGTCGATTATCTCAATGGCTATTGCGTACTCCCGCTTCGTCCCGATCGATTGCCCCCCAAGACTCCACCCGAAACCGTACTTGCCAATCTGCGCGTCGACGCGGAGTTCTATCAGCTTCATGGGTTGCTGGATCTTTTAGATTCACCGCCGGTACACATGAGCTTAGATTATAGGAAGCAGAGGATGTTTACTCAATATCTGATGATCACGCATTCGGGCAAAGTGAGTCGCGAGCCAGTTCATGGTACATCTATCGCTCGATCCTGATGATTTCTTAGGGCAAGATAGAGGAGATACCCGCAAAGAACTATCATGTTCTCCTGGTCGAGAAGCGCCAGTTTGATGAATGGTTCCGCAAGGAGAACAGGTTCACGGACCGAACTCACAAAGGCCAACTTGTTATTGCATCCCAAGTCCGCGATGTCGCAGCCAAAGTACTCCAGCATGCTAGTAATCGGATCGAAGAGTGGGAGCTACTGGGATGGTCGAGGGAAGGAAACGATCCTGGGCCATTCTTGCGGACGATCATGGTCCAAGTGTGGAGTTTGACCGAAGTATCGATGAAGCTCTGAGACAAGCAACAATCGTTTTACGGTATGTCGCACTCATTGGCACCGGAAAACTTGGATCTGATCTTCATTGAAGAAATTTACGACCTTATGTTTATTCCTCAAACATGTATTCCCTCGCTGTCTCTACATGTGTCAACTACTCAGATTTCTCCCCGAATAATCCATCCGGTTTGGAGTTTTAGTAAAATACTTGCGATTAAACATTCGACTGAGTAGAAACAAAAATTCAACAACTTGGCAAAAATACAACAAGGTCATCTTGCTCCATTTATAAAGTAGCCCGGCTTAGAGTCAAGTCCTGAATTCAAGCACTTCACGTCCTAGTCTTAGAGTATGAAGTGTCTCTTGAATGTGAACTTTGGCGAGATTGCGATCCAATAGCTATTTGCTTAATTTCGTTACGATACGTGCGGCTATTCCTAAAATTTTCTCTGGCCTATTTTGCTCTACTACTGATCCCGTACGTGATAACATAAATCAATGATATGTAGAATAGACAGATATTACAATTCTCGGGCTGAAAAGGATCACTCACGCGGGTCAAACGAGTGTGGGGGTACAGACAAGCTATGCAAACGTGAACCAGTCAATCTCAGAATGCACCAATGTGACTCTTAGCCTAATCTCGCCGAATGTAGCGTGTCCCGGAGAGCCGTTGCTCTAAGTGGGCAGAAATAGGAGACCAATTAGGAGAAGTCACGTGGACCGCAACAAACTTGAGCAAATAAGGATTGGATCGCAATTCCTCTGTTATTCCCACCCATGCCTTTGTCGTCGGTCACACGTTGGGCCAGTAGGAGTGATCTAGGCAATGTATGTCTACGTCTTTGTTTGAAATTTCAGTGCCAAAACAAACGCTTATATTATAGTAGTTCTGTTTATAACAGTCATTCGAATCTCTCTGAGATTAGGGTTGATAAAACTGAATGCGGGACCTGCTATGTGTCTATATTAAAATGACTGAGGTAAAGGGATTGTGTGTGTAAGCAGAGGTGGGGCTAGTATAAATTAAGATCACAGTCAGATTCCTCTGGATACTGCCGGGAAGATGCCATAGCGCTCAGAGAAACAGAAAGCCCTGAAGTACTTCTGATACTCTGAGTACTGTAGGCCTTTCACTAAAGCAGGATCGAGTCGGAAAGCAGGCGCTCCGGACCATGCGCTGCTTGCTTGTGAACCACAGTGGTCCTGAGGCATGTAAGTACTGGAATGGGCTCGGCATCTCGCGCTCTCACCCTGTGTCCGTTTTACACTGGCCTTCAATCGGAAAGCACTATTGTCTCAGGAGAAAAAACTTCCTGCTAGTCGTCTCGCCATCATGAGTGAGAGATTACGTGAGAGAGCATATGAGGGGATGTTTTGTACCGTGGTAGTTGCACGAATGACCACGCAAGAAGCAGGAGGTGAGGATATAGGTCTGTCACGCATATATCAGAAAGGGAAAGGAAGGGAGCGACCGCTCACTCAGGGATTATAAACTATCAAAAGATGGGAGCCGGTTTTCTGTATGCGGATGAGAATGGATTGGCTCGAACTTTTTCGTGGAGCTAGCTCTAGATTTCCTGCCTTTGTGTTAACTAATGCTGGTACGTTGTATATTCTCGTTGTATAGCTGTGGAGGTTTTCGAGGCGCGCTTTCGCTTTCACGGCAGAGATTTGTTAGTCATGCTTTGAACAACTCACTTTTCGAGCACGCTCAATCTCCCACAACTACGACTATCCAGCTTTTATGTATATATACCATAGTATTGATGCGAGATATTGAAGCTCAAGAAAAAGAGGGAGTTTGCCGATTCCGTATAGTAGTTCGGGTTGAGTTTGGCCGCGATAGTATGGGGTCCCAAGTGCCGGGTTTCTGCCTCGATTGTCCAAGTTGAGCCGCCTGGATACCAGTCCTGGTCGACTAACTCCAGTCACACCGATCCACTAAGAGCTTCAGTATATTCCATCTGACGTTGCGTAACAGATCACGCCGTACCGACATGAGTCAACTTCCATGGATGCTGCTATTCAACCTAAGCCCCCTCCTGGGAACCCTCCCCCCCCCCCCCGGTGACGACCCATGGTCATCCAGGAACCTTGTGTGCTAACCTAGCCGCGGTGCCAATATAAGAAGCTACAAAGCTATAAATGAAAACTTCATTAGTCATAACGCAAAAAAAAAATGAATGCGTACCTGTAGCGTGTACCAAACCAGCGACCAAGTGAAGAACGACGGAGAGCTTTCACCCCGAAGGGCTACCGCACACCCGACGGTTAAGATGAATTTATATCTTGCAGCACGATTCCCAAATACGCATGCGATCACCCTTCGTAGTAATTGACCGAGATGCTCATGTTAGGATGATGATAATGGATCGGCTCCAACATTCGTGACGCCAATTCAGATTTTCTGCGCGAGTCAATATTGATCGGATTCCGATGATAAGTACATTTAGAACTGTGACTGGCTATCTGACTCGTCGCCGTGCGGGACTTGCGGAATTGCTCCTCAGCCAAAAGCAAATTTGCTACTTAGGGCTAGTTAGAGCGCCGGCTCCATTTAAGCAGAGTAAACGTCGGTGGCGCGTGCTAATCCGAGCTACCTAGGCGTCAATTCTGCTTGGGTAGAACCAGGGTTCTAACTATCTCGAAGTAGCAATTCGGATTTCGGTCGAGAACGCTCTATAGAGTGTTGTGCCAGGTGCGCCTTCAACATCTAGCAGTCCAACACCGGGGGGAGCGTCCATTTGGGTTGAAATCGCTTTCAGATCGCCGTTTAGCGAGCCTGGTCTGAATCCGCCCATTCAGGTCGGTGTGTCTGGTTGACAATAACACAAGCGTCTTCACATGTGCATGTTCCTTACCGGGAGTCACACAGTGTTGGGTGTAGTGAAACTAGCACTTTGGAATAGGGGAACGATGTGATGGAGTGGAAGAAACGTCTTTATTGCGCATACAGTGCGAAACGGTTTATATACATGCCCGAATAGGGGCTCGGCGACGCTGAGTCAGCATCCTGACCCTTCAATACTACTGACGGCGTCAATGAAAAATACCAGGTCAAACATGACCTTACAGGCCAATCCCTCACAATGATGCTTATGCGAACTCAGCGGCTTTCGGTTCCTATATTAAGATTGAGGGTCAAGGGGGACACTCCGCCGGAAAAAGAGACTCCACCCACACCCCGCCACAGTGGTCTAACGTATCAAAATGAACCAAATACTTGAAGGTGAGTTTTAGTTACTCTCTGAATGAATCAATCTGGATAACTACCGAAGTTCCTCCCCATCCGAGGGGCCGCCCGGAGCCAAAAACTGTATATACAAACCAGATACAACAGATACAGCAAGAGGCACAACCTATGCCGCCAGTGCAAGGAGGCTATTTAGAAGGCGCCCTTGGAGCAGGCTTACCACCGTTTTTTGCGTTGGCCAACTTTCTCAATGAAGAGCAGCAGCCCCTAGCTATTGAGCAGAACATCCTTCATAATCGGTCGGGACCGGCGGCTGTGAATCACCTGCACGTTACTTCGGCTGCTGCACAAAATCCATTTGTAGAAGATCCATGTATGTACTAGAATGTTCTCGAAGGAATGAATCATCGAGCGAGTTAGTAATCGAGTCAGTTCGCTATATGCGCAGTATATGCGGTTCCGAACGGCATTATGAATCGACGGTTTTGGGGTATAAATAGGGGTGCCTTCGGGCCCCTACCAGCATCCAGAATAGTTTTCTCTACTCTACTGTCTCTACTCGAACTTTTAACCAATTTATTCTCTTTTGTATCCTACACTTAAGAATCGCATTTTAATACCATCAGTACTTACTGCGGTTGTCAAAAGTTCGTGCCGATCACATGATTTTAAGTGGAAGATTGGTCAAAAACTATGTTTCGGTCCATCCGAGGCACAGAGATCATGTATTTCAATTCTGTATATACCATTCGACGCGCAAAATTTGCGCAATCATTTTGGTATATACATGTTCTTGATACTGTCGGATTTGACCCGATGGGACCAAGAGTAGGCAAAACGACTGAATCTCAGCCGGGTACAAAACGAGACCTATGAAGATTCTGTAAGCGGGAATCAACAAAAAAAACTCACAAAGGGCGGCTTGCAAAGTCTCAAGGCTTTAGTGCAGTTTTCCCGCAAGATAAAGATGCTGTCGTGAGCCATGATAAACGGCCTTACCCGGATGAATACTAGTGCCCATATGGCCCATTCCCTATTTTAGTTATATAGTAGCTTCCTGTCTGATGTGCATGTTCTGTTATTTCCTCTTATGTATAGCTATGCTTATGTAGTATGGTTCGATTGTATGCTATGGATGAATACATATAGCTTAGGGTTTTGTACCTGCTCTGCAGGTCGAAATACCTTCGCATCCCCCTTACTCTGTGTGTCGGTTTTAGTACGCTCCCTCCTACGGGTCGTAGCACTGTATTTCGACCTTTCTAGGCTACACTTAGCCTTCGGTACACAACAAAACCCTCCGCACGAGCGTCGAGGTATTTGGTTTAGGGCGAATCATCATCGCCACTCCCCCGCGTCGCACTTGAGTGCGATTTACGACTGAGCCGCGCTTGCGGACAATTGCTCTTGTCTTTGTGGCCTTATAGCCTATCCCCTGGTGCTCCGAGGCGTGGGATTTATCCCGAGTGTACAGCTGAACTCGTTGAGGACTCGGTGTTTCTTATCCGAGAGTACCTTTGGTACGTCATCCCGAGAGGCTCGCTCAACCCGCAGTACCAGACCTCGTGTCGGTTTTCCATCACCTCGCTGTGTGAAGACCCACTTGGGTTGCCAGCGTTGTATTTTACTTCCTCCACCACCGACCTCGTTCGACCAAGCGCTCGAGCGCGTCGCGTACGAAGACAAGCCCTCGCCTCCGCCGGGTTCATCACGCCCCGCCGAGATCGTGCACGAGGCCACCTCCTTCGTTTCTCTTGTATATAGTCAGTCTGGCACCGCGTCGCAGTTTAATAGAACGCCTCACCGGTCGTAAACCTGAAACCCGCTTGACGCTCTACGAGCGTCTTACATGCCCGCTGTCACCCGCAGTCGCTCCCATTCAAGAACTCACTCACCAGTCGACGAATCCTCAATCCTTAACCCACACACGTCGCAAACGTCGCAAATGTCGAGCCAAGAAATCCTCTCCGAAGTCCGAGAGCTCAAACAGCTCGTTGAAAAACTCTTAAGCTTGCGTGAGGAGGACCAAGCCACAATTCAGCGTATGGAAAATCAGCTCCAATCGCTTGCTGGCAAAGGCGGCGACGACGAGGACTTTCATCTGGGAGACATGACCGTTGGACCCAGCGATGCTGCCACGAAACCGAAAGACAAAACGCCAGAACAGCCTAAGCGCGAACGGTCGCCTACACGACAAAGCTCTACTGGCCCGCCCGAGGGTTACAAGAGTCCAAAGATTACTGTTCCCGACCCATATGATGGGAAATCTAAAGGCAAAGCGGCCAAACAATGGTGGACTCGCATGGCAATCTGCCTAAGTTTTATGCAGGACCGATTTGCGGACGAAAATGCCGAAATGGTCTGGTTTTTACAAAACACCAAAGACGCAGCAGCGGACTGGGCGCAGCCTCTCTTGGAGGCTCTTATCAGAAAACGGCGTCGACGCTTGCCATCCGTCCTAGCGTCGTGGGAGGCGCTCGAACAGTCATTTATTAGCGCATTTGGTGACCCAGATGCAGCGCGCGCAGCAGAGCGAAAGATCACCGATTTAAACCAGACTGGCACTGCTGTTGATTACTGGACTGAGTTCCAAACACTTATGGCCGATCTTTCGTGGAACGACAGCGCATACAGAGCACAGTTCAGGCGTGGCCTCCACTGGATGGTCAAGGAACAGCTGTCGATGCTGCCACAAGATCCCACCGACTTAGACGAACTCGTTGCTGTAACAATTCGCATTGACAACGCACGTCGCGAAAACGAGCTAGATCGCACCCGCACAAAGGCGTCCTCTAGTGCAGCTCGTACGACGACTACAGCTAAAGTAACACGAACCCCTGCGTCGACCGAATCTACCAACTACGTCGATCAAGCCGAAAAGGATCGACGCAAGGCAGGAGGCGAATGCATCAAGTGTGGCCGCAAGGGGCATAGTGCAAAAGAGTGTCGTACAGGGTGGCGTTTGCTCAGCGCAAAGGAGCCGAAGCCCGAAAGTCGATCCAAAAAGGAAAAGGACTCGGGAAAAGCGGCCCCAGAGGCTAAATCAGACAGTTCAGAGTCGGAATCGGAGTCGGGAAAAGAGTAGGGTCTTGCATTACCGCAGATGCAAAGACCCAAAAGAAATCGAAGTTTGAGACGATAGAGATATGTACATTGTCATCAAAAAAGAATTTCATTGTCCCCATCTCTCTCACTGTCGATAAAGCGGAAAAACCGACCCAAGCACTTATAGACTCAGGAGCATCACTTTGTTTCATTAATGGCAACTTTGCCCGACGCCTAGCACTGCCTCTTATAGATCTAGAAAAGCCAAAACATGTACTAAACATAGAGGGCAAACCTTTGGGAAAAATATGGCATGCTGTAGAAGTTCCTGTTCGACTCAATGCACATGAGAATCTCCAGCGGTTCTATGTCTGTAATACAGGGAGTTTTGAAACTGTCTTAGGTCTTGACTGGCTACAACGGCATAATCCAGATATAGATTGGGAAAAACTTACCATTAGCTTCCCAAGTGCTTATTGCCAAAGCTCTTGCTGCGCTGAACTCCTTCAGTCTGCCATGGAAGAACCATATGAGAATCCATTGGCACCACTAGAAAACCAGATCCCTGCTGAATACCATGAGTTTCTGACTGTCTTTGGAGAAGAGGAATTTAAGCAACTCCCACCTCACCGAGAGTATGACATCCCAATAGACCTTGAGGAAGGCAAGACCCCACCATTTGGCCCAATTTATAGCATGACCCCTGTGGAATCTGAGGCACTCAAGGAGATGATTGATGAAGGGCTGGCCACTGGAAAGATCAGACATAGCAAATCTCCAGCAGGTGCTCCAGTTATGTTTGTCAAAAAATCAGATGGTTCACTCCGACTGGTGGTAGACTACCACAAACTCAATGACATCACAATCAAAAACCGATACCCACTGCCCAGACAAGATGACTTGATTGCAAAACTCCAAGGTGCCAAAATGTTTACAAAACTTGATTTGCGCTGGGGTTACAATAATGTCCGGGTGCGTGAAGGTGATGAGTGGAAAACTGCGTTTCGCACCAGGTTTGGTCACTTTGAATATCTAGTGATGCCCTTTGGATTAACCAATGCCCCTGCTGCATTTCAGCATTTCATGAATGACATACTCCGGGACCTACTGGATGTGTCTGTGATTGTCTATCTGGATGATATCCTCATTTTCTCAAAGGACCCAGCTGATCATGCCAAAAATGTCAAAGAAGTTCTCAGACGCTTAAAAGTAAACCAATTATTCTGCAAAGCATCTAAGTGTTCCTTCAATGTAACAACAGTACCATACCTTGGGCTTATTATCTCAGTTGATGGCATTTCTATGGATGAGGCTAAAGTCAAAGCAGTTAAGGATTGGCCTGTCCCAACCTCTGTCAAAGAAGTCCAGTCATTTTTGGGATTTGTCAATTTTTACAGAAGGTTTATAAAATCATTCAGTCGGATAGCTCGGTCACTTCATGACCTTACAGTCAAGGGCACACCTTGGAATTGGGGTACTATGCAGCAATTGGCCTTTGATGAGCTCAAGCATGCTGTGTCAAGTCAACCTGTTCTAGTACATGCAGATCTAGATAAACCTTTCTTTCTAGAGACTGATGCATCTGGAGTAGCCATGGGTGCTGTGCTGAATCAACGTCAAGAAAATGGTCGCCTACACCCTGTTGCATTTATGTCAGAAAGCTTCTCACCAGCAGAGAGAAATTATGATACTCATGACAAAGAACTTTTGGCCATTATTCGTGCCTTTGAGAACTGGCGTATCTACTTGGAAGGAACCAAAGACCCAGTGACAGTGTTCACAGATCACAAAAATCTGGAGTACTGGAAAACAGCTCGCAACTTCAATCGACGACATGCTCGCTGGCACTTAATTCTAGCCATGTATAATTTTGTCATAGCATATCGTCCAGGGAAACAGTCAGAGAAGCCTGATGCTCTGTCAAGGAGAGCTGATTATGCACGTATACCTGAGACAGCTCAGATCATGATCCCTGATTCCCAGTTTGTAGTGGCATCTACTGTTGAGGCACCCACAGAAGAAGAGATTAGGGCTATGATCAGGGTCAGCACACCTGAAGATGTTTCCCTGGAGTCAATTCTGCATTTCTTGGGAAATTCACCAGATAAAGCCCCAGCCACTGTGCGCTCCAAGTTCAAGGATTATGCACTTCAAAATGGTCTATTGAGGTATCAAAACCGAGTGGTAGTTCCTGATGATGAAAAAATCAAACGCCTACTTTTGCTCCTATTCCATGACTCTCCAATAGCTGGACATCCAGGGCAAGCACGCTCTCTTGAACTTGTATCTCGGAATTACTACTGGCCAGGAATGAAAGCTTGGATCAATCGCTATGTGGAGTTTTGTGATACATGTCAACGTATTCGGCCAGCCAGACAAGTGCCTTTACCCTTGCAAACTCTAGAAGTGCCAACTCGCCCATTTTCTGTCATCTCATATGACATGATTGTCAAACTTCCAAAGTCGGCCAATTATGATAGCATCTTGGTTGTTATTGATTCATTCACTAAATTTGGTCATTTTATTCCATGCCAAGAGTCTATGGGTGCATCTGAGTTGGCTCAACTATTCCTAGACCATGTATGGAAGCTCCATGGTACTCCAGACCAAACTATCTCAGATCGTGGTCCAACTTTCAGAAGTCACTTCTTGAAAGCCCTGTACCAAAGACTTGGAATCCGACCAAGTTTGTCATCTGCCTTCCATCCTGAAACAGATGGCCAGACAGAGCGAGTTAATCAGACAGTTGAGCACTACCTGAGAGCATTTGTGTCACACAAACAGGATGATTGGGTAAAATGGCTCTCCACAGCAGAGTTTTCCTATAACAATGCCTCTCATAGTGCAACGGGTACTTCTCCATTCTTTGCCTTATATGGTCGGCACCCATCCATTACACCAACTGGTGAGACATCTAGTGTACCTGCAGCAGATGAGCATATCCAGCAGTTAACACAAGTTCAAAAAGAAGTACTTAGCTCACTCCACATGGCTAAAGAACGTATGAAGGCTGGTAATAATTCAACCCTACCTGACTTCAAGGTTGGAGATAAGGTCTGGCTAGATGCAAAGAACCTACAGACTCAGAGACCATCCAAGAAACTGGACCATCAAAGACTGGGACCTTTCAAAATTTTGGAACAGATTTCTCCTGCAGCATATCGTCTAGATCTACCTGCATCTATGAAAGCCCATAATGTTTTCTATGTTGGCAAACTTTCTCCATACAAGTTTGACCCTATGCGTGTCCCACCACCTCCTCCTCCAATAAAAACCCCTAGTGGGGAAGACAATATTCAGGAGGTTGAAAAGATCTTGGATGGGAAGCGTGAGCGTGGAAAGTGGAAGTATCTGGTTAAATGGGTTGGATTTGGGCCTGAGGAGAATGAATGGTTATGGGAGAAAGATCTGAGTGGTGCAAAGGAGGCAGTTCAGGAATACAAGAGGGGCCGTCTGAAAATTGCTAAAGAGCAGGGTTCATTTAATGACCAAAAAGGACTCTCGAAATCCTCCAAGAGGTCCTAAATGGGGGACAGTGTCGTGAGCCATGATAAACGGCCTTACCCCGGATGAATACTAGTGCCCATATGGCCCATTCCCTATTTTAGTTATATAGTAGCTTCCTGTCTGATGTGCATGTTCTGTTATTTCCTCTTATGTATAGCTATGCTTATGTAGTATGGTTCGATTGTATGCTATGGATGAATACATATAGCTTAGGGTTTTGTACCTGCTCTGCAGGTCGAAATACCTTCGCATCCCCCTTACTCTGTGTGTCGGTTTTAGTACGCTCCCTCCTACGGGTCGTAGCAGATGCGGCTCCTTCGTCGCCACCTGAAAGACTTTGGTGGTACCCCTCGCTCAGAAGGAGCGCAACAGCCTTGAGACTTTGCAAGCCGCCCTTTGTGAGTTTTTCCTATCGATCCTTGCTTACAGAATCTTCATAGGTCTCGTTTTGTACCCGGCTGAGATTCAGTCGTTTTGCCTACTCTTGGTCCCATCGGGTCAAATCCGACAGTATCAAGAACATGTATATACCAAAATGATTGCGCAAATTTTGCGCGTCGAATGGTATATACAGAATTGAAATACATGATCTCTGTGCCTCGGATGGACCGAAACATAGTTTTTGACCAATCTTCCACTTAAAATCATGTGATCGGCACGAACTTTTGACAACCGCAGTAATGACCGTCAGCTCGAAGAAGATTTCAGGCGATGTTTCCTGGAGGGAGAGTGGTCCCACAGTTTCCACGAATACCCGGAGCACGTTACGCGCTCGACGAGGTGGGCTTTAGTTGTATATTAAGGTTGTCAATACTCACTTATTCCCTGATGGGATTCTGTTTAGATCGCGATCCGATACAAGCGTGGGTTCCCGAGTCAATTGAAAGGTACCTATGCAGACACTCATAAAATTATTGACTTGCTGGGTTTGTACCAGTTTTGTTTCATTGGTGTAGAAAGCTGATAAAACCTTAATACAGTCGAAAATCATCATTACCTGAGAAGAGATATTTGCGTATTGTCCGACATTAGAAGTCTAGCTGGATCGTCTCTGAAGGACCATGCGTCAAAGGATAAAATCGTACGGCGTTTGGACTACTAATAGTGCGAAGAACGGCTGATGTAGTGCTGTTAAAGGAAAAAGCAATGCGTTGGCTCACTGTGGCAAATGTCGGAGCCTAACCTAAGTACGACAGTAGTACGACGTACGCCCTGATACTGTCCAAGAGTTCCGGGGTTTGAGCTGCGTACTCTCTGGGGTACCGCCATTTTTTTCGGTACTATGCGGGTCCGCTGGTACTCTAGCCTTGTTCAATGTAGTACGCTAGGCACGGTCAGGGTGTTCGGGCGCCGTGCGGCTTGAATATAGGGCAATAAATAATATTTGTATATTTGTATTACAAAATCGAACAGCTGCATCCTAATTGTTGCCGTCCTCTTCGTCTTCGTCATCGTAGTCATCGTCGAACTGGGGATGAACGTTGTCCCTGCTCCGGTCGACAATTGCCCATGTCTGGCCCAACTGAATCCGCCCCACGACCGAGATAATCGTGTCTATATGCACTAGGTTGATGGGCCCTAACTCAGTGTATGTGACGACAGGTGTTGCGGGATTCACTGCATCTGACCCGTTCGTATTGCATTCCCTCACGGCTGCGAGCAGATATGCTTTAACAGTTCCGTCGCTTTGAATCAATTGTGAGTTAACAATACAACTTGAGCATTACAAATCGAACTTACTCCTCAGTGAATTTCACAAAGTACACGCCTACACATTGGCCGTAGTAGCAGCGTCGATATGGATCATCCGGAAGGCGTTGCCAGCGAGCATTGCGATCAGGTAGGAGATCGTACTAGTATAGACCGTGTCCTGTAAATTTGAGCCCCAAAACAAGCGAAAACTATACATGCCTTGACAAAAGAGTTGTCGCGTGCAACAGAGCTATTACTGACAAGCCTCGCGGTACGAACACGATCCCCATCCGGAACCTGTCGAAATCGACCATAGCTGATGAGCGACCCGAAATCGGTTCGCCGCCTAAGTTCGTGACGAGGAGTACGTGGCACTACGAGGGAGAAATAGCCGAGCAGCTGATTTTCAAGCTGAACTGTTAGTACACCCCGTGTCTTTACAGGCGTCCCAAGTACTACTTCTTTAACTGTGAATTAAACACAGAGTAAAGCACAGAAAGATAAGCGTGAGATAGAAACCCACATACATTCGTCATGCATTCTCTCCCGGCTCGATATTGTTACGCCATGCACAGTCCTTGTATGTACGCGTGGTCTTCCCATCAGTGGCAAACCAAAGGTTTTCGTTACAATCTTCATCTGTGCATCTCGTGAGATATAGTTGTCGATCATTTCGTATGGTCGGACGCGATTCTTAACTGCCAGAAGGATAAATTGACAAAATCGTTCCATAACGAACGCCCACAACGCCCAAAGCGGACCAGTTCGTCTAATATAATAAGCCATATGTAGTAACGCGTGAATCGTTAGTGGGCACGCAGGAAGCTGTTCCACAGCGTACTGATAGTACAGACTGCCAATTTACGCGCATTAATTCAAGGTCGGGCAATGCGAAACCAACTTACGATTCGTACTCATTTACCCATTCACCTGTCATCCTCTCAAGCTGGTCTATCTCGTTGTTCGATATACCAAATTTTAGGACCAGTAACATTATTTCCCGCATTTTGAGAAAGTGGCTAGAAGCCTTATCATTAGTAAATCAATGCGAGATAGCTAGGATGAGAAACATACCTATAGTACGGCTCGTTCAATCAACCCCGAAGTAAAATGGGTGCCACATACTGGAACCAGAACGCATACGCCTCGGCCTTGAAGAGTTTTTCATCTTCGGCAATATTCGGGAGCGTACCGACAAATTCAGCCGGTATTGTTTTAGTAGCCGCTGCGGTCTGCCTCCCTATCGCCTTCCATGCTGCTTCATCGATTTCGTAGTTTCCGTTTCCCTGATCCAACCATTTGAACTTCCCAGTCCAATACTTGAGCATGTTTGGGACAAGATTCTCGAATAACAGATGCATAATGTCGTATGGAAAACTTGAAGATAAATCGATCGACTTGAGGCTTGCAAAGATCGATCGTGAGTTGATTCCAAGGTCTTTTTGCAGGAACTCCCGTGCTACTGTAGTTGGCGCAGCTTCAATAGCTTGAAGATCATTCAAGAACTCTGCGTGTGATCGCATCGGGAGTTCATGAGGGGGATGGGGAATTGGGTGGTCAGGGCGCCGTAGAGGGATGTAATAGACCGTGGTGCGTGCAAGCGGACAGGGATAGCCCTGCATATAGCAGGCTCGGCAGGGGGTGCGTCCGTTGTGCCCTTTCATGGCGGTCATCTTCGAGACTGCAAGGATATCACCAAATACTATAATTAGAAACGCGTGGAGTGAAAATACATAGACCACCCCCTCGGGGTTAAGTCCATGGCATTCTACACCTTCCTCGAGCTCCAAAAGCTCATCCAAGAGCGGGGTCAAGAAGGAGTTAATGTCTTTGCACTGGGTCGGACCAGGAATGACACCAACACATAGGATATTTTCAAGCTTTGTTCGATAACGTGGGTGGAGGTTGTAGTTGATCAGGATGATTGGCCAGGCCGTCGAGAGGCCGCGACGGCGACGCTTAAACAATGTGACCCCGTCAGTTGATAGACCGAGCGCAACATCCTCGGCGTTATCAAAGAAATGATACCCACCAGGCGGGTTGACTGGCGTAGCACGAAGTCTACGATAATCCTCCCCGTCAAAGACGTCGTGGATTATGCCTGGTTCAGGACCCTGGTCGGCTTCATTTCGGTAACGTAGTTTTTCTGCCATAGCGGCATCCTGATATAGCGCCCGTAGCTGAGGGATGAGGGGCGTATAATGGAACACTCGCCTAGGTTTGCGATTCGCATTAAGCCGTTGCTCCCGGCAAAAGGGGCATGCTTGATAAGCAGTGAACCTCCCTACATAACACACGCACGAGTTAATGCAGCAGTCAAGGGACTTGGTATCAAGACCTGAGAGAATTCGAAGGCGACGCCAGGCTATGAATTCAGACGGAATGTTGTAGTCAGCACAGACACCAAGCCGAAGATCATTCCACGTGGAGTGGGAGAAGTGCGTCCGGAGCCGGGTAGCAAGAAGTTCAAGGAGCTTGCGATCCCCAGCGTTGAGCTCGCGAGCCTCTGTTTAAAGAATCAGCCATGGTCATAAATGTATGTTATTAATACTCACGTAATGCCTCCCACTCATCGTCATCTAAGTCAGCGAGGTGCTCAATGAGCAGGTTGCGCAGCAGAGGAAAGTCAATATACGGTTCGTCGTTGGGGTCGTTGGGGTTTGGTTCAGGCTCGTCCATTCGCTCCTCAAACAGAGGATCTCCGTTGCTGCTGGCAGACCCTTCATCAACAGAGTGGTCATCAGCCTCCGACGCATCAGGCTCGACATAGTTGCCCCACTGATCAAGCATGGCATGGGGATTGAGGAGAATCCTACGAAGCTGGTCTAAATTGGAATATTAGCAAATAGTGCACTGTACAACGCAAATACTCACCAGCTATGTTTGCGTCCTCAAGCAGGGGCGGCACTGCATGAGGATCCTCGTGATCAATGTGATCTAAATGCATAAGGGCAGGGGGGGCGAGGTCTATATTCCCAAGACGATTGGCCAGATAATTTAAGCGCATAAACAGAGGTAGAATTGGACAACTGACCTTCAAGCTCCTCCAGAACGGATGTGATTTCTGGCTCTCCTCTAGTGTCGTCGTCTGAACTACTGTTTTCCGAAACTGCATCGGATTCCGATTGGGACATGTATTCGGCTCCCTCTTGGTACGGGCGCAGATGCCGATTAATCTGCCGTTCACTACGCAGCAGGTTACAGTGAGGGCACACACGCTGTGGCTGCGGTGGACAAGGAGCGACTTGTCGACAGGGGGGCATAGTATTGGGGGCAATGGCGCATTGCTCGGTAGGCGGGGAGCCACAGTAAAACTTAGGTCTAACACGTGGTATTCTCAACCAGGCGCTAATCAGTGCCTTGCTATCCGGATCTAAACAACCGACAGGCATTCTAGACCTCTGCAATCTCCTCAGCTCTATTGTTCTGCGTGGTCCCAGATCTCGCCTGGCTGGGCTAGATGCACTGGTCGCGTCTTGGTTTGGTGTGCGGTGAGCAATTCCCCCCATTCTATCTCATGTGCTCATTTTTTACCTCATCATTTGCCTGCAACCCTTTTCGCAACACGCCTAGATGCCACACAAGGCAACACCCCCATCGCCTCCCCTCCACGACTTTACCAGGTGGTACAATACTTTTAAGAAGCTCGCCCCATTTGGTCCTCAGGTAAGATTCTCCTCCTCCCCTCTCTATCTGAAATGTCCTTGTACGTTCACAAAATTCACATTCATATTTCGACTTCACTAATCAACCTTTGCCGCAGTTGCTTGCATTTACTCTGAACCAACCGCTTTCAACACTCGACCCCCCATCATCTAGACTAAGCTCGAGCGGTAACAAACTTGTAATAGTATATGTTCTGCTGAGTTTATCACTGTTCATCAGGCTATACTCGGTCGCTACTGCTACTCACATTGATGCGTCCAAGAACCAGCGCATGAGGCCATGCAAGGAGACATACTCCTCTTACATCTACAAGGGTGAGTTGCGCAAGCCCGGACCTACTATTCTACAGCTCACCCTTAAATATAAACAGTGCTCAAGCAGGTTCTGTTACGGACTTGGGTATCTGTGTTACGGGATGGAGTACAGTTGGATATCTGGAGCTTAAGCAATGTAGTTGGTTAGTACTCCAATAGTAAACAATACTTCCTAGATTTGATAGGAAGGCTAATATAAGATCTCAGAGATTATCAAGTAACACTTAGATAGTCTTAACCTTTCACAGTGTAAACTGACTTAATATAATATATAAAGAGCAAGACTGCGACGGTCAGGTTCCCTTAGATATACTTATTATAGTTCAGCCCTAGTCGCTTGGACTATACTATTACTAAACTTAATCTATACTTAAGCGATAGCTTAATATGGATGGATGGGGTGCGCCTAATGCGTATATTTCCTCACACCAAATAGGTACTTCATTCCCACAACTGGCAGGTACTTATTTATACGCTAATTTAAGCACAAGTCTATGTATATACAGAATCACACAGATGTATCTAATCAGGTACTAGGATTCCCACTTATTAGATACAGTAAATCACACAAGAGATAAGAGATAAGAGAAATACAAACCAAAGCACACAAGACCGATCAGGTGGGTAGTAAGAGGAGGTGGCTCTGCAAGGGTCTCCTGCAGGGTTCTTTTATACCCTGAGGGAAGCCTGGATGAGCCAAATAGAGACAGTCATGCCAAGCCAATCTCTAAGGAGAGTTCTGGCTATATGGGGATCACCCTATCCCCATACAGGATGGTTTAGAGTAATGACTGGGTGTAGATCGGTGGCATCACTGGATCAGTGTATGCTATTGGTTGTTTGATATATTAATAATATGAACTATATACATGGATCGGAGCCAACATCTCAGTGAGTCATAGAGCCTTCTAATTAAGGGTAGCTGGGTCCATTGACTCAGTGTGTGAGTCAGATCAGAACTGATCAGTCAATCAGATCAGTTCGATCTTCGGCCTGGAGCTCGGCGAGGAGTCCGGGGATCGGGCCGATCTTCGGTGAGAAGATACGCCCGAAGCGTGGCTATCGATCAAGCTACTGATCAGCATGATAGAGTCAGCCGTCGCTGAGCTATAAGCGGAATATGTTAGTAATACCTTATGATAAGCGATGCCTGAACTTGTTTAATGAATATCTCGCCGAGTTCTTAAGCTAAAATCATGAAATAAAGTGCGCAAAGAAGATAGAATTTGGTACAATTTATAGAGATATAAAACTGTACAAATCGGCGCATTCACATTTGCAAGAATTCAGAAAATATTCATTTGGAGCGCATTCAGAGTAGGCAAGGGCAGACTCTATTAAGTAAAGATGTTAGTATCCATAACATAGCCCCCCCAGTCTGGACTTGCAGACTTACTTAGAGAGAATCATAGCCTTCATCTGACTCCCATTCGCCATCTGAGTCAAGAGCGATTACTTCTTGCTCAAGGCCAGGAGGAATGGAGGGAGGAGCGACTACTTCACTGGGCCCTTCCTCAGAAGATTGAGAATCCTCTTCCTTGCTCATTTCTTCAAAACGAGCTCTAAGGCGATTCTGAATGAGGAAGGCAGGGACTGCCAGAGAGGACTTGAACTTCTGCAATTCTTCAAGCTCCTGGATGTAATCTTGGCGCTCCTGATCATTAATTGCAAAGTAGTAGTGCTGCATCCATCTCATTAGAAAGCGTTTAGGGCCATGAAATAAGGTCCATACCTCATCATTTCCCCACATCTTGGGAACGACTTCTGGATCAGGCTCCTGCCACCAGGAGGGGCAAGAAGTTCTAGTGTAGTCGTCGAATGCCCTTTTTCCTTCAATGAAGGCACAGTGAGGGAAAGGAGGCAAATTGCCGCCCCCAGTGTTTCCTTCATAGTGGACCAGAGCATGCAGGCAGCATGTCATATGAAGGCCCCACATTTGGAGACGAACTACTGCAGCGACTACTTCTGGGAAACTCTCAAAAGGGGCTTGCCAGTCCACCATGCTGAAACCATTTTCAGGCTCGATGGGGAAGGCAATGTTGGCATCCCTGAAGCGCTTATACAGAGGGCTATCCTCAGTAAAGTCTTCATACTCATAGGCTAGGTCATAAGACCCATCACTACAATAGGAGCCAACTGCATCCCTAACTTGGAGAAGGGCATCTACTAAGGAGTAGGCTGCACCATCCCCCACATACCAACCATTGGGATACCTGCCATGATCTTTGCTGTAGTATATTTCTATCTGATCCCTGAACTTGCGTTCTAGGATGAAGGGACTTGCAGCAAAGTCATACTCCCCTTGGCGCATCTTGGAAGCTAGGCAGACAAAGTACTTGGTCCATAAAATGGAGTCCATGATAGCCTGGCGCTGAGCCTTGTTAAGAAGCGAAGGAGTAGTCTGCATGGTGAGGATGGTAGTGTAGTAGAGAGCAGAGGATTGGTAGAGAGCTAGAGGGTGTTGAACCGCTGAAGAGTGAGAGCGGTTTGTGGGCTGCTTAAATACTTGTAAAGAGCACTCATGGAAATATAGTAGGACTTGAAATCTTAGGACTAAGCCGACGCCTTGAATGATTCTTAACCAATGATACTGAAGCGATAAGATGAATCTTATTGTTCACACTGTTTTGGGTTAAGATTGTATGGCATTCAAGCAGTATAGTCTACATTAATACATGTCCCTTTCATCCATCATCTCCCTGAGGCGCCTTTGTGCAGCCCTAAGACGAGCTGACACTTCCTCAAACTCTCTGGTTTGTTCTTCAACCCTCCTTTCCAGGTCTAGTTCCATTATTCTGAGTTCTCCAGATGACTCTGAAGAAGCAGAATCAGAGTCAGAAGACTCTTCTGGGGCATAGACCGGCGAAGGTGGGTATGCAAGTCTAAACAGATCAGCTTTAGATCATGAGTCAAAAGAAGCGGACTTACTGTAGTTCACCAGTCCTAACTACTTCTGGCTCATATTCTTCTTCATCAGAGTCTTGAGAAGACTCTTGGTCTCGATCTTGAGTCAGTCTGTTTGTAGGGTAAACAGGTCAACTTAAGATCTTGACTCAATCGAAGCAACTTACCTGTCCTGACGCTCCAAGTACTCTTCCAAACTGAGCACACTTGGAATCTTTGGGGGAGCCAAAGGGTGTTCAGTGCGACCACCCCATCCTTTCATCAGAACCATATCAAATGGAGTAGGCTCCAAACCTGGTGAAGGAGGAGCTGGCCATCCGATCTCAAAATGAGGGTCATCTTGAGTAGGTTCTGGTGCTTCCACAGGGTAATGGTCGCGGTTGTTGTACCTGGGGTATACAGGCAGAGGGCTGTCAGCAAACAGATGCCTTACTTCTGGGGCCATCTGTCTCCTGAAGATGCGATTGTCCCCTTGAACCCTTCGTCGCTCCCATCTAAGTCCAGAAAGCAGCCTTTCAGCTACATCCCAGAAGGTGGAACCAGTAGGGGTGTCAGGGCGAGTAGGATAGTCTGACATGTTTAGATGGTGAGGTACTACAGAGTAAAGCAGCTTAGAGTAGCATAAAGACGTGTTATCTACTAATAATGGAACGACGACCATGGGAAGCTTAGTCATAAGCTATTCAGGGTTTAAGTCTAAGCGCCGACTCCGGGTCACAGACAGGAGCTCAAAGGGGGGTCAGCACTGGACACGTCAGAGGACAGCGAGGATATCCTATAGCTATGGATGAACACTGGGCAAGGCAGGTCACATGACCCCCACTACAGCACGTATCTCAGCGGGTATGCGTTGTATCGTCACGTAAATAGATCCATAAAAAAGAGAAAAAACCATTATATACGTGCGCAGGTAGACCGATTCTCTAAAACTTTGCGTCAGCCGGCGAGACGCGATCCACGATTTCAGAAAAATGCTTCTCCCTCAATCCTTGGCCGAATCACTTGGTTGAGGGTTCGTTCGAAAGCTCTCGGCGTAGCGAACATTTCTTATTAACAGCTTTGGCTGGGGAAACGCGATCCTGCACTGATATAACGCTCCCCCCAAAGGCTCTCTTCGGATTTGATTACATCTGATTAGACTTTGATTAGACCTGATTACAACAATAAATCACGGAGGCGTTTTCGCCGGGGGTTTGGCACCAAAAAATCAGGGGGTGCAACCACATGGGGAGAAACAAAAAATAGGCACACCAAGGAAAAAAAGAAGGCTATCTCCCCATACCAATATTCACATTTCAAAAGAGCTGTGAGTGTGCACAATTGAATTGCAACTTGGGGGTTTGACTGAAATAAATTCAAGTGTCATTGATTTCTAAAACTACACCTGAAACCTTCAATCTAGAAACACTTTGCCACATGTCAGTGCCTATAAAAGTGATTATAGTTACTGTATTGACTCTTTTCTAGGTCAAATCCTACTACCCCTGAACGTGCCAGAGCTCAGGCCCGTGAGGCAGATCATGAGGAACGTCAACAAATTAGTCCAGATGCTAGACGTATACCTCAGCCCCAGTTTAATGCCCCCATTGCTGGCCCAAGTAATGCACCTGCATTGACAAATCGACAAATTGCTCAACGGGCAAGACAACAACAAGAGCGGGAGAGACGACAACAAGGAGAAGAGAGGCCAGCAGGTGGGGCACCACCAGTCCCAATTCAACCACCACCTCCTGCCTCCGTACCAGCCAATCCACCAGTGTTGAATGCAAGGCAGATTGCCCAGCGTGCAAGAAGGGCCCGAGAACAAGCTGAACGTCAGGCGCAGGCAGCTGCCATTATAGAGGGAGTGCCTCAAATTCCACAACCCAAGGAGAACAGCAAGTATGGAACATTCTCCTCATTAAATATAAGACCATTAAATACTAACCAAATCATTCCAGGCAGGAGAGGGTGCCAATCCAATCTTTCAACAGAACAATGCAGGAGAGCGAGGTGAAGATGAGGTGAGTGGTATGTTCCAATCCAGATTCTGATTGGAGAATCTAATAAGCTGCACAGGGGGAAGAACAAATGCCTGTGCTGGAATTAGAGGAACCAATGGGGGCCCGAGCTGAAGCACGTGAGGCACGTAGGGCAGTGGTCCAAAATCTGACTGCACAAGGAAGGCAGAAGATTGGGGGAATGAATGTTGTGTGCCAGCACTGTGGGGCATACCATTGGGAAGAGGAGAAGCTCTCCAAGTCACAAGCAAACAACCCGCTCTTTGGATCCTGCTGCCGAGAAGGTCGTATCCAGATCCCACTCACAAAACGACCACCCCCTGAGCTGTGGCAACTCTATACCCGCAGCCATCCACTAGCCGACAATTTTTTCAGTCACATCCGTCAATTCAACTCAGCTCTAGCCTTTGCTTCAATGGGTTTTGGTGACTTTGCGGAGCATCTCCCTGGGCGTGGACCATATGTTTTCAAAATCAGTGGCGAGGTGTACCATTCTACTGGGAATCTGCAGCCGCAACCGGGACGTAATTCAGCATATGCGTCGTTATTTGTCTATGACTCTCTGGATGAGGCTGCCAACCAGCGCTCCAATAATCCTTACAATGAAGGGTGTGACCCTGGCTTGATGCGTCTGCTCACAGGTGTTATTCACGCACATCATCACTATGCGGGCATCTACAAACAAATTTGGCAACTCACAAGAGATGTCACAACCCTCGTTTCTAAGGGTGTTTACTTTCTATTCTGGATACGGCGGCGTCGGCGTCGGATCCTAGCCTGATGCGTGGCAGCCTCCTGTGGCTGTTCGTAGATGTAGTCGAGTGTGGAAGCGTCGATGACAGCCCTGTGTAGGGTATCGAGCCTCTTAGTCTTAGGAGTATAGTCCTCTGCTCGCCTAGCGAGTAGGACGTCAAAGGCACCCGTCTCTTGGAGAGACTGTGATTGACTCGTGGCTTGCAGTGTATTACTAAGTACCTAAGTTAATAGGACCTAGTATCGATGGTTGAGTCTTGAGTATGTAAGTCTTATATGTATCTCTTAGTAGTTATCACCCTTGAGGGGAGATCGACGAGGTAGAGCAAGCTGGTCTAGGAGCAGCTTGCACACCGAGTATTTATACTCATGGGTACATGGTCTGTGCTCACAGTTCCAAGAATACATGAGCTAAAGATAGGATGTGTTTCTAAAAGAAGGTGGATTAAGAATAGGGTGTAGCTAAGAATAGTCCGAGAAGACCGTATGCGCGCTAAAGATAGCTTTGATCAGTAAGCATCCATGTGGAGGCTTAGTGATACGCCAATCAGTCTTACTAAGTAGAAGAAAAGAAGTAAGTGGCTTATACAGCGTGTAAGCCACGAGAAAAAAGATAGAGGTCATGTGCACGGCTCATGACATTACCCCCCTCTTAAAGGCGAGTCTTAGGGGACATGAGACGAGCAGACAAGACAAAAGTTCGTGGAGGATAGATTTTTGAAAAAAGGTAAAGGCAAATACAGCAAGATTCTTTTGAGTCCGTATACAAATGTCCATATTAGAAATCCGCAGGAGGAAGGTGGGACTTGATGTTGTGGCTACCATTGGGGGCCTCTGCTCCCCAGACCTCTTCCTTCAATTTGACCCATTCCTCATCTTCATCTAGGGGCTCAAGTAAGAGGTCGGCCATATCCACCGAGAGGTCTTCGTTGCCCTTGTCCCAGGCTTTCTGGTGCAGCCAGTCCAGCAATTCCTTCTTTGACCATTTCTCCTTTTCCGCCAATTCGATGACTTCCCCAAAGGTAATTTCCTTGAGGACCTCTTGGTAGGTTTGGAGATGTCGGGTGCCTGGCACCATTCCTCGACCGCTTTTGCCACGATGGCCATCTTCTGTCCTTTGTCGCCAATGGACCTTATCCACTCCTCTTTCATTTCTTCTATGTCGCTCAACCGGAACCACCATTCCGTTGAGTCTTCGACCCATTTCGGTACCGCCTTCCTTTTCCCTTCCTTCTCCCATTCTTCCAACCTCCTAATGAGGTGATGCGTACTAAGGCTGTTTATTGAGCTTTTGATGGCCCGCGTGTTTTCCCTCATCGTTTCTGTATAATCCCGGTACCAGCTCATTCCCTTCAGTTTTTGTACCCCCTTTACCAAGTGCTCAACTTCGTCCCCTACCCACTCTTCTATCACAAATAGTTTTGTAGCCTGCATGGCCTCGTCCGACTCGGGTCGGGGTCCCTTTCCAATCCAGTAAAGATTACCCCGTTTGGGGCATTTGAGGGTGTGGGTCCCGATCCATTTGCAGTCCCATCGTTCCCCCATACGGATGTAATCGAGGGATACGGTGGGGTCGAGGGACTTTGCAAAGTCCGAGCTTCGAATGAAGCTGTCACATCGCCTAATGGCGTCCTGGTAGCTGTAGATTCTATCGCCGCCGTGGCCCCATGTGAGTTTATGTGATACGCGTTGCTTTCCCCATACTGACTTGGGGGTATGGTTTGAGACGACCCGGGCATCGCGGGGGTCGTATCGGACGTTGGTGGCCTTGGCGGACTTGGAGTTGCGGGTGGGGGCCATGGTCGAAGAGGAAGTATAAAAGAGTTTGTTGTTTTTGGGAGTGATTTGGGAGTAGAGCTAGAGCTGCTGGTGGTGAAGTTTGAGGCTTTCCCCCCCACTCTTTTATACTTCTCTTTGTTTGGTTTGTAGTTCTTTGGTAAGGGAGCTTTGGGGTGTCGTTTGAGTAGATCTTCCATGATTTGGGGTAGTTCGGCTATTTTTTCAGCCCTTTCCATGGTGTCTTCTATCGGATCATACCCCTTCCACCTGATTTGGTAGTATAGGCCGTTCTTCCGTTGTTCCCATGCGACCACATGGTCCACTTCATATTCCTCTTCTCCTTCTTCTGTCACAATTGGGGGTGGTCTTGCTTGACGTCTGTGAAAGTCCTTGTCTTCTGTGAAGGGTGTGAGAAGGTTGATGTGGAACACATTGTGTGTCCGCATGGTTTTTGGAAGTTCTAGCCGGTAAGCATGTGAGGAAATCTTTTCTGATATGACAAAGGGCCCTAATTTCTTGTTGTCTAGCTTCTTTGAGGGTCGCCTTGTGGTGATGTTCTGGCCCACTAGCCATACTTTGTCCCCTACTTTGTATTCGCGTTTTGGGTCACTTTCTTTTGATCTGTAGAATTCCATGGAGGCTATGACCTCGTCCCATATTTCTTGCATAGAGTCCGCCATGTCGGCGGCGTTAGGTGCATGGACTTCTAGATCTACAAGATCCCATCTGGGGTGTAGTCCATAGATTGTCTCGAAGGCTGTCTTCCCTGTGGCGGAATTGACTTGGTTGTTATGGCAGAATTCTGCTATTGGTAGCCATCTGACCCAATCGTCTTGTCTATAATTGCAAAAGCTTCTTAAGAAGCCTTCTAGCCATTGGTTGGTTCTTTCCGTTATTCCATCGGTTTCTGGGTGGAAGGCTGTGGAAAATTTGGGGTTGATACCCAGTTTGGCGTAGAGGGCTTTCAAAAATTGGCTATTGAAGGTCGGCCCTCTGTCTGACACGGTTGTCTTGGGTAATCCATGTAGCTTCCAGACTTCCTTGATGAAAAGGTCGGCTACTCCCTCTGCATTGGTGCTTTCAAGGCAAGGGATGAAATGCGCTTGCCGAGAGAAGCGGTCAATTACTACCAGTATACTATCCATGCCCTGTGATTCAGGGAGCTTGACAATGAAGTCATATGCGATGTCCTCCCAAGGTTTTTGGGGTATTGGTAAAGGTTTTTGGGGTGCATAATGTTTGTGACCTTTACTCCTTTGACAGATTTCACATGTTTCTACGAATCGGTTGACTTGTTGTTTCATAGCCGGCCAGTAGTATCTTCTAGATATGAGTTCCAAAGTTCTGGCTTGTCCCTGGTGACCCGCTATTGGGTTGTCATGGTGCATTTCCAGGATGGCTAGCCGTATTTCTTTGTTCTCAGGGATTACTATTCGTCCTTCGTACCATAGGAGGTCTTCCTTCCATTCATACTTGTCATATTGTTTCCTAATAGAAGGTGGAAGATCTTCCTTTTTCTTTGTACTCTCGATAAGGGTTGTTAGGGATTCATCATCGCTGAGGCTCTCCCTAATCATAGAAATGATGTCGATTTCTATGTTTGCTTTGAAGCCCTTGAATCGTTCGGCATTGATCATGATTTGCTGGGGATTTGGGATATCCTCATGGTCATGTCTTCTTGAAAGGGCGTCTGGTTTATTAGACATTTTACCGGGCCTGTAATGGATTTCGAAGTTGAAAGAAGCGAGTTCCATATGCCATCTGGCATGCCTTCTGTTGAAGGTTTCTGCGTTCTTCCATCTTTCTAGATTTCGATGATCGGTGAAGACAGTCACAGGTAATATAGTCCCTTCAAGGTATATACGCCAATGTTTTAATGATTCCACAATAGCGAGTAGTTCCTTGTTGGCGGTATCATAGTTTCTTTGTGCGTCGTTGTAGCTTTTTGATAAGTATGCTACTGGATGGAGGTACCCATCTTCACCTCGTTGGCTAAGTATAGCTCCTATGGCTATTCCAGACGCATCGGTTTCCAAGATGAAGGGTTTATCGGGGTCAGGATGTATTAGTACTGGGTCTTGACTGACCCGTTTCTTGATTTCCTCAAAAGCTTGTTGGCACTCCTGATTCCATTCAAATCTGGTGTCCTTCTTTGTTAGGTCGTGTAATGGTCTGGCTATCTTGCTGAATTCGGCTATGAACCTCCTGTAGAAGTTTACAAAGCCAAGGAAGGCCTGGACTTCCTTTATTTTCCTGGGTGCGCCCCAATCCATGATTGCTTTAATTTTTTCTTCTTCCATGGAAATTCCTTCCGGGGTAATTACCAGCCCAAGAAAGATGACCTTCTTGACAAAGAATTCGCATTTGGATAGTTTGGCGTAAAGGTTGTTTTCTCTTAGAATCTTGAGTACTTCTTTGACGTGTTTTGCATGGTCCTCTTCCTTTTCTGAAAAGATGAGGATATCATCCATGTAGACTACTACTGTGACACCTAAAAGGTGTCTAAAGATGTCGTTCATCATTCTTTGGAGGACTGCTGGGGCGTTCTTGAGTCCAAAGGGCATGACTAGATACTCATATATTCCATATGCTGTCCTGAAAGCGGTTTTCCATTCATCACCTTCTTTGATACGGATGTTATTGAATCCCCATCTAAGGTCTAATTTTGAATAGATCTTAGCGTTCTTGACCTGGTCGACAAGTTCCACTTGGAGGGGCATAGGAAATTGATCTGGTATAGTGATGTTGTTGATCTTCCGGTAATCCGTCACTAGCCTTAAGGATCCATCCTTCTTTTTGACAAAGAAGCAAGGTGAGGCTATAGGGGATTTGCTAGGCCGGATTTTTCCGTCAGCCAATTCTTGATCAATGAATTCCTTTATCGTTCTGCTTTCAATTGGTGAAAGGGGATATACTTTTGCCGGTTTTGGGAGATCTGATCCTTCCTCAAAGTCGATGTTGCAATCGAAGGACCGATGTTCTGGGAGCTTCTTGAAGAGTTCCTCACTAAAGACATCAATGAATTCCATGAATTCTTCTGGTATGGTAGGTAGATCTTTCCCTGCTTTGGCGGTGATGGGCCTTTCCTTCCATGAAATTTCCAGGGTTTTCCAGTTTATGTCTGGGTCTGCCTCTTGTAGCCAATCTAGGCCTAAAATCATGTCGGTATCCCCTAGGTCCATTACAAAGAAAGTTACATCGAAGGTCCATCCTTCAATTTCTACTTCCAATGTGGTTTTATTTTTTATTTTGTTTGGGAGTTCTTTCCCATCTATGGCGATCACAGTTCGTGGGTTGACTAAGGGTGTTAAAGGAATGTTGTTGTTTTTGGCAAAGTTGATATCTAGGAAGTTTTTTGAGGATCCGGAGTCGACCAGAGTGGGAATGGGGTCCATGGTTCCCTTGACCATAGTAAAGATAGACGCAGTTTGTTCGGATTTCTTTAGGTATAATACACGCTTCTTTCTTTTCTGATTCTTGGTCAAGGGTTTCTGGGCAGGTACTGACATGGACTCAGCCTGCTGTTCTAGTTTTCCGACTCCGAGTCAGAGGATTTCTCCTCTTCCTTTACTTCTTCAATCTTTGCTTCTTTTCCTTTGATAGCTTGGGGTTCTTGTTGCCATTCCTTGAATTTGCATTCTCGCATGCGGTGTCCCCTTCTTCCACATTTGATGCATCTCCCTTCTTCTCTCCTCTTTTGGATGACTTCAGACGGCACTATTCCTACTTTGGCTTGGGTTGTCCTTGGTTGGAATTTCCTGTCTTGATTTCCTGAGGAGCCGTTATCTCTTAGACTTCTTCCAGTGAATAGAAGATCATCTATTCTAATAGAGACTTCCATCCATTTTTCTAGGGAGAATGTAGATGTATCCTGGGTGATGGTTGCCTTTAGAAGTTCCTGTTGGACATTATTCTTAAGGCCTTTCTTGAAGACATCTATGAAGGCATGTTCGTCCCAGTCTAATTCCTGCATAAGGGTGCGGAAGGCAGTGACATAGTGTTGTGCTGATCCTGTTTGTTGGAGTTTGTGAATATTTTGAATTGCTCTTTCCTTTTTCATGGGGTCCGAAAAGGCAAGGAGGAAAGCGTTCTTCAAAGCATTCCAATTTGCAAGGTATTCGTGTGGTTCTTCGTCGAGGATTTTCCTGAGTAGGGGTTTGGCCCATTTGGCTGCTTCTCCTTCTCCCATGTTGGTGAGGAAGGTAGCCATTTTCCGATTGTTGTCAAAGGCAGTACCGTAATCATTGAAGTAGATTTCCATTTTCATGAGGAAGATTTCCGCTTCTTGTCCTCTTTTCCCATTGAATGCCTCAGGTTTCTTGGCTCTAGCTCCTTTTGGGATTTCGTCTTTGGTACCCCTTCCTTTCTATGAGGCTTTGGGGTTCTAGGAGGGGGTGTATTTCCCCTTGATGGAGGTCCCGATGGGGGTCCTGGGGGATTATCCCCGGGGAATAGTCCTTGAGGCCTTTTTGGGACTTGTGCTCGAGAGGATTCAGCTTCTGGTTCCCATTGGTGGTCTTGGTCCATGATATCAATGTTTGAGACCCTTTCTTCTACTACTTGTAGTGTTTCTTGAAGGGTTTCTGTGTCGGCCTTGAGTTTCTTAATAGCTTCTTCTTGTTTATTTAGGGCAGCGGATACTTGTTTACCCATAGCCCCCATGGCTACGACGATAGTATCCATTTGTTGGCTGAGTTTGTCGATGGCGTTCTGAGTCTTTATTTGTTCATTGACTCCTAATTGAGAGCTGTTTGCTGCCGTCCATGCGTTCTGGGCTGCACTCTCTACTTGCTGCCTAATGTTGACAGTGGATGCTTCCATTTTGGAAATGGAATTAGTCATTTGTTGTAGGGTGGTATTGAGTGTTTGTACTCCCGTATCCTGTCGGTTCTCTTGTACCTGTATTTGGGCTGTAATCCCTTCAAGAAGTTGGTCCTTGATGTCGTCTAGTACCCTGAAGAAGAATCCCAGTGTGGGGTCCCTTGCTGCTGCTCTTCGGATATCTTCTATAGGTCCATTAAGAAGCCTTTCATATTCGTCTTCATTTCTTTCCCCTGGTACTTCTTCAGGTGCAGGTGACGCTGAGTGAGGTGTAGGATTCGCTGGTCTCTGCTCGATCCTAATTTGGGGAGGGGCTTCTATCTGTTCCGTTACTTGTATGGGTCTCTGTGGTATGGGCGCTTCGATGGCATTCGATGCTTGTGATCGGGTTCTTATCCCTGTCAGGGGGTGTGCCGAGTATAGGTGTCTTTCCTCTCTTGGAATGTTTGTGGGGCCATATCTCTCGGCAGGTATCTCTAAGGGGTTTGGTGCATATGGAGGTACAGGGTCGATTTGGTCTTCTATCCCTGCTGTGGGGTCAATTTGTGCCCTTCTTCTTACGGAAATTATCCTTCCTGGGGATATGCTGGCCCTTGCATTCCAAAAGGGTTCATGTCCTGTCGTTTGTACTGTTTCTTCTTGTGTTGCTACAGGCTCAGTTGTATCTGGGGTTCGTCCTATATCCTCGGAGAGTCGGGATTCCTCGGGGTCTGATACTGATTCTACAGTGGTCCGTGGTATAGATCTTCCCCCGACAATATCGGCTGCTGTTGTAGTTGACTCGTTTGGGTTTCCTTCACCCACTATAATGGTAGGTTCAGCTTGGATAGTTTCATCAGGATCTGCGTATGATCCTGGTATGCTGACTCGTGCGTGGATAGCATCTGTTGCTTCTGTTGTCATCTGTAATACTTGTTCCCTTAAAGCAGATAGGGACGTTGCGTTGTCCGATCTAGCTACCGACGGCCGGTCAGGGTTATCTACCGGTGGCACTAGCGGTTCTCCTTGAGCCGACTGGCTCCTGGTTACTCTTGATGAAGATCGTTGAGACATAGCCACGGATCAGTGTGAAGCTTGCTCTACAATGTCACAACCCTCGTTTCTAAGGGTGTTTACTTTCTATTCTGGATACGGCGGCGTCGGCGTCGGATCCTAGCCTGATGCGTGGCAGCCTCCTGTGGCTGTTCGTAGATGTAGTCGAGTGTGGAAGCGTCGATGACAGCCCTGTGTAGGGTATCGAGCCTCTTAGTCTTAGGAGTATAGTCCTCTGCTCGCCTAGCGAGTAGGACGTCAAAGGCACCCGTCTCTTGGAGAGACTGTGATTGACTCGTGGCTTGCAGTGTATTACTAAGTACCTAAGTTAATAGGACCTAGTATCGATGGTTGAGTCTTGAGTATGTAAGTCTTATATGTATCTCTTAGTAGTTATCACCCTTGAGGGGAGATCGACGAGGTAGAGCAAGCTGGTCTAGGAGCAGCTTGCACACCGAGTATTTATACTCATGGGTACATGGTCTGTGCTCACAGTTCCAAGAATACATGAGCTAAAGATAGGATGTGTTTCTAAAAGAAGGTGGATTAAGAATAGGGTGTAGCTAAGAATAGTCCGAGAAGACCGTATGCGCGCTAAAGATAGCTTTGATCAGTAAGCATCCATGTGGAGGCTTAGTGATACGCCAATCAGTCTTACTAAGTAGAAGAAAAGAAGTAAGTGGCTTATACAGCGTGTAAGCCACGAGAAAAAAGATAGAGGTCATGTGCACGGCTCATGACAAGAGAGCAGCCAGCTCACAGGTTATCCATGGTCATTAGACAAAACCGCACACTTGACCCAAGACGTTACAATCGCCCAACAAATGATGAGTTGGCACTTATCTTCCCAGGGGAGGGTCTTAATAGGGAACGTGACATTGTTGTTCACCGTGCCCATGAAAATGGAGGAATAGAGAGGATAAGCACATGGAATCCTGCCTACATTACCTTACACTATGTGTTACTTCTCATCTTTGGGGAGCATGGGTACCACCGAGGTATCCCAGTGCGCAATGCTCCATGGGTCCCAGGCTTTGCACAGCAAGGTGCAGGAGGCAATAACTCAGATAACGGAAGTAATGGCCATGCAGATAATGATCCACCTATCCAGGGTGGGCGGAGGGCCACTGTCACAGAACTGGAATACTATGCTTATATGCTGTTTCCCAGAGAGTTTTTCACAAGTGAAGATGCAATGCCCGGTCCAGATGTGCACTTTGGAACAATATTCCGAGCATGCCGACTTTTCCAGCAATTTTTGGTGGACATATGGGCCATCATAGATCAAGCACGACTGATTTGGATGCGCATGAACCAGGCAACCATTCGGCGTGACCTTTACTTGGGCTTAGTTGATGCATTACATACCGACAACTTTGCTGCTGGAGCAAATCAAGGTACTATTTTGGCTTCTTCTTACTATGGCGGTGCACGCCAGATGGCAGAATCCTACCAGGATGCCATGGCCATTGCACGCTATCTTGGACCTCCTCAATTCTTTGTCACGATGACTGCCAACCCTAATTGGCCAGAACTCAAGAATGCTCTACTACCTGGACAGGTTCCTGCAGATCGACCAGACTTGGCTGTGCGTGTTTTTGAACTGAAAAGACGTGCATTGCTCCATGATATCGCAAAGAAGCACGTACTGGGTCGCTGCATTGCTCACGTTCACACAATTGAATTCCAAAAAAGAGGCCTCCCCCATATGCATTTGTTGGTTTGGGTGGAGAGGGCTTCTCATCTCATGACTCCTGATGATGTGGATGAGGTGATCTCAGCAGAAATTCCTGACCTTGCAGACCGTGACCTATATGAAACTGTCACAACTTCAATGCTCCATGGTCCATGTGGTCCCAACTTCCCCAATGCTTCCTGCTGGGATGCAGAGAAGCAGGTATGCAAACAAGGATACTGGCCCTTGAAACCTTGGTGCCCCACTACCACTATGATCCCCAATTCTTATCCACAATACCACCGTCGAAATAATGGCCGGACCTTTACCAAACGGTTTGGTGGTCAAGAACTCACTTTTGATAATCGGAGTGTGGTACCTCACAGCCCATTCCTATCACGCCGATACAATTGCCATATCAATGTGGAAACATGCTCTGGCATCAATGCCATCAAATATATTTTCAAGTATGTCTACAAGGGACGTGACCGTGTTTCAATTGAAATCACAAATCAACAAGAACGACAAGCAGTGGACGAGATTAAAATCCATCTAGACGCCCGCTGGGTCTCTCCCTATGAAGCTATGTGGCGGATCAGCCGATTCTCTCTGCATCAAGAGGTGCCCAATATATATCGACTACAGGTGCATCTCCCAGATCAGGAGACAATTGTGTTCCGGGGTGATGACCTTATCCAAGACATTATAGCAAACCGGAAGGATACAATGCTCACCAGCTACTTCAAGTTGAATGCGCATCAGAATCAAGAAGTGCGCAATCTTGCCAGGAGCATGGTCTACCAGGAGATTCCATCAAAGTTTTCGTGGAACAAGAAGGTGCATGTATGGAATCTGAGGCGCCAAGCTGCAGCTGCCAGTCCCCACACCAAAGGTGCAATTGGGAGAATGTATTTTGTTGGGATCAACCAAGGCGAAAAATTTTACCTTCGGCTCCTTCTCACAACTGTTAAAGGTGCAACATCATTTGAAGCCCTGCGAACCTACAATGGAGTAGTGCACCCCACATTTCAGGCTTGCTGCACTGCACGAGGACTCCTTGAACATGATGGTGAATGGGCTCAGTGTCTTGAGGAGGCTTCAGTCATCAAAACTGGATACCAGCTCCGGAAGCTCTTTGTGGTCATCTTGACATTTGGAAATCCAACAGACCCACTAAAACTCTGGGACGACTATAAAGTCCATATCTGTGATGACCTCAGGCACCGCATTGTGCAGGAAGGCTGGGATATACCTGACCTCACTGATGAGAAGGTGTATGATTATGGGCTCTACCTCCTGGAAAAAATGGTCATCGAGGCTGGGTCAACTATGGAAAAAGTCAAACTTCCAAAATCTGTTGGTCGATGGGCTGAATACGAAGGCCAGGGTAGAATATTTCTTGAGCAGATACAGCTACGACAAGCTATACCAGAGGGCGAACCTGAAACCTTAGTGGGACAATTGAATATACAGCAACTGGATGCCTTCAACAAAGTCTATACCTCTGCAGTCGAGTCTCACGGTCAAACATTCTTTCTCGACGGCCCTGCAGGCACTGGGAAAACATTCCTTTACAAGACGCTTTGTAGCAAGCTGCGCTCTGAAGGTCACTATGTTATTTGCGTTGCGTCTTCTGGGATTGCCTCTTTACTCCTTCCAGGTGGCCGCACCTCACATTCAAGGTTCAGTATCCCACTCAAGATCCATGAGACAAGCACCTGTTCCATTAGCAAGCAGTCTCACTTGGCTCAACTCATACGCCAGACAAAGCTCATAGTTTGGGATGAGGTTCCAATGCAGCACCGCTTCTGTGCTGAAGCCTTTAACTGCACCTGTCAAGACATTTGCTCAAAACCAGATCAACTCTTTGGCGGGATCACTGTCGTCTTTGGAGGGGATTTCCGTCAAATTCTTCCAGTCATTCCACATGGCGAGCCTGAACAGATTATAGCTGCATGTCTGAAACGCTCTCCTTTGTGGCCCCAGATGCACAAGTTGCGCCTCACAGAGAACATGCGTCTTCAAGGTGATCCTGAGGCAGCTGAATTTGCCAACTTCTTGCTTCAAGTGGGTGAAGGTGTCTCAATACAGGAGGGTCATGATGGCCCAGTAGAATTCAATCCAAACATGCATGTGTCATCTCGGGCAGAGCTCATAGACAGAGTCTATCCAAATCTATCAACAGCTGGCCAGCAGTTCAGCGATGAATTTCTTCAAGAACGCACTATTCTAGCTGGACGCAATGATGATGTCTTGCTTCTCAACAATAAAATCCTTGACAAATTCCCTGGCGAAAAAAAGGTCTACTACAGTGCAGACAAGGTCAACACAGAAATTGGTGTAGATAGCAACTTGACCCGGGAGCTTTCAACAGAATACCTCAATACGCTGAACTCTGCCAGTATTCCTGTATCCAAGCTGGAGCTCAAGGTTGGGTGCCCAATCATGATACTGCGCAACCTGGCACCATCTCAAGGAGTTTGTAATGGGACACGAGCAATTGTTGTCCATGCTGGCCAACGTGTCTTGGAGGTGAGGCTATTGACAGGAAGCCACACAGGTATGTGAAAATATTATGGCTGAGCTACAGTCATGAAAACTAACATCTCTACTTACAGGTAACACTGTTTTTCTGCCACGGATAACTCTTTCTACAGAAGAGTCAGATTTTGGATTTGTGATGGACCGTCGTCAATTTCCAGTCCGTCTAGCATTTGCTATGACAATCAACAAATCACAAGGACAGTCTGTGAAGTATGTTGGACTTGACTTTGAAAATGCAGTGTTTTCACATGGCCAATTGTATGTTGCATTGTCTCGATGTACATCTGCTTCTCGGATTTGTATTTTCAACAATTCTCAAGAGTGTGTTGTAAAGAATGTGGTGTATAAGTCTGTATTGAATGATTGAATTGTGTTTGTTATTGAATTTTCAATTAGATGTTTGTCTTTGTCTTTTCTCAGTCTCTTTTTTGTATTTCTCAACTGGCCACAAAAATAATCAAACTTTTTCTATCTTGCTAACATAACATAAGATAAACTAAACAGAAACCCCCGGAGGTACGACGGGGCTAAAGGTCCTTTCTTATAATGCATGTATTTCATATCTGGTTGCCAATAAGAAGCAAGGTCAAATAACCGAAGTTCTGTTTGGCTCCAAATAGAGTGCACTCAGCTGTTTATCTCTATAGTATCACATGCTGATGCTCATTTATCTTTCTGATCTGTCTTATCTTTGTAGTTTGATCATCGGTCCCAGGCTCTCAACTGAGATTGAATAGCCTGACTCATTTTATGAGGTCCGATTTGGAGAGATCAAACTTATACTTTAAATCTATATACAGGAGTACATGACTTAAGGAAGAAAATTAAAGAATTCTTGAGATAAGAGCTAGATCAGGACGATTACTGAGATCAGTCATCTGGATAAGCTTATCAGAGGAGATCTGCTTACCCAGGTTTGGGTTAGGATCTTATCTTACAGCTGTAAGAAGGATCCTAGGTATTGTTGTCGCTCTCTATTAGGCATCTGGTCTGTCCATGCTATAAGTAAATGCCAGATAAATCTAGTAAATTACTTACAGTATGGGTGGTCTGGTAAGATGAAGATCTCAGAGGGCATGCCTCTGTTACCTGGTCCTCCATAGGGGCAATAGCTCCGGCGCCTAGACACCAAGGCTATGCTAAGAATGTTTGCTGGAGTCACTGATATGGGACTCCAGCGCCTAGTAAGGTAGACCAGTCGGTAAGGTAGTGAGATGAGCACCCATCCAGTGACAGTTATGGTGCGCTGTCTGTCTGAGTACTCCATAACTACCTCTTGACCCGGCAGGATCCAGATGAAATCTTCTCCTAGGCTGTAGAGGTAGTAGCCTAGGATACCAGTAAGGATGATAGTGATGAGAGCGGCAAGGATAGCGATGAAGTTGGCCATTGTTGTGTGTGTTGTTCTGTAAGCGAAAGATCTTGCCAATATATATACCTACAAATTCTGTTTGTCAGTAAACAGAATAACAAAGAAATCACGTGGTTATTGTGGGAAGGGAAGCGCAAGGGTTAAGCCTTCTTAGGGGCTTGTATGCGCTGCTTAAGTTCCCATTCCTTGAGTATCCTGGGAGCATTTGCTAATTGCTGCCTAGATAACCACTCATTCCATTCAGGAGAGTATCCTACAAACTTGGTTAAGTAGCGGCATTGTTTTCTTTGTCCTTTCTTGACCATCTTCTCATCTACTATTTCTTCAACTTCATATTCAGGTACTTCTTCAAAGTCAGCTCTATTCAGATGCTTCTTAGGACGGCTGTCTCCATCCTTATCCCTATGATAGGGCTCCAAGTGAGCTATGTTCACCACAGGGTGAATCTTGTAGCTTGCAGGGATCCTAAGGCGATAGGTTACATCTGAGAGTTTCTCTGAAACTTCAAAGGGTCCATCATACTTCATTTGTAGCTTCCTTCCTTTACCCTTCTGACTCCTAAGTAGGTTCAGAGAGTGAGGATTAAGCATGACTAAGTCACCTTCTTGCAAATCTAAATAGCTATGGTGTTTGTTGTATTGATCCTCCATGTGAGCTTGCGCTAATTTCAATGCATCCTGTGCTTGAGAGCGAATGGCTTGCATCATTTCAGCAAAGTTCACAGCCTTGGGGTCTTCAACTGTAGGTCTAGCTACAGATTTACTAGTGGAAGCTAATAAGTCTGAAGGTCGAAGTGGTTCAAAACCTAAAAGTAGATAAGAGGGTGTAAAACCTGTAGATGTATGTTCCATAGTGTTATAAGCAAAACTAAAGTCATTTAAGAGGTCACTCCAGTTATCCATTGAAGGGAAAACAAATGCTCTGAGAGCTATTTCCAAAGTCTGGTTCATAATCTCACTCTGTCCATCAGCTTGAGGATGATAGGCAGTAGTAAGCGATCTCTGAACTCCTACTAAGGAAGTTAGGTGTTCCCAGAAAGCTCCTGTCCATCTAGCATCTCTGTCAGTTATGACTTGCCTGGGGAGACCATACTTAGTCCATATATGCGCATGGAAAAGCTTGGCTGTTTCTTCCTCATTGATACTAGTGGTGCAAGGTATAAAATGCGCAAACTTAGTAAGTTTGTCTACTATAGTAAGTATAGCATTATATCCATTGCTTGGAGGGAGATCCATAATGAAATCCATAGTTACTACTTCAAAAGGTTGACTAGGAATTGGAATGGATTTAAGGAATCCTCTTTGACCATGTCGCTTGGGTTTGGCCTTTTGACAAATATCACAAGTGCGCACATATTCCTTAATGACATGTACCATTTTAGGCCAATAGTAGGTAGATGCAACCTTGTTATAGGTTCTGTGATAACCAGCATGAGCGCCTTCTTGCAAGGTGTCATGGATCTCAGCTACTACTTCCTTTTGTAAGTCTTTGGGAACGCACAACTTGTAATTATCATCTCTGCAGAAGTAAACTAGACCATTTTCTCCAATCCTATACTGTTTGTAAGGGGGATTCATAGGGTCATATTCACCTTGCAGTTTCCTTAGTACATCAGCGAAGTGAGGATCATTCATGTATGCATCATAGAACTTCTTCACTTCTGCTTCACTTATACTAATGTGTAATTCATTCAAACCTGAAGTTGCAAGAGAAACATTAGCTTTGTATTTTGTGGTTCTTACCTTAAACTTATCCAAGGAGACATTGGAAGGTTTCTCCACATTGACCAGTGTATGCATGGCTGACTGTGTTAGCAAGTCCTTCTCAAAGTCTACTCCTACTTCTTTGTATAAGTTCTTGAGACCATCTTCTGTCTCATTGTTGAAGGTAAGAGGTGTTGATGTATCTGCTAGCGGTCCATCTTGCCTTGGGATTCTTCTTCTTAACCTAGAGATTGGATCAACATTAGTATGGACTTTACCTGCTCTGTGGACTATTACTAGGTCAGGGAAAGCTGCTATAACTATTCCATAGCCTGATAGTTTTCTGTTGATAGTTTGGTAAGTCTTACTCCATTTAAGGGCAGCATGATCTGATACTACTATAACCTTGGCACCTTCAAGATACATGTGGAACTTGACTAGTCCATCTCTTACACCTAGAGCTTCTCTCTCAGTGGCTGAATATCTTGTTTCAGCATCTTTGAGTATTCTTGACCAATAGCCAATGACACGCTCTAAATGTATCTCAGTTTCATCAAAATTTTCATTCCAAGTATCTTCATAGTCAAAGGTTTCAGTGCCATTAGCCCCCCCAGTCAGGATGACCTTTCTGTTGGAGTCAGGAGTGACAAACCTAGGTACTGGCTGTCCTTCCTGATGAGCTTTCTTACATTGATCATAGATCTTGGTACCTTTCAAATCCTTGAGTTTCATAGTTTGAATTTGTTGCAAAATAGCGGCTATTCCAAAGTCACATGCATCAGTATACAGTCTGTAAGGCATTCCTGGAACAGGATATGCTAGTACTGGTGCATTGGCTAGGACTAGCTTTGCTAGTTTGAATGCATGAGCTTCCAATTTATCCCATCGCCATTTGGTAGATTTTCTTAACAGGTGGAAAAGCGGAGCTACAATCCAAGTATAATATGGAATATAACTTGAAAAGTAGGTCATCATTCCTAAGAAAGTTTGTAAGGTAGGTACATCCTTAGGTTCTTCCAGCTGTAAAATGGCATCAACCTTTTCCTTGTGAGTAGACATTCCTAGCCTGGACACTCTTTGCCCTAAAAGCAATAAGGATTGGTATCCCATAAAGCATTTTGGTGGCGATAGAGTTAGTCCAGAGTCTTCAATTGCTTGTAAGACTTTATCCACATGGTCTAAGTGATCTTCAAAAGTCTTACTGAAGATAACAATGTCATCTATGTAGACCATTGCGATAGTCCATAGGAATGGGGCTAGGATTTTAGACATTACTCTTTGGTATTTAGGCGGTCCATTTCTGTATCCAAAAGGCATTCTCTTAAATTGGAAGTGGCCTTCATCACATCTAAATGCAGTTATAGGTTGGTCCTCCTCCTTTATTGTTAGTTGAGTGAAACCTGCTAACGCATCTAGAGTAGATAAATATTGAGCTCCTTCAAGAGTGTGAAGGATATCCTGAGGTTTAGGTAGAGGGTATTCATCAGGGATTACTACTGAATTGAGCTTCCTATAGTCAATGCACATGCGAGGCTTACCATTTCTCCATACCACAAGGACTGGTGCACCCCAAGGGCTTTTAGATTCCTCTATAACCCCTAAGCGCTTCCATTCTTGCACTTGGTTTCTGATAACCTTTCTTGCTTCTTCACTTGGTCTATAGGGAGCCAATGATATTTCTTTAGTCCCTGGTCTCAAAGGTATCTCTATCTCCTCAGGATAATTGCCTAGTCGTCCATCTAATCCAAAGGCTTTATGATGTTTCAGGACGACTTTTTCTAAAGCCTTTTTCTGCTCAGGAGTAAGAGTATCTCCCCAATTGATTTCTGCTACTAACCTGTCCTTAGGTATATGCTCAGGATCAGGTAGTTCAGCTGTCTTGGGACCTCCCTCTGGCTGCTTAGAGAGTTCAATCTCTTCTTCAGTTGGAGGAGGGACTTTCTCTTCCTTCATAAGCGAGTTAATCAGATGCACTCTTGCTTCTCCTTCCAGAATGGCTTCTTTAGATAGATCATCCTCTTTATCCAATGCAATCCTGGGGTCATGCATATATCCTATGACATGGCCTTTGGGTAAATGCACTAGCTTCTGAGAGAAGTTAGCTATCTGTATTGATTTATTCTGGGGAGTAATAATGCAATCTGATGTTCCATAGAAGTCAGCAGAATTGGAGTTAGATTCTAGCCTTCCTTCAATAAAACCTTCTTCTTGGTCTTCAGAGAAGTCTACTAGAACAGCAACGCGAGTTAGAGACTCAGGTTTAAGGTATACATCCTTCTCTAGTTTGACAGGGATGGCTCCTCCTGGTCTTTTGCTCTGATTCTTTCTTTTAGCAGATTTCCTTCTTCTGAAGGCTCTTCTTTCAAGGTTAGATTTGAAGTCTGGTCTAGTATATACTCTAAATACATTTCCTGCTTCATCTAATCTGGGTTCTGTTTCCAACTCAATTACATCTGCAGACCTACCTGTGAAACCAAAGATGATTCTACTAGGAGTAGTCAGTCTGTCAATTGATATTCTATACTGGTTAGTGAAGTCATTACCTAGGATAATGGGTACTTTCATGCCTTTCACTACATAGGCTTCCACCTGCATTTTAACAGGTCCATCCTTAGTAGGGAAGGTTAGTTCCAGTACTACATATCCAGTTATGCTTGTACTACCAGTCACCTGGATCAAATTGATCTTTTGACCTGATTTCTCCTTAGGAGGTTTCTTCATGCTTGACCAAAAGTTATGACTGATGAGAGTAATGTCAGAGCCTGAATCAACAGTGATCTCTGTCAGTCCTTCTTCAGAATTAACTCTAGCCATAGCTACTGTAGGTCTGGTACCTAAGAAATGAGTTCCAGGAGGGCGGTCCATCACCTTTTTCAAAGTAATAGTCTTATCTTCTGGTAAGTCTTGCAGTTTAAGACTTTCATTTCTGGGTAAAACTTGAGTTGAAGGGTGTGTGTTAGCCAATTGTTGATTTCCTATAGCGTTAAAATTGTGCCTTGCTAATGTATCCTTAGAATCTGTTCCAACTCCCAAGTCTCTAGTTTTGGATAATTCAGGAGACTGGGAATCAATTAAAAATCCGACTCAGAAGAAGAATCAGAAGAGCTATCTTCATCCTTCTCTTCATCTGAGGTTTCAGACTTTGTTTCAGACTCAGATTCTGCTGCATTAGCTTCATATTCAGCAAATGATGCTTGTTCTTCTTCTGTTGTACCTGCAAAGTAAACTTGAACATTGTTAGCATTTGACTTGTTGTGTTTGCATTCCTTGTCATAATGCATCTTGCTACCACAGTGTATGCAACCTCTCATTCCCCTAGACTTAGGAGTACCTTTCTTGTGCTTGGTGACATTGGAGTCATCAGGGCTAGAAGGACGCCTATATCCCTTGAATTTATCAGATTGCTTTCCTTTGGATTTGAATCCTTTGGAATCCACTGCATGCGCATTGGCCTTGTGACCATGTCTCTTATGCCTTTCAGCCTTGATAGCTTTCATAACTTCTCTAACAGTGTCAGATGAGACATGCCCACTACTGTGATGCTTAGGCCAATCTTGTAGCAAGTCTTCTTGTTCTTTGATCCTAGTAACATAGGTAGCCCAGTCAGCAATTTCCTCATGGTTAACAATAGTGCGCCATTGAGTAGGTGCTGATCTAGCTACTTCAGCTATTACAGTAAGATCATTCCAGTTCTCAACCATGTCAATTAGTTTCTTCTTGCGCAATGCAAACTGTACAGGAGTTTCCTTATAGTGACCTGAATCCCTATACTTGGCTGCCAAAGCTTTGTTCCTTGCTTCAGTAATCCAAGTAGGAGTCCAAAAGAAACTTATAAGTCGATTGCACAAGAGTTGCCAGTCTGTTGACATTCTTAACCTTTGAGCCTCAGAAAATTGATACCACCACTGTTTAGCTTCATCTTTGAATCTAAATGGAATAGCCTGAGTTAAGCGGTTGTTCTCATCCAGACCCATAGCTATAAAGCGTTGAATTTGATCCATCCATTCATACAACTCATCTGGATCTCCATCAAATTCAGGTATAACTTCCATCTTAAGCTTTAAGTCTAAGTGCGGTCGATTATTCTGGTTGTTATTGATATTAGGGCGAACATTCCCATTTCCATTTCCACCTCCATCTCCACCTGGTGGGCCAGGAGGTCCTGGAGGTCCTCTATCCCCTTGGGGACCTTGAACTCCAGCTGGACCTGGATCGCCTTGTCTTCCTGGGGGTCCTGGAAACCCTCTAGGTCCTTGAACCCATGGAAATGCTCCATTAGGATCATCAGGAGGACCTGGTGGTCCATTACCTCCACCACCTCCATTTGGAGGATTGGGAGGTCCTTGGCCTCCATTCCCTGCATTAGGATTGTAGGGTGGATTTGGTGGACCATTTCCTTGAGGAGGAATTGGCGGACCTGGCAGGCCTCCCCTGTTTGGATTCCTATAACCTCCTGGGCCACTGGGACCAGATGGTCCTGTTGGTAAAGGAGGTCCTTGAGGACGATTAGGAGGAGAGCTAGCTAGGTGCATTTGGTTCCTACTCAAGTTGATGAAATGAGGTTGATATGGATCAAAATTGACTTGAGGTTGTGGTCGCACTTCTTCCTGTGGCTGAACTTGAACAGGAAGAATAACTTCTTCAGATCCTTGAGGAGGATTGACTACTAAAGGCTGCATTCCTAAGAATGTGTTACCTTGAGGACTATAGACAGGTTGTCTGCTTGAAGAAGCAGCTGGTTCTGCTTGAACTGTAATGACAGGACCAGAAGGTTCTATGAATCCTTTATGTCTATTATCTTCAGTAGGTCTTCGTGCTGCAGCATCTTCAGAACGATTGGAATTAGAGTTCCTATACCTATCTTTCTTGTAAGATTCCTGCTCCTCTATCATTTCAATCACTTCTGGATCTGATGACACTTTAGGAGCGACAAGAATAGGTTTCCTGGAATCTTTCCTAGCTGATTCAGATCTTAAATTGATTTTAGAAAATTCAGCAGCTATCCTTAGTCGCCTTATAAGCTCAGTATCTTCAGGATCCTGATCTATTTTAGCTCTCAAGTAGTCTTGGAGCTTATGTTTTCCTGAAAGACTTAGCTTCTCAAGAGCGATAGCAAACTGCCACTCTTCTAAAAATATCCATGATTCAAAATCTTGGTTATGGGATTCAAACTCATCCTGTTCTTCTGCACCATTAATTACTTCATCTGCAAGCCTATCTGCTTCAGACATCTCTTGATTAACTGATGCAAACCTGGAGCTAACACCTATCCTAAAAGGTGTAGTATTCCTTGGTTCCTCTCCAATTTCCAGCCTTACTCTAGAAGTACTTGCTGCTGGTTCTGGATTGAGGAAAGCACTGCTGAGTCTCCCTCTAATAGGTTCCCTTGGTTTTGGGTTATCCACTGAATAACGCTTAACCTGAGGTTTCCTTACTAAAGGTGAATCATCAGTGGAGGATGAATCTGAATTGTCTGAATCCCTTACTTCCTCTATAGGAGGTAGGGCTATAGGTTCCCTATTCCCCATCCAGAGAGGCTGAACAACCCTTCCAGATTTCCTAGGACCTACTCCCTGGCGCCTTGCAAAGCCTGGCTCAGGAGGAGTAAAAGGTACATCTAATGGGGATTGTAAGGATTCAGTTGGGTTCCTAACTCCTAAAATGCGACTAGCTTCTACATCAGCTACAGATCCTGGAGTGAACATAGGTCTAATAGAAGCGACACCTGGAGTCTTTATAGGAGTAATGTCTCCTAAGACTTCTGGTTTAGCTGGTGAGCTTGTAACTGGACCTATTAAGCTTCTGTTAGAGCGTCTAACTGATACTGCAGAAGTGGAAGCTACTGCAGAAGGTTGAATCGTCCTAGCTGTTGTATTAGCATAGGAGTCATCTACCTGTCTTGTAATATCTTCTACTTCCTCTTCTTCAGCTTGTTCATCTTCTGGATCATTCTCAGGAATGGGTTCTTCGATAAGATCATGTTCAGCTAGTAAAGGAGTGAACTGTTCTCTTCCCTCATGAGAAATTGTCTTAGCTGGTGTAAACTTAGGATTAGGAGCTGCTACTTGTTCAGGAGTAGCGGTTCTTGACTGAGAATTTTCCCAGAGAATTTCTTCAATTTCTCTAGCCTTGCCTTTCCTTCCATCCTGGTTCCTTTTATGCTCAATATATACATAAGCAAGGAATCGTTCTACTTCATCTCTAAAAAGAACAGAGGCTATCTCATGTGCTTCTTTAGTGAATCCATAGTATTTCCTGGGTTCAGGATGTGTAGGAATAGGTGGGTGAGGTATGCCATTGCTTGGCGCATAGTGGAGGAATTGGTGTCTAATACCAATTAAACTCATCCTTAAACGTCTATGGAGAGCAAAGTCCAAAAACATTACAGGTTCTTCTGTTGAGTTTAAGATCCATTCAGGCCTAAAAGCGCATACATCATCCAAGAGGTCAAGAATTTCCTGGAATTGTTCTCTGCAACCTGTAGAAGGATATCTGTTATGAGCATCTATGGGTCGATCCACATTGTAGATCCTTCGACCTATTGCCCTTGCAAGTCTCCTTCTATCAGAGATTTGTTTCTCCAACCTTGTCCAATTAGTAGATCTAGTAGACACTGGCTGATAGGTGAGCCATCGCTGTTCCCTATCTGTCAATGCGCTATATACTGAACTGGGCAACGGTGGTATTGGTTGATATGGTTCTAAGTCCACTGTGTCAGTCAGTTCTAGGCCATAGTCTGACTGAGGATGTCTGCCTTCTGGGTCTGAATCAAGTCTAGACTCATAGGTAGATTCCTGCTCAGGTGGCTTAGGATGACTAGTAGTGCGATGCATATAGCTTCCTGGTACATGCACTGATTGTGACGTTGTATCTGCCATAACTCTCCTTCTCCAAAGAAGTATCTTTCTGTACTTATAGAGCTCAATTGTCTTGGCAATAGATGTGTACAGCAATAGCTACTAGATCTTCAAATGAAGTATTTCCGTATGTAAATGAGGAAAAATGAAAGTTGTGCTCAAACTGAAAAGTTTGATTGTATGTGAAGCTTTCAAATCTAACTACAGCTGGTAAGACTATATTATAGATGGTGCTTCTATGTCCTACTTCTTCAATGGAAGTGCGATAAGTGGGACTAAAAATAAAGCGAATAATTCTATTTATTGCTGAGCCTATTTGGCTGTATCTGGATGATACTACAACAACTGGATGCAATGGATCAGTTGTATCTAACAATTCAATAGCCCAAGATATGCTACCTTCAGTCAGGAAGGTGTATGGATAATCTTCGTGGCTAAAATTGAATAAATCCGTTTTGGGCAATAGAGTAGCCTAAAAAGGAGTTATTGATTGTTGAGTTACTTGATAAAGAACCTGGGTCGCTTCACCAATGTTACGGGTTGGAGTACAGTTGGATATCTGGAGCTTAAGCAATGTAGTTGGTTAGTACTCCAATAGTAAACAATACTTCCTAGATTTGATAGGAAGGCTAATATAAGATCTCAGAGATTATCAAGTAACACTTAGATAGTCTTAACCTTTCACAGTGTAAACTGACTTAATATAATATATAAAGAGCAAGACTGCGACGGTCAGGTTCCCTTAGATATACTTATTATAGTTCAGCCCTAGTCGCTTGGACTATACTATTACTAAACTTAATCTATACTTAAGCGATAGCTTAATATGGATGGATGGGGTGCGCCTAATGCGTATATTTCCTCACACCAAATAGGTACTTAATTCCCACAACTGGCAGGTACTTATTTATACGCTAATCTAAGCACAAGTCTATGTATATACAGAATCACACAGATGTATCTAATCAGGTACTAGGATTCCCACTTATTAGATACAGTAAATCACACAAGAGATAAGAGATAAGAGAAATACAAACCAAAGCACACAAGACCGATCAGGTGGGTAGTAAGAGGAGGTGGCTCTGCAAGGGTCTCCTGCAGGGTTCTTTTATACCCTGAGGGAAGCCTGGATGAGCCAAATAGAGACAGTCATGCCAAGCCAATCTCTAAGGAGAGTTCTGGCTATATGGGGATCACCCTATCCCCATACAGGATGGTTTAGAGTAATGACTGGGTGTAGATCGGTGGCATCACTGGATCAGTGTATGCTATTGGTTGTTTGATATATTAATAATATGAACTATATACATGGATCGGAGCCAACATCTCAGTGAGTCATAGAGCCTTCTAATTAAGGGTAGCTGGGTCCATTGACTCAGTGTGTGAGTCAGATCAGAACTGATCAGTCAATCAGATCAGTTCGATCTTCGGCCTGGAGCTCGGCGAGGAGTCCGGGGATCGGGCCGATCTTCGGTGAGAAGATACGCCCGAAGCGTGGCTATCGATCAAGCTACTGATCAGCATGATAGAGTCAGCCGTCGCTGAGCTATAAGCGGAATATGTTAGTAATACCTTATGATAAGCGATGCCTGAACTTGTTTAATGAATATCTCGCCGAGTTCTTAAGCTAAAATCATGAAATAAAGTGCGCAAAGAAGATAGAATTTGGTACAATTTATAGAGATATAAAACTGTACAAATCGGCGCATTCACATTTGCAAGAATTCAGAAAATATTCATTTGGAGCGCATTCAGAGTAGGCAAGGGCAGACTCTATTAAGTAAAGATGTTAGTATCCATAACAATCTGGGAATAAAGTAAATGCGCTTAGAGCAATACCTAAGTGCTTAGAGTAACTCCCTGATTGGTTTAGGGAATTAGTTCGAGGAGATTCTAAGTAGACTTAACTACAAGATTGGATAAACCCCTTTCACAGTGTAGATTGTCTGAAATCAATATGCTTAAGAGCAAGAGTGCAATGCTCAGGTTCCCTTTATAGAATATGATTCACAGCTTCAACCCTGGTTGCTAGAACCGACTGATACTAACTGATTTATATTAATCTAGCTTAAAGTCTTATATCACACAAGGGTGCGCCTAAAGTATCCTTATTTCCTCACGTCTAATAGGTACTATATTCCCACAATAGACAGGTACTAACTAAGATACAAATGTAGGCACTAATCACGCAAAGAGAATAGAGAAATAAGAGACAAGACAAAGCTAGGCTAGCGGTGTAAAGATGGGTGAGGGAGGAGGCCTTCAGAGCGCCTCCTTTTATACCCTGCAGGTGTACAGGTCTGAATACACAGATGTACACCAAGTGCAAACCAGTACAGTGGTGAATTCTGCTAGATATGGTCTGCCAGCCATATCTAGGATAGTGTGAATAGGAGTGGCAGATGTACTGGTGGCTAGCAAGCGATACCATTGGCTCATGCATATATTGACACGCATATCTATACTAAATACATGGTTTGACACGTCACAGGACACTTGGAGGATGCTTACTGGATGGCCAGAGTCTGTCCAAACTCTGGGGAGCCAGTAGGAAGCATAGTTAGCCACTAGACATGTGTCGATGATGTGGCGCCTATGTGGAGGCATCCTATTGAGCCACTAGTCTTTGGGGTCTCTACAGACTAGTTAAGGCAAGTTCCACGTAGTGGATACATAGAAAAAGCTGTAAGCTCTCTAGCGCAAGTGTTACCTAAGAATTACATGCAGAAATGACAGAGATACGATGGAAACAAGTCAAGAGAGTTTAAGCCACAAGCGCTTAAACTTAGAAGTGCTGTAACTCTCTCAGTTCTTATCCGTTAATTAAGATAAAATACTCGTCTGGTAGCCAGACGGAAGTAGTATTAGATCGCATATACAGATCTTGTACATTGGCACGAGTTACAGGGGGATTGCAGGCATACATTCGATAAAACAGATAAAATGGCCATTAAATTCAAGACAGGAGCGAGGCATGATTAGACTTGATAGAACGCCCTGGATATGAGAAATGTCAATATCCATGACAGGTTCACCCTGATACTGGTATCTCGAACAAGGCTATGGCCATCCTCAACTCGTTTGTCAGCAACATGTTTGAGCATACCTCAATTATTGCTATAGGTGAGTACAAGCCAACCATACACTATTCGACCATGATACTAACGAGTATCTTCCGATAACCTATCACACAGGAATCTCTTACACCTTTGGGCTTGCCTGCTCCGTGCTGCTTGTTACACACCTATCATATCCCATTCTTGTATTCTACATATGCTTAATGTACGACTCCTACAATCATTATACACACTCGTTGAAATTTTGGTACACTATCACGGCAACTTCGGTCATATCAAGTGTTTCAGCTCAACTGAACAGCCGCTCAGCCCTCGGTCAAAACGGATCCCGGACAAAGTCTAGAGCTAGAATGAATGGGATTGACAAACCCTGATTCACTAAACTAGTGTGGCCTGAGGCGATGTTTGAAAACTAGTTTAAAACAACACAATTTTCCTTCTCACCACACGGTTCGGCCCCCCCCCCCCAGTGTTATTTCCCTGACTACCATCCCAACACAATATGTCCATGCCCAACGGCACCATCCAGGCGATTTTAGGGCAGCTCCTAGCTGCAACACAAGGTATGTCGCCAGGTACCGACGGTCACCGGCTGCACTCACGATACACTCATCTAGGTTCCACGGCAGCGCAAACAACGAGCACAGGACCAAGTACGCAACAATGTTGATTCCTGGCCTTTGTTAACACAACTTTCCATGGCAGCAGACGTCACAGCCATTATCGCAGCGCTCACAATGTTATCTCCCCAGCTCGCATCCACCCTCCAGAGCCAGCTCCCTTCAAACGTCACGGCTGACGCTTCCAATGCAGACCCGCTTTCGGACACGTACCGTCGGGCAAACCTGACGTTCACAGCTCGCGAGCGGCCATCTGGCTCGCCTGGTCGGGGCGAATTCAAATTGAAGCAGGTGCTCCAGCTTAACAAGCATGATTATGACCTTTTCCTCGTAAGTGGAAAGTCTGGTCTCACTAAATATGGCGTAAATTGATCTACCAAATACAGCGTACCGTTAAGGATGCTGTGTATGCTGCTCGTCTGGACCGAACTCAGATGATGAAGTCACAGGATCCAGAGCGGCTGAGTAGCGCTCGAGCCAAGGTGAGTATATAGAATTAAATGTTATCATACATTACGCTAACATAATTATCAGATCAAGAAAGCGCTTCCGGGACTTGTGGTATATGCAAACTGCAGGTTCCCGTACTGGCCAGTTGATGCTGGCCTGCTCGTCATCCTGAAAGCCTTCACCGAGGCACACAGGCGTCGGCTGGAGCTTCTGGCACAAGGAGAAGCGGCCAGAACAAATATCGTTGATGACAATTCAATGCCAGACGGATCCAACAATGCCAATACAACAACCTGCGCCAACGACGCCCCCACCGACTATGACGATGCACCCGCCCGTACTGAAGACGCCGATGCTGATACCAACTACGACAACAACGCCCACGACAATAGCGATCACACCGCTCACAGTAGTGATGACGATGATGTGGATGCGCACACGACTATGGCCTCCATCCACGAACGTGAGTATATGCGCTGTTGTCGGACATGCAGCTCATCATCTGTACCCTAGTCGATGAACTCGATCATGAGGAGACAGCACACTCTGATCAGGACTTACCAGGGGACGAAGAAATGGACGATATGCTTGACCCCCCTGCATATAATTCAGCCTCTTCGTCCATCAATCCCGTTCTCGGCCCTAACAAGGCTCCCGTCGCTGTCAACAAGTCCCAGCCCCGCAAGTCTTCTGCTACCGCTGCTGCTGCTGTTGCTTCTCCGGCTGAGAAGCGTGCACAGTCAACCGCCCCGACCACCGCAAAACCAGTCACGCCAGCCGATTTCACTTCAACTCGCCCCAATCGTTCGCGTCGTGAAAACAAGGCCGAGGCCATCTCAAGTCACGTATCTATTGCACCCTCCTCAAACGTCATTTCCACCTCCGCCGTTACTGCCCCTGCCACAACTACCATTTCCTATTCATCTACCACCAGTACCACTGTCCAAGCCCAGGCGTCAACGACCACTGGCCTACCACTCGAGCAAGCCAATACAGCACATTCCGCTTGGCTTCCCGCTTCGAAACGCCAGTCGATTCCCTCTGCATCTGCCCCTGACTCTGCCGACTCGCTTGTGCCAGCCACCAAGGGTAAGCGGGCTACACGCGTGACACCCCGAGGCAATAGCAACGAGCCTGCGTCTCCAGCCGATCCCCAGCCAGCCACAAAGCCTAAGCGCAAGGCTAAGGCTCCTATAGTCAAGGAAGCCGAGCCTGTACCTGATCCAGAGGTACTCGAGTTGTTCGACGCAGAGGCCGCCCCCCCGCCAACCAAGCCAACGCGCAAGCGTACCACAGCCGCTAAACAACCGGTATGCTTTTTACTGTCCTTCGGCCGGTGCAAAGTTGGCTAACAATCTATTATAGGCTAAGAACAAGGCGGCTTCCAAGACCCAATCCAAGTAGATAAGTGGTTTATGCGGTGTTGCGACTCTATTTTTTCTATTTTTTCTCCTTTTCTATTTGTGTGTGCGCGCATGATGTCTCTCGAGATTTATCTTGTTTCATGACATTTCGATAATCAATCCAAATCTTATCACAACAAGACATATACATAAGATTAGATATCAATAACAATCAGAGAGAATGCCACAAGGAAGGATAGGAGAAGAGCAGTGAGCGACGGACCGACCTGTAGAATGCTCTAAAACGTACTCTACCAAAGGTCGAGTAGTACCCAGTTGAATCCCATCCAAGTTCGGAGGCGAACTAGCGTACGTCAAAACAGCACGCCCAAGTACTACACCCGATTCGGTCTAGTATCGTAATAGTACGACCCCGTACTATAGTACCATGGTGTAGTACGGCGCAGTACTCTTGCGGACATTTGGTACTATGGGTAGTACGAGCCACGTTATTGGTCGGTACTCCCTGAGTTTTGTTGTCCGTTTCACCGGTACTTTCCTCGGCTCCGCTCATCATTTGCTCACTACTGGCGTGTAGTACCTGTCGTACTCAAACAGGTACTATTTTATGGTACAGGGGAAAGTACCCTGAATTGCTACAGTGGGCTCGTAGGAGACTCGAAGGCGAATGATTACCGATTTTTTTCTGTGACCCTGGGCGAGCGGTGTCTTCTCATACATTGGCACAAGGACAGACTGTTGAAGATAGACGAAGATCTCACGCTCTGATCTCGTTATGTTCCGTTATCTCAATCTACCTGCCGTGCGTATATGCGTCCTGTCAATTTACCAGTATATAAACGCTATCTGTACACCGTCGAATATCATCAGTATCAGAGAGTCATACGTACCCATTCGCTTCCCTGCACGCGCTAAGTCAATAGCTATTAAAGACTTTGGTCTTTAAGACAGACCGATGAACTTGTTCATAGATGCAGTTCATGGTTATCACCGGATTGAAAAGCATCCGGGCACACCTTGTGAAGGTATTTTATCGTGCACGAATTATAAGATGGTATAAGCTGATTAGCAGAATTATAATAGGCTTTGTCCCGGCAGACGTGATTTTCGATGAGTATGATAAATGCGATGACTGTGTGTGAACTTCAAGGGGACGATGTCCGCTCCACTCCGGATCCAGGAATAGTGATTTGGGATCAGGTAAGCGAATGGACACTTTGTGTTTGACTGCTGGCAAACTTGCTTCGCCAGAAAATCAACACCATCCTAGCTGAGAACCTGGCTGATGGTGCGAATGTTACGGTAAGCTCCTGTTTGCTTATTGAGTATGTTGCGATGACCCTCGGGCCACTGGCAGGTTGTTTTTGACGTGAGTTGACCAAGTAGTCCCCTGCAGAACGTGACATGATTGAAGGATGCACGCGAAAGGGGCCGAGTCGCAAGCTTAACACAGATCGAATATCTGGACTTCAGGAGGGCGTAGGCTCATCTGGCGGGCAGCGAGGGGTCGGTGGGCCTCAAGGGATGGTAGACGCGAAGCGCAGTAGAATCCAGGTTATTGTATAACTGTGCGCCATCCAAAACTCACCTCTTCTGCAGCTCTGTTCACGTCTAAGTAATGTGAAGCAAACCCCACTAAAGGGAGGAGTCGGGCCCATGGTATTTGCGAAAACATAAAAGTCAACCAGTATCGCTTAAACTCTATCAAGGATTATTGCTATCTCGAAGGTCTGTGTATCTGGTTATCAGACTACTACTACAATGCATCGTTGAAGGTATCAAATGTCCCAAAACCGTGACTCAGATCATGTGGTAAAGCAAACTTGGGGTTGGGGATTTGAACCATCCTCTTGTCCCCTGACGGTCACACAGAATATTAAGTGAATAGTGGCGCATTAAATAAATAAATAAATCAAACAGCGTGAGACAGCCTGAACTAAACGAACACAAGCTACACAAGCGCTCAACTCAAAGCGAATGGGCGGCATGCGGCCGTTAATCCGCCTTATCAACATTTCAAATTCTGACCCCTGGATCGATTTCGGCTCCGACCCAGAAGCGCCACTAAACGCGAGGGAAATGGAAGCATCGCATCTACTCCTGTCTCACGTGAAAGCGGGTTTTTTCCATCAGCCAGACGAGAAGTTGGTATTTAATGTTTGGGCGTCTGAGGGTGTAATTCCATTTTCCCCCTCCCCCCTCGCTCCGTGATTGACGGCCCGATACTTAGGCTCGATTTACAAGTGTAGGAGAGCCTGGACGTTGGTGCGGCAGATCGAAGTGTGAATCACCTCTTAGACTTCCTCATCCTGGTGGTGGTGTCCTAGTCGGGACTAAAATTGTGTCTGAGTAAATGTACTCTGGATAAGGGTGCCAATCACTCTCCCGTGGCTCTCCTAGTCAAATTCGTGATCTCCTAGTCTCAGTCACTTATGTATGATCTTCTCTTGATCTAGCTGGGCTCTCTCAGTGCGATTGCGTGCTCGGTGGCAGATTCATCCGATGATATAATAACTCCATCTAGAATGCCCGACAAGACACAAAATGACCGAAGGGCTATAAATACTTCTCGAGATCTAGACTTGGCCTGAACTTGTTCTCCATCCCGCTGCTCAATCCTTGTCACCTTGGCCTGCCTTAAACCCCCACCACATCCAATACTTGGACAAAATCTTCACCCCTCCCTCGTCGACTTTGACCAGTTCGTCAATACACATTCTGCAAACCTTCTTGGCTTCTTCCTCTCCCAATCCGTCCTCTGATAATAGACCTCCGAGCTGCCTCCATGCTATTTGCCAAGTTCGGCAAATCAACGATCCAACTTGTGCGACTGACGGATCTGGGTGCCACCCTCCTGTGGGCATCAAAATAATCTGAGAGTTCATAGGATGGATTCCGGAAGATGCTTGCGCCACGACTGCTGCCGGGATGCTGGACTCCCCCTTTTAGAGTAGATCGAATACTAAACTGAGTGATTGACGTACTTGTATTTCTCTCCTACCCGCCTCCACCAATCGCTTCCCGGCCTCATCCATTCCCCGACCCTATAAATGGCATCTAGGTCTATCCCTTGATTGGTAATAGCCGCTCGAACTAGGTTGATTCCATGGTATAGGTTGGGAACGGACTTGTAGGCGAGCGTCGTATAAGGGGGGTTGTCTACTTCGAACAAATAATTTTCGACTTCACAGACGGTCAACAGCCCGCCTGGACGAAGGACTCGGTGAAGATCGAACAAAAGTCGATCGTATTCTTTCACCTGTTGCATATGGTTGGTTGAACGATTTCAAGCGAAAAAGAACAGATACGGACCGCCAGTTGAACGTGTCTACACGAAACATAATCGAAACTATTATCCGGTTCAGCCACGCCTGCATAAAGATCATAAACCTCGAATGCGATATTTGGTCTCGGGATGTGTGCGGTAATCGGTGCAATGTCGACGGACGTGATATCACAGTGTGGAAACTCCGTAGCCATTTCCTGCGCCCTACAGAGGTTCCGAGGCGGACATTTTTATCAGCAAGAGGTAGCCGGGGTCAGGTCAATAAGCCAACAGGGCATGAGAACGGGGATAATAAAGTTCGAGTTTCAACACGGAAATCAATCGGGATCACGACAGGGCATCAGCGGAGGGAAGGGCGCAAGAAATCGTAACGTGACGAAGCGTCGTCGAAGATCATGATTTGAATTTGCCGGTAGATAGATGGCGAAAATAAGGTTCGATAGTTGGCCGGGATAATTAGGTGGACCAGCCGGGGAGAACACTCACCAAGCTCCGTCCAGTGTCCTAATGTCCAGTATCCTCGGTCTCGATCCATCCGCCCGAGGCCGCAGCACGTGTTGAACCGGACCGGTATAGTTACCATGAACCAGAGCCTTGAGAAACACGTGCTGCATTTGCTGCCGTCTGTTCTCGATTTGGTCGGCTGGATATGTGAACGGCAGGTTTTCATCCATGGGATACGTTGTACCGTATGCCTCCCGAAAATGATCTGTATAAATAAGCTTCAATAATACGAAAAAAATAGAAATACTCACCTGCGACATCGTCCGACGTCATAGTACTAGCCGTACGACCTGTGCTGGCACTCGATATAGTTTCCATATCCGAGTCAGAGTACGGCCCATGATGCATGTCCTCGTCATCATCTACGCCAGGTGTGACGAGGTACACAGTTCCCTCTGTTTCCTCATCGTAGTATTGGTGAGCCATGGCCTATTAGGAGCAAGGGAGTGGGGAGGTGGTGGTCGCGACATTTAACCTGGTTTGTTTAGCGCCAGATCGGCTCCAGTGTGACCGGACCGGGTTCCGGACTCCGGGCTCCTCTGCTGCCCCTAGATGAACCAGCTACGATACCGGGACGACAAGAAGGCGAGCTATTCCACAGGTTATAGTTCCCTGAATGTTTTCATCAAATCCACAACGCTTTTTGTTTCATTTTCACGCCTAGCGGCTCCGAATCAACAAAATGATATTTTGAATCAAAATCCCAAAAGCCTTCAGACTGAGCGATGGGTTTAGCTTCCCCATTGTTTGCAACTGAATGCTTTGGCTCCTAAAACATTCGCTTGAAGGGTTCTGATTTACTCCCATACTTCGATTGCGGAGCCAATTTAGTGAATTACGTTAATCATGTAGCTACGTATGTTGAGTCTGATCAACTAGCTTCTCCAAGCTACTTGAGCCAGCTTATCTTAAATATATGCTGATTACTGACACTATTGGTTTTTCTTAATTTGTACCACCTATGTCAGATTTGGGCGACGCTATGCAATTGGATAGGTCGTGCAATATCTATCTCGTGTATATTTATGTTGAAACCACCCGCTTCGCTTCCTGTAGTTAACGCTACCTACTGACATCTCGTTTCGGTTTAAACCCCCACCACATCCAGTACTTCGCGAGTGATGGAATACGCATTTCATCTCCCCTTGCAAACTCCTCCGTACACGCCCTGCTCACGTTTCTTGCCTCTTCTTCTTCCATCCCATTTTCAGCCATTACGCCCGCTAACTGCTTCCATGCAAGTTGCCATAGCCGACTGATAAGAGAGCCGACTTGTGCGACGGCAGGGTCCGGATGCCATCTTCCAGTAGGCATCAATACAACCTGAGAGTTCATGGGATAAATCCCTATAGACGCTTTTGCGACTCTATGCGCAGGAATTCTGCCCGCCAATAGTCACTTCCTCTTCGAAAAGAAATAAAACAATACCAACTGATACTTTTCTCCAACTCGTCTCCACCATTCGCTCCCAGGCCTCATCCATTGCCCGATGGAAAAAATAGCGTCGATATCGATCCCCTGGTTCCTGATCGCGTTGTGCATAAATGTGATTCCTCGACAGACTGATGGGAATTTTTCGACTGGCATTGTCGTATATGGCGGGTTGTCAACTTCAAATATACAGTTCTCAACCTCGGCTATACAAATCAAGCCCCCCGGTTTAAGCACACGATGAAGATCGAAAAGCAGCCGATCGTATTCTTTGACCTGAGAACTTGTTATGTTCAATACGAAAATCTAGCAGAGAATAGACGTACGGCAAGTTGAACATGTCGACAAGAGATATAGTCAAAGCTTTCGTCTTCCTCGGCCACTCCAGCATATAGGTCATATACTTCAAACGCAATGTTTGGTTTCGGGATGTGTGCAGTGATAGGTACGATGTCGACGGATGTTATATCACAGTGAGGAAACTCCGTAGCCATTTCTTGGGCCCTGCGATGATTAGCAGTCGCATGGATCAGCGGGAGCGGGCATCATTTCGGATCAAATCAAGACCATAGATGAGGGTGAATTGCCGAATGTATGCATTGACACGCGGATGTTCATGCGAGGACACCATACCAATTAGGCGGTGCTCCAAATATGGGAAATGACGCACTCACCATGTTCCACAACATGTCCTGATATCCAATATTCTTGGCCTTTTGCCATCTGATCGAGGCCTCAGGACGTATTTCACTGGACCTACATAATTTCCATGGAGAAGTGCTTTGAGCGCGGCATGCTGCATCTGATGACGTCGAAGTTCGATCTCATCGGCAGGATAGGTCAGCGGCAGGTTCTCGTCCATGGGGTAGACGCGACCATGCGCTTCACGAAAATATTCTGTCACGATTTACACCCTCACTTGAGCAAGAGTGTAGAAGAAGTGCTTGCCTCCGATCTCATCCGACGTAATTGTGCTCGCCGTCTGCGTAGTGCTCGCACTGGATATGGTCTCCATGTCCGAGTCAACATAGGAACCGGGATAGATATCTCCGTCATCCAGGCCAGGAGTAACGTGATACACCATACCCTCAGTCTCATCATCATAGTATGGACGAGCCATGTAGCCAATATAAAAAGGAGTGATAGCAAACAATGGGGTATGCCCGACACATATAAACCCGTCTAACTAGTTGCCAAACAAGCTTAAACATCATCGGCCCGGCATGTGATGATTTCTCTTTGTACTACAACTTGAGCCAAAGTACGTAAATCTAAACCCTACATTTGAAAAGCTTCCCCACCACTCGGTTTATGAATACCTGGATCCTTGAACACCCGGCCATTAATCCACCACATGCCCGAGTCTCGTGTTTCTCATGCTTTTCCCTCGGTGCAATGGAAGAATTAGGAAGCAGTCTAGTCCTAAGCTGGCTATACAGGTTCATGGGTGTCGAGTTTCCGTAGTTGGTTACACCCATTTCTAGGACATCTTGACTTTTACTTGACACTGATTTCAACTTCAGAGCGAGTTGTACATACACTTCGTGTCCCGAGTTCAGCACCGTCGCTTCCCTCTCGCATATGACATTTTGTTCGGGTTGTTAAAGACCAAAGTCTTTGATAGCTATTGCCTTAGCGCGTCGCGTGCAGGGAAGCGAATGGATACATAGAACGCTCTCTGATATTCAACGGTGTACTAGTACAGGTAGCGTTTATATACAGGTAAATTGACAGGACGCGTATATGCACAGCAAGTAGACTGAGACAATGGATCATCATGAGATCCGAGCGTGAGATCTTCGTCTATCTTCAACACGGGTTGACCCGCCAAGACATAATTATAATACCTAAGGTGCATAATCCATTTAAATTTCAATTTGACCGCTGGTCAAGATAATTGGGCCTCTTCTAACCGTGTAAAGAGGGGTGGTTGTGCTAAAACACCAAAGAGTCGATTTGACGCGTCCCATCAAATTAGCAATCGCATAAGGCCGTCTCCCTTCGGGTATCTCGGACACAACAAAGCACACAACTTATCATTTCAGTGTTCAATTCTTGATATGCGTTTTTTTGATGGTATTAGCAAGGGGGAAATGCGAGAGGCTGGTTGCGGTGGTTACTTCATTCGAACTAGCTAAGAATCAGATGATTGGACGGGCTTCTCGGGCATGGAACGCATCCAGCTCCTATGGATAGCGATTTGGCTTCAAGGTATCCAAAAAAAAACCGCATTCTTCCGGTGTATAAGTTCAAAGGATGTATCGGCGCTTAGCTGGTTTTACCTGTTCGTTACATACCAGCTGTGCCGAGGGGAGCGCCAGATCGTTCAATGGGGTAGCTACGAATCTCCTACCAACTTAGCTATACCCTTTTCAGTCCTTTGCATGCTCTAGAAGCAGAACGAGCCCATAAGTTAGAGGCTGAACAAACGAATTCGGCGACGTCCATTACGAGCTTGCCTATTTTTGGTCGACATGCAACCGCGTCTCAGATAGCTACGAGGTGATTGAATGCGTGTAATAGCCGCCCATGAAGATGACTCTGCTGAACTGCTGGAGAACACGTATCCCCGCATACACCTGCCCGAGATGAAATTTGGTGAAATATCCACGAATGTGGCCCCCGTTTATCTCACAGACCGTTACTCAACTGCCAACGCCAAAGTTCACGTAAACAGAAGTCTAGCTACATGAGCTTGCTATTCCATTGCTCCTGGCGGCTGCCTGAAACAACTTTCAGCCCGAAAGCGAATTCCGTACAAACAACAGTCTTGCATCCATAGTACACCCATTCTCCTCCGAAATACATGATGAAGAACTCGCTTTGGGTATATGCCAAGATTTAAAAAAAAACTTCCAGATGAACCGTGTGTACGTGCTATGAAAATAACTCTAAGCCACCCGTCTACTTTTTGGTATCCCGACCAGGCTTGAATCCCCACCACATCCAATACTTGACCACGGCTGGAATTTTCAGTTCATCCGCCTTGCCAGTTTCTTCAATACAAGCCTGACAAACTCGTTTCGCCTCTTCTTGCCCCAGCCCGCCCTCGGCAATGGCGCCTACGAGCTGCGTCCACGCGAGTTGCCACAGTCGACTGGTCAGAGAGCCTACTTTTGCCACGGCCGGATCGGGATGCCACCCCCCTGTAGGCATGAGAACAACCTGAGAATGTATGGGATGAATACCAGCAGAAGCTTGCGCAACCCGCTCCGCAGGAATGCTACCTCACTACTTAGCTATTCTTGAAACCTGAAAATGAACAAGCGACTCAACTTGTATTTGTCCCCCATCCGTTTCCACCATACACTCCCCGGTCTCATCCAGTCGCCGATATGATAGATAGCGTTGAGATCGACTCCCTGGTTCGTAATCGCATCGCGCATAAACTGGGTGCCTATACACGATTTTGGAAATGATTTGGTCGCAAATGTATTATACGGCGGGTGATCCACTTCAAACAAGTGGTTTTCAACTTCGGCAACGCAAAGTAAGCCACCGGGGCGCAAGACGCGATGGAGATCGAACAAGAGGCGGTCGTACTCTTTTACCTGAAACGCCCAGGATAAATATAATTAACTCGGGAGCCGGCCGCCGATCACAGCCAAAACAAACAGTGAACAAACTCACAGCCAATTGAACATGTCTACACGAAACGTAATCAAAGCTGTTGTCTTCTTCTGCTACGCCTTGGTACAAGTCGTATACCTCGAATGTGATATTTGGACGAGGGACATGTGCAGTGATGGGCACAATGTCAACGGATGTGATGTCACAGTGCGGAAACTCGGTAGCCATTTCTTGAGCCCTATGTCGCAGGAAAGGCGTAGATAGAAAGACAACCAGTAAGAAAGAACGATATCGAAATCGAACGCAGCATAAACTCACCAAGTCCCACAACACGTCCTGATATCCAGTATTCTCGGCCTGGTCCCGTCCGCACGAGGCCTAAGCACATGCTGAACCGGGCCAACATAGTTTCCATGCAACAGCGCCTTGAGCACGACATGCTGCATCTGGTGGCGCCTAAGCTCAATCTCGTCGGCCGGATACGTCAGAGGCAAGTTTTCGTCTAGCGGATACATGCGCCCGTGTGCCTCTCGAAAATACTCTGTCGCCGCCACAGTTTATTTTAATGCGACAACATGCAGAAATATGACACACCCGATATTTCGTCAGACGTAATCGTACTGGCGGTTCGTTGTGTACTAGCGCTTGAGATAGTATCCATATCCGAGTCACCATACGGCCCGTGATGCATATGCTCATCGTCATCGTCCACACCAGGCGTAACGCGATAGACGGTTCCCTCTGTCTCGTCGTCATAGTACTCGTGAGCCATCGAGAAAAAAGCGCGGGAGGCAGACAAGCCTGGAGTGGTGGTCGTTTCAATTTAAGACCCGTTTTACCCCGCGCAAGGGCCCAAACAGTCGAGTCCCGGATGATGATCGATCTGTGCTTCTTTCCCACGTGAACCTAAACTCTACAGCGGACAAGCTTTCCCGTGATTCGGTGACCGCAGTGCGCTAGGCTGAACGAGAGCTGTGTGGTGTGGGCGCGGAGATACAGACGAGAGATCGCCTTGGATAGTCATCCACGTTGAGTCATCGCGTCCTTCTAGCTGTCGCGCAATTTCATTCGGATGTGAGATGAGCCGAACACCATCCTACCCGATGCGTCCAAACCATATTACATATGCAAGAACCCCTGTACATACACTAGAATACAAAATGCTCTAAAACTAATAATAGGAAAAAACCCAGCAACCAAGCTCACTTTTTCGGATCCCGATCCGGCTTGAAGCCCCACCACATCCAATACTTGATCAGACTTCGGGCGCCCAGCCCCTCGGCCTCCACCCACTCGTCGACCGCGTCCTGACACACTCGGCCGACCTCCTCTTCACCCATCCCGCTTTCCGCCAACACGCCTACGACCTGCCGCCAGGACAGTTGACACAGCCGATTCGTCATCAACCCAACTTGCGCGAGTGCAGGATCCGCGTTCCACGTGCCCGTTGGCAGCAGCACGACCTGACATTGCATCGGATGAATACCCGTAGACGCTCGAGCGATCTGGTCCGGCGGGATTCTGTAAGTTTGTGCTCAGCCTCGTGCAAATAACCAAAGACAAAAGACGCAACTGGTACCGTTCTCCCGTACGTTTCCACCACTGGCTCCCAGGCCTCATCCAATCTCCAATCCGATGAATCGCCTCGAGGTCGACACCCTGGTTCGTGATTGCCTTGCGCATAAATTCGATGCCTCTGCATACGTGCGGAAAGGACTTGGTCGCGAGCGTGGTGTAGGGCGGTTGATCGACTTCGTACAGCCGATGTTCGATCTCACCAATACAGAGTAGCCCGCCCGGTCGAAGCACGCGATGGAGATCAAACAACAACCGGTCGTATTCTTTCATCTGCAGGCGGAATCAACGACCGTCAAAACCCGATTCGCAGTGACTCTGACCTTGGGGTTGATAGCAGAGAGACACTCACCGCTACTTGAACGGTCCGACACGAGATATAGTCAAAGCTCTCGTCTTCTTCGGCGAGTCCTTGGTATATGTCGTACACTTCAAAGACAACGTTGGGTCGAGGGACGTGTGCGGTAATGGGTACAATGTCGACGGATGTTATATCACAGTGAGGAAACTCGGTGGCCATTTCTTGTGCCCTGGTAGATCGAACGGTCAAAGTTGACAGGAAAACAACCGGCGAAAAATTAGCTGACGCTCCACCTATTACGATATAGACTCACCAAGTCCCACAGCATGTCCTGATATCGAGTATCCTTGGCCTGCGCCCATCCGCCCGCGGTCGGAGCACATGCTGGACTGGACCGACATAGTTGCCGCGAAGGAGCACCTTGAGTATATGGTGCCTCATTTGGTGGCGTCGTAGCTCGATCTCGTCGGCCGGAAAGGTCAAGGGCAAGTTTTCGTCCATGGGGTACATCAGACCGTGTGCCTCCCGAAAGTATTCTGTATGATATTCGTGGGACATATCACATAAAAAGAAAAGATACATACCGCCAATCTCGTCGGACCCGATCGTGCTGGCCGTGTTCCGGGTGCTCGCGCTCGAGAGGGTGTCCAGGTCGGAATCCGAGTACGGACCGTGGTGTACGTCGTCATCGCCTCCAGGGGTAACGAGGTACACTATGCCCTCGGTCTCGCTGTCATAGTACGGGTAAGCCATTGGACACCCATGATGCGCGTTGTGGTCGTCCTATTTAAGATGACCTTGTGCCACCCAAATAGAAACAAATACACATCTTCTTATTTCAGTTGTGTTTCGTAAATCGTAAACTCTAGATACCCGAACGTTATTTCTGCACTAGTACAACTACAACCCACTGCCGCAGGGTCCATAGATAGCTCAACCAGTCATATCGGCAGTTCCGGAGCGTACGGGTAGTTGGCCGTTGGTGACTGATGCTGAGGCTGAAACGGCTCTCGGCACTTGGTGGAGGCACGTCTCGCTCGTCACCCCGGAAACGTAAAGGAATTTAATGCAATTCGTGCCTCCACACATCAACTATCATGGGTTTTGTATATAGTATAACCTTGCCGCCGGTTGCGGCGGCTTTCAGAGTCTAACTAAGATCGCGCCTCCGATTCTTCCACGTAATCGAAAGACCAGGGCTAGTCCAACAAAGAGTGATATCATATCGGTGTTTAGTTGTTCGATAACCACCGGATGAAAAGCAAATATGCCTAGTCCCACGTAGAAGTAACTATCACTCACCATTTCACAATCGAGCCAACCCTACTCGTTCCTCGGGCGTCTCGCATCTCCAGCTCTCTCTGACATGCTGCACTCGTGGTCATGTCATAGCCTAAGAACTTTGTGTTTTGTGGGAGCAAGGGTCGAGCAGAACGCTGATACTTTATCAGAAACCGATAGTTGGCTAGGGAAGAGCGATAAGACTCGCGTGTCTACGCTTATCCGAGAGCACCTAGACGAGTTATTTATTCCCCTTGCCCACGCATGTACACCGAGTTTCAGAATACGTGCATGAGGAGCGGTCCATGAAAACCACTAGCATAGACTCAAGCACCACCAAACAAGATCGGCGTGTAAGCGAGGCCCTTCGCGCATCTTCGTTCGGTTACCTCGGAAACGAGCAGATAGATCAGACGTGCGTTTCTATATATGTATCCAATAAACATGAAACTAGAATACAAATGATATGAAATTACTTGGTATACCCAGTCACACCTGTCCTTACTCGGGATCCTGCTCGGGTTTGAACCCCCACCACATCCAGTACTTGGCGATACTTTTAATTTTATTTTCGTCTCCCTGGGCGAGCTCTTCAATACAGCTCCGGCTCACTCGTTTGGCTTCGTCTGCGTCCATTCCGTTTTCTACCAATGGGCCTTCGAGTTGTCGCCAGGTGAGTTGCCATAGTCGACTAATCAGCGACCCGACATGAGAAACAGCCGGATTGGGGTGCCATCCTCCTGTCGGCATCAAAAGAACATGAGATTTCATCGGGTGGATACCGGTCTCTGCTTTGGCTATTTGTTCAGGTGGAATTCTGTTATCTCATCTTATCAGTTCCTGTAGATTATACTTGCATGTCACGCACTGATATTTTTGTCCTGTCCGTCTCCACCACTCGCTGCCGGGCCTCATCCAGTCTCCGACATGATAAATCGCTTCGAGGTCCACACCCTGGTTTGTAATCGAATTCCGCACAATTCGGATCCCATGACACACGTTTGGAAACGACTTGAATGCGATGGTGGTATATGGCGGATTATCAACCTCGAATAAATAGTTTTCGACTTCGGCGATGCAAAGTAGACCGCCGGGGCGTAGCACTCGGTGGAGATCAAATAAGAGACGGTCGTATTCTTTTACCTATGTTGGTGATTTAGTTGCTTTCAATCGTATGCGATAGGAAAGGACTCACAGCTAATTGAATGTGTCGACATGAGATATAGTCAAAGCTATTGTCTTCCTCAGCCAGTCCAGCGTACAGGTCATACACCTCATATGTGATATTCGGCCTCGGCACGTGGGCTGTGATAGGAACAATGTCGACCGAAGTAATGTCGCAGTGCGGAAACTCTGTTGCCATCTCTTGCGCCCAGTCGTTTCATCGGCGGAGGGAGTACGGAGATAGGGCGATTGACGTCGGTGGAGCAAGGTAAAAATAAAACGTGGTCGGAACCCAAAACGAAAAGAGTGGAGCCATTAGATCGGGCATGGGACTTGTAGATCACAGCACTCACCACGTCCCACAACACGTTCTGATATCCAGTATCCTCGGCCTGCGCCCGTCCGCTCGGGGTTTGAGCACATCCTGAACAGGACCAACATAGTTTCCATGCAAGAGCGCCTTGAGCACGACGTGTTGCATCTGATGACGTTGTAGCTCAATTTCGTCGGCTGGATAAGTCAGCGGCAGGTTTTCGTCGGAGGGATACATTCGGCCATGCACCTCGCGAAAGTATTCTATCGACTCTCGGTCAAAGTTTCACAACAAAAGGATGGGACACATACCTCCTATATCGTCCGACGTGATTGTACTCGCCGTTCGTCGTGTGCTCGCACTGGAGATAGTATCCATGTCCGACTCACCATATGGCCCATGATGCATATCCCCATCGCCGTCTACTTCAGGCGTAACGAGATACACGATACCTTCTGTCTCGGGATCATAGTATCTGTGAGCCATAGTGAGCAAGACGTGAGTGTCCAGGGAGGCGTAGAAATTAAGCAGATATATAAAATGGTATAAAAAGCGTTAGAGTAAAGAAGGCGTGTGCAAGTGAAGTGATGGCGTACAGACGGTCCCGAAGGTCGCTATTTATGCGTACATATCGCTCCGAGTCATATTAGCATGGTAATCACTTTTTTTCAATTACTGACTCATTCTTCTAGCACTTTCAAGCATACATGAGCAGTTTCTACAGCGGGCGGTGGTCATCTACCCTTTAGACCCAGGCCTACATGGTAATATGTGGCTGGATGTGTTTCGTAGTGGCACATCGTGCTGGTTAGTGCTCGGAGTAGTCTCATGGTACACTCATAGTGAGTATATCAGGTACATCGTACTGTCATAGCCCTGTCATCTTTGTCTGAATGGAGCTACAGAATCAGGCACCGATAGCGCTCTTGTACTTACGTGTACCCACCAAACGAAATACGGATGTTCGATAGGGTTACCAAAAGGTGGATCCTATTCAAACTTCGTCATAGCAAGAGACTGTGGATTAGATGATCTCGATTTGATAGTTGATGATGTACCAAAATAGTATTGCCGTCTGCGGCTTGATACGGTATCTCGGGCACGCTGCGCTTCAATCGCACCATCGGATCGACTCGCTATCTCCCCAGAATAGGATAGTGTGTTTGTCCAATACTTTGCGAACCATCCGCATTAGCCCGGGTGACCGAGGTCTTGCCTTAGCTTAAATTTGAGGGTGCTTGTTTGCATGTATACATGTGTTGGAGTAACAGTTGAATGCATTCAAGTTACACCAAGTTCTGATGGTGTATAATGACGCAAGTCTGCCTTCGCTTGTATTCCTAGTTACTTGTGCTAATAGAGTGTGCCTGCGCCACCGATATCATCTCTGGTTGGGTGGGTGAGAATCCCCCTCCCCCCCCCCCATTGTATGCATACGTACACAGCACCTGGTCTTTACCTAGGGGATCGCTAGGACCCCATCACTAGTTATAATTCGGGTCCTGGTCGCTAGATTTGTATATTGTATGCTTAATTTAATCTGCGCTTTTATACAGTGCTGCTATAATCGGAATCAAGAAACGGCGCAGGAAACCCAATTCGGATATTTAATATGTGCAAAAGCGGCATTGCAAGAACGATAGAGTATGTTAAGTTTATTGTTACGATTAGGACGATAGTTAAGCTCGGATTTAGGTGGAGCATAGGTACCATCCTTTTTAGATGTGTCAACTGACTGCTTATAACTACAAATCGCATAGCCGTCATCATTCAGATGAGTGCACTCTACAAGGTTCTCGTAAGATCTTTAACAAACGTTGGCAAAGCCTTCGAAGGTCGAGTAAGTCGCCTCCGCAGTTGCAAGAGGCCATGACGAGTCATTCCGGTGATTTCTCGCGTATATACGTTTGCGCTCTCGAATCATCTCGATGCGCCAATTATTGTTCTCTCATTTTTGGGGGTTTATCCCTTTCTTGTGCGTTGTATTGGTTTCCATTTTATTCTCACGCTGCGCTTGGTTCATACTATTTTGTTTGTTCCTATTTACTGGCTGCGCCACTCAACCTCTGCACACTGACATGGCCAAATATTGAGAACATCTGCTCCAGCTCTCTCTGACATGCTACGCTCATAGTCATGTCTTAGCCTCGGAACGTTTTGTGTTTTGGGACCCAAGGGCCGAGCAAGACTCTGGATGATACATTATCAGAAACCGATAGTTGGCTAGGGAAGAGTGATAAGGCTCGCGTGTCTACGCTTATCCGAGACATCTAGACGAGTTATTTATTCTCCTTGCCCACGCATGTAGAACGAGTTTCAGAATACGTGCACGAGGAGCGGTGCATGAAAACCACTAGCATAGACTCAAGCACCACCAAACGAGATCGGCGTGTAAGCGAGGTTCTTGGCACATCTTCGTTCGGTTGCCTCGGAAACGAGCAGATAAACCAGACGTGCGTTTCTATATATGTATCCAATAAACATGCACTAAAATACAAATGATATGAAATTGCGTGGTATACCCAGTCACTCCTGTCCTCACTTGAGATCCTGTCCGGGTTTGAACCCCCACCACATCCAGTACTTGGCGATACTTTTAATCTTATTTTCGTCCGCTTTAGAAAACTCTTCGATACAGGTCTGGCTCACTCGTTTAGCTTCGTCTGCGTCCATTCCGTTTTCTGCCAATGCGCCTTCGAGTTGTCGCCATGCTAATTGCCAAAGTCGACTAATCAGCGACCCGACCTGAGCGACAGCTGGATCAGGATGCCACCCTCCTGTCGGCATTAACACGATTTGGGAATTCATGGGGTGGATACCCGTCGATGCTTTGGCTATTCGTTCTGGCGGAATCCTATTCATCTTGTCTTATCAGCCCAGGCCGACTCCACTTGGCCGGCACGTACTGATATTTTTGTCCTGTCCGTCTCCACCACTCGCTCCCCGGCCTCATCCAGTCTCCGACGTGATAGATTGCGTCGAGGTCCACGCCCTGGTTTGTAATTGAATTACGCATAAATCGAGTCCCTTGACACACGTTTGGAAACGACTTGAATGCGATGGTGGTATATGGTGGATGATCAACCTCGAATAAATAGTTTTCGACTTCGGCTATACAGAGTAGACCGCCGGGACGTAGAACTCGGTGGAGATCGAATAGAAGTCGGTCGTATTCTTTTACCTACATTTGCCTAAAAACTCTTGGTCGCAGACGATAAGGAAGGACTTACTGCCAATTGGACGTGCCGACACGAGATATAATCAAAGGACTCGTCTTCTTCGGCCACCCCAGCGTACAAATCATATACTTCAAAGGCGATATTAGGCCTTGGTACGTGAGTAGTGATAGGGACAATATCGACAGAAGTAATGTCGCAGTGCGGAAACTCTGTCGCCATCTCTTGCGCCCTGTCGTTTCATCGGCGGAGAGAGCAAGGTGGATCGGGCGATCGACGTCGGCGGAGAAAGATAAAAATAAAACGTGGTCGCAAGACAAAAAAGAGTGGGGTAATGAGATCGGGCTTGGGGCTTGTAGATCAAGCACTCACCAAGTCCCACAACACGTTCTGATATCCAATATCCGTGGCCTCCTGCCATCCGCTCGGGGTTTGAGCACATGCTGAACCGGACCGACATAGTTTCCATGCAAGAGCGCTTTGAGCACGACGTGTTGCATTTGGTGACGTCGTAGTTCGATTTCGTCGGCTGGATACGTCAGCGGCAGGTTTTCGTCCAAGGGATACATTCGGCCATGTGCCTCGCGAAAGTATTCTATCGACTCTTGGTTAAAATTTCACCATGATTGAATGGGACGCACATACCTCCTATCTCGTCCGATGTGATGGTGCTCGCCGTCCGTCGTGTGCTCGCACTGGAGATGGTATCCATGTCCGAGTCATAATACGGCCCATGATGCATGTCCTCATCGTCGTCTACTTGGGGCGTAACATGGTACACCATGCCTTCTGTCTCGGGATCATAGTACTTGTGAGCCATAGTGAACGAGTGGCATGAGCCCAGGCGGGCGGCGGTGGTCGCTCCATTTAAGCACGTCAGACTTGGCGCCGGCCAGGGTCCTATGATATCGGGATGCGTCTGTGCTTCCGCCACTCGCTGCCGACGACCACCCTGGTGCTTGGGATGTCGTCTCTCCAGCGCTCCGCCATGAACGCGCGGCTCTCCGGTCTACCCCGGCCTCAGCCTCCGCCGGTCCAGGCGCGTGCTCCGTGGGCGTTTCCAGAGGACACGCTACAGCATGGCGAAGAGGATGAGGATGAGGAAGAGGACGGATTGGGGGATTTACCGCCCGTGAGAATAGGGCAAGTGGACTCCACACTTGCCGACATTAATTAATCAAAGCGCGGTAGATCGACCCCGACCCCTGCGAGACGCACAGCCTCCAGACCCGCGCCAACCGAAGATTATTCGCCCATCTCAGCCTCTTCGTACTTGTCTCAGGCCGCTCAGGCGTCTGTACCGGATTCGGGTCTGGACGTAAGGATTTACTACACGCCACCGACTGCGGCTGGGCGAGAGGGTACGTTTGATCATGTATTTCTCGTCGCGCTCTCATCATTCACTCGATCTGTAGGCACAGTTTTGGTTTGCCATCACGGAGCGGGGTACTCGAGTCTCAGTTTTGCCTGTTTTGCCAAATCGGTCGGAGAACAAAGCGCAAGAGAGCTGGGCATCTTGATCTATGATGCAAGAGGACACGGTTCGTTGTCGCTTCTCTTATTCATGCTTCCCGCTCTGCTTTCCATCTTGACGGTTTATGACCTATGTAGGCAAGACGACCTCTGCCAACCAAACCGAAAACCTAGATCTCTCCGTCATTGCTTCCGACATGGTTAATCTGCTCAGTACGGTCTTTCCAGACCCGGCTTCCGCACCCTCGTTTGTAGTGAGTGATCCATTTGATTCGAATAGATATAACCTTTTGCTATTCCGTTATGCCATGTCACCAAAGAGGGGGTTTGGCGCCGTATTCCCGCTGCTTTTCCCTTCATCCGTTGAGCTATCCCACACGCTCTGGTTGCTACCACCCCACCTTTGAGAGTACGATCGTGATAGATTCCGATGGGACAACCCCTCGTTTAAACAACCTTGTTCTGTTTAAACCAAATATCTACGTCACACCGTTCATCCCCCCGTTTCGTTTCCGGCTCATTTCTTAATCATATCCCCCTGACTCGGTCAATTTCGGGCCGCCGCTCCTCCTCTTGAACATTCTCCCTCGATATCTTGGCGATGAATCATTCTTCATAATATGCATTCCAACTCCATCTCGACCCAAGATCTCATGACAGCCTATTTTGGGACCAGGATGAATACTTTGCCTTGATATTCCCATTACCCCTGTCCTCTTAATTGATACCTCCCCTTTTTCCAGCTCCTTGGCCACAGCATGGGCGGTACAGCCGTTGTACACGCCTGTCCGCAGCTTCAGCAGAAAGGATACCGCGTGGCGGGTGTTGCAGTCTTGGACGTGGTCGAAGGTGCGTCTGTTTGGTTTTTGTTTTGGAGCTTTTTCTTTTTTCTTGGGGGCCTCGATGAATAGTGGGGTCAGGCCTGTTGGTTTGGGCTGTAGAGGTTGGCACCGCTGATTCGAGTTGGCACTGTGGGCTCGAAGGTCTGGGGTGCGGTTGCACGCATGGTCTTATGTAACATTTGCTTACGTCAAACTTGTTCCTTGGCGCCCTCGTTTGTGCTTCTGCTCAACGTTGTTTTATGCCCGTGATCGCCGGAGTATCAGCTCCGGCTGACGCAATCTTAACTTGCTCTTCACCGCTCAAATGACTCGATTTCTTTGCACACTACTCAGCCTGTTCTATTATCAGGACGACAGCCTTTTTCTTTCTCATCAGAATTCACTTGAACCAACCTCTGCTCTAAATATGCTATCATCATAGTGGCTGCTTTTGTTCTGGGCGCAACCGTGTTTACCGCGCTCATATTACTATGCAACCCCCTTTCCGGCAGTTCCAATACCGGAGCCCCTGTTTTTTAATTTACCTTTGTTCTCATCTGGTGCACGTTTACGCTCTTTGCATTCACATGCCCGGAGTAATCTCGCTCTGTGATCCACCACACTCACGTTCACCACGTTCATCTGCCCCTTTTTCTCGCCACGTTTAGTGCCCCTGTTACCACGTTTTCATCTCGACCGATGCATTCCACTTTCTTCGGATTGCAAATCCGCCCTCGCTCTTGCTGATTCACCAACAACCACGTTTTTTATCCAGGTTCGGCGATGGAAGCGCTCCCACATATGCACAAACTTCTCGAATCGAGGCCAGACGGGTTCGGGTCGGTCGAAGAGGCTGTTGGGTGGCAGTAGGTGATCGTCCCTGGGTGTTTCTAGTCGAGTTCTAACCTTGTTTGTTGTTCGGTAGTTTAAAAAACAATACAATTCGAAACCCGACTTCTGCCCGTATATCGGTCCCTTCGCTCGTTGTTCCGGCCAAACCGGGGGAGAGTCCGGCATGGAAGTGGAGGACACCGCTCAAGGACACGAGTCCGTATTGGACTAGTCAGTTTTTTTTTCTACATGTTTCTCTTCTTTCGTATGTCTAAATCTTGTCACGCGAACAGGCTGGTTCAAGGGTCTCTCGGATTCGTTTTTGGCAGCGCGTACCGCTCGATTGCTTGTCCTCGCTGGTACAGATCGACTCGACAAGACGCTCATGATCGGTCAAATGCAAGGCAAATTCCAAATGGTGGTAGTACCTGATGTAGGGCATATGCTACACGAGGTGCGTCTCGTCATCCTACACTTTAGCCATTCGGTCTGTACGCCTCATTCGAGGATCAACGGGAAAGAGATTCAGACGTAGCATGTTTGGTATCTCCAAGGGCATTCTCTTTGAGGACGGGCTGGTAAACTTTTGATTTACGATCGAAAACGGCTCATGCCTGAGGCGTTTTCTATTTTGAGCGGGTGGCGACTATTGATTATTCATCGGCTTACGAGTTTATTCATTACTTGTAGGATAACCCGGAGCGGCTAGCCGAGATTATTGTCGAATTTTGGAGGCGCAACGAACGCGTGGTTGCGGGGATCAAAAAGGTGGGAGAGCTATAGAAGATTTGCGAGGCGTACCAAGTGTACTGTACGTATAGATTGAATTGAATTATGTTGGCTCTGAAGCGAGCTGCACAATTGAGGTACACATATCGCTCTAGAACAACTTGACACATATACAGCATGTAACAACCCTTGCTAGTGTTGCGATACCAAAGTTGCTAAACAAATGTCATATTACTGAAAGACAAGTACCCTAGGAGTCTTCTATCCGCTAAACCATTTATATCACTCTGGAACAAACACGATTGGCTTCCCAAAACTAGCAAGTACGCTATGCTCGCTCCATCTCATCTGCGTCAATCCCGCTTTGCTCGCACATGCCCCTAAATATCCCGCCGGCACGAGCATACAGCTCGGCTGGCGTCCCGAGCTCGACGATTCGGCCTTCATCCATCACCACCACACGGTCATAGTTGATGATCGTTCGCAGCCGGTCTAGGTTCCATAAGTAACGAGTAACGAAATAGCAATGGGCAAGGGTGAACGTACGAGCAATGCAAAGCAGTGTGCGATCCGCAAATTCGGTTTTGATCGTCGACTGAATTTTCGAGTCCGTTTCGAGGTCGACGCTGGCCGTGGCTATATACACATCATTAGACTATACCCAATAAAGTGACCCCAAACCTGGACTAACCTTCGTCGAGGACCAAGATCTTGGTCTGCTTAACAAGCGCACGCGCGAGCGAAAGAAGCGATCGCTGACCCACGCTCAAGTTTGCACCTTCGGCTGTGATAGGAGAGTCGAGGCCGAGCGGCGAGGTTGCTTGTTTCGATTCGTCTCCTAGTAGGTGTGATCGCCTGAGCGCGTCGTGTAGTGTGGCGTCGTCGTACTCGTTGAACGGGTCCATATTAGATCGAATCGTCCCTGCCAACGCGGGGTTATACGTCAAGTCTTTCATGCCATAGAATAGACATACCAGAAAAGATGCCGGCCTCCTGAGGAATGATCGCAATCTTCGAGCGAACGGAACTCAACCCCATCTCTCCGATGTCCAGGCCGTCGATCCGGATGGAACCAGACGTTAGCTCAACAATGCGGAACAAGGCAGCCATCAATGAGCTCTTTCCTGTTCGCGATCCAAAGTTCGACTCAGCAAGTGCAATGATTACCAAATGACCATTTTCACTCACCAGCCCCTGTCCGCCCAACCACGCCGATCTTTTCTCCACCACGCACACTGAGTGAGACGCCACGGAGAACAGGTGGGAGTCCGGCCCGATAGGACATAACAAGGTCTTGAAGTTCGATCGCCCCGGTAGCCGGCCACGTTTTCGGAGGCGTGTGCGAGGGCACGACGTAGGGTTTCTCTTGGGGTATATCGCCAGAGCTGGTATACTGAAGTACTACGGAAACTTCAGAATTGAACTCTAATGTAAATAGCTACCGACTTACGTCTTTCGACAGAGTTCATATAGTTTTCGACTGAACAGCAGTTAGCATGGCCCGGAGAAAGGGAACGTGCGACTAACCTTCAGCGGACTGCCTTGTCATGAAGCCTGCCACGCGATATTAAGCAGAGCTTCATTGTGATAATCAAACCCTAACATACCCATGATCTGCACGACTCCGGTCAAAGTGGACTTGTGGTACAATCAGCATCGAAACCTAAAGAGAGTGGAAAGCAAAAGTCTTACAAGAACTAAACCAATCTCCGCTGGAGAAACGCCGTTTACACCCACGACAGACATGATCGCCACAGCGAATACGAGAAGCGAACCCAGAAAGTCGAGTCGGATGGCAAGCCATCGTTGGTTGGCTGTATGCGCATCGTCAGCTCCTAACAGTTTTTGCACTATTGCAAACACCCACCGGTAGTGAGGGATAGCGCTCTATCTTCGAGGTCAATGTAGTACTTGTTCTCCCCCAAGAATCGGTCTACTGCTCCGTACGCCCTAATTGTTGCAATCCCAGTGAGAGACTCGGAAAAGTGAGAATACAGCAAACTACGAAGGCTAGCATCTGTATAACCGCAATTAGGACTAGCGCTTTCTAGAAAAGGGATTCGCATACCCAGTCGCTTCATTTCGCGGGCGCTTGCACGATAGAAGGCTGCAAAATACTGGTAGAGGACGAGGATTACAACAATAACGGCGACTTGAAGAAGCATATCAAGGTTAGCCGCTGTCAGACTATTCCATATTAGAACATACTAAAGTAGTACTCTAAGATCGTAATAACTATGACACCAGCCACTAGCATGCTAACGGTGAAGATGTCTAACGGCGTATTGGTGAGTACGGTATCGTCTGAGATTTGCATGCTACTCACACATCCGAATCGAATCGGAGAGCAAGTTATCGACAGCTACGATCACGGTGAGAACCACGCAGTTTCAAAAACGAAAGTGGCTTACTATCAATATCTTTCCCAAACACACCCAGGATTCGGCCGAGGGGCTGAGCAAAAAGGGTTAGAAACTAGGTCATGACGCAACAAGATATTCGTACCGTTGTGTCAAAGAACGACATCTGGGATAGCAGTGAGCAACTGTTTGTAACGTGGCGGTTGGTAGCTGATGGACTTACAGGAGCGTGAAACACTTGGTTCAATGTCTGACGGTGCAGGTGTTTTGATGATTCGTAGGTGAGGCAGCAGAGTGCGATACCCCTGTAAATGAAACCAGTCAGCCGAACGGGATATCAAGTAATGATAACAAACGAACATGATCAACGAGAATAACGCATAGCCTACACCAAGTGCTGCGTATCCCGCCATGTAAATACCTGGCGACTGATTGAAAGCGCTACATATCCCTTCGTTAGTACATCCTGGTGCATTGAATATTTTAATACGCACTCGTCTTGCCACCAAACAAGCCAGAAGTTGTTGAGGCCATAGCAACCTTGCGCCAAAAGAATGCATATAATGACAATTGGCATTATAAGCAGGCTGCTCCCAAATGAAAAGTACCGTCCATAAACTACGCCAAGATCAGCCTGTGTAAAGAACTAAGACATAAAGCTTACTGTTCCACTTGACAGAGCCTGTCGTGCGTTTTTCGGCTTGAATGAGCTTGCCCTCCAACTTGCCCGTCCCAGCACCCTTCTTGGTCGATATCTTCTCCATCTTTTCTCGTACGTCTTTCCCTTTGACACCTTCCTCCACGCTAGGCTCTTCCAGTTCTTGTTTGCGTGCTTCTCCGCCTCCAAACTCTTCGACTAGCCTCGCAAACGACCGCCCCGCTCGCATCAAATCCCCGTACGTGCCCTGTTCAGCGATTCGCCCTACTCCGCCGGCTTTCTCCTCGAGAACCGGGGACGATGGTTCGCCAGCCAACGTGACATGGTCTTCACCCCCGTCTTCCAATGCTTCAACTTTCTTCTCATCCTTCTCGTCGCCGTGACGAATTTCGTTGTTGCGTGCCAGTGTATAAACATAGTCGACAGAGGGAAGAAAGTGAAGCGCATGGGTCACGAGAAGGACGGTTTTGCCCCGGGCTTTGAGGTTATTGAGGATAGCGTTGTGGAAGAGAGCATTGCCCACATGAGCATCGACTAACACGAATAAATAATCAGAACTATGATTTTCTTCTGTGTAAAAATAGCCTTACCAGCACTCAGCGGGTCGTCAAGCAAGAACACTTCAGCGGAGTCGTCGTATAGCGCCCTTGCTATATTTACACGTCTAAATATCACGTCAGCGGTGTTTGAAGAACTGATGTGAGCAACACTTACTGCTTTTGCCCACCTGACAAATCTGCGAGGTATCGTCAGCTATATGCGCTCTGTTTCAGAGACCTTTTTACTCACTAATCCCCTTTTCGCCAATCTGTGTTAGAATGATTAGTACTGAGCGTCATCAAATCAGCGCAGAAGACTGACCTCGGTCAAGTCCCCGTCTGGAAGTAATTCCAAATCGACCTCAAGACTGGCATCTCGGATCGAAGCCCAGTAACGTTCCTCATCCCATGGGCGGCCGAAAACGACATTATCCCTCTGCAAAATCGTGTCACCAAAAGTAGACCATGCCCAGCAGAGAAATCTCACAAGAGTTGCGTTTTGAATCCAGGCTGATTGTGCACAGTACGCTGTCCGGCCGCCGAATACGACCTTTCCCTTCGTTTGAGGCATCTCCCCGAGCATACCGAGCAACAGAGACGATTTGCCTGATAATACAAATCGCGTCAGATTACTTCTTCGCGACGAGATTACGCCAAAAAGTCATACCACTTCCGACCGGTCCGACGATAGCGGTCAGACTACCTCTCGGAACAGAGAGGGAGACGTCTGTCAGACGGAAAGCGACCTCTTTTTTGCTGGTATTCTTCTCTGGATCGCCGTTCTTCTTCTCTGCCTTGCCCTTTGCGCCTTTTCCCTTTGCTCCTGGGACATTGTACCAGACGAACTCGGCACCCTTGACTACGACCGCGTCCGCCTGGTGGGGTTCAATCGCAATCTGGGTATCGATAGTTTCGGTCAAGAAGACGACGCGGAGACGACTAATGGCTACAACAAGAAAGGTGTCAGAAAGGCAGAAGCGTGCGAATCTAGAAGTTGCATACCATTCCTGGCATCAACAGCGCTGGACAATGCTCGAGGCAGGAACATGAGAGGCTGACTGTAGTGGCGCTTCCTTAGAACATAGGGCTAGTTCTGAAGCAGAAATAACGCACCGAAGCATCGAAAATAATCCCACCGACGGAAATATTATAGCCGGGTCCAGCCCCTTGTTGTGGGTGGCCGCATAAGTGACAAAACTAATCACGGCCGCCAAGGTCGGAATAGCAAACGCAACAGCTTGACTATTTCACCCATCAGCTTACGCTCATCCAGCTGAGTTAAAAGTAAACACACTTGGCAGCCTTGATAAACAGAACACCCCTAACACCAACCAACTCTTTCTTCCTAACATCTCCGAGACGTTTCTCAAATTGTGCTTCGTAAGCGCACACTTTGACGACTCGCATGCTTCCAAGTAGCTCCCGGAGCAACGACGCACGCTGGTCGGTGTATTGCATGGATCCCTTGCGCATCTTGAGTTGGTAGGACATGAGACCTTGTTGAATTGGAATTAGGAACGCGAAGAGGGAGAAGCCAGCAAGAGCCGCAGGACCAAGCTAGAGCCAAAATTAGCACTCGGATCACCAAAAATGAAATACGGGGGTCTGGAACGTACTTGGAGACAAAGTAGAATCAGGCAAATGGACTAGAAGTATACGTTTGATTACCCTGCCTATCCCTTTTCACTTGAAATTGAACACTCACGACTTGGATAGGGGCCGTCCAGATTGCATGGAACCACTGGGCACAGTAATCGATTCTGCTCACGTCGGTGCTGACGTGGTTCACGAGGTCATGATTGTCTTGACCGGGCCGGAAACGGAGGCCACGCGAGTAGAGCGAGGCAGTCAAAGCAGCACGAGCCGCAACTCCCGTTGTCCTATTCGTCAAATGAGTTAGTCTGTTTTATGGACGAAGAATGAAGCACGAACATAGACCTCCAGAAGAACTGGTGTGTGCAGACCGACGTACAAATTGTCAGGAGAGGAAGGCCGATTGCGAGCCCGATACCGTTGCCAATGTGAGGAACGTTTGGTCCGCCTCGACCTCGCTCTTGAGCAAATCTGATGATGGCCTGCAATAAACATCAATATTTAGATCAGGTAAAAGGGCGTCGAGCATACTTTGACGAGAAGGGGTGACATCAGTTGGCTGACGTCGCCAACCACCTTGTATAAACCTTATCGAGAAATTACATGAGTGGCGATCATAGCAAAGCGATCTACGTACCACCGAGCCAAAAATCCTTGCCAAGTGCGTCATTCAAAGCCCAGGCCAGACTCGGCCCTTCATCCTCTGGGTTTTTCGCCTTGCCCAGCCCAAACCAACTCCGTTTTCCCTTGGGGTTACTCTTAGCCTTTTCGACTCTCCTTGCCCAAGCCTCATCCAAAGCTTTGCTCAACGGAGCTGCCTCCTCCTCGGCCCTCACACGCCAAAGATCCGGCGCTTGGAGTGCACGCTGGTACCCAAGCGTCATCATCGGAGTCAGCCACGCGTAGGTTAGGACAGATACGAACGAAGCAGTAGCAAGAGGAGTAAGGGTAGCATCGTTCAGCGAGGATGGGGGCGGAGGAGGACGAGAGGATGGTATCCAGAGTTGATACCTGCGAGAAAAAACGCTGAGTAGTGTTCTAATCTCAACAGACAAGTGAACATACCAGTGCCTCCTGTACCGCTCGTTTGCATCCCCTTCATCCAGCTGGTGATTCATGTGGTTGGTGGACGGAGCATGATTGTCTTCTTTCTCTATTTAAGCAGCTATCAGTTGGCGTTTAACCGACGCTTGCACCACCGAAGGGAGCCCGAGCCATCCCCGAGGCCGAGAAATGAGACTTGATAGATTGCAGCCGGATACCACGTGATCATCGGCATCTCGACTTGCGGGCGTCTATAAATACAGCTGATCAGTTTCGCAAGTCCCGCATGGCGACGAGTCAGGAAGCCAGCCATGGTTCTAAATATGCTTATCATCGGAATCCGGTCACTATTATGAGTTGACTCGCGCAGAAAATCTGAATTGACGTCACGAAAGCTCGAGCCGATCTATTTTCATCATTCTAAAATGACCGTCTCGGTCAATTACTACCAAGGGCGATGACATGCGTATTTGGGAGTCGTGCTGCAAAATATACATTTATCTTAACGGTCGGGTGTGGGGTAGCCCTTCGGGGTGAAAGCTCTTAGGGGATCGGTGTGATCGGACCTAGTCGACCAGGACTGGTATCCAGGAGGCTCAACTTGAAAAATCGAGGCAGAAACCCGGCCCTTGCGGCCCCATACTATCACGGCCAAACTCAACCCGAACTACTATACGGACTCGGCAAACTCTCTTTTTCTTGAGCTTTAATATATCGCATCAATGCTATAGGTATCTGTGCGTGAGGAGCTAGATAGTCTTAGCTGTGGGAGATTGAGTGTGCTCGAGAAGTGAGTAGTCTAAAGTATGACTGACAAATTTCTGCCGTGAAAGCGAAAGCGCACCTCGAAAGGCTCCATAGCTATAAAGTACGAATCGACAACGTACCATACTTAGTTAAGACAAAAGGAGGAAATACTAAGCTAGCTCTACGGAAAAGTTTGAGCCAATCCATTTTCAGCCGCATACAGAAAACCGGCTCCCATGTTTTGATAGTTTATGCCCGCAGAGCGAGCGGCCACTCTCTTTCCTTCCCGATATATGCGTGGCAGACCTATATGCTGACCTTCTGCTTATTACGTGGCCATCCGTGCAACTGCCGTGGTACAAAATATTCACTCATATGCCCTCTCGGTTACTCTCTAACTATCATGACGACTAGCGGGAAATGTTGTATCCTAAGACAACAGTACTTGCCGATTGATTTCCAGTGCACAACGGACACAGGGTGAGAGCGCAAGATACCGAGCTCATTGCAGGAGCTACACGCCTCAGAGGGCCACTGTGGTTTACGACCAAGCGGCGCATAGCCTGAAACACCTGCTCTCTAACTCCTCCCTGCATTAGTGAAAGGCCTATAGTACTCAGAGTTTCGGAAGCACTATAGGGCCAAAGTTCCTACGGGCTGACATGGAGAGAGGTAGAATGCTGGTTTTTGATAAATGATGATTGATGGGGACTTTCGAACGCCGATAGTCTAGGCTCGATCCATGCCTCGAAATAATATCCAATCCAACAGCATAAGGCATGGTATCCCAGTTTTACCAACCGTATAAATGAATCCATTTTTGTTTTTTCTTGATTCTCCCTAATAAGTAAATTTTAAAGAGGTATCTTTAGCTGGTCACATCGATGGGATCCGATTGACAAACACATCACATTTACGTCTATGATAAAATGGCCCAGCATCGTGTGGGGGCTTCCCCACTACCACCACTACCACTAAATCCAAGTGCATTATTTCTCCCTCATCCAATCGTATCCTTCTCGCTGGTTAGAAAATGAGCAACCAAGGACCTTTGCCGATCCAGGTTAGTTGTATGCATTACGCGTCTCCCACAGGCTAACCTTCAGCACAGGCTGTCGAACCAGAGGCGGGGAATCCGCCCGCATCAATTCGTTATGTGATGATATACGTTCAAAAGGTTGGAATCTATGCTGAATATACTGCCACTTCCGCTGATTGCCAGTAGTTCAACACAAAGGACTTGGTTACCGGAACCAAAAAGGAGCGGTGCACAACCCCAATTGAAAAAAAGCAGGCTCGCCTTTGCATCCCCAACGCAACATTCTTGAGCGAGGTAGACAATTTGGAAGAACTCGCTCAAGCAACAAGATTTACTTACGTAGCAAATGATATTCTCAAAAGTGATATACATGAGCTTGGAGGCTGGGATTTAGTGGGGTATACTTTTAGAATTACGCCCAAGTCCGAATCGAAACCCAAGCCCCAGCTTGGCCATCAGAATTTTTGGGGACAAGAATTGGGGAGGCAATGGATAGCTTCCCGCAACGTCTAAACATGGAGCTAACCTAAACTAAGCTATTCTAAAGGTGGCGCCATTACAAAATGGAGCAATCAGGCATTAGTAAAAGGTCACGTCATCCAGACTTTAGAACCAATTAGTTTAGCTTAGCTTAGCTTTAGATCTTGCGGGAAGCCATCCAATATGATGATGACAACGACGAGTACGAAATCTCATCAGGAATATTTATAACGCCATCCAAAAGCACCTCTGGGGAAGTGGGAGAGCTGGTTATGGTTGTTAGGCTTTGGGGGAAAAAGCCTGAAGACCGGTTACTTCGATGAGTGTTTCTGATACTTCTACATATAGCTTCAATGTATCAGTAATGTAAATTATCCTCTGATTGACACAAAGGCGTGGATCGGGAAACATCATGTTCGCATGTAGCCATTCGCGCTTGTACGTTTGAACCCCGTTCGCGCTATACTTGCAGCCCTGAGCCCTCATTTTGTGAAGCGCTAGGGGGAACCGAGAATTTGCTTATTCTTATGAAATTTCTGTAGCATACAGAGATCTAACCACAGCAGGCTTGGAGCAGTTGCAAATCCATATGTCACTAAAGCCATTTTGTTAACGTATTTAAACTCGAATAATTCATTCTTATGGATTTAAATGAGATCTCAGACGCTAAATAACTGCAATTGAGACTATCTATTGAATCATAGCATCATTGCTTTCGTGCTTGAACTCTAGCACAGCCACCTATGTAGCTCCACTGGATAGCTTCCCGCAACGTCTAAATCGACGTCTAAGCTAAGCTAAGCGGTTCTATCGGTCAGTAGCGCCTGAGGCACAGCCACATGTACATATATACCCAATTAAGATATGCCGGCGGCAGAAGACGGCAGAATTTCACATGAGTGGAGCGAGCCTGATTTTTGAACCTTGACAAAATTCGTTCGAGTCGTTCAGCGTGGTGTGCGTGTCAGGCTGGCAGGTAGCACTCGGGGGTAGTTTCACAAAAAAATGCGATTGGCGCATGTACCAAACAAAACGCGCGGACAGGTCGCTCGATTGTCCAGGTTTGGTGTGGACCCTGACAGTCATGGCTGACAAAGCTCCACGGTTTGATTTTGAAATCCCTGGCTGTATGCTCACCTGTCCGCGCGTTTTGTTTGGTACATGCGCCAATCGCATTTTTTTGTGAAACTACCCCCGAGTGCTACCTGCCAGCCTGACACGCACACCACGCTGAACGACTCGAACGAATTTTGTCAAGGTTCAAAAATCAGGCTCGCTCCACTCATGTGAAATTCTGCCGTCTTCTGCCGCCGGCATATCTTAATTGGGTATATATGTACATGTGGCTGTGCCTCAGGCGCTACTGACCGATAGAACCGCTTAGCTTAGCTTAGACGTCGATTTAGACGTTGCGGGAAGCTATCCACTTCCGACCATCACGAGAGCCTGAGGTAGTGTAACTTGGAATGAGTAACCAGGGACCTATACCTATACAAGTAAGCTTATTACTATACCTAATAGCATCGTTTAAAATTCGGAACCAGGCTGTCGAACCCGACACAGGAAACCCACCTGTGCCATGTCGCTACGTTTTGATCCACATCGAAGAGGTTAGACACAAGAACAAATCATGCTACAGCACCGTTAAATTTTTGCAGATCAGCAGCCGCGAAATTTCGGGATCCCAGGCACTCAACGCGAATCGTTGTATGATTCCTATCGAGAAAAAGCAAATTCGGCTTTGCCTGTCCAACGCTCCATTCCTGAGCGAGATCGAAGATTTTAAGGAGCTCACGAAATCCAAGCCATTCATCCATTTGGTTAGGGATATACTGCAGCGCGAGATACACGACTTGCACGGTTGGGACATGGTTGGATATACATATAAAATCCAGCCTAACCCCAAGCCCAAGTCACACCGCCCATCGCCCGGAGACTTCTACGGCGCTGAGCCGGATGAGGAGGGGGAGTTGGCTATGGTCGTCAGAATTTGGGAGAAGGGCCCAAGCGACCAACTGTTCAAATAAGACACTCCCAGCGTAGCCTATGTTGAACCTATCTCTGTTCCAGCGGCGAAGTTCCGTATTGTTTAGTTAGGCTTAGCGTTGTGCCCGTGATAAACACACGTCATCAGGCATGTGATAGGATAACTTTAGAACCTATCAATATTATCCAGAGCTGCACCTCAATGTTATAAATCTGCTGAGGTGTTTGTGTGTGTGGGAGGGGGGGTTAGCTCGTCAGGGCTTAGCTAAGTTCACAAGTCGAGGTTTTGCAGACCTCATCGGATTGATTCGCCCGAATAAAACTAAAGGATTAACTGGGTGGCTTCCCGTAAGCTTTTTCCGCCAGTTTAGACCAGTCCTTAACCTGAATGTCTTGACTATACAATTCGGATGCTGCCTAAACCTGCGGTCCCACTGACTGCCCCATCGGATGCGAATCTAGGACCTCGCATAAGTTCAGTCGAAGCTTCCCAAACCTGTTCTAAACGGCTTAACGATTCATGTTCAATAGAGTCACATGAATCGGCTTACTGTCGGTCGAGTATCAGCGATGCTTCCTTCGCAGGCTACGTCCCATCGCGCCACATACTACTCTGGCCATCCGTCAAGAGTAGCCCTTTGATCAACTCTAATATACACTTACTTTACTTCCTAGATGGCACCTACTGATATATAGCATGGGAAATCGTTATCAAATATACACGAACTGAGTATTTGATCCCGCATATATTCATGTCGTCCAGCTCATTCTTCCTGACTCTCATGCATTTTGCGTCTTCTTGTTTATAATTCAGAGTCCGCAAAATACCACGAACTGAAAAATCATGAATCACCAAGTGGAAGTGTACTAAAGGCGAGGTGAAATTTTACTAGCCTAAACTTTCAGAGCAGGCGGTATATAGGATTTTCTTTAACAGTCGGTCATAGATCTGATGTGTCGCAACCACAGTATCTGTTTTGCTATGTTTCAGCGCGAGGAATGAGCTATTCCCGTGTCCACCATGCTGGTAATGTCAATAAAGGCATTCGCGTGCGAAGGCGAGAGAACAGCGGAGAACATAGCATTAGTCATCCAGTGCTGGAGAGGGGGTGAGAAAAATGCAAGCCGGGTGGTAGGAGAGCTCATCAAAGACAAGGTTCGAGCTTACGTTGCCGCTTGATGTGGAACCAGGCAATCAGGGGACGGGAGCGGAGAAGCTTAGAAACTGTCAGATCAGGTTTGGCCCTTGTTGGGGCCAAGCCCGACCTTTCTTAAACCCGTTCCCACGTTCTCAATAGATGCATCCAGCTCTTCCTCACCGAACCGACTTAAAATGTTGAGCCTGATCCGTCTCTGTTTCTTACCGTTACTTGCCAATGGCTCGCCCGTACTACGATGAAGAAACTGATGGCATGGTCTATCTTGTTACCCCAGGGGTAGATGACGACGAGGAGATGGACCAGTATGGTCCGTATGAGGACTCAGATATGGACACAATATCTAGTGCCAGCACTCGACGGACCTCTAGCACAATTGCATCTGATGAGATTGGCGGTATGTTTATCTCTCTATCTGCTTCGCTGCCGATAGTGAAGCAAAATGAGTCATGCAGAATATTTCCGACAAGCTTATGGTCGGATATACCCCATGGACGAAAACCTACCATTCACGTATCCGGCCGACGAGATTGAAACTAGACGACAACAGATGCAACACGTGGCTCTGAAGGCGCTCTTGCATGGGAACTATATTGGCCCCGTGCCCCATGTTCTGCGACCACGGCCAGACGGGAGGAGACCACGAATACTAGACATCAGGACTTGTGACGGAGCATGGTAATTGCGTTTTTTTGCCGGGATTGAAACAGTTCACCCTTCTAACACTTCTCGTCTTGCCTGCCTACTCGCGCACATCTGCGATCTGCATTCTTTTCCTATCCGATCCATATTCGCCGAACCAAGGGCGCAAGAAATGGCGACTGAGTTTCCACACTGCGACATCACATCTGTTGATATTGCTCCAATCGCAACCCACGCACCTCGGTCAAACATTGCCTTCGAAGTCTACGATCTCTATGCTGGTGTAGCTGAAGAGGACGAAAGCTTTGACTACATCTCGTGCCGGCATGTCCAGTTAGCCGTATGTAATCATATCTTGGTTCATGATAATCGCAGGATATTGACATTTCAAAAATTCTAGGTTAAAGAGTACGATCGGCTCCTCTTTGATCTCCATCGCGTCCTTCGTCCTGGTGGCCTTATCTCGATATGCGAAGTTGATAGTCGACTATACGAGGTGGACGGCCCCCCGTACACAACCCCCATTTCTACATGTTTACCCAACCTCGCCCGAGGGATTGACCTCATACGAAGGGGTATAGTAAACCAGGGGATAGACCTGGAGGCTATATATAGGGTAGGGGAATGGATGAGACCGGGAAGTGAGTGGTGGAAACGAGTTGGGGAAAAATATCAGTGAGTCTTTGTTGTCGTGTTCGAGTCTGATTATAGAGCCGACGAAAAACCGAGAAGGATTCCGGCGAACAGAGTTTCACAGGCAGCTTCAGGGATTCATCCAATCCATTCCCAAGTAGTCCTCTTGCCAGCGGGTTCATGGCACCCAGATCCCGGTGTCGCGCAAGTCGGTTCCTTACTGAGTCGTATGTGGCAACTAGCGTGGCGTCAGCTAGAAGGAATGCTGGCAGCAGATGGGCTAGGAGAGGACGAAGCCCAAAATTGAGCATGGCATGCATCGAAGATCTGCAGAGGGCAAACGAGCAGGGCATCAGAAGCTTAGGAAAATACTGGATTTGGTGGGGGTTCAAGCCAGGGGGAGATGGAAGGGAGGTAAAGCGGTATCAAGAAGCATTACCCGAATAGCTATCAAACAGGAGACTTTGAGCAGACGGGCTGAATAGAACCAAGATATAAAGCACACTGATTCTATAGACTCTTCTATATACCCAGAATAGAGCATATTGTCATATCCGTCGCATCTAGCTGCCACAGGTTCAATCGATTTAAGGAGTAACGAGGGGACTCAAAGCGGGGAAAGAACAAGTTGAACGGTCAGGCTCAGTGAATCGGTACTGAGGTCCATTCAGCCAAGCAGGGGGGGAAGGCGGACAATTCTCAGCCGAAGATCAAGAAACGGCTTTAGCTCAAGTGAGCAGAGAATCAAAACGAGCCATCTATAGGCTGCCGATGAACGCTTGTGAACAGTGGGAGAATAAACATACACGAGCTGCGGGGAGTTTGGAGAACCTTGCCCTCCGTCAATATTTTATAGGCTCGTTGTGGCTGATGGAAGAACGTTCTACACGCCCCAGCGGGGTGGAGCGACCTTTGATTTAGCATCTCGCGCCTACGCTTTGGCTAGTGGCGTTTCGAACTCGATTGGAGATAAGACAGAGTGTGAAACCCAGTCAATCGGGCACCAGCCATTCTCCATTGGTTGAAGTATTATCCGGAAGATGATACAAGCCCAGATCCATCATCACCCGCAGGCTGAAGAGTGTCCCTTGTTCCACTAGATATCATAATACCTTGCCGCTTGAGAGCGGGAGACAAAAATGGTGTGCTTGTTTTGGAAGTCAAAGCGATAAGGCCTGGAGTCAAATCACTGAGGATCAAATTCCCGCTTGCATCATGCGGAGAGATCGCATGTGTTAGGCGGTTGGCCCGCACATTGCAGGTGGCATATCCGTCTATTCAACATTATATGTGTGGGTATCCCACATCGTGTGTGTGGGCTGTCCGCAAATTCGGAACGATGCCCGCTTGTTATGGGTGGGCGGGCCACTCATAGTAAGTGATATTTGGATCATCCGTTCGTCGTGTGCGAGCCACCCACATCACACGTGTGGAATCTCCATGCAAGTGGTTCGGATTGGCCGCTTATGCTCATTGGGGCGCCCGATTCTCATTCGCAGCCAATTGTATATTTATTTGTAAATTATAATCCAAAAGTTAAAGCAACAGATAGTGTGATGCATGCCTTAGCCCTTATTGCGAGCATTCTGACGCGCCATTTTCTTTTGATTCGCCTACGTGTATTGTAAGAGTACATCCCATTCATTACTAGACACAACTTACTATCGAAGTCGGGCCTGGTCCAGGCGTTGCGTTCCTAACGGACTCTACTCGGTTTCGATCACTGCGTCGTTGAGAAGGTACCGAGGGGGACTCGGCTACTTGAGATTGATTTGCCGATGTATCCTAACACTTTATGTGATTAGTTAACCCCCGACTCAAAGAAAGACAATTACCTCCTGTGCCTTGAGCTTCTTGGCCTTCGTATTCTATGATAGGATCGTTTCAGTAAGCTCGGTAGCGACAGATTGATAAAGTACCGACTCTAGCTCCAGGGGCGTTCTTGTCCGGGTTGCCTCTACGCTTCCGAGCTGGGAGAGGAGGAGCGGGTGGAGTCATGCGATCGTTCTCGTCAGAATCGTTACCTTGAGCGTTAAATGGTGGCGAAGGTCCATCCTGCTGAGGTGACGATGCAGAGTTGGTCGGGGCTGACGGCTGAGAGTTTTGTTGAGCTTGTAAGTTTGCATTTGCTGGCGCTTCTCCTGGTAGAGATGCTTGACCAAAGGCGGACTCTGTGATGAATCGTTTGTATTAGGCGATAGTCTTGGAGTTACACAGAACTTACCTTCGCTTGCAATTTTCTTCTGCGCATTGCGATTCTGGTTGATCTGTGAGTTGAGATGACTGATGATATACGAGACAATGGGCCATTGGTCGTAATAACAGTGAAATATTGGCTCCTCGCCTAATACCTAGCATACCGTATACAAACCGTCAGAATAACCCATGATTGACTGGGATCCCCCAGTGACGTACCTTGAGTACCACCTTCATGACCATTGAGCGGGGCTGGTCGGAGAATCGAGTGGCGTAGATTAAATGCGCATCAGCGATTCGGCCAACAGTTGACTACCAGGATGCGTCAGCTAGTATCTCTTATCATGAAGCGGGACCTGTACTGACCAGATAATGGTTATGCAGCGCCGGAGAGCTCTTCAGTCCAACAGCCACTTGGATGTTGTATCCTCGGGGTTTCTCGGAGCGGCGATCTATCTTGCTGGAGTCCCGTCCAGGCTCACCCCATGGCTCAGGGATCAGAGCTAACCAACAACAAGGATAAAACCAACGCTCATGTTGTGAGCATAGCGCTTACATTATGGACAGCAATGTTAAGCGACTTACCAGTTTGGCCAGATTTAAGCAGCTCTGCAACGTCAATCAGCGTTGACATCAGGGACATCTGTGATGAGATGTAAAGTTACCTTCGTATTGGTCAGGGGCTGTTCGCTTGATCTCAGCCGCCCGGTGGCGAAGTGCGATGCTCATCGCTGCAACTTCAGCTTCTTCGAGCCTTTGAGGACGTTGATTCGACATGCCGGGGATTGCTGATGAGTGGAGGTGGGCGAGCGTGAGAGCAAGGACGGTCCAAAAGCCCATTTGTAACACCAGCATGGTCTGTGCGTTGAATGAATAATCAATCCTTGACCTCAGATTGGTTAATTCTCACTGTAATCAACCAAAATGGTCAAGTCAGATCCAACTGTAATGCTGTATACTATTCAAAATGATGCTATCACTTAAACCGTCTTTTTTAGGAGGTATGCCCCCATTGCAACATTGAATATGACAGGCGTACTGTCCGCAAACATATGCGTGACTTCCGTGCTGAGGCCATCGCATACGGCCTTCCAGCCCATGCAGTTCAAGGTGCGCAGTTTTACTCAATATATCCAATTGTATTGCAACCTATATGCGTTGATTGTGATATCTAGGTTCTTCTGTTGGCGCTCAGAAACGCACTCGTCGTTCTGCTGCCTTTCAAAATCATGTTTTGGACCCATCAGTCCCTCCTCAGAGTGCCGATGCAAACTACGCCCCTGAAAACACGACCCATCATCTTCTACCTCACAGCTCACCTACTCCCCCACCGCCTGCCTCTCCTTCTCTACCGGAACGATTGCATCGAACCCCGAGGGTTACTGTTGAGGATTGGCCCGATCCCGAAGCAGGATCGCTGGATTTTGATTACAACGGGCTAGAATTATCTCCTGAAGACGTCGATGTCGACCCAGACGATCTATACTCATGCCCCCATGATCCAGACGGCGGTAGTGAGGCAACTAGACAATTTTTGGATATGTCCGATGACACTTTCCAGGCCTTTCTTAGAGAAGATCTGGGCGACTTTATGGATGAGGAAATTCAAGCTATATGTGAGTTTTCATTCGCTGTATTTATGTCCAAGTCAATGATAATTAATATGTATTAAGTCAAACACCAACTAAAGCAAGAGGACATCGACATGATCCGTATGCTTGCAGCAAAACTTCGTGCCCACTTCCCTAGGTCAACTTACGAGGAACTGCGACAGGCTTTCTCAGACAAATTTACACTTCCTAGTGAGCAGGTTGCCTGGCGCCGGATCAAGGTACTTGCAGGTCTCCAGAGTCGGCTGTACGACTGTTGTATCAACTCTTGCTGCGCTTATCTTGGAAAATATCAAGACCACAGGACCTGCAAATTCTGCAAAGAGCCTCGGTATAGCGTATCTGGGAAGCCTCGCAAACGCTTTCGCTACATTCCTTTAATACCCCAGCTCCAAGCTTTATACCAAAGCCTTAGCATGATTGAGCGACTTCGGTACCGCGCCAACTATCAACACAGATCCGGTGTTATAGCTGATGTATTTGATTGTCACCACTACCGCGCTCTGTGCCGAAAACACGTTCATCCTGACCATCAATATAAATTCTTTAGTGATCCTCACGACCTAGCCCTTGGACTTTCACTAGATGGAGTCACACTATTCAAACGTCGCCGCAAATGCAATTCAACTGCCTGGCCACTGATAATTGTTCTATACAATCTTCATCCCTCCATACGAACCCATCTAGAGAACATCATATGCGTAGGTGTTATACCTGGTCCAAAACAGTACAAAGATCTCAACTCATTCTTGTTTCCACTACTTGAGGAGCTGCTGGATCTCGAATCTGGGGTCGAAACTGTGGACTCTTCAATTGCTGGGCCAAGTCGACGATTTCTGCTTCGAGCATTCTTAATCCTTGCATTTGGCGATATCCCAGCAATTACCAAGCTCCTGGGTATAAGGGGTACCAACGCTCTTTGTCCCTGTCGAGCTTGCGACATCTGGGGCATCAAGGACGATAATCCAAAGTCCAATGCATATTATGTCCCTTTATCACATCCGGGCGGTGAATTCTTCTGGGACGCATCAGATCTCCCAATGCGAACTACCTCCTCGTTCTCTACTCGACTGGCTGAAATGGATAACCAAACAACTCTTGTTGCTCGAGACCGCCTTGGCCAAAAGTATGGCCTTAATTCAGAGTGTATGCTGCAATCGCTGCGTTCAATTGATCTCACGAAATGTTTTCCCTACGATTTCATGCATCTTATCTACGAGAATCTTGTCCCAAATCTCATAGCCCATTGGACTGGAACCTTCAAGGAGCTAGACCAGGGCCGAGAACACTACAAAATTAGTGAGGCAGCATGGAAAGCGATTGGGGAGGAAACTGCGGCTGCAACGCGGACACTTCCGGCAAGGTTTGTGCGTGCAATGCCAGATATAGCGGCAGATCCTAGTCTGTACAAAGCGGAGAGCTATGGCTTTTGGGTACAATATCTTGCCCCAATTGTACTTGAAGGGCGATTATCGCAGAAGTACTACGAACATCTACTTGATCTTCGTGATATTATTGCAACCTGCTTACAGTTTGAGCTTTCCAACGCTGAAATCAGCACCCTCGACATCAAAATTCAGCGCTGGGTGGCGGACTACGAAGCGTGAGTTCATTTAGTTTCAAAAAAAGTCCTTGTCTAACCAATATTGAATATTTAGATATTACTACCAGTACAAAGAGAGTCGGCTGTCTGCATGTCCATTGACCATACATGCCTTGCTTCACATTCCGTTTTACATTCGGCATGTTGCTCCTGTGTGGGCCTCATGGACGTTTGTCATGGAACGGTTTTGTGGATACCTGATTCTTGCCGTCACTAATCGAGTCGATCCATTCCCCTGCATCGACAACTTTGCGGAACAACGTGCCCAGCTGCGGGCGATCTCTCAGATCTACGATATCCCGATAGGACGCCCCTCTGACCGTCGGAAAATCACTACAACAGCTGGTGATGTCGAGATAACAAGCTGGGAGAAAGTATATGATGAATGTGAGCACGCAGAACCCAAGCAAACTAAAGTAGCTTGATGTAAAGTTTTAACTAGTTCCAGCCTCGATACTTGGCCGCCCGGTCCAAAGATCCTTTCCTGTCAATGTTCAGCTTGAAAACCAAATAATCGATTATTTTGGACCAATTTTCAACCCCCATAGATCCCCTCGGCCTCGCCGATCTGTTGGGGAAATCAAAGCCTTAATCGATTTTGACTCATTGACAAGATACGGGCGAGTCAGGATTGCTGGTGGGGGAGATTGCTTTCGTACTGCAAACGGAGACTATCTTCAGCGGGATAATTCTTTTGTTCGAGTGAGTTAAGCTAACTACTTCGCAATAAGCCTACTAACATCACATGAAATCGAGTATGTGCTATTTCCAGACGCAAATGCGAGGTTTACCCGTCAAGATGACGAGCCGGTTCAACAAATTCAATACGGCCAAATTCAAGACATATTTTACGTTGAGCTAAGGGAGCACGGAGAGCCCGATATCGACCGCAAGTTCCTGTTGGCACGCATATTGCCATGCGACATTGAGCGCCTTGGCGACGCAACCGAAGAGCTAGTAAAGTACAAGCGCATGAAGCGATTCCAAACAGTTGTTCATTTGAACACCGTCGAAGCGGTTGTTGGTCGAGTTAAGCGACACGACACTTGGTTCATTGTCGATCAAAGCAAGGGAGCGGTTCGGACATTATTTACCGACGATAGCGCACCAACTCAGGATGACGAATAGTTGCATCACAGGTTGAATTCTTGCATTGCATTTATGCACACCCCACCCGCTGTATCTACCATAAGTGTTGTCTTCCTATACAAAACTCCGCGATCATCTTGGTCAACTCTTATCTTAGTCTATCTATTTGCATCGACCCAGCAATACTTCTGAGGCATTGAAATATGTTTGACACAATCCATATATCCATTTAACAACGTTAGATGCGACAAGTTGCGCATTTTAGGTATAGATTTGATTATCACGTCCCGCTCCTACGATGCGGGACCTCCGCTTTTCGGTAGTCGCCATGACCTGTTCAAAATCTCAAAGTCCCTCAAAGCGGGACACCCGCTATAGGTGTGGGCTACCCACTCTACAAAGTGGGTCACCCGGGCACAACCGGGTATCCCGGTCGGGAAAAGCGGGGCGCTAATCCACAGTGAAATCTGGCCGATTCACGGGACCAATCGAGCCAGTAGAGAATGCTTAAGTCCCGCAATGGTGTGCGTACATTGACATATCACGCGATCGGCGCAGTTACATTTTCTCAGTTTCAAATTCGGACTCCAAAACCTGGAGCCCGCTCAATAACGGTCGCCGCGATGGCATCACAGCCCCGGGGCGGACCGGTTCAATTATTAGTGGCCATCCATAGCTCTTGAGCCATCTTTGGGATAAACGTCCTAACTTATAGCGATCTTGCCGCCAGGAAGCGCTCAGTGAATCACGGTCGCGTTAATGGACGCTTCCGACCTGTTACGCAAACCGCTCTTGCGTCTATATACCAGCCGGCTCGCTTCGGTTATGTCTACTATTTCACCCTGATGATCAGGCCAGCGTATATACGTAGCTCTCTCATGATCAAGGCTCTGCCCACTGGAACCCCCCTACCAGTCTATGAGCGCTGAATACGCCCCCAACCTGGCGTATCAGTTAGAGCATTATTCTGCATTGATGATGGATTTCGCCGATATGGCACATCAGGTAGCTGTTGTTCCGAAGGTAAGCTACCTGACATCGATTAGCATTTGGTACCTAAACTTGTATTTGACTATAGGTGTCCAAACCTAGCTCCAGAAGGCAAGGGGCATTCGCATGTCGCTATGTCCTAATACACTGGAAAGACGTAAGTTTATAACGCTATTTCCCAATTATGATTCACAACTCGTTCTAGTTTGACTGGGACAAAATTGACCATGACAAGCTGAACATACCCGCAGAGTCAGTGATTCCTATTGAAGAAGAACAAGTCTATTTCTGCTTGCTCAATTCCAAACGAATGAGCGAATGCCACAACGTGCGGGAGATTATTCAAGCGGGACACATTTTCCATGTCGCAAAGCGTATCCTAAACCGAGACATACATAATCTCCAGGGGTGGGATCTGGTTGGCTACCGGGTACAGTCCAATCAGCCGCAGGAGGCATTCATAGTGGCGAGGATTTGGGGACGAAAACGGGATGAGCAATTATTTGTATCTTGAACTACTGTGGACATTATAAATATAATGTAAAATTAAATTCTGGATTTAGGTTGATTAGAAGGATGTCGTCTGGCTTGTAAGACTTGACAAACGAATGATGTTGGATGTATGCGCCACGTATGTGCGCATGCTTTTTCGGACATCCTAACACGCGCACCGTGAAGGATTCGATAGCATTCACGAAAAGTGTTGTCCAGAATCCACGGTTGATGCGAGTCCATCGCTCAGAATTAATTTGGATTGTCTGGAGCATGCATGAATAGCTCTGGAGTGCGGGAGCGCCTTGCTGGACAGTATTGTATACATGACTAAACATTTGGCCTAGCTAGGGGATGCGGGATGGGAAAAAGCTCGCTACATGTGCCGATAGGCGATGCTATAAGACAATGGCCGGGCATATCATAAATGTCGGTATGCGCCCCGAAACCCACTACTAGCCTAGCAGCATCGATTGCGAATCGGCAGGGGTTCGGCCTGCAATTCCCCATAACGTAATTGACGATGAGATCGACATCATAGGCTATTTCACACACGTAGACTCCTAATACAACTATCCCTTCAGCAAATCTATCAAATACAAATCCCTAGTAATCCATAATAATGCACAAAATTATGCTTGTATAGACGCAGCCCAAGAACGAAAAACGGCTGCGCATACAAGAACGTGTATATGTGAGTATACAAGAGGAACGAAGGTGTTTACGCGATGACACAGTAGTATCCCTTGCTGTCAGCCTTCTCCTCATCGACAGGGACGCCGGATTGGATCTCGATGTAGGCGACGGAGTCCATGATGCAAGAGTGAATGTGAAGTGTGTGGAATGCGGTTGCAGGAGGAGCGGCCTGAGGATACCGATGGTGGTGGACAGTTGCCGTCGGTTTTTATAATCGACACAACAATACAGAATCGAAAATGCTGAGTGCAAGTGCTAGGTTCGAGGTATCATTGTTCATCCGCTAGGCTCCTTTGTGAAAAGGGAAGGTGGCAAATAAGCGCGCCGACTGGCGGCTTGATTGTCTAGGCCCTGTGTATTTGGTACCGGCGGCACTATCATGGCGGCACAATGGTGGCACAATGAACCGGCGATGCTGCCATCTTGGGTACCTGATCGGTGTCCTCAAATCATCGTGACCGGATGCATTTCTCGGTGACATCACATGACTCGGGTGTGTTTTGTTATGCGCGCCATATGCATTTTGCCCAGCAGGAACAAGGATGTGGGGGGTCATACGGCATAGCCGGCGGAGGCGTAGGACTGGTACGAAGCGAGGGACGAGGGCCGACAAGGCGGACAGGTCACGTGAGACGCGCGCAAAAATACGGACCTGCGCCCAACCACGATATCATCATGGCGGCGCCCGTCAGCTCGCGTCGGGTTTCGTTCCGCCCGCCACCCCCGTCAGGCATCATGGACAGTTTGCTCATCTGTACCCTCCCACCTGCGAGTCGCTCTCGCCGTCGGGAGCCGGCCAGGCATGCGTCGCCGCCTACGGCGGCGCCTACGTTCCCCGGACCTGCCTGTAGCTGAGCCGACCGTCAAGTCGTGCACATATACCCTAAGACCTAGAGCGTCGGCCTACCGAGCTCAGTATGTGCGCTACGTGCAGTTCTGACGCTAGGTCTTTCACCTGCAGCACCTCAGCCCGTGAGTGTGGGAACGATTGTAAAAGTGCTTTTGCGAAGTGGCCGATTTAGATTGAGCGTGGTGTCAGGTTTGCTACAGCCTGCTTCCCCCAAGATATGAGACGTCCAATCATACTTTACTGCCGGGACACGTAAATTAAAACGTGAGCAACTAGGCAGTCGCATATGTTACCTTGGATTTGTTAGTTGTTATGTACTCTATCTGTTGGAAATTGGGTGCACGTGAGCGCTTACGGCGCATACATGTGGCTTGCTATACAGTACCAAGCGGGATTTATACCGGTGTAAAATTTTCTTGTACCCTACCCCCTCTTGTTCTTATCCATACTATTTGCTCGGATTCGTGTAACCTGTAAAACTATCAGTAGCCATAGATGAAAACGAGAGACTATCCCGATAATGAATGGTGACAGATCGCAACAGGTGGAACATATTTTTGAATAGGTGCGAGTTGGTTGGAAATATGTAGGATAACCTACCTCTGCTACCACGCAACTCATAATCTGGCGCAACTGGACTGGTGTTATTGCAGTTTGCAAAACGGTTCGGAGTAAGCGCTCGGCTGCAAGCCTGAGGGAAAAAAACGGCTGGCGGTAAGCGAGGTATATCTCCACCAATAGAGCGTATTACGCTTACCGGAGAGCATTTTCGTACTCGCATAGCTTGTGCGAGCATTTCTATGTACATATGTCCGCGTAAAAATAGAATATGAAAATCTAGCCCTTTAGCGGTGTGTCGCCAACAGCGACCGCTGTAGGCATTCCAAACACTCAGAACCGAGCGTAGAGGCACAAATTGGACTAGAGGTGAAGTGGACAGAAGTAGAGGGTATAGGAAGACCGCCTTCGTACCACAATCGCTCGGTCTGCGGCACGTCACTCGCTCACCCTCCAGAAATGTGCCTAGATGAAAACATCCAGCCCTCAAAAACTTACCCACATGCTAAAATGTACTGAAATACTATTGATAGCCATTTTGAAGACTCCAGCTCACGCACAGCGATCGCTGTTGGCCGTACACCGCTGAAGGGCTAGATTTTCATATTCTATTTTTACGCGGACATATGTACATAGAAATGCTCGCACAAGCTATGCGAGTACTAAAATGCTCTCCAGTAAGCGTAATACGCTCTATTGGTGGAGATATACCTCGCTTACCGCCAGCCGTTTTTTTCCCTCAGGCTTGCAGCCGAGCGCTTACTCCGAACCGTTTTGCAAACCGCAATAAATCGATCTAGGTAGTTCAAACGTGTCTACTGAAATTATTATTGGCTCATTAGAAGAGTCTAGGTCTTGATTTGTTCGCTCTGAGCTCGAAAGATATATGTATATGAGAGCTTTGTTGCTGTTGTGCAGGCGCAAGTTTTTCCCCCGCTTACCCGATTGACTTAATTTAAGTTGGAAAACTTACCTCTATCTCACAAATTTCACTGAAATACATTAATATGACAATGATTCTGATCAAAAGCCGTGAATACCAGCCACTTCAGTGCTAGTATCTGGCCTAATACATGTTCGTCAGCGAGAACACGAGCGTGAATTTGGCTATACTTCTAAGGTCCTGCATAACACAACCTCCGTAAATGCAGCTCTTATTTCACGTAATCCATTAAATACAGGTCCAGTATACTCCACAGATCCACAATGTAGAAGCATGGCCTAAGAACGAAAAAGGGCGCGCATGCAAGAATGTATATATCCTGGCCAAAGGATGAACGAAAAGATTTATGCAATAATGCAGTAGTATCCCTTGCTGTCAGCCTTCTCCTCGTTGACAGGAACGTCAACCGGGATCTCGATGTAGGCGACGGAGTCCATAAGTAAGTGCAAGGGCGAATGCAAAATTTGTAGAAAAATACGACCACAGGAAGAGTACCTGAGAATGCTGAACTTGCGGCCTCTCGTATTGAGTCTTATACGTCGGGCACGAATCCGAGTGACCTAGAGCTACAAAAGCTAGGGAATTCAAGTTATCATACTACTTCCCAATCATGTAGCACGAACAAAAGGTGGCAAACGAGCGTCCAAAGCTAATGAATGAAATTTCTGACATCTGAATGCTACTTGGCGGTGACATGGCGAAAAACTTGCCACAGTGGCACAATGAGCCAACGATTTAGACGCATGAAACTTTAATTTGGCGTTCTGGTATCATGAGCACAGCTGGATACACGAAAAGGACAGCCGGAGCTCCGAGGCGCCCCAGATTTGGCGGGTGGCACCAGTGCTCATAAACTAGCAAGCGCCCTTTCGATCAGTGCTCGATAGCGTTACTCACGCGCCCCAGTTGTACTTACAGATCCCGATGGTTCCCGATAAAAAAAGGCGCAGTCCAAGGCGGCTATTGAGGTTCCGGAGTTTCGTGAGCATGTATGTTTGTCACTGATTCAGAACGTGCGGCTGCTAGACTGACGCAGAGTTTAGTTATTCAGGAGTAGATGAACAGCGACACTTGGATAGATAATTACAATAGTATCCACTCGTCGAATCCATCAAATCCAGGGACCTGTCGGGAATTGTAAGAGTCCATGGCACCGGTCGTGTTGGCTATCCTATTCTGGACCACTAGATTCAACTCTTGTTTATTCAAACGCTGTAGCATATGCATGCTGATGACTTCATACAAATATTCGGTTTTGAGATTCCAAATCATCATTATTAACGTGAAAATTTCAGGAGCAATGTTCATCAATATCCATTAAATCGCGTTGCCAAGTATCTCCAGGCCTTAACTCAAACAATAGGTGACGCGACGAGTTCCGACATACGATCGGTTCCGTCCTGTTGGGCACTCATTCATATAAATGATGTAAGATTGATATAATGTACCTTCACAGACACACCTTTCGATATCGGCTGGCACTAAATCGAGATTTTACCAGCCGAGTCGGTAATTCCAATCGTGGAAAAGCAAATCACAGTTTGCTCGCTGTGAGTAAAGTGTGTTCGTGATAATAATGATATGGACACGACCGCCAAGGTCGGATAGTTTGTTGCACTTACAAAGCATGTCCCTTGACACGCGCACAGATGGATCTACCTCGTAGCAAATATTTCCATTGAACAAATATACAAAATACAATCAATCCCTAGCAGTCCGCATTAATCTACAAAACTATGCTCGCATAGACACAGCCCAAGAACGAAAAATGGCTGTGCATACAAGGATGTATATATCCGAGTGTATAAAGAACGAAGGTTTTATGCGATGACGCAGTAGTAGCCCTTGCTGTCAGCCTTCTCCTCGTTGACGGGAACGTCAGCCGGGATCTCGGTGTAGGCGACGGAGTCCATGAGTAAGTACAGGAGTAGATATGTGGTGTGTAGAATACGACCGTAGGACAGGCGACCCGGGGATATTGAAGTTGAGAGAGCCCTCCTCGAGTTTTTGTGATCGATACAACAATACCGACTAAGAACACATTGTGCACGGTCATCCGATTCGAGGGATCATTCAACTACCTAGCTCCTTTGTGAAAAAGGAAGCTGCCAAACAAGCACGCAAAGTGAGTAAGCTAATTGTCTAGGTCCGTGTGTTTGGTAACCCCGGGTTGACAAGAGAACGTGCCACAGTGAACTGGCACCTCAGAGATCCTGGGTGCCTGGGTGCGTGTCCTGGTATCATCACGCCGAGATATGAAAGTCAAGGACATGAGGCAGGCACGTGACACTGGGCGCTTATGGTGATGCCGCGCCGCTACCTTGGCCACTCCCGTATTCTGGCCTGTCGGCTATCCCACTGGCTGAATGTCTGTGGCCAATGTAACACACACAAGGAGGGCTTCGGCTCGGCTCGCCAAACGATTTCTAGCGCTATGAAGTCAATGCCAGTTTTAATCAAACTTCCAACGGATCCCAATTCTCGAGGAACCGAGCTCCGGTACCAGCCCTTTGTTTTCAATCCCTCATATAAATACGTTCATGCACCTTTCGCTTATTTTTGATCTCCACTCGCTTCCGGATTGAGCATATATGTGTACTTCAACTGATTTACGATACTTACCTGCTTCACATCCAGACACCTACATGAGTTTATTTTAAGCAATGGCGTAATCCCGAATATCGCTCGTGCAACTTCGGAAATTGAGATCATTGTAATATATTATACGGCTCGATGATTTCATGGTTGAATCTACTTGCGGCTTTGATAGTACGGGGTTTATAGATTACACGACTGTTTACAAAGGCGGTGTGCGACGCCCGGGGTGTTCAGTAGTCCTGCTCTATGGCTCCATGACGTACTGTTTTTTGACAGTGGAGCGAGATTAGGGTCACCTATACTAAAACAGGCCCAAATGCGATGCTCAAATTCGCGGTCGGCGCCGACACTCCACTGCCAAAACACGATGACGGAGTGCTCCACACCATCTGTCCCGTTTTTGACAGCTGACACAGGGACCAAATAACATCTTTGACCTCAAAATGGGCCCACTATGTTCTCCGAAAAACCCGAACATCGGGGGTTTGCCGAGCTGGTCGATCAGGAATACGGACCTCTCATTATTCTATATCAAAAATGATTTTCTCTTGTAGCCTAATAGAGAGACCGGTTACCTTCAGCTGATCAGCTTAATTAGAGACTCCGCATTTCGGCGGTACCATTGGGATGAACGTTAAATGCCTTATTGAACGCAACTCACATTGTCTAAATCAAGTGTCAGAGCCAACGCTAAGACCATGAGGAACGCCTCCTTTACGCTGACGTTTATTTTCACATCGAGAGAAATTACAATCTCACTATTATTCATCGGCTACCTTGGCGAAACACGCCTGATGTTTTTAAGGCAGTCTGCTAATAGCTTAATCAGACGCAGCACATTAGGCGCAGTTTACAAGAACGCGAGGCGATCACATTGAATGCAAGCATCAATCTAATTCATTCGATCTGGTCATTGAAGGGCATAGGCCTCGATTTCAAGGTGAGGCACTACGCGTGTCATACTGGAAGCAACCAACCAAAACAATCGTTTATTGGATTACCTCTGCTAGTGGTGAAAAAAAGTGTGGAAGACATGTGTCCAATCACATGTGTGGCACCTACTGAGATGATTTGTGTATAATATTGTAGCCGGACTGGAGGGTTTCTGGTGAGCCAAAAAGCTAAAGCATGCGGGCCATGGTGGGTTTGGAAGGGGGGGGGGAAGAGGTGGCAGCTGAAAATGACCTCACTGGGAGTTGGGTCTAGGGCTTAGCTATGCGGTTAGCATGAAAGAGCACGCCATTTCGTATCCATTTGCGTTTTGAATCACACAAAAATATGATCCCGTTGTGGAGATACACCTGGTACAAAAGCCCCAAAATGCGCCATTTCTTCCTGAAACCACTGCCAAACTACCCACTTCTACTGGGTGTATCTCCACAACGGGATCATATTTTTGTGTGATTCAAAACGCAAATGGATACGAAATGGCGTGCTCTTTCATGCTAACCGCATAGCTAAGCCCTAGACCCAACTCCCAGTGAGGTCATTTTCAGCTGCCACCTCTTCCCCCCCCCCTTCCAAACCCACCATGGCCCGCATGCTTTAGCTTTTTGGCTCACCAGAAACCATCCAGTCCGGCTACAATATTATACACAAATCATCTCAGTAGGTGCCACACATGTGATTGGACATATGTCTTCCACACTTTTTTTCACCACTAGTAGATACACCATGCTCACTGTCCCATTCTGGCGGTAGATTGAGTGCCAAGAAACTCGAATTTTTCCACATATGCTTCAAGGCCAGCTCTGGGCGTTCACCCCTGTGTGGGATACGTAAATGGTCATCTTGATAGCTTGAGTTCCGTGACTTCACAAGTAAAGTGTACTGAGCGAAATGAATGTATCATACTGCGTGAGAATGGAAATCATTATGATGAAATAGCGTTTGCGGCCAAACTCGAACGCGAACGTATTTATATTTGATTGAATATCTTTTGTCCAAGTAATTGCCCCTCAGTTACCATAGACCTCCGCCTCAAAACCGGTTTGATAATAAACGCCTTTGAGCGCCAGAGCGGGACAAATGCGTCCAATCCGCTCTTTGTTCCAAGGTATCAGTCTTTTGCCTGATACCAAAAATGACGAATGTGTCTCGCGATGCTAAAACTTGGTTGAAACTTTAAACATATCTTTGGTGAAGATGAGCTTAGCGTGTAGCATTCAAACAAAGGCATCGTTCGTGAGGTGCTCCCTTTATTTAGCAGCAAGACCCGCAGTGATTTTGATTTGATCTGATCATTTACCAGGGTTTGTCAGGTAGCCAAAGCCGATAGGTGCCGGACTGTTTAGCATATCACATATGTCGTGGGAGCTTCCACACCTTGCGTACCCAGGTCCCGCTTGGTGAGTTTACATTTGCTACGGTCTCACAAGTTTATGAATCGATGAATTGTAATACAGCATGGACTCCAAAGTCAGTCGGCCTAATCTCAGCAAATTCACACATATACATGAGGAGGCCTAGGCTTCGGGTTGTTGGCTCAGCCAAAAGCTGAAAGTCTAGCTAGCGCGAAGTAGCGCCGAACGTCTAACTAAGCTTTTTAGCTCGCACTAGATCATGGGTAGCATGGGCTACTGGCGCTACTAGGGTCTAGTTGGCGCTAAACAGCTTAGTTAGACAGTGGGGCCATAGTGAGCGCTAGTAAGAATTTCGGCTTTTTGCTGAGGGGGGTATATGGTGTCGACTGATTAGTATCTCAGAACTGGCACGTCTACGAGATGCAGTTCCTACCCATGGTAATCTGCCTGAAAATTAGGAGCTACCCTTCTTCGATTTCGGCGAGCTTCTTTTAGATGTGATTTCTTGGGTTGAGGACGACCGGCATGGCTAAGCTGTGCCCGCCTAGAAACGTCATTAAACCAGAAGCCCACAAAACCGAAGCCCGTTCGGTGATGTTTGGAGCCAACGGCACTGGCCTGATCGGCATTTCCATTTTGAGGCTATTTCTCCATGCTTCGGATCGATGACCAACACACTATTAAAGAGCCACCTCAGCCGCTTAAAACGCACTCACGACGCGATGCCGGATGAACGCACTCGCGTTAACATGAACAATCAAGGAGCTGTACCTACAACGGTTTGTTGGATTATATCATGCAATTACTTTTGAATAGTCATACGATCGTAATCACAGGTAAACGAGTCAGGCCCCAACGAGCCCAGCGTCCCATCGCGTTATGTATTGATCCACCTTAAAGATGTGAGCAGCGCATACCTACAAACTAGTCGATACTGACCTGACTTAGGTTGATTGGAATCAAATTGATCAAGGCAAATTAAACGTACCTCTCAAGTCAATCGTTCCAATTGAGGAGAACCAAATCTCCGCTTGCCTCCTTCATGGAAAACGCTTATCGGAGTATGATGATGTGGACACAATCGTCAAGGCCGGTCCGTATATCGCACTGACGCAACGAATACTTTGGTATCACATAACTCGGCTTGAGGGTTGGGATCTTGTCGGATATTGCACGCGGAGCACAAGACCGCTAGAAGTGTTCGTTGTTGCCAGGATCTGGGGCCGCAAAAGCGAAGATCAGTTGTTCATAGTACGGAAAGATGGTCTCCAGTGAATATTGAGAATATAATTCAGAATGTAGTCAATACTTTCATCTTGATCTCGCAAGAGTGTCTCATAACACAGGCTCTCGTTATATTAGTCTATCAAATACAAATCTGCCATGATACATGGTAATACAGAGAATTATAGTTGTAGTAATGCAATCGAAGAACGAAATGAGTGCGCATACAACTAAGCGAGTATTCAGAAGAGATAGAACGAAGATGTTTAGGCTATAACGCAGTAGTAGCCCTTGCTGTCAGCCTTCTCCTCGTTGACGGGAACGTCAACCGGGATCTCGATGTAGGCGACGGAGTCCATGAGTGCAAGAGTAAGTGAGAGTAGGTAAAGTTGCAGCTGCGAGTGAAGCGACCTGAGGATACTGAAGTTGAGGGCAGCAGCCCTCGTGTTTTATCATCCGGACAACAATAACGGCTCAAAAACAATACTGCGAACTCACAACATAGGGAACGCAGTCACTCGATTCGAGGGGTCATTCGGCTACGTAATTCCTTTGTGAAAAGGGAAGGTGGCAAACAAGCGCGCAAACCAAGCAGCCTGCCTTGAAAAACATTGCCACGATGAACTGTCAGCTCGGGGAACGCGGGGTGCCTGGATCCGCGTCGTCGTATCATCCCGGCTGGATTCATTTCGAGCCCTCACGTGATACTGGCGCCTACTTATCCCCACGCAGCACCGCCACATGTCTGCTCGGCTACGCCACTAGCCGACACCCGTGACACGCCAAATCGAGCGATATGGTCCCAGCCCATTCACGAGCCTCCCCAACCGCATGTCAACGTTCTCGTGCTTCTGGTGCTATAGCCCTATGGTGCCGCTCTCACACCTCGTTCCGACGACGACATGGGTCACAACCACCGTCAAGTCTGGTTCCTCCATCTCGCTCGCTTCCTCGGATATCCTGCTCTCACTTTGGCTGCAGGACTGAAGATCGCTCAAACGGGCGTAGATCCGTCTTCTACGATTGCCCATCTGCTCAACTCTAAAATCGGTATTGCGGGCCTCTATATTATCGCGATCCCTGGCTTCTGGTCTGTCCGAAATGTGGTCAGAAATGTACTCACCAAACGCGAGGCGAACAAGTTGGGTGCAAAGATGGTTCCGTGGGTTAAAGGGAAATGGCCAGGAAACATCGATATTTTATGGAGGTTAATATCTCTTCATTTGTGATTGACCTTGAGACTGATGCAAGTGAGCCGCGTAGACTAGTAACAGCGTTCCATACTGGATATGTTGGAGAGAGTGAGTCCTGCTCTCCCATTGCTCTTTGGACTCCATTAAACGTCTGGTCTCCGATAGCATTCCTCGAAATAAGTCACCAATATGGTCTCACGTTCAACATGAGGATTCTGTGGGATGATGTTGTATGTCCAGTTCGTTAACACATTGATCCACGCGGCTTATTCTTTCAATCGTAGATAGTAACCCTCGACCATGAATTTCTCAAATACATGCTCTCAACTGGCTTTACGCACTTTGGAAAAGGCGAAAGACAACAGAATGTTCTAGAAAGGTTCGCGTCTTGTCTCCCGTCCCACGCTAGTATTTCACTTATCGGCCGCGTAGCTTTTTGGGCGACGGAATCTTCAACCGAGACGGTCACCTATGGAAATTCGTGAGTAGATATTCGGGCTCTTACGAATACTAGGTAACTCACCCGCTTATCACCTTCGCGATCCTCTCTCGTCCCTATTTCGGCGCGGATGCTTAATATGGATATCTATACCCACCACGACATCACAGCACCGATCCATGACACGTCCATTTTTTGCGCGGGAACGAATTTCCGACTTTGATTTATACGAACGGTACACCCAGAAACTTCTCGCACGAATAACCGAACATGTCGAACAAGGCGTCGCGGTCGATATCCAGGATTTATTCGTACGTCATCACTTGCCCCGTTCATCAAGTCCAAGGGAATTAATTTTCGTCGCTTAGGCTCGTTTGACGATGGACGCAGCGGGTGAATTCCTATTCTCGTCCACGAACATCAACTCTCTTGAATCTCAGCTACCTGTTGCGGGAAAATCTGAGATTGGACCGAGGGGCACGTTGCCTCCCGCTACACAATACGGAGATTTCGTTACAGCCTTCGATGAAGTTCAAGTGTTGATGCCTCTTCGGGGTCGAATGGGTCCGTATGTTTGGCCCGTTCTAGAGATGAAGGGCGACAAGGTAGCAGAGTACAGACGTGTTGTCGATCGCTGGGTTCAGGTGCGAATCATAGTTTGGAATAGAGGCGACACGAGATTGAGGAGATACCATTATTGGCGTGTGATATAGCCGTGGTTGGATTCAGCCTTTGAGAGAAGAACGAAATTCCTCGAAGCCGGCGGCGACGAAAAGACTCCGGCTGGTGATACATTTTTGGATGATCTAGTGTCAAGTACAAGCGGTATGTTGATCGAGAAAGAAGAGGCGACTCCGCAATGGTACTGAGCGATGGCACAGACCGAACGTTGATCGCGGATGAACTCATCAACATTCTTCTGGCCGCTCGCGACACGGTGAGCAGGAATGACTGTGCCCCTGAGTAGAATATTAAGTCGATTTGTTGCTAGACTTCGGCTCTCCTCACGTTTGTGACCTACTTCTTGACTCAACACCCTGACGTAATGGAGAGATTACGTGCGGAAATCTTCGAGCATGTTGGGCCAAATGTGCCCCCGAACTATGAGCAGGTCAAGAACATGAGATACAGTATGGCATCTAGCATCGGTATACTATTTTTCAGTGCACTAACCTGCAATCACCTAGTGCGTGCTGTCTTGAACGAAACCCTTCGGCTCTTTCCGCCTGTCCCAATCAACCAACGGGCAGCAGTCAAATCAACCGTCGTCCCTAGCTCGGAAGGGCGACTTTACATCCCCGGACCAGATGCTCAAATTGTATTTGTCCTCATCCACATGCAACGTCGGGAGGACCTCTGGGGCTCTGATGCACAAGAGTTCGATCCCGACCGGTGGTTGGACGATCGTGTGAAAATGTTTGTCGCCGATCCGATGCGGTTTGTCCCGTTCAATGCAGGCCCCAGGATCGTACGTCCTTCCAACTGTTGCTTATTTCACACAATTCTGATAATGGTGGGATAGTGTCTGGGACAACAGTTTGCGCTCAACGAGGCGTCCTTTGTCTTGACTCGGCTCTTGCAACGATTCGATAAATTGGATCTTGCGATGGACGTTGCGCCTGAAGGGAGCCTTCCTCCAGCCGCATGGGCTGGCTCCAAAGGCCGTAAGGGGTTCGAGAAGATATGGCCTAAGAATGCTATAACGCTCTATTCCAAGGTGAGGCAATGCATAAAACCGCGTGTCCAATTCTGAATGCCCTCTCAGGGCGGACTGTGGGTCAAGCCACGCAAAGCCTCTTTGGTGTAAATCATCTGTGGTGATCCGATTGTATGCTAGACTGCGCGAAGATCGGTATTGTCTGAAATGTACTAAGTCTAGACGTGCGAAATGTATAAATGCTAGCTAGCCAGACTCAAGGACAGAGGTGAAGAAAAAGAGCAACGGTTGGATCAGGTATAAAGCAGGAGACGGTGTAAATGCTGCTCCCAAAACAGGGGTGGCGTTCTTCGATTAGCACACTGATCATTATGGGACGAGATCAATCTAGGCGCCTAGGAGTATCTTTGTCCCAGCCTAGACATAAACATGGCCTTTCATGATTCGCTTAGAACCCAAGGTACCGCATGCTTCACTCTATGCGTGAGTGTATGGAAGCTGATGCTGGAGCCTCGTGCCAGTTACAATCTGTTCCACGCTCTGAATCTCAGGGGTATTGAATTGGCGACATATACATCTGCCAGTCGGTTCGCTCTCCATGTAGAAGTATATCTTGGTTATGGAGCCCGAGTACCCCGAGACGTCAAACCCAAGCCCCGCGCCTGAATGGATTCATGTGAGCCCGCTCGCCAAGCCAGGGAACCATATGCGATTAGGGCTCAAACCTTATATCGATGGCCGACCACAGCCGCACGACCGTACTGTTAGTTGTTAACAGGCGCGATTGCTTAAGCGACAGGTATTCCCAGCGTATGACCCATCAACTGCTGATAGGTGCAAGAGTTTCCTTCAGCACAGTCTCAGCGGTTTGTGTACACGGGATAATGTATTCTGGCTTCTTTCAAGGTACATAGTACTATATCAATCGTCACAGGCTATTCAATCTTCACTAGTAATGACAGGATTGTGCCCGTTCGAGACTTAGCAGCGTGCTGCAAGCTCTGGATACTGAAGCTTGCGCGCTTCCTATACCCAACATTCGTGTCAGTGAAGTTACGCGTTGGGATCTAAGCACTCACAACGCTAGGAACCGGCTCGCCGGTGCGGCACGAGCAAAGGCCAAAGCAGAAACAGGCCCGACATGGGAAGCAGCATCGCTCTTGCAAGTCACCGCGAGCCTCAAGCTTGATAAAAATATCATTCAACAGTGTCAAAGACGTTTGATACAGAGGTACCTACATCCCATCCGTCAGCTGGGGCTGCGAGTACACTAGTAGCTAGGAAGAGAGAGGAGAAAGCGATAATGTTCTTGAATAGCATGATGAAAGATGAGACACGTTTGGATGGGGGATCTTCTCTGAAGATTTTATACAGCGAGGATTCCGTATTTGGTCACGATTTGAAAAGAAATGCAGAGTACATGGCTTCAATAATTATCCTCCCATCTGCCCATTTTATCCATTCGTATCGAGCCGCATCAAAATCTTGTGCTCTTATCGCTATCCATGAGTGTAGATGGTGTATAAGAATTGCTCAAGCGCATCGCCAAAAGTTTCCCAGTCGAATATGCCCACATGGGTTCTTCTGAATGCGGAATGATGCTCATGAAGTGCATGAGCACAGTATTGCCATGTGAAACCCAGTCAAGTGTATTACCATGTGCATCACACCGTGTCAAGCAGCATCGCACTGCAACGAGGTCGGGTAGCCTATATGCACGCCTCTGCTTCTCAATTTTTCTCGCCCAAACATCCTATCAAAATCTCATTCAGCCCAATCCGACAGAATCAAATATACTCTCGTCACAACAGATATAGTTGTTTCAACTCGGGCATAACGCCATTGAAAAAGTGTAGTACTACGTCGTGAGGGGACAGTTAAATGGGAACATTTCGCAATTGCCCGCCAACGAAGCTCAATGCAATGAATCGCTTATTTAGTCCCTAGATGTGACCAATAATATCATGGTGCGTAGTTGGGTCTTGATTCTGACTTTCGTACCTAATCCTTTGATTGAAGATGCTGAGGCTGTGCGTCGGGTCCCAGATTAGTCAGTTGCTTTTTTCAATATGATCGGCCTGTGCAAACCGAACCACTCCCAACCTCAGCACCTTGTCTCAACCAAGTTGTGGGAGGTAATATCACGTTATAATTTAAAGCCCTAACTGCTCAGCGGCCCGTATCCTCCGCGACAATGAGCTCGAAGCGGAAATCTGGCCGGTCTGGCCCTATGGGTCAAAGTTGTCTAACCTGCCGGCGTAGGCGAGTCACTGTGTGTGCTTTATAGGACTGTGCATAAATTAAATGATCTTTGGAAGGTGCAAGAAATGCGACAGAACTCGGCCGACGTGTCAACGATGTACTACTGGCGGATTCGTTTGCATGGGCTACGACGACTTTGAGGCAAGCCCCACAAAATCGGACTTAGCGAAACATACTGGAGTGTTCAAAGTAATCAAGAGGTCTACCGACATGGCAAACAACAGAACCCTACGGGTACAAGCCTGCGATAGGCCCACGATACCGTCGGTTTCTGATGCTAGTATTTCTACCTCTGTGCCACTTGACACGGCTTCACTATATATTCTGGAGTCTTATAGTGATTACCACCAGTTCGACAAAGCTGAACCTCCATCCTTAGGATTGTCCTGCTCTCCTAGTGCTCCAGCGCCATGCGGTTCGCAATGGTCCTCGTCCCTTTACTTGTCTGGCTTCGATATTTCCTCTCAAGGTTCTAACACAAACTCTGAATCGTTGGGGAGTGCGCTGCACCAATACGTCTCTCCCTCTTCGACCGTAGGCCAGCGGCGGCCAGCACCACCACCATCACCCCGCAATTTGCCCCCTGTTCCTTACAATACTAGATATACAGCTGATTTTATCATCTCACGGTGTAAGCATATCCCCTTCGTGTGTATATTCCTACCTTGATGGCCGAGGTTAGACGAGCGCCTCATGGTATATTCTTACTTTAGGGCGAACGATTGGCAAGTTAGCGAGCTCCGTATTTCATTAGCCAAGAGAATGCAAGGATCCGATTCCATGCGATGGATCATGTTTCTTGGGATGAAAACCATATCAGCCGTTCTTGATGGAGACGAGCCCTCGAGCCTTGATAAACATGTAAAGTTGATTACAAGGTTTGAGCAACAAATAAGGCGCGCGTCGGAACAAAGCCTTGACTCTGGTCGAATTAGTAACTTAACGGGTTTATTAGAGGTCCAAACTTCTCTCGTATCACATGCACTGAAAACTTACTTCCAGGCTATAGCTTAATTTCCTCAAATTGAAATTTATCCATCACTTGAACATGTACCAGAGTGTTCAAAGTCTGGCTCCCATGGTTTTACATATCGTGTATATGGATCCAACGTTGTGGCTCGACTCCTGGAACTTTACCGCAGTATCCTTGACCCATATCCTCGCCTCGTCCCGACATGAGCTGATTCACTTTATATTGCTGGATTCTTTGTGTTCACTAGCCTATGCGCTCCCTCAAGCAATCGAATATGATACATCGGTCGCACCTTTCGACATAGAAATGCATCCCACCGAATGGATCCATGGCTGCCCAGTCGAGTTTCAGCACGCATTGGTCGATATCAACGCGTGTTTCAATGCACAGGTCGGTATGCGACCTTTGCGGGACTGGCGATATATTGAGCATCGACTCAAATCATGGCAAGCCAAAGTTTGGTCAACAACAGATGAGGAGCCACAAAGAACAGTTGCAAGACTGGCTGTCCAAGAGAGTTGGCGCCATGTATTGCTGATATATCTATATATGGTGATCCCCCTAGTTATGATTCTGAAGCTTCGCTGAAATGAAACTCTCAGGCAGCATGTGGCGTAACTTCAGATGACCCACGCGTGCAGGCTTCTGTGCTGCAAGTTTTTAAACTAGGGGATGCTCTGAAAGGTTCGCCGCTGGTTAGTGTTTACCTTCCGATCCAGTACATAGTAGTAAGTACGCCCTATCTTTCAATAAACTTATTCATCTCATCGCAGAAAATCAATTGCTATAGGCTGGAGCGTGCGCGCGCACCGAAAGGCACCGGAAGCTGGCTCAAGAAGGCTTAGAGGATACGTCGAAAGATTCGATATGGCTCTTGGATGCAGCCCGTTTTGTACCTGTGTTGCATCACCTCTGGCACGGTGCCGCTGCGAATGGCCGGCCTATCCGGTGGAGTGACTATGCTCAGTCGAGAAGTATTGTCCTTCCTATGCCCCATTCAACGTAACCAATTATAATCCTTGTGCTTGCTTTGATATCTTGAACCCGTTGTTTCGTCGCTTCCGTCTTGCGAGAATTGACATCTGCCTGCGGCTTGTTCAACTGTTGTATCTCTGTTTTGCTCTGTTATTTTTTTTTCGTCTATGGCCGGTTTGACCCTGTGATCGTGTTGGGACCTTGAATATCATTGCGGAAAAGGCACTAGCCACGTAACCACGACACCCATTGGCCACTTGATGCTCAATCGCAAGTTCTCTCTTGTTGCTTCCCTAATCCAACTTTGTTATCACGAAAGCCGTTGCTAATTGTATCGGGGCTCATGTATGCGCTTTAAATAAAACTACGTCTAATAGCATCGATATTGAGCTTGGAATTGGTGCTCAGGGATAGAATTTGCCTTGGAGGGACCTGGAATTTGCTTATCCTATGATCCCGCCACTGGAAAATGTGATTGCTGGATATATTTACCAATACCTTATCTCAGGTTACGCTTGAACCTACGAGGAAGATGGCGGTCAATACTGGAATTTCAGTGAACTATAATGGTTTTAAAGTATTTGGATTTGACGCATATTTTCATTATTTCTGATTGTACTATGGAAATCTCTATATCTCACGGGAATCAGGATTGGGACACCTGCAAACGCGCATAGACTGACTGCTTGATTGAGCGAATGAAGAAGCGTCCGGTGCGGACTGCCAGGTACCGAACAGTGCCTGCGTGAGCCTCAAGATCCGACGTCATTTCATGCAGTGCGAGCGTCCAAGTGACATCCTGCCCGGGCTAGATATCTCCGTGTGCCAAATCAGTCAACGCTGGTAAACGTGCGTTGCCAAGATTAGACAAGCGAGACAGCCACAGCCACAAACAAAGGACCCTTTACTACCCCGCGTTTCAGCAACCTGGCCCCCGTCGACCATTTGCTCTCTCCCACCACCACACCACCACCACTCTCGCTCCATCTTTTTTTCGATTGTAATGTCTTTTATCGCTCGTACCGCTCTCCGCGCTTCTGCTCGCCAGGTGCAGGCAGCCAAACCAGCAAGCATGATCGCGCGGTCGTACACCATGTCGTCGATCAAATCCGAGACCATCGTCCCGCCCAAAGACGAGAAAGTGCGAAGCAAGGACGGAGACATTCTGTCCATGCACTATGTTAGTTTTCCATCTATTTTCTGCTTTTTGAGCGACGGTCGCTCATGAGACAATCCACAGACCGGCACCTTCCAGTCCAACGGCGCAACATTCGACTCGTCCCGCGAGCGTGGCACACCATTCGAGTTCAAGCTCGGTCATGGACAGGTCATTCGTGGATGGGACCAAGGTCTCCAAGGGTAAGCCTCCTATAGCTCCACTCGAACCCCACCCAACCCCACTGACCGTCTCTTGAACAGAATGGGCGTCGGCGAGCGACGCAAACTCACCCTCCCCCCCGCCTACGCATACGGTACGTCTCACATACAATCGTTTCTCTCGGTTCGCATGCCCGGAATGCTCATGTGTCTTTGCAGGCCCACGTGGCTATCCACCCGTGATCCCTCCAAACGCAACCCTCGTGTTCGACGTTGAGCTCCTCGACATCAAGAGCCGAAACAACTAACATCTGTCCTCCGTGTTTCGTCTTTTTTCTCTTCTTCCTCTTGCAAATCTCAACGCTCGCTCGCTCTGTTTCTCTGTTTTCCCCTGCATCTCTCTCATAGCAATAGCCGCATTGTGTCTGTTCCGACTCCTATTCTAATATATCATTTTTGGAAGATTCTCCCTCGGATGTACCGAGGCGTAACACGCACGTCCTCGTTTAGGTCACATGAGCGCTCTGCTTTCCCGATTCAGCCCCTGGACGACCCAAATCGAGAACGCCGCTGACCTCGAGACGACAATTCCCCCCTCGCTTAGCCTTGTTCGCTCGGCCAAGACGTGGCTGACCGGGTGGTGCATTGCGCCGTTGAACGGTACCTGATGTCAGACTGGTCTCATGACCTATGTGATGATGAACAGCAAGGGCCACGCAACCGAAGAGAGCCAACGTGGATCTCCCAGAACATTCGACGTGGATGTACCAAAATACTCATTACGATTAAATCTCCCGGCTCCAACCAAAATAGATACATCCCAATCAATCAATACAGCGAAAAACAAAAAAAAACGCACTTGTCTATGAGCAATGTTACTTTTTTTTTTTGGTAGGGCATCCTACAACGGTCTGAGACCTGTTCGTTCTTTTTCCCTCGCGGCCAACCTGGCTCTCAAACCTGCTCCTCCGCGTGCACCTCCCGAAGCTTTTTCATCCGACGAAGTAGGAGCCGACGTGGTCGTTTTAGGATCTGTCGAGGCTGGAGGTGGAGAGGGTGATTTCGATTCAAACGGTCTGGAAGGTTCGTCGGTTGCATGTTCTTCAACCAAAATCGAAGGTGTATCATGTTTCGCTGCGATGGACGCTTTAGCTTGGAATGACGTAGCCACAGAATTTAGACTCACCAAACGCATCTTTTATTAATCGTTCGCAGATCCTCATGACACGTTGACAGGCCATCTGCCATACCCCACAACTTACTGAACCTAGTTTTTTTCATTCACGTCAGCTTGGGGGCGTTTGGGAGACAGGATGGGTATATAGCCTACCTCTGGGCGCGAATGGGAGACTCAACCACCACGTCGCAGGTCCAAGCCATCCAGGTGGGAGATAAAAGACTGCATATCGAGAGTACCACCATCCTATATAGTTTGCGTGATGTTAGCTGTAAGGAATATATACAATAGTCAAAAGACGTACCAATCGCAAACTGGGCACCTGTTGTGCAAGTCCACAAGATCGTACTAAATTTCATGGAGAACGAAGTCCTAGACGTGGCCAACGTCGAATCTATCCATCTATCAACACTACAGTCCATAAGAGAAAATAGAAAAGCAAGACGCACTGATAGTATCCAACTCTGCCAATCCACGATCGACTCGCCGCCTAAGCTTGGCCCATTTCGCAAACTGGTCCTGCGAACTCGTCTGCAGCAAATCTCGTTTCGCAGCCAACACATCCGCCCGCAAGGTTTTTTGTCGGTCAATCGTCGGTTTAAGGAACAAGCGTGTGTAAAGTGGGTATGCCTACAATACAAAAAAGTCAACCCCGATTGATATCAAAGAGTGAAATGGCCCAAACGAATACGACGTACGAGTTCGAGTAGGACAGATTTTCCGATCCATCGCACGAGCTCTGTCAGAAAGACGAGGATGAATATCGTGGTGAGGACAGACATGAGCACTGGCGAGTTCCACGTACGAGCACGCGGTTGGGGGCAGATTGCATCCGTGGCATCCTTGCCCCAGAATCTGTCACGTGGAGCTGGGTGGCGGGGTGGCTATACGGTCTTGTTACGGGCTTAGATAGAGGTATGTACAGATATATACAGGATTGGTAGTTTATTGCGTGCAAGAGATCAAGTTTGAGAGATGTACAGAGCAAGAATGCAGAGAATTAGATAGGAAAACACAGAAAAGCGTACAATCCAATCCGATACAGACACATATCATCGTTACAAATCATTCATCACCACAAATGACAACAAAAATGCGAAACAAGCAACCAGCAAGATCCAGACGAGCACTCGGCTCCAGTTGATACCCACCGGGACACCTTCGACCACAGCCGCCAATTTTTTCGCTCCAGTTTTAAAAACGAAATCACCCACTTCGTTGGTTTGGATGCGCGCGAGAATCGTAACCTGGACCCGTGAATTGTCGTCAACGAGCTGATGTCGATCATTGTACTCTTTCACCCATCCAATCAACTCCCAGCTCGTCAAATCGTCAACCCACGTCTCGAGCACTTGACGCGTCAACTCGAGGATCGGGATCGAGTCGGTCAATTCTCGACGGGATTTGATACTCGACATGTTTATTTCCGAAGACCCCAATAAACCGGATTTGGCTTGTGATTCATGGATAGGGATAACTCGGAACGAGCCGAGCAGGGCAGGTGAAGGCGTTGCGGGGGGCCAAGAGCGAGGAATATTCACCTGGGATAAACGGTTAGTGAGTCGAGGTATGGGCGGAGGGAAACTGAGGGCATACGCCTTTTGCGTGTAAAAGCAGATAACGATGCGGGAACCGATCGACGTCGCCTTCGGCATACCGGTACCCGGCAGACGACGGCGGCTATTGAGGCTTCGTATGTGAATTGGTTCAAATAATAATATGATTAGAGCTCACGGAAGATTTGGTGACCCGGACGTTCATGAAATGTCGTGAGAGGATGTCAGAGTTACGAGGGGCCGGTCTGCACGCGCTGATCAAAAAGTCTTGCGTTGGCCTCGTGGCGTTTGTTTTGATTGATGGCACGCAAATGTCGTGAGGCGGGTAATTGAGATTCTGTCATCTTATCTTATCGATTGTCCCTTATGTTTGCCTTTTTGGGTACACTGCATCAATCTGGAAATCCATGGGCATGCGCAGATTATATGCGGATTAAATGGGTATCTACATGAGCTGGGTATTATAAGCTTAGGATAACAACATTATAGAGGCGAAACTAGTGCGATCCAGGTAAGGAACGACAAGATAAACAAAGCGTTACCAAGTGCGCAATCGCGAAAGCGCAGGCCAACTTTTCCATCCTGGCTTGAATGCTTCGGCTTTATGCACCACACTTGACACGTACTGCGCGTACTCTTGTTCCATCTGGAAATCCATTTCGTATCCTTCCTCTGGGTAAGTACCCTCTTGATACGACTCTCGCAAATAGAGCAACTTGATCCGATGAACCGAAAAAAGTTCATACATGTGTTTCTTTTCCAACACACAGTTCCAAAGGTATAGATTCTCGAGGGACGGCCACAAAACCTGACTCATCGTTTCGACCGGGCAAGGATTCGGATAACTATCAAATTCGCGTGGAGAGTAGGATCGTGCGAGACCGTTATTGGAGAGGCAGCAATTGGCCAAAACTAGAGTTTTGACATGCGGCAACGGGCCAAGTTGGGAAGCGAAAAAAGGCTTTGAGCCATAGTCGTCGACGTACAACGTAGTAACGTTGTAGCGCTTGACGAACTTGTGGAGTGCCTTGAGAATCGGGCGAGTATCTAGATACTCGACGTTTGGGATCGGTACGCTCAAAGCCAAAGGGTGGCGACCCGGCTTGATAGAGCTTAGTCCAAGCGTGACAAGCGAATCGACATCATGGCCGTCTAGTTCGAGTATCCTAAGCTCTTTCAATTCGATTGGCCGAGTTGGATACTTGTACGAAGCTTGTAGATCAATGTTCTGGAGAGATAAACATTGCAACTGATCATTTCCGTTAAGGACCATGGACAGTTCAGGTTGCGACATGTACCAGCGCTCTGCTCCGGCTTGAAGCTGTAATGATACGAGATTGGGAAAATAATACGAGCACCACTCGAGGGGTTTGATATTTGAAAGCCTCAAAACCTCCAGCGATTGAAAAAAATGACTCAATTGGCCGCTGTCGAAACGAACTGACCCTTCGAGCCTGAGTGGTTCATACCGCGAGTTGGCTTGTACTCTAAATATCTTCGTCTGGTCTGGTCTACCGTAACAAGTCCAATTTTTGAGTAGAAGAGGCACCAGATAGTCGAACGGAACGCGAAGCGCGATGTTCATTGAGCGGGTTTGTGGCATCAACGGGGTTAAAAAAAGAAGGAGTTGCTCGACCATTTTACTCGTAAACGCCATATAATCTTCAAACTTTGGGCCCTCTGGGCCTAGTTCATTAATGTTAATATATAGCGGAGCGCCTTGCGAAATAGACGTCCAAAGTTGAGGGCAAGGAAACCAGTGAGGGGTTACGAAAGAGCCAAAATCGAGGTCGATATGTGTCCAGAGTGAAGGATTATTGAAAATGATATAGCGCCAGCCTCTGCACACTGAAGCCAGGGCGGCAGGCGTGAGTGTATGGGAAGGCGGTTGCCGGGGGTTCGGGGACGAGGAACAATGACAAGTCGCGTCGGCAAATATACGAGTTAGGACGTCCTGAGGAAGGGATCGGATAGTCGTTACAGGTTTGACTATGGATCTTGTATTCGATAGAATGCGATAGGCCTGATCAAGCCTCATTTGGTCGCTCGAACAGACATCCAATTCTCTGGCGATGATTTGCTGAGCATGCCCTTGATAAGGTGACGGATTGTCCAATAAGCTACAGGCTCCCTGAAGAAGCCCGCATGCTGAGATATATCCATCGATAGCATGTGATAAGTAAGAGTGCGCAGAAAGCAAGTGCTGATATGCCTGGTCACATGCCGGGATGGGACCAAATTCCAGTGGTCCAGGAAGCAGAGTAGACTAACAGTGATTATGTTATGAGTCGAGGCTTAATTTTATTTCGAACCACACTTACCAACGTCATTCGATAATTCTGCTGAAGCTAACCTTGGCCAGGTGGTTGTCAACAAGATGTGAGCGTTTGTTTGACCATGTTGGCCGCACGTATTCCGGCCGTTGCCTGCGACATCGAATTGGCAGGCCACCACTTTACCCATGTTTCAGCTTTAAACCTCATATAACAAATGACCACCCGACACTTGCAAACTACCGAACCCCGTGACATAATGCTCATCATCTCGGGCCATATCCGTGCTCCTCAGGCTTTAGCGAATCGGACGCAGCTTCAATTACCGTATGCCAATCTACAGATTTATGAACCACCAAGCGCGCAAGGAATTCAGCATGCGCTGTAAGCCCTCATTGCCAGTCTTACATCCTGTGCAGATCGGGGAAACGGTGTGCGTGACCCCAAAAGAATAGATTTTGCATAGAATCGAAACGTCCAGATGACATTCTAACTATAGAAAAAAACTATTATATAGATACGGGAGCGGCTGATCAACTTTGTGACGGATTTGGACCACAAATATCCTGAAACTTCTCACTGCCTCTAGCACGTCGTATACTCTTGAAACAACCACGGTGTCCATCCCGGTTTGTACATCACAACCTTGGGAGAATTGTAGATTAAATCGGCTGTGTAGGCCTCCGAAAGCGGTTGTGACGTCCAAGCCTGGCCGTCTGATTGTACCTCCTCTTCGCAGTCTTTCAGATACAAGCTTCGAATACGCTGAAGGGAAAATAAAGCCCGAAAGTGATCCAATCCTAACGTGCATTTCGACAAATGCAAAGTTTCCAACGTCAGCCATGTGTGCAATTCGGGATTGATCGGTTGGGGATTAATGTAAGGGACATCGTTTCTTCTCCAAACTGAGCTCCCGTAGAACTCTTCGGCGATTATGAATCCATCTAGCGATAAGGTCCGAACCCGTGGCAGCGGGCCGAGCTCAGTCAGAAAGAATATTACTGAGGAATGAATATGAAGCGCAGTCACGTTCGATCGACTTAGAAACGTATTCATCTTAGCCAACGCTCTATTTTTGACGGATGGAGGCCGAACTGGAATAAAAATGGCCAAGGTTAGCGAATTTGCCCCGCTATCGATAACACTAAGTACGGTTTCGAGTAGTGGAAGATTTGACGTCGACCTAATGAAGAGAGTTTTGAGGTGGTTGAGGGTAACAAGAGGTTGTGATGCGTGGTTGTCAACAACCTCCAAGCCACATAGAGTCAAGTGCTGGAGCTTCGGGCATGATGAAAGCATAGCCCGAAGCTCGGCCGAAGTCAGGGACCACTCCTCGATAAACGAGGACAGATACAAAGATGTAAGATTATGGTAGCTTAGTTCCGACCACTTTGGCATGATCGTGTTGTCAAGGTGAAAGAGCTCTAATGGTTCAAAAAAGTGCCGGTGACGCTGTAGCCGTTCGAGGTCGTTCGAAGCGAAACCAGAAGGTTCTAGGTAAGAAGGTGGAGCTTCGAGGTACGATCGTATTTTGAGCGACCTTGCTGTGCCTAATGTGCCATGAGTTGTCCACAGGTCTATCAATGACGACAAAACGTAGTCCTTGGGCCAGTACAGGACAAGGGTCATCGATTCAACCTGAGGCATGAGAGGACGCAAGAAGCGAACGAGGGGCTCCATTGCTTCAGCGAATTCTTCGTCATCATACTCTGTTGAAGTATCCGAGTCATCGTCATCTCGCTCGATGTATTCGAAGAGATAGTACTCTCGCAGGTGGATGGATATCTTTGAACCCCGGGATCTTTCAGCCCAAATTGTTGGATCCGTGTACCCGCGGTCGAGGGTGCTTCTGTGGACAATAAGATCCAGATGTGACCAAAGAAGCGGATAATCTAGAATGATCTGCCTCCAGTCCCTACATACTCCTGCCAGTTGGATGGGGCTGGCTGTGACAGGGAGTTTGATGTCCGACATCCGAGGGTGGCAACTGCAGATTGCTCCGAAAAAAATACTCTCCAAGACTTCCGAAGGGAGCTTTCGTATGAAAGGGGTCATTGGTGGGGGTCGGTATCTCAGTGTCGAATGAGCAAAAATTCGAGGGCACAGCGCTGGCTCTGGGAGCTGTAGTTCATATTAATATATACACACAGGCTCAAAAAGGGAGGAAAATTACGCGTAAATTATAGTTATAGAGGTAGTATATTGGGATGTGGTCGTGTCGACCAGTTTGGTGGCCAAACGGCGGGAGGATTTAGCCAAGCGATCCGGAAACAACCTATAGTAGAGTTTGAGTTCTGGCGGGTTGATACAGAGTGCGACAGTAGCAATAGGAAGGAGTGTTAAGCTTCCCTCAAAATTGAAGTGGTCGTAAGCTTCAACGCGAGGCCCAGAGTATTTTATGTAAAAACATGATTTAGGTCACGCCCCTTGCCGGGTCAAAAGAACAATTGAAATTACATCACGTTACCTATAGCACCCGTGTAAACCTTGAGACGAATCCAGAAGCCTAAAACTCTTATACATTCTTTTATCGCTTTAGGTCAAGCATCATAATTAAATGATATCACTAGGGAAAGGAAGAAAACGGACAACAAGGATGTCTCCCAAGGATAAAACAGAAGCGTGTGGCGACCTCAAGTGACAACGAAAGGTTCTTGATAGAAATATGGTAGAAACACGGACGCCGTGATCGTGGAACTGAGTTCAGTATGGTCATGAATTCCAATAATTCCATGGGCGAATGCCCCGCTGTATAGAGATTCAAAGGTGTAAAATCTCGAATCGGGTAGGATTGCTTTGCGGATGAGATGAGATTCGAGGAATGCCATGAAAATGAAATAATCCTGAGCGCGGGTACGGTTCATCAAGTTGACGCACGTTCTTATATAAATCAATAACGGAGAAAAATATAGTCAAATGTTGGAGAACGGACTAAATGCGCTAGAATATCGGGAGCGCAAGATCTCGTTCAACAATCCCTCTTTCCTCTCAAAATACTATTAATACGGCGGCGTATTTAGCTCCCGATAGCAGCGCTAATTTAGGGCCAAACCGTCCTTTTGTCTCCTTCGCCCATTTCCCCCTCCAACCCCAGTACAACAGTCATGCACCGTTCGGTGGGCTGTCCGAACCGTGAGTTCGCTCGGGTCTTCAGTATCAAGCCAGCCTTTCCCACACCTTCGGATCGAACGGCGGCAATCTCGACGATATCATGCGTCAACTTCGTCAAGTATGCGTCGCCAGGTGATGATATATTGTGTTTACCGCATCGCCTTCCCCATGCAGCACATGCGGCATACGCAGTGGAATCGCAAGCTCAGGTATTCAAGTAATTCCTATGCGGTCCATTGAATGGATATATTATATCAAAAGATACCTAATCTAGGATCTAAGACCTGAATCAGATCATTGGTGATTCTCGAAGTTGTACTAGCTTTGGAGCAATTTGCCCCGGGAATCCCAAATATGCCTCCGAGGCCACGGATCTGCGCCCCAATCCTGTGTAAATCTCATCAGAGCGGAAGCATTTGATAGTATAGAGGGCCTGAATGGAATGGCCCGAGAGAATGTGGCGTGTATGATCTGGGTCAATGATGCATCGCACCAAGTAGAGTACACGGACGGACGGCCACGGAGTGGAAGAGGTGTCAACGGGCATAGGATTATTATGTGTTACGATCCTAAAACCCCCATCAAGTAGATTGCTCTCCTTGATCGTTATTGATTCAGAAAAATGGCAACCATGGAGTACGAGGATCTCTACACGAGGTAGAGAGTTGATTTGAGAGGCGAAAAAAAGTCTTCTGTCAGGCCATAATTAAAAATCCGCAGAATTTTCACGTTTGCCCGAGCAACAAAAGAGTGAAAAGCCGCTTTGGCTGAACTGGAAGTACAAGAACCAAATTTCATTGTGACATCCAACGTGAGATTATTATAGCCAGGATCGATAATCTCCAGAGGGGTCTGCACAAGAGAGTGACCTTTTGACTGTATCAGACTGAGTTCTCTGAGGTTGCTCAGTTTGACAGAACGAACCGACAGTGGGACATCGGGGGCGATGAAACAGTGGAGTACAAGGCGTTCCAATCTCGGACAAGAGGCAATTACTGCTGCAAGCTCAGAATTCAACATGGTCCACTCCGTATATTTGAGGTCTAGTTCCGTCAGATTTTGGGGGGATATGTGGCGCCAATCCGCGACAACATTGTGTAGATGGAGAACCTCAAGCGATTGGAAGAAGGATTTATAACCGGGGTTTCTGTACAACGCAGCAGAGTCGCGAGGATGGAAAGAGAACTAATAAATTTCGAGATTGGATTCTACCTTAAGAATTTTTGCGTCTTCAGAAACCCCGTAGTCCTTCCAGCGATCTAATAATGCGGTGAGGATATACTGCGCTGGCCAACCGAGCAATATGGTAAGAGATCGCATTTGGATTATGAGAGGCGTCAGGAAGTCCAGTAAGCTGGTCACCATTTCGGCAGGATTTCGCTCATCATCAGAGTCATTTTCAAGCTCCTCCTCGTCCCATTCATCTTGATCAAAACTGTGGTATTGGCGTATATTGACGTAAAGTGGGGCGTCTTGCAATCGTTCTAACCAGAGTTCCGAAGACGGGTAGCGACACCCGGTGTCCCTTCGACTGACCACAAGATCAAGGTGGGTCCAAAGCGAAATGTGACCGAGCGCGACCGCTCGCCAACGTCGGCAAACTCCGGATAGAATGGTAGGGTTGGTATTACCCAAACCAAGGGAATAGTGCACAAATATTTGCGTGCAATGACAAGAAGCATTGCAGAAAATCCTAGCCAAGAGCTCCGAGGGCAGGGAGTAAATCGGCGCTACCATTTTAGATTGATCTCGTGTGCTTTTGATGGTGGAGAGTGCCAGAGAAATAGTTTCTATTTCGGACGGGATTGTTGCAAGCTCTGTATCAATGGCTAGCAGCATGGCTTCTCGTTCCTGTGGGGGTTTGTCGGAACCATGTGAGCCACCAGAGTAAGTTGATCGGACAAGCAGAGAAGCAGCTAGATATTCTTGGGCTGCGGTGCAGAGTGCAGCGTGAGCTGATTGGAGACGCTCGCAGGCAAAGCCATACGTGGCAAAGTCCGTGTCAATATCCATAGTACCCATCAACGACTCTTCGCTTGCAATCGGATAATCTGACTGGAATATATTGAGGTTCATGCGATTAACCGTTTGCCTGGGTGCCTACCGAAGACATCGCCTTCGGGAAGCATTTTGAAGCGGCAGTGTACTTGGTCGGAAGCACGCCCAACGGGTTTGGCTGTGCATCCAATTAGTCAGCACAATCTGGCGGTTATTTTTCGGACCCATGAAAACCACGCATATTGCCTATTCATTCTATGCCAGGTCGATTCATTTACGCAACACATATTTATGACATTTTTCTTTTCAATCGGACAGCATACTTCGATACACACTCAATTCCCACAGTCACGGCCACGACGTCCATCCATTTTTGAAATGCACGACTTTGGATGCTAGAGCGGATAAAAATCGGAGGTCCGCTTCTGAGGCTGTAGGTTTGATACCAATAGGCTCGAGGTGCGCTCCTTCAACATAGCATTTGCGCCAATAGAGAGCGGAGACGGAATGGGCCGAGAGGAGCTGCATTGTGTGAGATACTTCGATAGTGCACGCATACAAGTACAGATTCTGAAGACTCGGCCAAAGCGTGACACCGACATCTAGAGGAGTGGGATTGTTGACGTAATGAACTTTATTCGAATAAATAAGCAACTTCGCCTTGTTTGAAAAGCGCACTTGGCTCAGCACCAACCTTTTGATTCGAGTGAGTGTGTCAAGTTGAGACGCAAATAAGTAACCCATCCCCAGTGGACTCCCCGATAACTAGCCGGGTGACGCTCGAGTTGTTGATGAAAGTTCGAAGCGCGCTCAACGTCTCATGGTCATTTTGAGAGAAATCCGCACGAACACTGAGTCTAGCCAGTTTCGGTCCGGGTGCGGTGGTGGCCAATAGTGTGTTTAATAGACTAGAACCATTGTCATAATCGAAGACCGAGAGTTTTTGCGGTTCGTTGAGCCTGATAGTACCCCGATACGATTTTCTATGATCTTCTATGATCTCAAGTCCTTCTATAAGCAGGGATCGTACCTTGGGAGAGGATTTGAGCAAGGAAGCAAGCTCGGGCTGAGCCATCGATCCAACCCCAAGATGAAGACCGGTTATTGTAGAAATCATATTTGTACATAAATACAAAATCTCATAGTTTCTGCTAGAACAATTGTATGCCCGAAGGCACCAGAAAGATACCGACAGAGGACGCGCATGCGTTCTATATCATTCTATGGTATTCGCGCATATAGGCTCATTCGTGTATAAAAGGGGCGCCTTTGGCCTCGTAGATAGTCATCCCATTGAATATATTCTTTTCACCGGTAATTCACTCACACGTCTTTGACGTTGATTCAAGCATGCTGCGCATCGGGTACATATAGTGTATTCAAGTTATATACATAGTTTCTATAGTTATGCTGCTGAGATTGAATATAGACAAAGCAGGGATCACATTATTTAGATGGAGGATTTCAAGTGAATCAAAAAGAGGCTTTTGAACCCCACTACCACCGGAGGCAACCGGGCAGAGAGATTTGTTGATTGCAAGTGATGAAATCTTACGGCCAACTTGCACTTGAAATATTTTCAATAAATGTGCCGAACCATGTAAGAAGCACATATCAACTATCTGATCGAGCGTGTGATTTTCTGGCCCATTGAAGACTAGAACCATGAAACAGACATGCGATAAAATTTTATCCAGAAAAAGGTGAAATTTGTCAAGCATTAATTCGTATGCGGTGTACTCCAAATTGTCTGAATCCTCTACCAGGAAGCTGAGTCACCTCGTTCGTACAAAGAGCTGTAGCAACAAATGTGGAGGTCAAGCAGATCATTATACAAACGTTGAAGGAGGAGATCCGCAGGGGGATACCGGTAACTCGTGTAGTTTTTATGAGCAACTATCAAATCATAGTCTGTCCAAAGAGGTCGGTGGCTGTTGGCTATTTCTTGCCACTGTCAACAGACCCTGGCAATATCAAATGGGCTTGCGACCAACAGGACCCGCCGAAATCCCTCTGGGCGAGCACAATGGCACGCGGCATTGCAAAAGATTCGAGTGAGGATTTCTGGAGGAAGGGAATATATCCTGGAGGTTATCCTGGACCTGTTTTGCATGTATCTCATAATTGACTCAGCCTTGTCCAACTTGTCCCGCTCGTGAGCAAGGAAAGAGAGCTTGGCATCAACTGACTCTAAGACCAGATCGCGGGCTGAACCTCCATTACCAAACTGTTCATAGGACATTTGCATAGTTTCACAAGCAGAGATACATCAGCAAAAACACCTTGCACTAGGTAGACTTGAGATCTACAGGAGATCTACAGTAGATGTTCTGGGTCTACCTGGCTCTACTGTGAACAAGCAAACCTACACTGACTCTACCAGAAATACAAAGACACTTCATGAAATTGTGGACTCTGCTTATGTGCTGTTTGTCAGCTTGTGGCCATTGATTGTGGCTAATGAAGTTGCTTACCCAATGTTTGAGAGATAAGCACTAATAAACATTGTGAATTTCATATGTTTGAGTGGCTTTGACCAAAAAACCGCCGGGTTTGGGAAAGTAATTTCCATTTTTCTCACCCATTTCTAAGACTGATGAACTCATAATGGTACAGATAGCCTTCTAGAAGCATGGCGCATCTGATGACAAATTTCTGGAAATTTGAAATTGATGCATACAGTCCGATGGTAGCCTAAAAACGCCAAGACATTCAGGCACAAATGTTTTCAGGGAAACTAGATGCATCCGCCCCTTCCGATATGTGGTCACAGGGGCATATGAGTGAGCTCAGAAAATAGAGCATAATTCCAGCTCTTGAACCATGTATAACTCATTAGTCAGAAAAACTTTATGAGTGAGAACGCAGGCTTACAATCTTCAAAAAAAAATTGAGCCAAAAGCGCACCTATCCTTTACAGGGCAAACTAGCTCAAATCTTACACTTAGTGGTATCATTTGAATCGCACTGACATACTGAATGTAAAGGTACAATTCTTCAGCACCAGAAACGCCTGGGGAATGCGTGAAGGGGGATTACAGGGGCGCTTACCCCTGAAAGCGCCACACGCACTAGTGAATGCGACCGTCCAAATGCCGCTCCCCTGCGTGAAATTGGTACGAAGCGCCTTGGGGAGTGTATATACCAAGTTTGAGCTGGTTTGGATAAGTTTAAGGGACTGAATGCAGGGGAAACATACCCCTGAAAGCGAGAATCTTGCCAAGAGCCCCTGTTCTGCAAGAAGGGGGGGATTTAAGCTGTTTTGAATACCACAAGCGTTCTCAGAGCGACTGATTACCATAGTACTCATGTGTACAACTCTTTTATCTATTCAATTTCATGTTGTTCCAGTTTGCAGACCCCGAGGGGAGACAACTTACAACCAGGAACTTGCTGACTTACTGGTTTGTATTAATCCTGAGCATCTATGACTTGGATGGGGTACATTCTGGGGGTTCTACAGGTCGCTGAATCCATTCGCAGCATCGAATCTGACCGATTTGCAGCCACTGAGGCTGCAACGGTTGGGGGTGCGATGATAGTTTCATTATTTCTACACAGAAACCGGCGCGAACACCGTCTGCGTTGATTGATACATAAAGCGAGTATGATCGGCAAGGAGCTACGATTTTTGCGCATTTAATAAGCTACTGAGTGAGTATTGCCGATGACTTTCAATTTCCGTCCCCCCTTTTGAGCACTTGTGCTGAAAGATGTTTCGCGATAGGTCCCCGGTTTTTTATCATCACCGGGTGCGTATGGTATCATTCGAAAGCTGGAATTTTTCTCTATTTTATAGTATTTATTAGGCTCATGTGTCGTGTATGTTACATATATCGGCCGTACTCGTTGACTTAGCGGGACTTAAGCTCTGACTGGGCATCCGTCATGTGACCTGGTAGACCGTTTGTTGTTTGAATCGATATAGGTCATGTGACTCGCCACACAGCACTTGCTCCGACCACAATCACGCCTTGTACGTACACCACCCCGCTTTCGACTTAGCTCCCCTCGACTAAACAACCACCCCAGCTGGCATGATTGCCACAAGAGCTGCTCGCCCGCACTTGTATCCAAGCCACGCCAACGCAAAAGCTAAGCGACGGTCACCGAGCTCGAAACGGTACGCGTTGCTCCGCCCTCACTTACGCCGCTGACCAACCTGTTTTGCTCGCACGGCCACCTGCAGACCACTGCACGAGCGCCGTGACGCGGGAAGCACGCCCACTCGGTCGTGTCACCTGCGCAATCGCCTTGCCGGCGTTCACGACTCAGAGCGAGAGCTAGCCACGCCCTCGCCCTCGCCCGCGCTGGCGTCCTCCGACGGCCCGGATTGGACGACGCCAGCGTGGATTGGCCGGCGTGCTATGCTTGTGTAGCCCCCACGGTCTATCCACCTTGCAGTGAGTCACACACCGACCCAAACACGAGCCTCTCGCTGACCCAGCCTGCCGGCCGTCCGACTTACGTGCATGCACCATCGTCTGGATGACCGCATGTGAACCACCACACCAATCTGGCCTGCTCATGGCAACGTTCCCTAGGCTCGACGTACCACTGCCTGCGCACCCACGACATGTTCGCTCCAACGACCTGAGACCGACCAGCTTACCGGCGTAAACCATATATGGCCCGCTTTGCTGTCGTGTGCCGCCGCTAGTGCGACATACGAGGCATATACTGACAGCGCTCACCCGCGCCTACGCTTTACAGCCGCTGGTTCCCCCGCCCTCCGAGCTAACCGACCAGTCTCTGCTCTGTATGAGACAGCCGCGAAAGTAACCACAACACCTTCGCCCTGCCTCTCCCTGGCCCACTTCACCGCGACCAAGACCGCCCGGCCCAGCCTGAGTACAATCATACAGACGTTCGGCCGCGCACATGGCCTGCATTCATCGATGGATGGACGGGGATTTGGCAAGTACATCTTATATTATGTTTCTAGTTCTTTTTTGGCGCTCTCACCTTTCTACACCATGTAAAGTATGTAACTATGGTCATGAATATAAAAATGTCATGGTTTAAATCCTGCTCGTGATATAAGCATCAAGTACAAACATAACTACAGTAGCTACCCATACCTTGCAGTCTACGGTGGATGTTGTGGTCTACGGTAGATCTACGGTAGACTTTTGGGGTTCTACGTAAAGGGACTGTAACAACTATGCTACCAGGCTCTACATAGAGCCCGGTAGAGTGTGATGGTTTTGCTGATGTATACTCCTGGGTCGCGTTGGCCATTCGTGAACCAGTTGATTGAAGCTGAAGGCAAGCTTGATCGTAGTTGCCACCCATTGATACTTGACCTGTGGGCTTGTTTGTGACAGTCTGATGTAGAAATAACCTATTGTTAAAGTACACGTCAACCAAGATCATCCACCTGCCCTCAAGGTGGTGATCAAGGGGTTTGTTGTGTTGTGACCCGCACAACGGACACATTACATAGGGAGAATATAATACGGATTTATAGCATTTTCCCCAAGGTCTAATACGCTATAAACAAGGTCACGTGACCTCGGCGCTTATTATGATTATCTCACTCGCTCCAGCAACTTCTCTGCCTTGTAACTTGGAGCAAGGAGCGAGTTATCACGTGACCCCGGCGCTTACCGTGGTTACATAACTCGCTCCAGCAACTTCTCTACCTTGTAACTTGGAGCGAGGAGTGAGTTATCACGTGACCCTGGCGCTTAAAACACGTGACCTTCGGACTAAGTGCGGCTCTATAAGATTCAGAGCCGCACAAACCTAAGAGCGAGTTACATAATGCGTAAACAACGTCACATGACCCCCTAACACTACTGTCAAACACTCAAACAGGTCATGTGACCAGTAAACAACTGCGGACTGCGCCGCAGCAATGACTCATGCCCTTGCACAGGGTATATAAGCCAATGAAGCAAAGCTAGGAGCCCTAGTTTGCTTTATCTCGTCCGCCACCGGACTCATACGTGTAAACTACAGATAGACCACCAAATAAACAAACTACCACACAACAAATGAACGTAGCCACTACTTAAGGACAACAAAGGAGAGAGACGACAGGGTCATGACATCAAGGGGTTTGTTGTGGGTTGTTTGGGTAGAAAAATGCCTGTAGCTCCCAAACGGCGCCAAATTTTGGAAGAAAAAAACCAACATTTTGTAGGTAATGTATAATAGAACGAGATAAATGCATGATTTTTATTGTATCTTACATGTGCACAGGCGAGATTTCATTATACGGCCTGAAACTGGTGACAGCTGGTTGACACTTGGTGACAGCACCAACTGGCACAGGTATCCGGGTTTCTTGAGAGTTGCGATAGTGCAGTCCAGTATGGTCATTGGCCAGCAGGATTGTTGGGTGCAGCATTGCCCAAGGCGCTGCAGTAAGAATTCTGATACAGACCACATATATCCAACTAAACTTCCATATTCTTACATACTCAACCTCTATCTCTCCCCCTTTTGCTGGTACACTCCCCTGTGACCTGCAGTCCACATGGACTGGCGGGTTCTATGCTTGGAAGCAATGCTTGTGCTGAGCATATATAGGGACAGCACTTAGATTTCACTGTTTTATTGTCTTCATCCCCTTCAGTTTCAGTTATTTACACTTTCACACATATACTCAAGTTAGTGTGTAGATTTGTTTGAATCAATTTGTTTGATTGTTTGTTCAAGATGCCACGTAAGAAGGGCATTAATATTCAACGTCTACAAAACATTTCATCAAAAAGAGTGAGTTGAGTTACATATGTACTGATTTGAGACCATGCTAATTGCCAAATAGGGAGCCGGCCAGACAGCGGAGCAGGCAAATCTGGACATGTCAAGCAACAAACCAATCAATTTGGGCAGCAACAATACATTACATTGTGAGGAGCCTGCCACATATGCTCATATAGCATCATCTGATACCCCTGAAGAGCCAATAAACTTGCAGAAAATATGAACAACCTTGCGCTTGAGGCTCAGCCAGGGGATGATATTGTGCTAGAGGACCCACCTAACAATGACAACAAAGACTCTGTAGACACTTGGAATCCTTCAAGTCTTGCAGAACCTGAGGGGGACAAGGCGCCAGAGCTACACCTCTCCAATACCAAAGTGCTTGAGGACAACATAGATGAACCTAGTAAGCATACATTATGAGGAGTACAAACTTCAAATCAACTCACCATTTTGGAGGTGACCCAACAAAATGGAGGCCAATTCTGTGCAATGAGGCTAAGGCAATGTCAGACAAACTAAACGCATTCATTAAATCATCCTTCTACAGGCACGGACAGGCACGTGTATCCAGTCTTGGTGAAGTAGTACTCACCCGGGTACGGTTTATGGTTGGGACTTTGAACTTGATTGCGGGGATGGATGTGACCCTGACCAACGCATCTTTGATGGCGGCAGTGGTGTTTGGTTGGGGGGAATGGGCAGTGCAACAAGTTTGCAAGTGGATTTGGGAGTACCAAAAAGAAGGCCGTTTGCCGACAAATGTATATGGCACTTGGAATGAGTCAGTTATGGAGGATGAGGACCTTTCAGCTGCAATACAGGACTGGATGCAAGATAAAGGGAAATACGTACAGGCCCGTGACATTATTGACTTCTTTGGAGTTGCTGGAGCAGGGCAATATTCTTGGCTTATTGATCAGGCACCGTCTCTCCGTACAGCCCAGCGATGGATGCATAGGATGGGTTATAGCTGGATGAAAGAGCATCGTGGTCAGTTTGCGGGTGGGCATGAACAAGACAATGTCAAACATTACTGGGAGCATGTTTATATCCCCAAGTGGACTAGACTTGAGCAGCAAATGCAAAGTTGGGATGCTGATGGAAAGGAGGTAGCTCCAGAACTTGAAGAGGGGGAGCGACTTGTTGTTGTATGGTTCCATGACAAATCAACGTTCTATGCACATGATCAGCAAACTACACAATGGGTGCACAAAGACAAAACAGCTGGGATTTACAAGAAAGGGGAGGGCATATTGTTAATGATTGCAGACTTTGTATCTGCCGACTATGGCTGGCTTTGATCAAGGCCAGAGTCTCCTGGTGCCACAGAAGGGGAAATCTCAATGTAAACAATTTATATTCAATGTAAACTTGTTATCTTACACAATCTAGTAGCGCACAAGTTGTATTTAATGCAGGGAAACAGTGCGATGGCTGGTTTGGGACAGCTCATGTTGTACAACAACTGTTGTGTCCAATGGCAATTGTCAAGAAGCAGTACCCAAACAAAGACCATGTCTTTGTCTTTGACAACGCAACAATCCATACCAAGCTGCCTGAGAATTTGCCCAACGTCAGTTAAATGACACTTGGTCCATCCCAAAAGGTGGGAGAAGAGATAGGGCTGTTGGGCAAGAAAATCAAAATCAACTTCGCACCTGCAACTCTACCCGACGGAACAACTCAACAGCTGTATCACCCCTCAGACCATCCAATTGAAAAACTTTGAGGTGCCTTTAAAGGTATGGCAACAATTCTAGAAGAGCGGAACGTCCCCAATGCTTGAAAACTCAAGCTTGCATGCGCAGCAACAGACAACAACAAGCAAGGGTGTCTGCCTGGCTTGACAAACTGCTGTGCTTGCTGTACAATGATGAACCTGCCTGATATGCTCGCCCAAAAATTGATTATTCAAACTGTAGCTGAAGCTGAAGGGTTTTTGGTTCTATATCTTCCAAAATACCACTGCAAACTGAACCCAATTGAACAATGCTGGGGCACCACAAAATGTGTGTATTGAGACTTGCCCTTCTCAAGCTCAGAGGCTGACCTCAAGCAAAACATGCTAACTGCACTGGACTCAGTAAAGTTAGAATTGATTAGGCGGTATGTACATTTATTGCTATTTTTTATTCATATCTAAATACGCCCAAGGTTTGCTGCCCGCTCCCAGCAGTTTGTTTGTGCATATCTTGCAGGCCTCTTGGGCAGTCAGGCTGCTTGGGCTATGAAGAAATTTTGTGGCCACCGGATCATCCTGTCAGCGTTATTGCAGGAGATGGATGAATTCAATGGAGTTTTGGTTCTGTTTTGGTTGCAGCATACACACCTGATTTGGGAGCCGGCCTAATCTGGGACCCCAGATACCTGTGCCAGTTGGTGCTGTCCCTGAGTGTCAACCAGCTGTCACTGGTTTCAGGCCGTATAATAAAATCTCGCCTGTGCACATGTAAGATACAATAAAAATCATGCATTTATCTCGTTCTATTATACATTACCTACAAAATGTTGGTTTTTTTCTTCCAAAATTCAGCACCGTTTGGGAGCTACAGGCGTTTTTCTACCCAAACAACCCACAACAAACCCCTTGATCACCACCTTGAGGGCAGGTGGATGATATTAGTTGACGTGTACTTTATGATCAAACATGATGATAATGCTAGAGCTTTCTTACTAGCAGCATTGAGAGTGTGGTCGTCTGTGCAATCAGATGAATTGTGACCGTGTAATCAATCAGTCCCCCAAATCTGGCTCTTAAATAACGGGATAGATTATGGAGAAACAGAAAAACTGAAGGGTTCCACCAAATCAGGAGGATGAAAGTTCACTCATGGGGTATAGGTAACTTGATTTTGGCAAGCAGTATTTGCTTTAAGTTTTGTTTTCTTTACATAGCGCTGGGCTTGCTCAGGACCAACCGCCAGTGCATTTTTTCTTCCGGGAGATGAAGCAGTTAGGTGTGGCTAGAACCACCTATTGTAAATTCCATTCGGTTTTATGGCTGTTTTCATAAGTCCGAGCTGATCAAACAATAAACGCTGAGACATTGAATACGCTGTTTCAATGAGACAACCGCAACGAGAATAGCTATCAAAAATATAAATGCACCATTCAATCCGCCTAAGTGGGGCGGACATTTCTATATACATATGCTTTGGATAGTACCACTTTCAGCGACAAGATAAGTCAGGGGGTGGTATTCCACCGAGTACACAACCAATAGGATAGCTATCAAAACATGTGGCCAAGAATCGATAGATCAATACATCAAGAGCATGTGTGCAAAGTATCCCGTTGGTAGGTGCTCTCAAGAGCGATGAAAAGCCCTGGCCGTTACTGGAGCCCCTAAGTTTTAGTCCCATATGAGCTATTTATCACTCTCCAGCGCACCTATCAACAGGATACTTTGCACACATGCCCTTGATATATTGATCTATAGACTCTTGGCCACATGTGTTGATAGCTATCCTATTGGTTGTGTACTCGGTGGGATACCACCCCCTGACTTATCTTGTCGCTGAAAGTGGTACTATCCAAAGCATATGTATATATAAATGTCCGCCCCACTTAGGCGGATCAAATGGTGCATTTACATTTTTGATAGCTATTCTCGTTGCGGTTGTCTCATCGAAACAGCGTTTTTGACGTCTCGGCGTTTATTGTTCGATTGGCTGAGACTTATGAAAACAGCCATAATACATCGACGTTTCGTCATAGAATATTCTCTGTATTGACAAGTAGGGAATACATTGCTATCTTGAAAACGGGTGCACCTCCGACTTCTGAATAGAAGAAAAGTATAATCGGCTTACAGAATCACGCTTACGCAGTCCACCTACATCTGGAATGTATAACCTTGGGTACCACACCCAAAAGTTACTTGAGATCTGCCTCCGAAACCATTGGTCGAGGGCGACCTGGTTCAAAATGTGCCCCTTCCACGTAGCATTGGTACAAGTACAGACTGGAGATGGAGTGCAATGAGAGGAATTGGATCGTGTGAGCTTCTTCAAGCGTGCATACATGCAAGTACAAGTTCCAAAGACTTGGCCACAGCGGGATGTCGGGGTTGATTGAAACAGGGTTTTGGATGTATCGAACTTGATCTGAACCGGTACGTAATTGTGTTCTGTTGGAAACACGCGCATAGCCAAGCTTCAACGTCTTGATTCAAGGTAATGACCCAAGCTGTGTTGCAAACAAACAGTCCCCCTTTGTACCGTCGTGAACATTTAATGCGGTGACATTGGACTTGTTGACAAAGTTTCAAAGCACGTCTAACACTTTGCGTGACTTTTCAGGCCCAAGTGTTGCAGCCACCCTAAGCTCCACCAATTTTGGTCCAGGGACAATGATCGCAGTTACGGCTAGCAATAAGCAACCATCTGTGCGGTGATCCAAACAGGCCATGCTCAGCCAAAACCCAAAAATCTGATTAGCACGCACTAGAAGCCCGGCGTCTAAGTATGCTTTTTAGCGCCCACGAGATCCTGGTAGCGCCGGTAGCGCGTGCTACTTGGCTCCTCGTGAGTGCTAAAAAGCATACTTAGACAGGTGGAGCTACTTCGCGCTAGCTAGATTTTCGGGGTTTGGCCGAGTGCACTTGAGTTCCTTCAGCTCGATCATATGCCTACTTGACCATCCCGCGTCTTTTTTGATAGACAAATCATCTACGGATAGTGATTCTAGCTTGGGAACTGTCTTGTGCACAGAAATGAAGTCGGATAGAGTGATTGTCCATTCTTCTCCAGCCTCGAGATGAAGCTCAGTTAGGTTTCTAAGATTGAATTTGGACCAAACCGGGATCGTGTTACACAAGCGAAGTGTCTCAAGTGAGTTGAAAAGTAAATTCTGATATGCTGTGCTATTCGAAGAGGCGCGACGAATGGAAGGATTGAGCTTGAGTGCGGACATATTGCAATTGGCTTGCACTTGAAATGACTTCAAGACACCAGCTGGATGATTAGATCAAAGGTTAGCCAGAGCTGTGAGCGTCTTTTGCTGTAGCCCGTAAGTGGCTAGGACTAGAGAATGGGTTTGGGAGAGAACGTCGCGCAGAAAAAGATACAAATCGCTAAGCATAGATAAGTCGGGATCTTCGTCCGACTCGTCCGACTCGTCTGATTCATCCTCATACTCATCCGAGTCATCTTCGGGGTCTCTTTTGTTGTATAAAAAACGATAGCAACGAGCTTGGTATCAAGCGGATCGTTTTGTGAACGTCGGGGCCAGAGGGCTAGAAGGATACTTATACATCGTACGATTTTTATCAGCAACCACTAAATCAAGGTGATTCCACAGCGACCGATGCCCATGAGCAATTTCGCGCCACTGCTGGCAAACTTGAGCAATATCCAAAGGACTCGTGATGAGTGGAACGCGCAGAAAAGTCACATCACGAGTGCAGTGACACGCGGCATAACAAAATATACAGGCCAATATTTCCGGCGGAAAAGAATAGGTGCCAGAAGTCATCTTGTACATGTTTCGCGTGCGCCTCAGAAGAGATTCAGCTCGGGGCAACTTGGCTTGCTCGGGAACGAGGGCAGGAAACTCGGCGTCAATAGATTTCAAAGCCAGGCTACGAGCCACCCCTCCAGTGCAAGGCTGTTCGCAAGTCATTTGCATAGTCTCCCAGGCGGAGAGATACTCTTGGATTGCGCCGGCCATTTGCACAATGGTTGCCTGAAGATGGAGACGGGCCTGGTCGTAGTCGATTCCAGTTGGTGCACTAAGCGACTGAACCGACTGCAGCCTCGCAGGTTCATCGGAGATATACTGGAGGAGAGATAAGGACGTCAGCTGGATTAAATACGATATGAAAGTTAAGCCTTCTTACCTGCGCCATCGAGGAGATCGTTGCAGGGCGGGATCTTTTCGAACGCAATTACGTCGATTATATTGATGATGTAATCAACTTGACCCCTCAGGCACAGACCACATCCCCGCCCAAAGTTTGGCTCATGATAAAATGCTTTTCAATCATTCTCGTATTGGATCAAGCTACTCTCGATACAAAAAGTGTACGCAGGCTAGGCTAGTCAAATCATTCAAACATGGAGTCTATCCCTGCAATCCGCCCTTTGCACCAGTCGCCGCAATACGGGCCTCGGCATCAGCGCGAGTATCACACGTCAAGCTCGTGCCAGCCTTGTTCACAAGAGGAAGCGCAAAGCACTGGGTCCCACCCGAGCACGGGCTAATGTTGAACTTTCCACCCACGCACTGCGCGAATCCACCATTGATACACGCCTGTTGGCCATCCTGGCATTTTGAGTTGGCGGAGAGAGAAGCAAACGACTTGTTAAGTTTTTGAGCGTCGAGCCCGTTTTGGAGTTTGAACGACTTGGCAGCTTGGTTGACTGGGGGAGTAGGGGCCACAGGAGGGGGCGCGGCTCCACCCGGACCAGCGGTGACAGTGACGGTTTGAACTCGCGTGACGGTGACGGTAGTGGTGCCGGAACCAGAGCCGGGGGCGTCGGTCGGGGCCGGAGTAATGCTCGCGTCAGGAGCCGAGGATGTGGGAGAGGCGCCATTGCCATCGTTGCCGCCTCCAATGTTGCCAGGATTCGAGCCCGAGCCCGAGCCTGGGCTCTGAACAAGTGTGTTCAGTTGAGCACCATCAGTCACTGGGCCGTTGGGATTCGCGGGGCAAGAGCCCGCCGGATCAAGCGACTTGAGACCGAGAGGCACGGTACCGGCTAAGACAAATGAGGATTAGCCGTCCGAACAAGTCCCGAGCCGAGGAATAGGGGCTCAACCCATGCTCAAACTTACCTGTGCCAGCCTTGACGTTTCCGGTAAAGGTGTCTTGCTTCACGCCCGCAAACTGGCATTGGAACAACCCATCGAGTTCGGCATTTTTGGGCTTGGTTTGGCAATACAGCGACGCTAGCGAATCCGGCTATATACAAGTTCCGAATGAGTTGCAGGTTGACGAAAACAAATTGCGACAATCACTCACCGCGTTCCTCGGCTGCTGTCGGAAGATTTGGGCGAGCCTAATCATATCTGGGTCGTTATCGAGAGACTTGGCCAGGGTGATCATAGCATCGGCAGAGTCTTGCTGCGCGCACGGAGGGGGCGCAGCCAACAAGGTGCCCGCAGCAGTGACGGCAATGTCATTGCAGTTCTTGCCACCGGCAGCGTTGCAAGCGGCCTCCCAAGGCTTAACTGCATCGATAGTGGTTTGAGCAATACGCTTGTGGATGGGGAAAGCAGATGCCGAGGCGGCGAGGAGTGCGGCAAAGACGGCAAGGCGAGCCATATTTGAATAAATGTTTAAAAATGCGAACGCAAATATATAAGGATAGTGAAACGCTGTCGAAGCGTGGTCAAATAGAAGGAGTGGCGCGCCGGGCGGAAAAAGACGTCAAGTCTCAAGAAAAGGGCAATAGAGAAGATAAAAGTAGAGGAAGGAAGCCTCGAGAGGACGAAATCGAGTACGAGAGAGCTGATGGAGAGCATCGAGGGGTTATCCAGGGGGGTCTTATATACCGGCGAATCTAGAAGCCAATTAGACCAAGCATGGGGGCTCCGCGACGACCCGAGGCATGTGCCGTACAAGGGTACGCACCACAGCCAAAAGCAATCACACGAACCGATGGGCACGGGGCAGCCGGCCCAAGGCGACGACCAGCACGCGGCGCGGTATCCATTGTTTGTTGGTGGTTGCCATCGCCCTTTGTTGTGGTTGGCAATTGGCGGGACGGCCTTCTTTCAGCATGCTCAGCCCGCTCAGTAGCCATATTGTTCTTGACAAAGAAGCGCAAGACTTTGTGGTGCTTTGACGGGTGAACAAGTGCTAGTGCTCAGGTCGTACGTTGTTGGATTTGTTTGACGTGGGTTGGTCCGCGCGTCGCATATTCGGCCTTGACAGAAGAATATTCTACGAGCAACTGATGATTGTGGCACATCAAAGTTTTAATATAGCTTAAATTCTCCACGATCACATAGCAGAGTAGGTTTCGATGTCGGTCGCGAGGGAGGTGCAGTGGGTGAGATCATCCGGCCGATCATACAACCACACGTAAACAACAATAAGCGCCACTGATGGACCAAACAGCAGCACTCAACGTTTAGGGGTTGGGACCTTAAGCCACTGCCTCGCACCCCGGAACGTGATTCAAGATAGCGTGTTATACGTGTGTATCTAGTTTCAAAATCACGAAGAGGCAGGAATACTTACTCGTGACTTGAACCTGGTTACGGGCATCCTGTGAAGTACGCACAGGTTTGGTGTAGCGCGAGTGCTACGGCCGCTCAAAGACCTCCCGTAAGTCAAGGCTCGGAGTAAAGGGGCGGTTCTTCTCCTTCTCATTCGATTAGGGCCTTAGTGATGTAACCAAGACGTAAATCTTTCCAACAATTGTGACGTGGAGGTTGCGAGAGTGGGAGCAAGTCGACGACGATGGCAGACGTGCCAAAAATACGGTACAGCGAACTCATCTGGGTTTATATAATTGGATACCAGCATTATTGCTCTGTGCTTGTTGACGTGGTGTACCTGAATGATCAGGCTCACGTCGATGTAGTAAATTTAGCCGATGGCATCCTGGAGTCGCCCTGGATGGAGGGCTATTTTGACTCCCAACAGCAAGCCAATGCTTACATCTTCGGTGCGTGGCCACGAAATTTAAGACCTAGTAGAGGTGGTACTAATCTTCATCACCAGAAGAAAATCCTGACGAAAACCACGATGCATGGGGCAATTTTAAGCTTCTCATGAGCTTTTATCCGGCGAATAAGACTTGGACCAAAACCGTCCCTGCCAGAGGAATTTTATTCAGACTTTCTACTTGTAGTGACCGGGGAGAGCCGGTAGTATGGATGGCCATAGACCAATAGCTGGACGTTACGACAGGCATTGATATTATATTAACCCGATCTTGATATTGTGGACGTTTTTTTCATCCTCGTGTGGACCACGTTGGTTTGTGTACTTATCGCGGCCTCCAGGATTTCATCTTGCACATGGCACCTAAATGCCCTCATCCGCCGGAGATAACTGCATATTCTAGCTAAACAAGCTATCCAATAAAGTAGCTCTAGATATTGTGAGAACATAACGGTCGAGGTCGAGCGGGAAAACCCCAAACATTTGCAATAGGATATCTAGCCACCCATATAGGGTATAGCGAAAGGCGCTCACGTTCTGAACTTGCCTCGAGGCGAAAACGCTGTTAAGGGTAGCACTCCCACAGCCGTAGAGTAACTCTATGTCATCTAAGTACGAGCCGTCATCCTGTGCCACATGATAATCAGGTCTTTGTAACCAGACCACGTCGTTTATTCCACTACAATCGCTTCTACCTTCTAGTTACTGGAGCTATGAAGTCACTTCGGGATCTCTGGTTTCGCTCATCCAAAACTCGAGAACGAATCGATTTGAACGGCAGCTCTCTTGCAGCGTCTGGTCTCCTCTCAAACCGCTTAATAGGCTCTTCTGGATCCAAAGGCCGCGAGTCCTGCTTTGACATGAGGTTTCATGAAGAGTGGGGAAACGAGAACTGCAAAGTAATGCAGTGGTACGAAACTCAAAAAGTATCAAGCACTAGATTTCAATCAATCGAGCATCGCCGCAGTATACAAGGCCCATTTTATCATGAGTATCTGCTTCTCAAGCTCACCGATGGGGCAATATGCCGAGTAGAGCGTATGGGGGAAGGCTCACGAACCGATGCGATCAGATATCTTGGATGCACGTCGTATGATCTTATCCAGTGGATCCCCGAGAAGAATTATGGCTTGGCTACGATTGAATCTACGCTCATTGCCGAAATCAACCTCGGGCGAGAATTTGACATACTCCATGTGCTCGCCGTGTGCTACACAATACATAACATCAAGCCATGTAGTGTTTACACTCTTCAACGATATAACTGCTACATTCTTTGCCTGGCCATCCTTGCTGTACTCACTCGACGTGTGGCCAATTGGGAAACATGCCTGACGGATTATACTTGGGATCTTTGCCTGAAGTCGGTTATTGACGAATTGTCAAACCTCCCACTCGAAGAGGCAAACTCATATGTCATGCTGCGGTTATGTAATGCGCTTGATTCTGATAACCCGCGCGCTACAACGTGTATCTTTGAGGTGTTGCGGCAATGCCTGATGGCGAATCATGACTGCCTTGCGGCGTACCAACTAGCAATATCCCGTGCATTGTGGGTGACATCATGGGAGCATCCTTTAGCTGAATGTCTTGAAAGTGTATTAGTTCCCGCGACTGAGATACTACTGGAGAATCGTAGCCACTGTGCGAACTACCTCCGGGAAATTGATGTCATGGATGGTGAATTTGCTGTCAGAATGATTGTAGAAAATACAAGACTAGCGAGTCTATATGTGGACGCATCCGGGAAATATTTCAGTTGGCTGCTTAACCATGCCTCAAACGGGTATGAATCTTTAAGGCGCCTCAAACAACTCGAACGCCCCGTACCTCTACGTTTGCGTGTGCTTAGCCTTCCCGTTGGTGTCTTTCGGGCACTATTTTCTCCCTCCGCCGTTCTTTCAGTGTTGGAAGTGGGGGATCGCAACGATCCACTGTGTAGGTTTTGACCCGTTACTACAAATTTTGCGATGCCAACATGACTTTTAGGGCGATATGACAACCTTGCAATTAGCAAGATACCTTTCACGACTCTCAGCAACTTTTGCTCTTCATTTATGCTCCACAATCTTGCAAATTTACATGAAGAAGAGGGCGGCTTTGAAACCGTTACGTACATGGGTGAACGAGAGAGTCTGATAGCATCAACCTATATTTCTGCTGTTATCGACGTAGTGGCTGCTGATCCACATGCCAACCGTTATGATCTTCAAGTAGTGCTGGGCCAGGTTATAACAAAATACGACTTTGTAGGGCTGCAGAGCTTACTCATCGCCCCTGGTCTAGCCCGTAGCCTGAGCATTGCTTTGGAGAGTCAGCAGCCACGTTTGATTTTGGGTGTCCCACGCGAGGTACGCATTCCATATATGTCGTCCAATCGGCCTAAATTTGAAAATACCGTAACGAAAAGGATACCAACAAGGAAACCATAGGGGCTACGCGTACCCCACTGCTCACCGAATTTAAGACAGCTGCTGAGTTTCAGACGGCCTACATCAAGCATCGTATAGATCTCCATGCTAGGCAAGTCGAGCGACATCAACTCGCGGACGCCTCTCTGGTATCTCAAGATATCCAGAGGACCATCCAAGAAGTATGGAAGGCCTGTAGGGTATGTAGTTCAGCAATGCGCGATTGTTTTAGCGCCAACGATTAAAAAATCTAACTCCGAATTTTCGTTCCCTATAGTTCAAGGTCTGGTGATCTATGGGAAGCAACACTCTGTTCCTGGAGGGAGATAAGATGAATGTTGGACCCCTATCCCCTGTTACCTTTAGCTCACGGAGTGGGGCGCTCTTTGCTTGTATTATCCGACCAAATGGAATTCAAAACTACAGGTAAAAAACTTGTTGCGAAAAACCCAAAATCTTGAAGCACAAACACAATAGCGCACCCATAAAGCCAAAAAAAAAACCCACCGCGATTCTCGCTTTCTACGTTTATTAGACCACTACTGGGCCCACTGGTCTTCCGTGCATTTTGTTTACTTGGGCGCCATTGTGCCGTCTCTTCGGCTGTCGGACTGGCGTCACCTGGCTCATTTTACTCGGTGCAGGTATGCTGTTCGACAACCGAGTTGATCAAAGGGTTGTCCAGGAAACCAATTGACACAATCGATGTGTACGGCTTCTCTGCGTATAACTTTGGATACGTTGTAAAGACATGGCTGAGTGCTCTACGAGCGGTACACCCACCCAAGCCCTCGTATGAAAGACAGGAATGGGGCCAAGCACAGCGTGCGAAGCGAACTTCTAGGTGAAATCGTTAGCATTTACTTGGTTAAATGACAAGATCCGGCCACACCGCCAAATCTCGCGGAGCATATTACTAATTCATGGTGTGGGTAAAGAGTAGCACGATTCTGTTTAGGGTACCACGCAGAAACAAGCCATGCCTTTGGAAGTATCAAAATGCATAGAAAACAGGCTATATCCCCTATACCATAGGCAGGAGCAGGATTTCGACGAGCGAGTACTCGAATTCATCTTTATTCTATTGGTATCCAAACAAACAGCAGTCCATCCACTCTATCCCCGCTAGAGATATGTTAGCGTTTTCCAGCCATAAGGTCACAATTAACATACCATTTCCCCGCCACGAAGTATAAGCGCATGGCTTTCCCGTCTTTCGTGCGCGGCTGGCATTTGAATTGGGACCCATGGTTTTCGCCAAAGAAGCTGCTTGTGCGCCCTGCTCAACTTGACTTGGTAAGCCATTGGATCAGAAAAAAGCAACTGGACAAGATATCACCTTTGTATGTTCCGAAGCATAAACCTCGGAGGAATCTTCCGTTGTGAGTACCACACACACTCACAATATGATCGTCTGCGTCAAGCTGAAAATTTCTTTTTGCCCCGCCCCTGGCCCCGTGAAAGTTTGCCGTGGTTATCGATGCATCGGCTCCCTGTTTCTTCGTATAGGTAAACTATTTATGAAGAGATTAGAAAGTTGAGCACTTGGGAATATTTTTCGACCTACCTGAATGCCATCAATATCAGCCCCACAGTTGATGTCGATCCGCGAAACGTGAGTAAAATGTGAATTCCCTACATATGCCCAGTCGTTGAAAGGTTTGCCACCAGTACCTCCGATGTATTCTGCGTATTTTATTGGTACATTGGGCATAATATCATGCCGCCAAATTGCCTGGCTCTCAGGTTTAGTGAGACCAAGGCACAGGAAAAGGGGCTCACTTGAATCGGGCCAATTTTACCTCCATCGTGGGAACCGGATAGTCCAGCCAAAACACCATCGGAGCAGCTTAGTAGAGTTGGTATTCCATCGTGATCCCCATAATGGGGTGACATTCGACCCTTGGTTGTGATGAATTGTACACCAAACAAAATACCCCTCTTTTTCCAAACCAGAACATCGATTATATGCTCATCTGAAATATATGTCCTTAGGCTCGGAAGGCATTACGATTATAGGGTACTAACCGACCGCAAGGTCGAAAGAATGCTCGTGGCCGCCATGGTCACCCCTATGGGATGTCCGGCTACCATCTCGATATGCCAGTGAAAGTCCATCGATGCGGCAGCCAGAGCGGATCGCCACGCTCGACAGAGTTCTGAATGCAAAATCCGCGTCGTTCCATGTCTTGGACCCTTTAGTGGGCTCGTCCTGATTCGTTTGGTCCATCGACAATATCGTTGAATGTAAGTCCATGAGTTCCTTCTGAAGCTGTATGTCAAGCAGTCGAAAAGTGGGAACTGCTTCGACAATTCGGACAATTCGACAATCTCGAGGTTTCACTATGAGTAATGAAGTTGGAATCACAAATAGCGCAAAATCAACTTGGAACATACGGTTTTGCTCCGACCAAGCGTCTATTCCTTGACGAATCGATCTTATCGTCCCTCCCTGCTCATAAATGTTCTCGGAATTATCAGACATGAGACTTGTTCACGCACTTTGATACTCAGGTTAGCTGATTTTGGTAAGCTAAAGTCACTGTCCCAGAATGAGAACTGCGGAGCACCTTGTGTCAATTCGTGCCAGCTATGCAGAGCGAGCGACTGCCTACCCCCTGGATATTGGGCTCTAGGTCGGTGATGCTTAATGACGCCCCCAGATCGTATAACTTAGAGTGTACAATAGTCTGTAATTGATATTGAATATGGACAGTTGGGACGTACCAGAGGAATCATGTCACCCCTGAATCGAAAAGAGTGAGTGTAACAATCTGGCCGTCCTTTGATATGAACGTACCAGCGCTTCAAAACTTCATAGACTGCTTGAACCTTTTCGCTTTTTTTCTGTAATCCCAATGCGGCCCTCACCTCTGACTCAAAAGAAGGGTTCGGTTTAAGCTCTTCGAGAGGAATTTTCACGAGGACGGTTTGAATGGTCATCCGATCGGTCCGCCAGGTACCGGCACGAGTGCTCTGGTTTGTCCCAGCCGTTCTAGAGATGGTCCATGGCGATAGGTTTGACATAGCTGATGGTGACCAGCCATGATGCGCGTATCTAGATTCGCGCTCTGATTGCGTCTTGATAATTTCCACATCGAGATCGTTTTCTTTGCGAATCCAGGCGGCGGAGTAGTATCCTTCGCCTCTGCACATGGCAACTTGATGATTGGATCTAGTCGGCCCGGAGTTGTCGCTCATCAAGAGGCCAGAAAATACTTGTGATCGTATGAGAAACACAGCTCGCTTAGTTAAAATGCTATAATTACCTACCCTGGTTGTTTCGAAGCTTTTCAAGATGTTAGAGGGTCGTTGACAGGCACAGCGAGCTACTTACCATATCGCTCACTTCCAGTCCAGTGAAATCGCCAAATGATACATCAGAATCCATGTGACGACCTGGATTATTTTCCTGCTGCCCGATATCCGGCTGGGACAACCCAGATATCATAATGTGCTTTATAGATGTGATATATTCACTAGACTTGAAGGGTTGGAGTAGCGGTCGAATGATAGTTTGGCTCCGTGATCTGTGGCGTTGAACGTCAAGTCGCCACCGCCACTCAATACACAACAAGCCGCAAACAAAAGGGCCCTACTATACACTCCTACTTATGAAGTATTCTGCAGAACGGAACTCGCGCGAAACAAGTCCAGACTTTCAATAGTCTTAGCACCCTTTAGCTGGCGCTTGAGAAGGAGGAAAAGGCTCTGTCTGGGGTCTAGGCTACTCGATTGTTCAGTTTGGATGTGTGTATGCATTCAAATATAGGGGAATAAGTCTCATAAATATAAGCATTAAGATATCACATTATTGATATTCCTATGTGGTTCCAAATCAAGATGTCCATGCATGTCTAATGCGATTGTGCGTGACGACCGAGATCCATCGTGTTATTCGCCATCATCTCCCATTCTGATGTTCTACCAATCCAGCCGTACGTCAGCCACACATCTAAAGACTGCAAGGAATTTACACACCTAATCGGCTGTTGCATAGGTGCCGCCCAATCCGCGCTTTGGCCACCCTCACTAATTGTCTCCTCAGACCCGTTTCCCCGACCTCGGTTAGGAGAAAAGTTCAACTGGGGCATAAGCCCAGGAAATGGTACACCTGAATCTCCAGCATAGAACGCATCGGGAAGATAGGCCCCGCCATGTGAATGATACGAGTCGGCTGGATTGGATTGTACGAAATTCCCCGAGTCTGGCCGAGTATCGAGGTGATGGGGATTGCTTTGGTTCGGTGTCGCGTGATTAAATTGGTCGGCGGTTCGATAGTCCGAAGGCATACGACCATAGTCTGATAAACTAGGCCTCACCTGAGGGGTCATCGGATGGCGATAACCGGATCCCATTCCGTATTGCGGTGTAACGTCAGAGACGAAAGATCTTGACCTATCCACCGTGGGATCACTGCGCATTGCCAAAGGCTGGGCATACAGTTGCGAGGTTGTACCCCAAGCCGACGCCGAGCGTCCCAACGTAGCTTCAGTCTGTTCAGGCTGAGCAATAGGATCTGATGACAAAATACGACCAGATCGCTGAAACTCGCGGAGAATATCACTACTTCATCGTGAGCACGCAATAATGAATCAAAACATACACACATACTGAAGTCGACCGGCATCATGCCACTTGGTCTCAGCATGAGCCAACGTATTCATACACCGTTCTACGTCCTGCTCCTTTTCCCACATAGGATACGACTCGCTAGTATCCAACCCATCCCCGTTCTTCCCGACTTTTCAGTATTCCTTGTCGCAAGGATGTCCACGAGCAGAACCATCGCACTCGAAAACGCCGGTTGAATCGTCAACGGCAAGATCACGTTGCTATTACCCGGCAAACGAAGATGGCATTCTAGAATCTTGGCGCATTGGCGTGCATACAACCGGCAGTTGTTCAAACACTCGGCTGTCAAAAACACGGACCCGATAAACGGCAAATCCTCATGTGATTGATGCTAGACGAACCGGTCAACGGAGACGATTTGATCGTGATAAAAGGCCTGTGAATCAGGATCATGGTGTTGTAGTACAACGCCCATAGCGACACGGCCTGGTCTAGAAAGACAGAGGGTACAAATTTAACGGGATCAGGAAGCTGCACTAGACCCAGCGGTATGAGCACCCTCTTCTGTTCGGCCAAACCCACTCACGGTGTGGGGGTACAGTCAGCTGCCACTGCTTCATATGATACTGGAGATCGTTTAGTAGCATCTTTTCCTTCTCGGGTCCAATAAGGTCCATCTGTCGTTTTGTTCTGCCGATTGCAAACTGGAAAAACCAAGGTTTATGCGTTGTGGTGTGCGAAAGGCTGAAACTGGGGTACAGTACATACCACTGTCTGTTGTGCTCTGCCAAGTACACGGCTCAAGCCTATCAAGCAACTAAAGTATGAAATTCGACAAGGTTGGCCAACTGGTTGGTTGGGTTGTCCGCCGATGGGCCAATGTTCGTCGTCTACCTCGATAGGGTTCTCCAGATCAGAGCTGTTGGACATGGATCAGAGAGTTATCAAATGCGCTAAGCGGCAAACTTACTCTAGGTCCTGCATTGCCGACGGGCGCCCAAGTGTTCCACTGAACCAAGTCCGTATCAGACAATGACGAACCCCCAATCTCAAAACCCACCTCAACAGACGATCCATTACGACGAGAGACCTGCATAGCAAACACAACCAATCAGCACAACAAGCAAAGAAGCAACATCGAGACCGAACGAAATCCGTGATAGGGATCGATCACCGATTGACAAAGCATCAATCCGTAAAAACAGGCCGCCCAAATTAGACACCGCATGTATCCGAAAAGTGGCGATGATGAGCCGTGGCCTCAGGGAAATGGGCTATCGGCTCCGCCGAGGACAAAAACTGTGTGTGTAACAACGCATGACAAGGCTTGGTCCGACCACCAGCCCTGGACCCATCATGTTCGTTCCTACCAGCACTCACCAAAACGAACGCTTGTACAGCTCATTCTCGATCGTGTTTTCTTCTTTCCGTCGATGGGCACCTACATCCTGGGCGAGCCTGATCCCGATCCCGACCAAGATCCAAGCACCGTACGAAGCAGTCGATCCCTCGAGATACAGCGCCGAGAGCTGCAACCAACCATGTTATCGTACGTTGACACAACTCGAACCACAACGCGCTCACAATGATAATTTGGAGATCCCAGAGTCCTGCCTGTGCGTACATCGTCCGACTGGAGAGATTGACTTGACGGAAAAACGAATAGCCAGCGCTGAGCGAACGCATCCCGTGGTCCCCCTCGTCGGCCAAGCGAGAAAGCACTCTCGGGTCCGAACTCCAACGACTCGCGCACGCACATACCAGGAGCACGACACGTGCAAACGTCCCACTTCCTGGCGTCTGATCAACGCCGGAATCCAAATACCCACCTTCGTCTTGCACAAGGTGGGCTAGCTCTTGTTCAAACGACTGTCGGTGTAGAACCGGCGTAAACGGATTGACGCGGACAAAGTATATATCAACTAGGGAACGTAAAAGGTCCGGAGGAGGGAACACCACCGGTTCGGCCACCGAATATGGACCCGAGCCGCACACGTCTTTCGCGAGCACACGTTGTTCCGGCAGGGTCGGTTGCCAAAATTCGGGTCGGCGTTGGCGGATGCGAGCTCGGGGAAGTTTAGGCCGAGCGAAGATCGGCTGTTGGGATCGAGGATTCGTCATGTGTGATGACGATGACGGTGACGGGTAAGGTGCATCTCGGTTCGGCGTAGGCGGTCTCTCGGCGTAAGCACTCAGCGATAATTCCTCGTACTCTTGTTTGAGTTCTTTGGCGTCCCGAAGCAAGATCTCTCCGCTCGATTGGCCGTGGTAGCGCGGCTCCTTGGGTCTCGTCGATGCCGTCTCGGACCAGTACGTATCTTTGCGGAGAGGTGCGTGTAGCTGATTCTGGTTATATTGGAGTTTCGATTCCGACGCGAGTCGAACTTGTTTGAGAAGTTGAGGTGCAGCCGAAACTCCATGCGAATCGACAACTGCACGCGGGGGAGATGGTGGCAAGCTAGTGGAGTGGGAGGAAGAAGCAATCGGTGGCGGCTGGACAAGGTTGGGCGGCGCCGCCACTTGCGCAAGGGTCTCGAGTTCGCGGTTAAGATTTACTCCGGGCAGGATCTACCAGAGATCGGTCAAGTGATCATCGATGACACGGAAAGCGTACTCACCTCGCGCAACTTTCGTTCCAATTTGCCTACTTGGGATTCGAGATAAGATACGTATCTGTCTCACGACTTTAGATGACATCATACTCATTCCCGAGGCACTCACGCCGGAGATGGAGGCGACCGTCCTGACGGCCTTGGGCCGAAGACCCACGAACACGTCACGTTGGATTCATTGCACTGACCACATCGCTCGTCGACCGATTCTGGGGCCCTGCACGAAAGCTTGGACACATCAACCCACATGGATCAACCAACTTGTGATGACAGGTACCTGATTAGCCCGGCACGGATCGCAACACGGCGGTTCGAGTTTGATCCTGAGACGACCGCTGGGCCGCCTGCTGGACGACAGAGTCTGCATCTGGGACGTTGTGGGCGCTGTGTGGTGGGAACGTGGTCGGCGTGATCGAGACGTAAATGAGATTATTCGCTCCGTTTATGGGAAGTGCCGCATGACCTACCTCGTCCTGGTCCCGCACTATATAGACGCCACTGGATATCGCTGGATTGTCTCGGATGGGATCCAACCGAGGCTGACAGTCGATAGCGGTGCCGAGGCAGAGGTGCTGCTGCGCTCAGCCTGCTTATTCTGATTTCTGGGAATTATCTCCAGCCTGCGCATCGCATTCACATACCCACAACATATACACCTTGGCATCGTGGCTCACCTCTAAAAATGCAATGTCCCCGCCGGATATACTGGTCCGGTTTATTCTTGGCGCAAATCGTTTTGCTTGTCATCGGCGCTATCGAGCTAGGGTTCTATTGTCTGGTGGTGGTCAAGAACACAGCGATGACTCTAGCCATCAACTGGTTGCTGATACGCTCAGCGGGTGACGTTGTGTACCCCGGAGCATCAGCACCGAGAACCCTGGCGGACGAAATATCGATGTGGTCATCTTTACCACAAAATGATATCATTGGTTCGGACATAGTACACGTTTACCGAGCCAATCCGCAATTTATAGATCCGTCCTACTAAACACTCTGGGCAGCGTCTCTTCACAAGGGCCCAAGAATACGAAGTCGGCCTCTTCATCCCCCTTCGACGGTTCAGTGTTAAATATAGCCACCTTTCCGCCTCGATTCTTCACCGTGCCCGCATAACTAGCGGCCGGATAAACCTATATGCCTCTAAGCCTGGGAAACCATCGCAAGATATGATGTAAACGTACCAACGAGGACGTCCCAACCACCATCAACACATCCGCCCAATTCAAAATCCTCATAATCTCCCCTGCTGCTCCGGTACCTCTCCAAACCATACCACTCCGGGACGTAACAATCCGCCACACCGTCCGTATCGATTCGACCCGTTCCATTCACGACCGCCACATCTTGGCAAATCCTCCACCGGAATCTTCCCATTGTACTCGGCGCCATCGTCAAACGCTGGGCACGACAGCCGCTCGGCACTGCTCTTGGCACACTTACATTGGGTGCAGATCACGCGAAACGCCGAGCCGTGGGTTTCGATCAGCCTCGACTGGGCAGCGCTCATTTCATCTGCCGAGAGTTGGTCTGCGAGGTCTTGGAGCGCGCGCACAGAGAGACCGTCAAAGTTTTGGGTGACAAGTAGGGGAGGTGTCCATTTGGGGTCGAGCGAGGGGAGAAACTGGGATTGGACCGAGGGTAGGGCGAGGGACGCGAGTGTACGGTGGGCAGCGTTTGGAGTAGCTTGGCGACATCTAGACGAACGTTAGTTATGATGCTATGCCCAAGGTAGGGAATACATACTGTTCTATTCGTTTGTCATAAAACTTCCATATCAAACCTGGGTCCTCGCGGAAACCTTCTGGCGAAGCCAACCTCCCCGGATCCTATTGAAATCTGCCATACAACGGAACATAATTAAATAAATTCACGCACGTTGTTTGTCCACAGCCCACCCACCCCACGATAAGTTCGAATACCTAAGCCGCATCTATTGTTAGACAAGCCGCGAGAATGTTTGATCAAACAAACGAACCCGACCCAGCAGAAAGCCCCGCTCCAGCGAGTATCACAACATTCTTCGCACCTCTCAACACTTCCAAAAAGTCGCTCAAAGATTCGGAAGGAGGCATTCAAGTGTTGAAACACGGAGATCTGAGCCCGCAAATCATGTGTGTGGCGGTTGCATAATGCAGTGCTATGTATAGATAGGAACCGGCCTCGGGGTGCAAGCCAAATCGGTGTTCAACACCCCAGGTGCTGGACCAATGACCTAGTACTGACGACACCTAACTTCTTTCCGCCAAAACAAGTATCCATAGGAAGATAACAGTGAAAAGCTACCCAGGTGCATCGCCTTAGCGCTCGGCATTTAATCCCCTCAAGTGGCAGGCCACACGCATTCTCATTTATCTTGTACCACCCGCCGAGTCTTCATATCACAATGAGCGCGATAGAAACCACCGAGCGCTTCACTGTAATTGTTTCCGACAAGACATTTGAGCTTACGAAGGCTCAACTCGAACATGACGCTCCAAACTCGCTTACTTCCTATTTTCTTGACGAAAACGGCGAGTGCATCAACAAAAAACTTGAATTACTTCGTGATCCAAAGATCTTTGAACTGGTTGTTCGTTACCTGAATGGCTACCAAATTGTTCCCCTCGATCGCCACTTGATCCCCCACGCGTCGACAGCTCAGAGAGCACTTGCGGATATTCGTGCAGACGCAGATTTCTTCCAGCTGCGAGGGCTTTTGCGATTATGTGAAACCTATAGTACCGTGCACCAATATGTGGTAGTAACGACTTATTCTAGCTTTTTGACCACAGAAATTGTATCCAGTGAGTCGTCAACACCGCGACAACTTAAGCTCTCACACTGAAATCCACTCTATAGCCGATCCCCTAAGTCTTTTGGTGGGGCGCTGTTCCCTGACGACATATGAGGATCATACCTTTAAAGCGGTGTCAAAGAAGATGACCGTCCTCACAAATAAAAATGCCCATAAGGAAAAGATTTACCTAAAGTTCGGGTGGCTCCAAACAATTCTGAAAGAATTCTTCAAGGACACATCTCGGTCTGCAGTGTCTCGCTGGGAACTTCTGGGATGGAAAAGCAAATCTGCCGCTGGCTGGTCGACCATTTATCATTCGATGTTTGTGAAACTCTGGTATTGATGTCTTGTCTCTTTCTTCTTGATATGTTGTCGATTTTCATCTTGCGATTTTCGCTACTTTCACAGACACTGTTGCGATATGGTGAATGGCAATGTATATTGAATGGCATTCTAATGAATGGCGAACATGTTTTCCTTTCTACTTTGTATTACATGTATGCTTTGCACGATAGCTATTCACACATGTATCACACTTGTAGATTGTCTATTGTCTCTACCTTGTATAAAAGAGCTTCGCTCTTGTCTGTAGTTTCCTCACTCTCTTGTACTCTCGTCCACTCTCGAATACACTTATACGAGCTTAGCAGCTCCAGTTAAGAAGCTTATAGTTTACATTAGAAATCGGTCCAATACACTGATTTCTACAGACACGCGTTGTGAACTCAACGCTGTCCACTTAGCTACTCAGGATCGAGCCAAATTAGATTAATTGTTAGTCCACCTGGTGCACCGTGTCAGACGATGCTCGAGTTGGGGTGCGTCGGCCAATGACAAACGGAATCAATTGTTGGCCCATGAACCGGTTTTTAGGTCTCACTTAATGTAGGTATCTTAGGAGAACAAGGGCCTTTTACATAGACCATTTGCATATTGGCAGATGTATGATTGCTACGTGATTCAAGCGACCTCAGCTGCCTCACTGAGTCCGTGGCAGTTGTCAATTTTGACGCATAGACACTGGCAATCAAGACTTTTGCACCACCAAAATTCGATTCACCGTAATGGCTAGTGGGGAATGCTGCAGCTCCATACATGAGTTTGATATACCGTCGGCCAATCCGCACGCAGTCAATATCAGTTATCTAGTACAGAGCCGTACGGGGTGTGGCATAAAGAACAGGGTGTGGCATAAAGAGACGATCACTGTCACAACCCTCGTTTCTAAGGGTGTTTACTTTCTGTTCTGGATGCGACGGCGTCGGCGTCGGATCCTAGCCTGATGCGTGGCAGACTCCTGTGGCTGTTCGTAGATGTAGTCGAGTGTGGAAGCGTCGATGACAGCCCTGTGTAGGGTATCGAGCCTCTTAGTCTTAGCGGTATAGTCCTCTGCTTGTCTAGCGAGTAGGATGTCGAAGGCACCCGTCTCTTGGAGAGACTGTGATTGACTCGTGGCTTGCAGTGTATTACTAAGTACCTAAGTTAATAGGACCTAGTATCGATAGTTGAGTCTTTAAGTGTATAAGTCTTATGTGTATCTCTTAGTAGTTATCACCCTTGAGGGGAGATCGACAAGGTAGAGCAAGCTGGTCTGAGAGCAGCTTGCACACCATGTATTTATACTCATGAGTACATGGTCTGTGCGTACAGTTCCAAGAATACATGAGCTAAAGATAGTGCGTGTTTCTAAAGGAAGGTAAGTCTAAAATAAGGGTGTTACTAAAGATAGTTTGAGAAGATTGTATGCGCGCTAAAGATAGCTATGATCAGTCAGCTATCATGTGGAGGCTTAGTCAAGCGCCAATCATCCTTAGTAATGGGAAGAAGTCTTAAAAAAGGAAGGGGTGGCTTATAAAGCGTGCAAGCCACGAGATTGAAGGAAAAAAGGTGAGATCATGTGCGCGGCTCATGACAATCACCACTAAGCTTGTCCTTGGATTACCACGTTGGCCTGACCTAGAGACAAAGCACAGCGCCAATTGTTTCGCCATGGTTGTTTCCGATCGCAGATTGCTACTCTCAAGGGCCCAGACCGAATGCAACTCCCTAAACTAGTTGGAGTACCTTTTTCTCAAAGAACACAGCAAAGCAATTCACGACCGCCTCAATAACTAGAGACCGAGATAGCTTTGAAATCGCCGTGTGCTATCCGAACAAATATCAATTTATCCCTCTCATCCTGAAACTTGTCCCATTACGTTTATAGTCGAGATAGCTTGAACCGATCTCCAAGCAGACGCAGAGTTCTTCAAGCTTGAAGGTCTGATGGAACTATGTGGAGCTAATAACCCGGAGCCCAAATACGTCGTGATGATAGCATACTCGGAAGACGACATTGGTAGTCTTAGACCTGGTGAGTGATAGTTTTTGTCACACACAACTTGTGTATATGACTATAGAATTATAGTCGATAGTATGATGTCCCTGGCATTACGATCCTCGCTCGAAACCTACGACAAGAACACGTTCGAAGCTGTTTCGAATGGTATGATCACCCACATGAACTTGAACGCGCACATGGAGAAAAAATCTTATTTTGTCCGGGTGCCTCAATATGGTCCTATGAAGGTACTTCCATGATTATCACAAATAGGTTGTGCATCGCTAGGATCTTCAAGGTTGGAAAAGTCGGTCGGTTGATGATGTTGTCTATTACATTGTTTTTTAAAGTTGTGGTGATACTTTGCTTTGTCACCTTTTGACTTGTTCTACCTCGTTTATTTTCTTTTTTTATTTTCTTCGTTTATTTTCTTTGTTTAATCTTGTCCGTAATCTAGTTAACTATGCCCCTTACTAAGATAATTCACAGTCTTTCTAACAACTCGAACGGAGGTGATAAGGCTACTGCGTGATCTATTCCAGGTATATAGCCATCAGTTTTGATGCAATGAGATATAATGTAGAACACAACCACCGCTCAAGAGTGTATGAGTGAACCTTGCTTCAAATATCTCAACCGTTCAAAAGTGTGAACACTTTGGGACACCCCAAAGCGAGCCTGGGTCTGGTGCGCCAGGTTGTGAGCGCAATTGTGTTGACTGAGAACACGACGGTAGAGGGGGGACCTCCCTGGAACTAGCTGCATACACACAGGACGAAATGAATATCCGATCGACACACACAATGACATCAAATTGGGCGGCTCTGCAGCTGGCTTGAAACCTTCTTGGCAAGCATGAAGTTGCTCCCTGCGCGCCTCACAGCCCTTAAGATCTTAATACTACTACATTCAAGCGCAACATAGGTGCATCTTTTGCTTGCCAAGTGAGCCGAGCTCAAGTCACATGCCCTATTCTCACAGGGTGTCGCATGATACAAGCCGGCCATATTCATTGACCACTCCACTGACCCGACCACCACTATAATTTACCTTGGACTATCTACCCTATTTTGCCCTGGAAATGAAGGATAAAGGTACCAAGCGATTTGCTGTCATCGTTGCTGATCAAAGTTTTGTGCTCTCAAGGGCCCGAATCGAGCACAACTCTCCCGACTACCTTACATCTTGTTTTCTCAACGAGAATGGCAAGTCTATCCATGACCGCCTCAAAATTACTCAGGACCCAAAGATATTTGAGCTGGTCTTGCGCTACCTGAATGGGTATTGGATTCTCTCTCTCAACCGGCATTTGATTCCGTTTGACTCCATGGCCCAGCAAACGCTTGCGGATCTACAAGCAGATGCCGAGTTTTTCAATCTTGAAGGTCTTGCGGAGTTGTGTGAAACCAGCAATTTAAAGCTTAAATACGTGGTAGTCACAACGTACTCCGAACGCAATCACAATAATGAGGTACGGCCATGTGAGTGCTAAACGCTCTTTATCTTTGGGCTGCTATCTCTGACAATTCTACAGCAGGCGGTTTGCTCAATTTAGAATCACAATGGTGCCTTGAAACACTTAACAAGAACGTGTTCAACACTGCGTCGAGTGGTATGGCGGTGCTCACAAGTATAAACGCCCATGAGTAACAGCTCATCATTATCTCTGGGTGGCTGAACCATATCCTGGCAGAATTCTTTTGTGGATACTACAAGCCAGCTGTATTCTGCTGGGAGCCTCAAGGGTGGAAAAGGAAGCAAAAAAGCAATCTCCGTGTTATGGATACTAACATCTTTACTTAATAGAGTCTGCCCTTGCCTACTCTGAATGCGTCCTAAATGAATATTTTCTGAATTCTGCTAAATGAGAATGCGCGGATTTGTACTGTTTTATGTCTCCATAAATTGTACTAGATCCTATCTCTTTTGCGCACCTTATCTCATAATTTTAGCTTAAGAACTCGGCGAGATAGTCATTAAACAAGTTCAGGCATCGCTTATCATAAGGTATTACTAACATATTCCGCTTATAGCTCAGCGACGGCTGACTCTATCACGCTGATCAAGAGCTTGATCGATAGCCACGCTTCGGGCGTATCTTCTCACCGAAGATCGGCCCGATCCCCGGACTCCTCGCCGAGCTCCAGGCCGAAGATCGAACTGATCTGATTGACTGATCAGTTCTGATCTGACTCACGCACTGAGTCAATGGACCCAGGAACCCTTAATTAGAAGGTACTATGACTCACTGAGATGTTGGCTCCGATCCATGTATATAGTTCATATTATTAATATATCAAACAACCAATAGCATACACTGATCCAGTGATGCCACCGATCTACACCCAGTCATTACTCTAAACCACCCTGTATGGGGATAGGGTGATCCCCATATAGCCAGAACTCTCCTTAGAGATCGGCTTGGCATGACTGTCTCTATTTGGCTCACCCAGGCTTCCCTCAGGGTATAAAAGAACCCTGCAGGAGACCCTTGCAGAGCCACCTCCTCTTACTACCCACCTGATCGGTCTTGTGTGCTTTGGTTTGTATTTCTCTTATCTCTTATCTCTTGTGTGATCTACTGTATCTAATAAGTGTCACGAGCCCATCGGCGTCGTAGACATTAATTAATATTTATTGCATTTTTCCTCTTATAATTATTGTTAGTTTACATGTCATGTGACTCATGGAACATTCTGGAAATCTTTGTAATACGCTGACGCGTCTTCATTTGATATTGAATGACCAATTGTAGTTTGTGTACGTGTATTCTCGGCTGTGCTTTGGTGAATATATAAACAGGGTCAAGTTCGAAGGGTATCACCCAAGAACTTGACCTCCTGTCGTCAAGTCCCTATTATTTCTTTTACTTGATTTAAGTCTAGTCGTGACACTAGGTCAAGTTCTTAGCCATCAGGTAACCAGGCTTGTCGTCGCCTCCCGCCCCTTGGCCACTGTCTTATACGCCGTGCGCGTTGTCTCAAGCTAACTCCCTATTGCCTTCCAAAAATCCTACTCCACCCATCCACAGACACGTTAGTTGTTGCCCTATCGCGTCACCGCATACCGAACCTTACTTGAGCGCTCCCTGGGCCTAGGCCGCGGCAGCTCGTAAGAACTAGGCTCCTGCACACGTGAACAAGCTTCGGCTAACTAATCTCGTTCTTCGACACGAGGTGGGGTCACCCTGTGCCCTTAAGTAGTGGGGTAACGGAGGTCGTTTTCCTATCCATCCAGCGACGTGGGGTACGTTGCAACTTGCTACTCTTGCGCATACCAGGCGGCTACAAGAGCACCAAACCAATTCTAGCTAGTAAGTCCTCCGGCGCGAGGCATAACATCCTATTCATCTCCACCTAGTGTCGTGGTATAACCAGCTACTCGAAACCGTTCTCTTCCTCTATAAACTCATCCTCTACTGCAACCCCATTGCATCATTCGAGCGAGAAGGCTATATCCAAGCACTCGAACGACGAGCGGACCAAGTTTGGGAAACTCAACGAGGATTTTACGACGAGTTGGTTTTGACTCGCGACCACGCACACCATAATCGTACCCCCCGCGAGACCATTGAAATCATCGCAGATTATTATTTTGACGTTTTCCATCCGGGCGTTCCAGACCGCTACACTAGCCTATATATACTCCATAACAACCCAGAACCCGAACGCTCAGGAGAGCTTCCTCTTTTGTATCCAGATTAAATCATGTCGCAGTGGGGATCCCATCTATCATATGTACCTCCACCACCTGAATCTGAACCACCCATTATGCATCCACTACAATCACACTTAACAGGTCTGACAGAATTCGGTCATGGAGCGGGCGACAACACATTTGTACAAAATACACCAGTCGCACCCATCCCACCTGAGACCGATAACCCTCTCATCTTATTAAACACCCTGATCAATGAGTTTCGATCATGGAGGGACGAAATAAACGGACGTATGGCTCAAATCGAAAATCATATGCAGACGAACTCTTTTAATATGGCTCATTTTAACGGATTACACACGGACCTACAAACTATTTTTGATCAAATCCAGGCAATCCCAACCGCCCAACGCCCTCAATTAACGGGTACCAATCGTCAACCGCCCCCACCACCTGTCACTTCAATACCACAACCTATCCGTGTAACCCAGCCAGCCGCCCCGACCATCCGAGTTAAACTAGCCAAGCCAGACAAGTTTGACGGTAAAAAAGACAAATCCACCACATTCAAGGTCGCAATCACACAGTACTTGCGCGCTACCTACCCCGGAATATTGGACGAGGACAAAATTGCTTTCATTATCTCATATTTAGACGGCAAGGCATCGGATTGGATTGAGCCACATATGGAACACGATGTACTTCGACAAGCGGTACCTTGGTTGCACAACGTTAACTTGTTCTGGACGGAATTTGAAAAGCGCTTTGGAGAAATCGATCGAGCCACCAAGGCTCTTAAAAATTAAAATCTCTTAAGCAAAAATCGTCGGTTCAGGATTACGTTACGGAATTCCAATCCCTCGCCGCGTATGTCAACTATGATGACCTGGCTCTGCGGGATATGTTCTATGAAGGCCTTAAAGATGAAATCAAGATGGCTATGTTGTCACAATTATTCAATGTCAAAGATAACGCCACCACTGGCCAGATGGTGGTCGACCGCGCTCTACTCATTGACCAACACTTGGAACAATTTGCGGGCCGATCTATCTTCGAAAACAAAAATCCGTCCACCTCTAACAATCGTACCACCACCACTGCTCAAACTCGCGAAAAACTATCCTCGGGAGATGCTGTTTACATGATCGGCACGGATGGACGCGCGGTAAAAGGAAAGATCGAATCGATAGGTCGCAACTCCAGGGGACAAGTAGTCCCAAATGTCAAATGGACAGGCCAGAGTTCTACGGTACAAGTCCCTTTCCCTGCGCTAAAAAAAGATGATCGACCGACTTCGGGCACATCCCGTGTTCCTCCTCCACCTCCAGCTCTTGCAAAAGGGAAAGGACCCGGACCCATGGAACTGGATGGCGAAAAAAGGACGGGGGGAATAACCTGTTTGCGTTGTCAAGGAAAGGGCCACATGGCCCGCGATTGTCCCTCAAAACCCATCTCGGGATACGAAGCAAAGATTGAGGAGGTAAAAGAACCGGACTCGGATGATGAGTCGGTAAAAGACGACGCCTGAACCTGGCTAGGGGGTCAGTTTTGGGCAAAATTTTAAAAAATATGGACAATTTCTTGGCTGCACATGTAGAATCTGATATGGAAATTATGTCTTTAACAAATGAATCACAATTCCTGTTATTTTTCCGTGCGCAGCCGAGTGAAAACCCCCTAGAAAAACGTTCGGCAATCCAAGGGAAACCCTTCTCGGGATGGGCCATGATAGACTCAGGAGCCTCCTCTATTTTTATTAGCGAAAAAATTGTACAGGACTTTCAACTATTTAAAAAGAAACTTGACAAACCTCGTCGCCTCAAAGTGATTGATGGCAGAGAAATCGACTCGGGGCGCGTCAAACACTACTGCAGCATTAACCTTAAAATCTTCGACCACGAGGAGGAGGTAGATGCCTACGTAGTCAACGTCGGCAACCACGATATAGTTCTAGGAATGTCTTGGCTTAAACGCCATAACCCAGCCATTGACTGGGATAAAAAATCACTTGTTTTTTCCTCACGCTATTGTTCTGAGAATTGCCTTAATACCTCCCCTCTTGTCAAAAGCGGTGAACCAGATTTGGAAATCGCCGCCACATCTGAACTCCCTGAAAAATATTCGGAATTTTCAAAAATTTTCACCGAAGAAGAAATCTCCCCACTTCCCCCTCATCGTCCTTATGACTGCGAAATCACATTAAAACCTGACGCAGTGCCGCGACATGGACCAATATACAGCTTAGGTCAAAAGGAGGACGAAGAACTTCGCAACACTATCACCAAGCAACTAGAAGCCGGGTTGATACGCCCATCAAAATCTCCTATGGCGTCACCGGTCATCTTTGTTAAAAGAAAAATGGCAAATTACGGATGTGTATTGACTACCGAAAGCTCAACGATATGACGGTTAAAAATGTCTACCCTCTGCCCCGAAGCACCGACCTAATAGAAAAACTACGGGGCGCCAAGATCTTCTCCAAATTTGATCTAAAATGGGGTTACAACCTGGTACGCATCAAGGAGGGTGACGAATGGAAAACCGCATTTAAAACTCGTTACGGGCTTTTCGAATACTTGGTAATGCCTTTTGGTTTAACGAATGCGCCAGCCACCTTCCAACATTTCATGAACGACATTTTCCGTGACATACTGGACGTATACGTCATTATCTACCTGGACGACATTTTGGTCTTCTCAAAAAACGAAACAGAGCACGATGAGCACGTTCGCGAAGTGCTATCCCGCTTGGAGAAACACAAGCTGTACTGTAACCTTGCAAAATGTTTCTTCAACGTACAAGAGATCGATTATTTGGGCTTAATTGTCTCCCCAGAAGGAATTCGGGTCGACCCAGCCAAAGTAGTTAAGGCCATTGATTGGACAACCCCATCTAAAGTTGTACAAGTACAGGAATTTGTTGGTTTCTGCAATTTCTACCGAACCTTTATCCAAGATTATTCTCGCATCGCTGCACCACTATTTAACTTAACCCGAAAAAATCACATTTGGGAATGGACAGACGAGTGCGCACAGGCTTTCGAACAACTCAAAGAGGCACTCCGATCAGCACCAGTCCTGATTATTCCCGATATATCCAAACAATTCTTCCTCGAATGCGACGCATCAGATTTTGCCACTGGGGCAATATTATCGCAATTTGGAGAAGATGACCGCCTTCACCCTGTCGCGTTCTTATCAAAAGCCATGACTCCGGCTGAGCGGAACTACGACATTTATCACAAGGAACTCCTAGCGATAGTTAAGGCCTTGAAGGAATGGCGACATCTGCTAGAAGGTACCTCCCTCCCGGTCCAAATCATTACGGACCATAAAAACCTCGAGCCTTTTAAGGCATCAAAGGACTTGAGAGGCCGCCTCGCCCGCTGGGCCGGTTTCTTGTCCGAGTTCAATTTCCAACTGAAGTATCGCCCTGGCAAGACAAACGGAAAAGCAGACATCTTGTCAAGGAAAGATGAACACCGACCTTTAGGGGGGGGTGAGAGCCGAGCTCTACTCGACCCAACCCTTTTTATTGCCTCTATCGAGCCAGATGAAGTATTGGACGACCGTATTCGTGACGCATATTTACAGGACGAACAGTTAACGCACATCATAGAGGCTCTCCAAAAGAACGATAAGGTTAAAAACTGGTCCTGGGATAACGGACTCCTTATGTTCAAAAATAAAATCTATGTCCCTAACGATCATTCAATCAGAAAAGATATCCTGGCAAGCAGGCACGACAATCTAGCCGCAGGACACCCAGGACAATTCAGAACGTTGGAGTTAGTGAACCGTAAATACTACTGGAAGTCACTCAAGAAATCTGTCAACTCCTACGTTTCTAACTGCGAATCATGTATACGGAATAAACATTCAAATCAAGTACCCCCAGGGTTACTCAACCCCATTGAATTACCCTCTAGACCATGGGATCATATAAACTACGACTTGATCACAGGGTTACCGGAGTCAGAAGGGTTTGATGCCATCCTTACTGTTGTAGATCGCATGTCGCGCATGGTACACTTCGTTCCCACTACATCTCGCGCATCAGCAGCAGACATTGCGAACCTTTTTGTTACTTACGTTTGGAAACTGCATGGGTTACCTTCAAAAACAATATCCGACCGTGGTCCCCAATTTAATTCGGTTTTCCTAAAGCAGCTTTACAAACGACTAGATATCAAACCTTCGTTATCTACTGCTTTCAGACCCCAAACAGACGGATTGGCAGAACGACTCAATCAAGTTGTTGAAGTATACCTACGTCATTACGTTGCTTACAAACAGGATGACTGGGCCGGTATTCTACCCATGGCAGAGTTTGCATATAATAACAGCGTCAATGCATCCACCAACCAAACGCCGTTCTATGCATGCTACGGCTTCCATCCTCGGTTCTCCATAGGACAACAACTCGATGAATCGGTTCCACACGCAGACGAACGAGCCAACCAACTCCAAGCACGAATGGAGGAACTCCAATCTTCAGTCGCTCTAGCAAATGAAAAAATCAAACATTACTATGATCTTAAACATCGAGCACCTGAGGATATAAAAGTAGGAGACAAAGTATGGTTGGACGCACGCAATATCAAAACGGAACGCCCTGTAGCTAAACTCTCAGCCAAAAAGATCGGTCCATATACGGTTCTAAAGAAAGAGGGAACTCATGCATTCAAACTTGAGTTACCCCACACACTTCGAGTACATCCGGTTTTCCATACTTCATTAGTATCCCTCAAGAAGGAAGATCCTTATGGCCGTGATCCCCCACAACCTCCAGCCGAGGTAACACCAGATGGCGAAGAGGAATATGAGGTCGAGAAAATTTTGGATTCCCGCAAACGACGAAACCAGATCCAATATCTTGTCCACTGGAAGGGTTACGGCCCTGAGTCAAATACATGGGAGCCGCTTGAACACCTAGATACCGCTATGGGTGCTGTCCGAAAATTCCATCGAGAAAATCCACGAGCCCTCCGACATCCTGACCTTGAGGAGGGGGTAGTGTCACGAGCCCATCGGCGTCGTAGACATTAATTAATATTTATTGCATTTTTCCTCTTATAATTATTGTTAGTTTACATGTCATGTGACTCATGGAACATTCTGGAAATCTTTGTAATACGCTGACGCGTCTTCATTTGATATTGAATGACCAATTGTAGTTTGTGTACGTGTATTCTCGGCTGTGCTTTGGTGAATATATAAACAGGGTCAAGTTCGAAGGGTATCACCCAAGAACTTGACCTCCTGTCGTCAAGTCCCTATTATTTCTTTTACTTGATTTAAGTCTAGTCGTGACAATAAGTGGGAATCTTAGTACCTGATTAGATACATCTGTGTGATTCTGTATATATAGACTTGTGCTTAAGTTAGCGTATAAATAAGTACCTGCCAGTTGTGGGAATTAAGTACCTATTTGGTGTGAGGAAATATATGCATTAGGCGCACCCCATCCATCCATATTAAGCTATCGCTTAAGTATAGATTAAGTTTAGTAATAGTATAGTCCAAGCGACTAGGGCTGAACTATAATAAGTATATCTAAAGGGAACCTGACCGCTGTAGTCTTGCTCTTTATATATTATATTAAGTCAGTTTACACTGTGAAAGGTTAAGACTATCTAAGTGTTACTTGATAATCTCTGAGATCTTATATTAGCCTTCCTATCGAATCTAGGAAGTATTGTTTACTATTGGAGTACTAACCAACTACATTGCTTAAGCTCCAGATATCCAACTGTACTCCAACCCGTAACATTGGTGAAGCGACCCAGGTCCTTTATCAAGTAACTCAACAATCAATAACTCCTTTTTAGGCTACTCTATTGCCCAAAACGGATTTATTCAATTTTAGCCACGAAGATTATCCATACACCTTCCTGACTGAAGGTAGCATATCTTGGGCTATTGAATTGTTAGATACAACTGATCCATTGCATCCAGTTGTTGTAGTATCATCCAGATACAGTCAAACAGGCTCAGCGATAAATAGAATTATTCGCTTTATTTTCAGTCCCACTTATCGCACTTCCATTGAAGAAGTAGGACACAGAAGCACCATCTATAATATAGTCTTACCAGCTGTAGTTAGATTTGAAAGCTTCACATACAATCAAACCTTTCAGTTTGAGCACAACTTTCATTTTTCCTCATTTACATACGGAAATACTTCATTTGAAGATCTAGTAGCTATTGCTGTACACATCTATTGCCAAGACAATTGAGCTCTATAAGTACAGAAAGATACTTCTTTGGAGAAGGAAAGTTATGGCAGATACAACGTCACAATCAGTGCATGTACCAGGAAGCTATATGCATCGCACTACTAGTCATCCTAAGCCACCTGAGCAAGAATCTGCTTATGAGTCTAGACTTGGTTCAGACCCAGAAGGCAGACATCCTCAGTCAGACTATGGCCTAGAACTGACTGACACAGTGGACTTAGAACCATTCCAACCAATACCACCTTTGCCCAGTTCAGTATATAGCGCATTGACAGATAGGGAACAGCGATGGCTTACCTATCAGCCAGTGTCTACTAGATCTACTAATCGGACAAGGTTGGAGAAACAAATCTCTGATAGAAGGAGACTTGCAAGGGCAATAGGTCGAAGGATCTACAATGTGGATAGACCCATTGATGCTCATAACAGATATCCTTCTACAGGTTGCAGAGAACAATTCCAGGAAATTCTTGACCTCTTGGATGATGTATGCGCTTTTAGGCCTGAATGGATATTAAACTCAACAGAAGAACCTATAATGTTTTTGGACTTTGCTCTCCATAGACGTTTAAGGATGAGTTTAATTGGTATTAGACACCAATTCCTCCATTATGCGCCAAGCAATGGCATACCTCACCCACCTATCCCTACACACCCTGAACCTAGGAAATACTATGGATTCACTAAAGAAGCACATGAGATAGCCTCAGTTCTTTTTAGAGATGAAGTAGAGCGATTCCTTGCTTATGTATATATTGAGCATAAAAGGAATCAGGATGGAAGGAAAGGAAAGGCTAGAGAAATTGAAGAAATTCTCTGGGAAAATTCTCAGTCAAGAACCGCTACTCCTGAACAAGTAGCAGCTCCTAATCCTAAGTTTACACCAGCTAAATCAATTTCTCATGAGGGAAGAGAACAGTTCACACCTTTACTAGCTGAACATGATCTTATCAAAGAACCCATTCCTGAGAATGATCCAGAAGATGAACAAGCTGAAGAAGAGGAAGTTGAAGATATTACAAGACAGGTAGATGACTCTTATGCTAATACTACAGCTAGGACGATTCAACCTTCTGCAGTAGCTTCCACTTCTGCAGTATCAGTTAGACGCTCTAACAGAAGCTTAATAGGTCCAGTTACAAGCTCACCAGCTAAACCAGAAGTCTTAGGAGAAATTACTCCTATAAAGACTCCAGGTGTCGCTTCTATTAGACCTATGTTCACTCCAGGATCTGTAGCTGATGTAGAAGCTAGTCGCATTTTAGGAGTTAGGAACCCAACTGAATCCTTACAATCCCCATTAGATGTACCTTTTACTCCTCCTGAGCCAGGCTTTGCAAGGCGCCAGGGAGTAGGTCCTAGGAAATCTGGAAGAGTTGTTCAGCCTCTCTGGATGGGGAATAGGGAACCTATAGCCCTACCTCCTATAGAGGAAGTAAGGGATTCAGATGATTCAGATTCATCCTCCACTGATGATTCTCCTTTAGTAATGAAGCCTCAGGTTAAGCGTTATTCAGTGGATAACCCAAAACCAAGGGAACCTATTAGAGGGAGACTCAGCAGCACTTTCCTCAATCTAGAACCAGCAGCAAGTACTTCTAGAGTAAGGCTGGAAATAGGAGAGGAACCAAGGAATACTACACCTTTCAGGATAGGTGTTAGCTCCAGGTTTGCATCAGTTAATCAAGAGATGTCTGAAGCGGATAGGCTTGCAGATGAAGTAATTAATGGTGCAGAAGAACAGGATGAGTTCGAAACCTATGATCAAGAATTTGAGTCATGGATACTTTTAGAAGAATGGCAGTTTGCTATCGCTTTTGAGAAGCTAAGTCTTTCAGGAAAACATAAGCTCCAAGAATACTTGAGAGCTAAGATAGATCAAGATCCTGAAGACACTGAGCTCATAAGGCGACTAAGGATAGCTGCTGAATTTTCTAAAATTGATTCAATAACTGATACAGTTAGGAAAGATTCCAGGAAACCTATTCTTGCAGCCCCTAAAGTATCATCAGATCCAGAAGTGATTGAAATGACAGAGGAGCAGGAACCTTACAAGAAGGATAGGTATAGGAACTCTAATTCCAATTGTTCTGAAGATGCTGCAGCAGGAAGACTTACTGAAGATAATAGACATAAAGGATTCATAGAACCTTCTGGTCCTGTCATTACAGTTCAAGCAGAACCAGTTGCTTCTTCAAGCAGACAACCTGTCTATAGTCCTCAAGGTAACACATTCTTAGGAATGCAACCTTTAGTAGTCAATCCTCCTCAAGGATCTGAAGAAGTTATTCTTCCTGTTCAAGTTCAGCCACAGGAAGAAGTGCGACCACAACCTCAAGTCAATTTTGACCCATATCAACCTCATTTCATCAACTTGAGTAGGAACCAAATGCACCTAGCTAGCTCTCCCCCTGATCGTCCTCAAGGACCTCCTTTACCAACAGGACCATTTGGTCCCAGTGGCCCAGGAGGTTATAGGAATCCAAACAGGGGAGGCCCACCAGGTCCGCCAATTCCTCCTCAAGGAAATAGTCCACCAAATCCACCCTACAATCCTAATGCAGGGAATGGAGGCCAAGGACCTCCCAATCCTCCAAATGGAGGTGGTGGAGGTAATGGACCACCAGGTCCTCCTGATGATCCCAATGGAGCATTTCCATGGGTTCAAGGACCTAGAGGGTTTCCAGGACCCCCAGGAAGACAAGGTGATCCAGGTCCAGCTGGAGTTCAAGGTCCCCCAGGGGAAAGAGGACCTCCAGGACCTCCTGGCCCACCAGGTAGAGATGGAGGTGGAAATGGAAATGGGAATGGTCGCCCTAATAACAATAACAACCAGAATAATTGACCGCACTTAGACTTAAAGCTTAAGATGGAAATTATACCTGAATTTGATGGAGATCCAGATGAGTTGTATGAATGGATGGATCAAATTCAACGCTTTATTGCTATGGGTCTGAATGAGAACAACCGCTTAACTCAAGCTATTCCATTTAGATTCAAAGATGAAGCTAAACAGTGGTGGTATCAATTTTCTGAAGCTCAAAGGTTAAGAATGTCAACAGATTGGCAACTCTTGTGCAATCGACTTATTAGTTTCTTTTGGACTCCTACTTGGATTACTGAAGCAAGGAACAAAGCTTTGGCAGCCAAGTATAGGGATTCAGGTCACTATAAGGAAACTCCTGTACAGTTTGCATTGCGCAAGAAGAAACTAATTGACATGGTTGAGAACTGGAATGATCTTACTGTAATAGCTGAAGTAGCTAGATCAGCACCTACTCAATGGCGCACTATTGTTAACCATGAGGAAATTGCTGACTGGGCTACCTATGTTACCAGGATCAAGGAACAAGAAGACTTGCTACAAGATTGGCCTAAGCATCATAGCAGTGGGCATGTCTCCTCTGATACAGTTAGAGAAGTTATGAAAGCCATCAAGGCTGAAAGGCATAAGAGACATGGTCACAAGGCCAATGCGCATGCAGTGGATTCCAAAGGATTCAAATCCAAAGGAAAGCAATCTGATAAATTCAAGGGATATAGGCGTCCTTTTAACCCTGATGACTCCAATGTCACCAAGCACAAGAAAGGTACTCCTAAGTCTAGGGGAATGAGAGGTTGCATACACTGTGGTAGCAAGATGCATTATGACAAGGAATGCAAACACAACAAGTCAAATGCTAACAATGTTCAAGTTTACTTTGCAGGTACAACAGAAGAAGAACAAGCATCGTTTGCAGAATATGAAGCTAATGCAGCAGAATATGAGTCTGAAACAAAGTCTGAAACTTCAGATGAAGAGAAGGATGAAGATAGCTCTTCTGATTCTTCTTCTGAGTCGGATTTTTAATTGATTCCCAGTCTCCTGAATTATCCAAAACTAGAGACTTGGGAGTTGGTACAGATTCTAAGGATACATTAGCAAGGCACAATTTCAACGCTATAGGAAATCAACAATTGGCTAACACACACCATTCAACTCAAGTACTACCCAGAAATGAAAGTCTTAAACTCCAAGACTTACCAGAAGATAAGACTATTACCTTGAAAAAGGTGATGGACCGCCCTCCTGGAACTCATTTCTTAGGTACTAGACCTACAGTAGCTATGGCTAGAGTTAATTCTGAAGAAGGACTGACAGAGATTACTGTTGATTCAGGCTCTGACATTACTCTCATCAGTCACAACTTTTGGTCAAGTATGAAGAAACCTCCTAAGGAGAAATCAGGTCAAAAGATCAATCTGATTCAAGTAACTGGTAGAACAAGCATAACTGGATATGTAGTACTGGAACTAACCTTCCCTACTAAGGATGGACCTGTTAAAATGCAGGTAGAAGCCTATGTAGTGAAAAGTATGAAAGTACCCCTCATCCTAGGTAATGACTTCACTAACCAGTACAGAATATCAATTGACAGACTGACTACTCCTAGTAGAATCATTTTTGGTTTTACAGGTAGGTCTGCCGATGTAATTGAGTTGGAAACAGAACCCAGATTAGATGAAGCAGGAAATGTATTTAGAGTATATACTAGACCAGACTTCAAATCCAACCTTGAAAGAAGAGCTTTCAGAAGAAGGAAATCTGCTAAAAGAAAGAACCAGAGCAAAAGACCAGGAGGAGCCATCCCTGTCAAACTAGAGAAGGATGTATACCTTAAACCTGAGTCTCTAACTCGCGTTGCTGTTCAAGTAGACTTCTCTGAAGATCAAGAAGAAGGTTTTATTGAAGGAAGGCTAGAATCTAACTCCAATTCTGCTGACTTCTATGGAACATCAGATTGCATTATTACTCCCCAGAACAAATCAATACAGATAGCTAACTTCTCTCAGAAGCTAGTGCATTTACCCAAAGGCCATGTCATAGGATATATGCATGACCCTAGGATTGCATTGGATAAAGAGGGTGATCTGTCTAAAGAAGCCATTCTGGAAGGAGAAGCAAGAGTGCATCTGATTAACTCGCTCATGAAGGAAGAGAAGGTCCCTCCTCCAACTGAAGAAGAGATTGAACTCTCTAAGCAGCCAGAGGGAGGTCCCAAGACAGCTGAACTACCTGATCCTGAGCATATACCCAAGGACAGGTTAGTAGCAGAAATCAATTGGGGAGATACTCTTACTCCTGAGCAGAAAAAGGCTTTAGAAAAGGTCGTCCTGAAACATCATAAAGCCTTTGGATTAGATGGACGACTAGGTAATTATCCTGAGGAGATAGAGATACCTTTGAGACCAGGGACTAAGGAAATATCATTGGCTCCCTATAGACCAAGTGAGGAAGCAAGAAAAGTTATCAGAAACCAAGTGCAAGAATGGAAGCGCTTAGGGGTTATAGAGGAATCTAAAAGCCCTTGGGGTGCACCAGTCCTTGTAGTATGGAGAAATGGTAAACCTCGCATGTGTATTGACTATAGGAAGCTCAATTCAGTAGTAATCCCTGATGAATACCCTCTACCTAAACCTCAGGATATCCTTCATACTCTTGAAGGAGCTCAATATTTATCTACTCTAGATGCGTTAGCAGGTTTCACTCAACTGACAATAAAGGAAGAGGACCAACCTATAACTGCATTTAGATGTGATGAAGGCCACTTCCAATTTAAGAGAATGCCATTTGGATACAGAAATGGACCACCTAAATACCAAAGAGTAATGTCTAAAATCCTAGCCCCATTCCTATGGACTATTGCAATGGTCTACATAGATGACATTGTTATCTTCAGTAAGACTTTTGAAGATCACTTAGACCATGTGGATAAAGTCTTACAAGCAATTGAAGACTCTGGATTAACTCTATTGCCACCAAAATGCTTTATGGGATACCAATCCTTATTGCTTTTAGGGCAAAGAGTGTCCAGGCTAGGAATGTCTACTCACAAGGAAAAGGTTGATGCCATTTTACAGCTGGAAGAACCTAAGGATGTACCTACCCTACAAACATTCTTAGGAATGATGACCTACTTTTCAAGTTATATTCCATATTATACTTGGATTGTAGCTCCGCTTTTCCACCTGTTAAGAAAATCTACCAAATGGTGATGGGATAAATTGGAAGCTCATGCATTCAAACTAGCTAAGCTAGTCCTAGCCAATGCACCAGTACTAGCATATCCTGTTCCAGGGATGCCTTACAGACTGTATACTGATGCATGTGACTTTGGAATAGCCGCTATTTTGCAACAAATTCAAACTATGAAACTCAAGGATTTGAGAGGTACCAAGATCTATGATCAATGTAAGAAAGCTCATCAGGAAGGACAGCCAGTACCTAGGTTTGTCACTCCTGACTCCAACAGAAAGGTCATCCTGACTGGGGGGGCTAATGGTACTGAAACCTTTGACTATGAAGATACTTGGAATGAAAATTTCGATGAAACTGAGATACATTTAGAGTGTGTCATTGGCTATTGGTCAAGAATACTCAAAGATGCTGAAACAAGGTATTCAGCTACTGAGAGAGAAGCTCTAGGTGTAAGAGATGGACTAGTCAAGTTCCACATGTATCTCGAAGGTGCCAAGGTTATAGTAGTATCAGATCATGCTGCCCTTAAATGGAGTAAGACTTACCAAACTATCAACAGGAAACTATCAGGCTATGGAATAGTTATTGCAGCCTTCCCTGACCTGGTAATAGTCCACAGAGCAGGTAAAGTCCATACTAATGTTGATCCAATTTCTAGGTTAAGAAGAAGAATCCCAAGGCAAGATGGACCGCTAGCAGATACATCGACACCTCTTACCTTTAACAATGAGACAGAAGATGGTCTCAAGAGCTTATACAAAGAAGTAGGAGTAGACTTTGAGAAGGACTTGCTAACACAGTCAGCCATGCATACACTGGTCAATGTGGAGAAACCTTCCAATGTCTCCTTGGATAAGTTTAAGGTAAGAACTACAAAATACAAAGCTAATGTTTCTCTTGCAACTTCAGGTTTGAATGAATTACACATTAGTATAAGTGAAGCAGAAGTGAAAAGGTTCTATAATGCATACATGAATGATCCTCACTTCGCTGATGTACTAAGGAAACTGCAAGGTGAATATGACCCTATGAATCCACCTTACAAACAGTATAGGATTGGAGAAAATGGTCTAGTTTACTTCTGCAGAGATGATAATTACAAGTTGTGCGTTCCTAAAGACTTACAAAAGGAAGTAGTAGCTGAGATCCATGACACCTTGCAAGAGGGCGCTCATGCTGGCTATCACAGAACCTATAACAAGGTTGCATCTACCTACTATTGGCCAAAAATGGTACATGTCATTAAGGAATATGTGCGCACTTGTGATATTTGTCAAAAGGCCAAACCCAAGCGACATGGTCAAAGAGGATTCCTTAAGTCCATTCCAATTCCTAGTCAACCTTTCGAGGTAGTAACTATGGATTTCATTATGGATCTCCCTCCAAGCAATGGATATAATGCTATACTTACTATAGTAGACAAACTTACTAAGTTTGCGCATTTTATACCTTGCACTACTAGTATCAATGAGGAAGAAACAGCCAAGCGTTTCCATGCGCATATATGGACTAAGTATGGTCTTCCCAAACAAGTCATAACTGACAGAGATGCTAGATGGACAGGAGCATTCTGGGAACACCTAACTTCTTTAGTAGGGGTTCAAAGATCGCTTACTACTGCCTATCGCCCTCAGGCTGATGGACAGAGTGAGATTATGAACCAGACTTTGGAAATAGCTCTCAGAGCGTTTGTATTCCCTTCAATGGACAATTGGAGTGACCTCTTAAACGACTTTAGTTTTGCTTATAACACTATGGAACACACATCTACAGGTTTTACACCCTCTTATCTACTTTTAGGTTTTGAACCACTTCGACCTTCAGACTTATTAGCTTCTACCAGTAAATCTATAGCTAGACCTACAGTTGAAGACCCCAAGGCTGTGAACTTTGCTGAAATGATGCAAGCCATTCGCTCTCAAGCACAGGATGCATTGAAATTAGCGCAAGCTCACATGGAGGATCAATACAACAAACACCATAGCTATTTGGATTTACAAGAAGGTGACTTAGTCATGCTTAATCCTCACTCTCTGAACCTACTTAGGAGTCAGAAGGGTAAAGGAAGGAAGCTACAAATGAAGTATGATGGACCCTTTGAAGTTTCAGAGAAACTCTCAGATGTAACCTATCGCCTTAGGATCCCTGCAAGCTACAAGATTCACCCTGTGGTGAACATAGCTCACTTGGAGCCCTATCATAGGGATAAGGATGGAGACAGCCGTCCTAAGAAGCATCTGAATAGAGCTGACTTTGAAGAAGTACCTGAATATGAAGTTGAAGAAATAGTAGATGAGAAGGTGGTCAAGAAAGGACAAAGAAAACAACGCCGCTACTTAACTAAGTTTCTAGGATACTCTCCTGAATGGAATGAGTGGTTATCTAGGCAGCAATTAGCAAATGCACCCAGGATACTCAAGGAATGGGAACTTAAGCAGCGCATACAAGCCCCTAAGAAGGCTTAACCCTTATGCTTCCTTTTCCCAGATTAACCACGTGATATTCTTTGTTATTTTGTTTACTGACAAACAGAATTTGTAGGTATATATATTGGCAAGATCTTTCGCTTAACAGAACAACACATTCAACAATGGCCAACTTCATCGCTATCATTGCCACTCTCTTCACTGTCATCCTCACTGGAAGCCTGGGCTACTATCTATATAGCCTAGGAGAAGATTTCATCTGGATTATGCCAGGTCAACAGGTAGTAATGGAATACTCAGACAGGCAGCGCACCATCACAATGACTGGCTGGGTGCTTATTTCACTACCCTTCCGACTTGTTTACCTTACTAGGCGCTGGAGTCCCATATCAGTGACTCCAGCAAACATCCTCAGCATAGCCTTGGTGTCTAGGCGCCAGAGCTATCGCCCCTATGGAGGACCAGGTAACAGAGGCATGCCCTCTGAGATCTTCATCTTACCAGACCACCCATACTGTAAGTAATTTACTAGATTTATCTGGCATTTACTTATAGCATGGACAGACCAGATGCCTAATAGAGAGCGACAACAATACCTAGGATCCTTCTCACAGCTGTAAGATAAGATCCTAACCCAAACCTGGGTAAGCAGATCTCCTCTGATAAGCTTATCCAGATGACTGATCTCAGTGATCGTCTTGATCTAGCTCTTATCTCAAGAATTCTCTTAGTTTCTCCTTTAAGTCATGTACTTCTGTATATAGATTTAAAGTACAAGTTTGATCTCTCACAATCGAACCTAAGAAATGAGTCAGGCTATTCAATCTCAGTTGAGAGCCTTGAACCGATGATCAAACTACAAAGATAAGACAGATCAGAAAGATAAATGAGCATCAGCATGTGAAACTATAGAGATAAACAGCTGAGCGCACTCTATTTGGAGCCAAACAGAACTTCGGTCATTTGACTAGGCTTCTTATTGGCAACCAGATGTGAAATACATGCATTATAAGAAATTAACACGTCTATATGCTACTCTAAGCTGCTGTACTCTGTAGTATCCCACTGTCTAAACATGTCTGACTATCCTACTCGCCCTGACACCCCTACAGGTTCCACCTTCTGGGATGTAGCTGAAAGGCTACTTTCTGGACTTAGATGGGAGCGACGAAGGGTCCAAGGGGAGAATCGCAGCAGGAGGAGAGAGTTCCCCTCCAATTACCAACACCTCTATGTTGACATACCCTTACCCAACTATCCACAATACAATAACCGAGATCACTACCCAATTGAGGCACCTGAGCCAACTCAGGATGAGCCTCACTTTGAGTTTGGATGGCCGGCTCCTCCCTCTCCTGGTTTGGAGCCTACCCCATTTGATAAGGTATTGATGAAAGGTTGGGGTGGACGCACTGAGTACCCTCTGGCTCCCCCAAAGAGTCCTAGTGTGCTCAGTTATGAGGACTACATAGAGCGACAAGAAGAGTAAGTGCTTTGATTGAGTCAAGATCTTGAGCTGATCTGTTTATTACACAAACAGACTGACTCAAGATCAAGGCCAGGAGTCGCTTCCTGAGCCTGATTATGACTCTGAGGAAGGAGAAGATGAGCCAGAAGTAGTTAGGACTGGTATCTTAGAGTAAGTCCGCTTCTTTTGACTCATGATCTTAAGCTGATTTGTTTAGACTTGCATACCCACCTTCGCCGGTCTATGCCCCAGAAGAGTCATCTGACTCTGGTTCTGATTCTTCAGAGTCATCTGGAGAACTCAGAGTGATGGAACTAGACCTGGAAAGGAGGTATGAGGAACAAACTAGAGAGTTTGAGGAAGTGTCAGCTCGTCTTAGGGCTGCACAAAGACGCCTCAGGGAAATGATGGACACAAGAGACTTGCATTAATGTAGATAGTACTGTCTGAATGCTACAAATTCTTAATCCAAAACAAGTGTGAACAATAAGATAAATCTTATCGCTTCAATACTATTGGTTAAGAGTCTTTCAGATGGTCGACTTTCCTAAGATTTCAAGCTCTGCTATATTTCCATGAGTGCGCTTTACTAGTATTTAAGCAGCCCACCAACCGCTCTCATTCTTCAGCGGTTCAACACCCTCTAGCTCTCTCACATCTCCTCTACTTCCCTACTACACTCTTCTCTTACCAACATGAAGGCCTGCCCCACCATGCTCAAGTCTCATCAGCGCTCTGCTATCTGTGACTCCATCATGGTGTCCAAACTCTTTGCCTGCATAGCAGCGCATATGAGGCAGGGTGAAGGCAAGTTTGGCTCTAGTGCCAATATCCTTGAGCGCAAGTTCAGGGATGGCATAGAGATTTACTTTGGTAAGGAGGAAGGTTGGTATAGAGAGGGCTGGTATCTCATGGATGGAGCAAACTTTGCTTTGGTGGATGCGCTCCTCCAAGTCCGAGACGCTGTGGGCACCTATTGCAATGACAGCAGCCTAGCCGAGTCATATGACCTTGAAGACTTCTCAGGCAATGGCCCCCTGTATGAGCGCTTCAGGAAGGCTGGAATTGCCTTTCCTCTAGAGCCAGAAAAGGGCTTTGACTGTGAAGATTGGAGGGTCCCTCGCGCCTCTATGGCTGATCTGATTTTGATGTGGTCCGCTCCCAGATCTGGGGCCTGCAGATGATTTGCAGCCTCCACTCTCTGGCTCAGTTTGAAGGCAGGCTTAAGCAGGCAGTCTTGCCCTCTTTCCCTTGCGCAATGGTGCATGCAGCCCAAGGCTGCTATGACAGGTATCGCCACACCTATTGCCCTGGGGAGTGGCTTGAGCCTGATGAGCATGGGATCCCAGCTACTTGGGGAGCTGATATGGTGAAGTGATACATTTACATTGCTTCGCTAGTTACTTATTCCTTTTTACAGAACTATTACTGGGCCCTGTTCCTCCAGAACAAGAAGGAGGAAGAATTCATCGCCAACTTCTTAGCTCAGCTCAAGAAGTCAGCTGAAGAGAGTGGGTCTGAACAAGTCCCTTTCTTCACTATGGACCCAACAGCCCCTGGCAATCTTGTCCAGCTGAACCAAGAGCCTTTGCAGCTGCCTACTCCCCCTGATGAGGATGAGGAAATCCTAAACTGGCGGCAAAGGGTTCATTTTGCGGACATGAGCGCCCAGAATGAGGAATCAGAGGAGGAACCATCTGATGATGAGTTCTCCCTGCCTCCTTCTCCTCCTGCCATCCCTCCTGGTCTCAAGGACAAGATTCTTGTCATCGAGTCAGAGGATGAATGGGAGCTTGATGATGGCTATGACTCTCTCTGAGTAAGTCTGCAAGTCCAGACTGGGGGGGCTATGTTATGGATACTAACATCTTTACTTAATAGAGTCTGCCCTTGCCTACTCTGAATGCGTCCTAAATGAATATTTTATGAATTCTGCTAAATGAGAATGCGCGGATTTGTACTGTTTTATGTCTCCATAAATTGTACTAAATCCTATCTCTTTTGCGCACCTTATCTCATAATTTTAGCTTAAGAACTCGGCGAGATATTCATTAAACAAGTTCAGGCATCGCTTATCATAAGGTATTACTAACATATTCCGCTTATAGCTCAGCGACGGCTGACTCTATCACGCTGATCAATAGCTTGATCGATAGCCACGCTTCGGGCGTATCTTCTCACCGAAGATCGGCCCGATCCCCGGACTCCTCGCCGAGCTCCAGGCCGAAGATCAAACTGATCTGATTGACTGATCAGTTCTGATCTGACTCACACACTGAGTCAATGGACCCAGGAACCCTTAATTAGAAGGTACTATGACTCACTGAGATGTTGGCTCCGATCCATGTATATAGTTCATATTATTAATATATCAAACAACCAATAGCATACACTGATCCAGTGATGCCACCGATCTACACCCAGTCATTACTCTAAACCACCCTGTATGGGGATAGGGTGATCCCCATATAGCCAGAACTCTCCTTAGAGATCGGCTTGGCATGACTGTCTCTATTTGGCTCACCCAGGCTTCCCTCAGGGTATAAAAGAACCCTGCAGGAGACCCTTGCAGAGCCACCTCCATCAGCAAAAGTGTATTTGGATGTGGCAGGCTTGACATCACTTTACATTACTTGACATCATAAAATGCTTCATAAGGCAGGTGCCTTTTTGACATCACTTCACATCACTTCACATCACAACCAAATCACCAAAATCACCAAAATCACTCAAATCACCAAAACCACCCAAATCACTTGAAATGCCTTGAAATCAGTTCAAAGTCACCAAATCACAATTTCCAATTTTGGGAATTTCCTTTTTTGGAAAATGTTTAGAAAATGTGGAAAACAATAGGAAATTCATTTTAAAATAGTTGCCCTAAGGGGGAGCAGAACATGTGACCATCACAGAAGAGGCTTATGTCAGCAAGTGGGTTGGAGCTCTAACCACTAAGCTAACCAGCTGGTACTTGCCATAGATCATGGCAGTACATAACCTTCAAAACATAAATCTTGAAACCTCTTTTTCACCACAAAGACATGAGATATAAAATATGCAAAAATAAGAGTTGTATGCACCCAAGGGTGAGCTACATGCATGTAGTAGTAGGGTGTCTAGGGGATTAATGACTGGAGAGCAAAAATTGAAATAAGATTGAACAGGCTGTAGCTCCCCCAGAGTGAGAGGGAAAATTGAGGTACAATTGTGAGCTGGAAGCATAGGGATATGAAATGGTAATGGATGTTTTTCAACATTTAATGCTATTCAATTGACGGCTACAGAAATGCTTCTACCATTGTCTGCTTTAATACTCCACATCAGTGCCAACTAGGCACACACAAAAATTACAGCAGTTACCTGCAAGGCACTCCAATTTTGTATAATTTTGATCAAATTCTAGGATCAATACTCATTCTGCAGTACAGGGGTGGGTGTTGAACTTAGCCAAAATTCCGCTGGTGTTATGATGCTGAGGTGCAAGGGGTGGAGTAAAAAATGCAACAAATTGTGCTAAAAATTGGAGTGCCTTGCAGGTAACTGCTGTAATTTTTGTGTGTGCCTAGTTGGCACTGATGTGGAGTATTAAAGCAGACAATGGTAGAAGCATTTCTGTAGCCGTCAATTGAATAGCATTAAATGTTGAAAAACATCCATTACCATTTCATATCCCTATGCTTCCAGCTCACAATTGTACCTCAATTTTCCCTCTCACTCTGGGGGAGCTACAGCCTGTTCAATCTTATTTCAATTTTTGCTCTCCAGTCATTAATCCCCTAGACACCCTACTACTACATGCATGTAGCTCACCCTTGGGTGCATACAACTCTTATTTTTGCATATTTTATATCTCATGTCTTTGTGGTGAAAAAGAGGTTTCAAGATTTATGTTTTGAAGGTTATGTACTGCCATGATCTATGGCAAGTACCAGCTGGTTAGCTTAGTGGTTAGAGCTCCAACCCACTTGCTGACATAAGCCTCTTCTGTGATGGTCACATGTTCTGCTCCCCCTTAGGGCAACTATTTTAAAATGAATTTCCTATTGTTTTCCACATTTTCTAAACATTTTCCAAAAAAGGAAATTCCCAAAATTGGAAATTGTGATTTGGTGACTTTGAACTGATTTCAAGGCATTTCAAGTGATTTGGGTGGTTTTGGTGATTTGAGTGATTTGGTGATTTTGGTGATTTGGTTGTGATGTGAAGTGATGTGAAGTGATTTAAAACATGGCCTTGGTATTTTGGTGATTTTGGTAGTTGCTGGACTTGGTACTGTTTCTAAACTTGGAGGTATGGTAAGTGCTGGGTGTGCTTCTATAAGGCAAGTGGTTTTTTCAAATCACTTTACATACCTTTGTAAGCAAATTCCCAGTTTCCTGATGTCCTCTTACTACCCACCTGATCGGTCTTGTGTGCTTTGGTTTGTATTTCTCTTATCTCTTATCTCTTGTGTGATCTACTGTATCTAATAAGTGGGAATCTTAGTACCTGATTAGATACATCTGTGTGATTCTGTATATATAGACTTGTGCTTAAGTTAGCGTATAAATAAGTACCTGCCAGTTGTGGGAATTAAGTACCTATTTGGTGTGAGGAAATATATGCATTAGGCGCACCCCATCCATCCATATTAAGCTATCGCTTAAGTATAGATTAAGTTTAGTAATAGTATAGTCCAAGCGACTAGGGCTGAACTATAATAAGTATATCTAAAGGGAACCTGACCGCTGTAGTCTTGCTCTTTATATATTATATTAAGTCAGTTTACACTGTGAAAGGTTAAGACTATCTAAGTGTTACTTGATAATCTCTGAGATCTTATATTAGCCTTCCTATCGAATCTAGGAAGTATTGTTTACTATTGGAGTACTAACCAACTACATTGCTTAAGCTCCAGATATCCAACTGTACTCCAACCCGTAACACTCCGCTACCACTTGATGTTTCTGAAATGGTGGGATTAACATATACTTCTTCCGCGACTCGAATTTTGCTCCTGCATGACTCATCAACCTTGCCAATGATATTGACTTCACACCTGCGCTCTGCCGCGATCGGCCGTATCACAAGTCTGGCCTTGCCTTGTGTGTAAAGGCAACTATTCCATATCACCTGAAATCCGACATCAGTATTGTTTCCTCTTGCTTCAAGAGCGAGCCTTACAAATTTTATTCTGAGTCCAATTATGAGGTCATACTTCTGTGACGCTTTGATTTCCAAACATTCCCCCATCATCACTGGAAGGTGAGAGACAGCATGCTGCTCTTAGCTAAATCCTTCATATATGCGCGAGGGATAGTTCTGGGCGGCCAAGTTCATATTATAGCCATTTCAATGGATAAAACCTATCCCGGTACAAAGGCAAAGTTTTCATCAGCACCAATTCAGACTAGATTAAAGTCTAGAGACATTGGGTCGATATATTGAGTAGGTTAGAACAACCAAGGAAAATACGAATCTATGGCGGTACTCTGCGTAATATAACCACCCTTGCACCTTCTTTCTTTTTATCTCATGCACATATCCTGATTTAAGCTGCTTAACAGGGGTATCTGTGACGCGTCGCAAGGGCGTGTGTGTGGGTATTAACCACGTGTTATCAACTTTTTTTTTGCATTCATATTTAGAGTCCTACACGAACACGAGGTCGAACCGGACAGGAGACAAACAGACAGAGAACACGGACAAAAAGCAGGGACAACAAAAGGGGCGGGACGGGGGACAGAGGTAAAACAGTACACGGCCAATCAACGAAAGAGCAGGGTCAAGACATATCCACGTGTTATCAACTCACGTGGTGGCAACGCTGCGACCCTGCTGCATTTGGCGTCCCAACTCCAATGCACCCAACCAACGCCGACCTATACTCTCAAATTAGCTCGACTAGCACGCTGATAGACATGAAAGAATCACCCGCACCGGAACATTTTACTGTTATCGTCTCCGGCGTTTCGTTCCTGCTGTCGCAAGCTCAAATTCAACGCGATGCTCCCAACTACTTCACCTCATATTTTCTTGACATGAACGAGTTTCCTGGTCGAAAACTTGAAATATCCAGAGATCCAGAAGTTTTCAAGATTGTCTTGCGATATCTCAATGGGTACCATGTGGTCCCGCTTGATCACGGATTAATCGCTCCCTCATCTACCACTACGAGAACACTAGCAGACCTCGAAGCTGATGCAGAGTTTTTTCAACTGAGTAAACTTGTTCAAATGTGCCGATCTGAGCGGACGGCACCTACTTATGCGGTGATTACGACCTATTTGAAGACGACTCCTGACTCCTTCGCACCTGGTATGTGTGCAGCTATTCGACTCCCGAAAATTCTTCCAGTGCTAAATTTCATGAGCTAGTTGAAAGCTTCGAGACTATTGTAGAACGTTGCAGCCTCAAGATTCTAGCTCAAAACGTCTTTGATGCCGCCACTAAAGACATGTACATACTTACAGAAAACACCGCGAAGACAGCAAGCTTCTTGATCGTTGCGAGTTGGACGGACAAAATCGTAGAAGCTGCGATGAAGATTCATCAGCCGCCGGTTTGCAGATGGGAGGTGGTAGGATGGAAACGACATTTGACCGGAGACATTCGCCATGCTATTATCTTCGTTAAATTTTGGTCTTGAGCATTCTCTGTCAAGACGATGTTGCTACTGTAGTGGACGCATTAATCCATTAGAAGTTTTATTGTCCGGGGAGTTTACGAAATCCAAGGTTCTAACACGCAGCCCTAGGCTCATCTGTATATACCCACCATCCGGCCGCTGAGTAAACCAGTTCATGCCCAAGCTAGGGTCGAGGGTCAAGAAACAACATACTTCGTGGTCAAAGTGAGTGAAAATGAGAGACGACTGTCGAGGCAGGGACCCTCGAATTCGGCCTGACAGTTTTTGTGGTAAAGGCTTTGATACCAAGTATAGCCGGTCTTGAGATTAGATCTCTTGGATACATTTGATCGGATTAATCGGCATGGAATCCGAGCGCAGGATTGGTTCTACTTTGCGTAAACAATGCTCATGGCCGGCATTCGGCGGCATACATGATACTTGAAACTTTCAGTATTTGGCGTTAGTACGATAAGAGTTGAGAATAATTGCGTATATGACATGAATGCGTATGTTACATTGGGTTGCGAGGACTAAACAATTCATGAGTCGTAATTCATCAAGTCATTTCAAGCGTTACCATAATAATACGAAAGCCTATTCAGTAAACCGTCAATCCCTCCCCTGCGATATTAACAAATCCTTCCACCGACTATCCGAAGTGCTACGCACAGGCCGACAAGGCTCTGAAGTGCCCAAAGAAGACTCGGGTACACGCCCTCCAGTAGCCACATCATAGCTTGGAGGTGGAGGTATGATGACCCCCGGACCGACCTCCGCCGCCTCGAGGTTGGGGTGTGTTGGAGCATACGGAGAGTTGTAGCGCAGGGCCGGCATGGCTGTCGTCGGATAGGGTTCGCCTGGAATACAGATCATCGTAGTGGTGTGCTCGTTGGGATTGGCGTTGGGAGTTGTAAAGACTGGTTTAGCCTTTCGTCGAGAAACCATGCAGCTATATGCACCCCACCCCCCACCAATCAGAGCCAATGATCCAACTACGCAGACGATGATGATGGTGGTCATGGGGGAAGAATTGTCGTTCGAAGGGTCAACACCATATGGACCGGGTGAACGGGGGCTCGAGGTTGGGTCACGGGTGGGAGCGGTCTGGGTAGCCGAGTCGGATATTGTACCGCTCGATGTCGGCGCCGCACTAATAACAGAAAGGAGGGCCTCTTCATTCAGCTAGCTTCTAGTAAAAGCTCTAACTCTACTCACATAACATGCCGAGTAGCCAACCCCAAAGCGAAGAGAGATATCCGCGTTATAACATCTCCGCAGGCTAGCATTTGAGTATCTATGAGAGGAAATATCACTTTAGCACATATTCTGAAAGCAGCCTCCAAGCACGTACTGTGGGGATATGAGAAGGCGATCGCCTCGCACCACTCTAGACTCTCCACTCTTTTATGTCTTCTGTAGTAGCCTTGCGGCGTTCGCGATCCTCCATAAACACGTGCACCGGCGGCCCCGAATGACAGGGAAGAGCTGCTTCTATTCTTTGTTTAGCAGGCATAACAAATCAATTCCAGACTCACCGTGATGACGCGACCGGTAATTGGAAATGCCTGAAACGGAACGGTGTATTTACGCAGGTTGCGAGACAGACATGTTTGAGTGGGGAGGAGGACGTTCTTATGTATGTGGGATGCCTCGGGATATGATGTTCGCCCAGGCAGCCGAGGCTACGCGATAAGAGTTCGGAGTGGCCTCCAAGGAGTTAGGGTGAGAAGAGAGATGCCTCGAGAAGCTTCGCTGTTCGAGCTTCGGCTTGGAACTGGATTAGTCACCCCAGATAAAACGCGATATCTGAGACACCCACTACGTCAGTGCCCACTGAAACGACGATACCGAGGTACACACCTGGCTTGGCAACGGCTTTCACTGCCCCCAACATTTGGCCACAGGCCACCAAACATCTGTCTACGTCGTTTTCAAAGCCGCCAGGTAGTTAGAATGTGGAGGTCACGGACACGGCCGGGAAGCATCGTCGAGAAGAGGTGGGAACGGGATTCGTTCGCCACAGATCGCCGCAATGGGATGGGATAGGCGATTGCCGTTGGCAGCAGACATATAACGTTTTATTCATAAATACTGAATAGCTCCAACAACATACGATGTGTGCGTTTTCCGATTGCAATTCAGTCATGGGGCGGGTGTTGAATGATTTCCGTCTAACGATGTCCCGAATTGGTTGGTGATACGCCGCACGGCTGTGCGCCATCGCCAATCAAACCCAGATTTGGATTAGTCTGTGTCACAAGCCTCCAACCAGTCGTCGTAATATCCGCGAGCAGAATCTTGTTGTCGAAAAGATTTGTTTCGAGAGCGGTATTTTACTTGATCATTCGTTGGTCGCGATGGGCTGGCTCACGTGGCGCCCAGGCATAACGACGCGGCCTTTCGCAAGATTCGACAACACAGCCGTCTTCCTTGGTTGAGAGTTGGAGGAGCTGCGCATGACGGAGATATGCGTAAAACGGGGTACTTGAATGAGCTTCTTGCCTCGCCTTTGACTCGACATGCTTCCAGCTGTGAAATGCAACATCTCCTTGGCGATGATCAAAGCCTACAAACACAGCCAATCGAGCTCGCATACCAAGGAGCTGCGCATTGAACGATGAGCGGTCGACTTGTCCGATCCAAAGGGCAATATCTGCGCCCAGCAGTTGGATACTCTGGGTCCGGGACCACAGGAAGGCGAGAGGAGCCGGAGAAACAGGTGAGAAGAGGCGTGGTTCCAAAAGAAAACGAGGCATAAAGTCGATGAGTGTAAGATTTCACGTCAGATCCAGCTTGCCTTTGTTGGCACGAGGGATAGGAGTCAGAATCAGGTGATAATGTATCAACTATACAGTACCACCGCCACAAGCGTCGGAAGGGTCCGGATGCAAACACCTTTCCCGATCAACCAACGACCAGACCTTTCGGACGCTTGCCATGGTGAATGTCTAGTTCTCTATTATTTCCCATTGAAAAAAGAGCTAATCATAACATGCAACCCTCCTCTTTATACCTAACATGAACTTATAGCCTTCCCAAAAGACCTTCCGAACCAAGCGCATTCTCGCCAAGGCCGCTAGGCAAAACAGGTACATCCACTTCTCTACTCGATCCCAACTCCAAATTCCTCCTTTCCTCCCCCAGAAAATTTCTCCAATAATTTATGGTAGGAAGAGCCGGTGTTGATCTATTGTCATTCCAGGCCGCTGCCTCAATGGTTCCGTTTAAAGACGGACTCCAAGATTCAGGTGCGTCGAGTTCTGGCCGTATCGTGTTTAATCACTGATCCTGCTCTACTAGTACAATGCAAAGCGTAGGCATTGGCGTCGCACCAAGCTCAACATCTAAGTGTTGTTGATTTGTGAGTCTAATGGGACCTACTCACCCACGATGTTGTTCTGAATCTGTATCCAGGGACGCTCACGAATAGGTTGGCATTTAGGGACAAGGCGACAGTGCGTTTGCCTTGATGGATTACTGAAGCCGCCTCCTAGCGAGCCATTATATGGGCTATGTTTCGAGTTGTCCGAGAATTGTAATATGCTCATTCATCCATGCCTCATCTTGCGTGACTACCGGGCCGGCGCGGGAGCCGTTATGATTGGCCCATATCTATCAATGCTCCCTATCGAAACGAATGATGAACCTCTAAGCTCCATCCTCGGTCAGAAATCGCTGGTTCGATCATCCGGACGACTTGTCGCTTGGAGCATTCTCGCCGCCCCCACACCCTCTCGAACCAAAATTATCGCCGTTTGCAAAACTACTTGCCGCTCAAAATATTGCTACTTAGGATTAGTCTCCTCATATCTTCAGACCACGAGCAAAGTTTAAGGTTCAAGATATACGTTTCGTATCGCATCCTTGGCTAATCTATGTTGGTTGCTCGGAGGCTCGCATTCCTGCTGAATGGCCAAGTGTGGATTACATAACCCGACGACTGACCTTCGCCTTTCCCCGACGAAGAACCGACGCCTCTCCGTCGGGACTAAATATCGTCATATCATTATTTATGATATCTTGGTACGAGTTGATAGTATTGCGTGCATGCACTAGGTAAGGTGCTGTGTTTGATTCTCGGCGATTACCTGAACGACCTTCTTGCCGTACTACGTTAAGCGTTAATGGCGAAAGAGCAATCGCGTGCGATACAACACGGTGTTCGGAGGATATAAATGCGGCACCAAGCACCCTCATTCGGCAAAACAATTTCCCCTCCTTTACTTTTACCATCTCATCCCAGTTTCTTTCATCATGCTCACGCTTCCCCTAACCTTGCTTGCTGTCACGACCTCCGTGTTGGCGCACGGTTATGTCCAGGAGTTGAAGTTCGGTTCCCCAGCCGCTACTTTCTGTAAGTTTCTGTACGTTTTAACCTGAGCGGAACAAACTAAGATCATGTTTCAGCCGGATATCTGCCAAACTCTGACCCGTACTACAACCCCCCGATCCCCCGGATTGTTCGAAAGATTCCAGGAAATGGGCCGGTCACGGATGTGAGCTTGATTGACGTTCAGTGCAACGGTTATACCGATGGTGGTGCTCCTGGGTCTGCCCCGGCGCCCCTGGTTGCAACAGTGGCTGCCGGATCGAGCGTCTCTTTGTACGTGGTAGTTCCGGCCACGTCCACACCTTGATAACTAATATATTGGCATTATAGCAACTGGACGACCTGGCCGGACTCCCACATGGGACCTCTGATCACATACATGGCCAAGGCGCCATCTGATATCACCAAGTGGAGCCCGGGAACCTCGTGCGTTTCTCTACAAAAGCATGATTTATCACAGCTTTGGTTAATGTACTTATTTTAGTGCGGTTTGGTTCAAGGTTGCTGAGCAAGGTCTCGTCAACGGCAAATGGGCTGCGCCTGAACTTCTGTTAGCCAACAAGGGTATCTACACTTTTACGATTCCCCCTAGCCTCAAAGCCGGTCAATACCTCATCCGACATGAGATCATTGCCTTGCATGCTGCCTATACGTATCCCGGAGCCCAGGTTTATCCCATGTGCGCACAGGTCTCGGTTACTGGCTCTGGTTCCGGTCTTCCTACGACCGGGTTAGTCGCTTTTCCTGGTGCATATACCGCTTCTACTCCTGGGGTATGTTGATAATACTACGCCTTGACTTTATTATGCTCAGAGATACTGTAGATTGTATACGATGCTTACAGGGGCAACACCACGTACCCTATTCCTGGAGTAAGCTATGTATTCCCTCACCTGAGCTCTCCTGACTTCCTTTTCAACTCTAGCCGAAGGTTTGGCAAGGATGATGGCTCTAGAATTTTTCAATCCGGCGGATAATACTACTGTGTTTACCGAACTAAAGCTATCAAGTTTTCAATTTCACGTTTTCAGCATACATTTGAGTTGGCCTTGGTGCCACTGTTTTTCAGCCTTTTGGTCCCCCAATAAGGATTTGGATTTTGTTCAACTCAACCAGAACCCTCCATCAACGCTGAGGGTTTGACCTGAAATACGATAAGGTGTCTATCGGGCCATAGCTTGGCGGATTGGTCATATTCTTACCGGTGATATACGAAGCACCGTCCGAGGCTAAGAAGTTCACAAGAGAAGCAAGGTCCTCTGGAGTTCCTTTTCTTTTTACGCATATGTTTGCTACTATCTAGAGATCGGTAAGTTTAGGATTACTCATGTGATGTGCCTATACCTGATCTTGAAATTCTTTCATCCCAGGTGCGCGGCGCGCGAGATCAGCTTTGGTATTCTACGTGAGCCTTAGACTATAACCTGCTATGAAAATTTACTAGCTTACTCATTTCTGTGTCGATAACACCGGGGGCATAGGCGTTGACCGTTATGTTATGCTGTCCCCATTCTAGCGCTGCTGTTTGTGTAATCGCCCGAATAGCGAACTTGGAAACGTTATAGGCAACACTTCCAGGAGAGGCTTTATAATTTTCAACACAGCCTGTCGCGATTGAAGCGAAAAGAGAAGGAGCTTGCCTCTTCTGCCGCATATACTACTTGCGCCAATGATCCTCCCGCCTTTACCTTGCTTTATCATTTGAGATGCCGCGGCCCTATAGCAGTACAAGGTGCCCTTGCAATTGATCGCCATAGTTTGGTCAAACGCTTTCTCCGACACTACCAGCCCAGGCTGTCCATTATCCTGATATGTAAATTTACCAGTTCTTACGCTCACCTTCCAGCAGCGGTTCCATTGTTCCGGTTATCCCAGCGTTAGCGACCATCTGCGAACGGCTCATCAGCTGGATTTCTGTTGTAAAAGGTTCTGCGAAGATAGATTACTATGTTCAACTCGCCGAAATTCTCCACAGTTCGTTTCACCATATCCTGGACTTCGGCCTCTTTGGACACATCTGCGGTCACCGCTAGAGCTTTTCGACCCATCGCTTCGATCTCCTTCACAAGCCCCTCAAGGACTTCTTGCTTCTGTGAGATATCGTTGACTGCCACATCAATGCCATGCGATCCCAGCTCTTCAATTGTCTGATGAGTGCTCAAAGACACCCACACGCGACGCTTTTATGGACTCACGAAGTGCAATAGCTCGTCCAATACCTAGTTTCGGCTCAGTGAAGCTTTTTTTTTTTCCAACGTCTTGACTATAATTCATTTACCTTGCGCAGCACCAGTGACGATTGCTACCTTCATGGTGCTACTACAGAGCAGATGTCTTGAGTCGATCGAGGGGGGAGTGAAGCCTATCGAGTGATTCAGCGATTTATCTATACAATGCTGAGATCTTCGGGATTCCATATCGGGTAGATCACGGTTGCCTAGAGCACCGACTACAAATGCATCTTCCTCCAGGTATATACTTTCTCCGGGCAGCCTCGACCAATAGTATTATCATAGATGGATTGTTGTATTTTGAAGCCGGTTGAAAGTATTTACGGGCATGAACTATTAGGCACAACTCACTTGAATGGTTCAGTTTGGGGGACCCATGCATCTTGAATTGTCTTAGAGCTATTTACAATAACGCGCCTTCTCTTCGCACAAGGTTGAAAGTGGAAACCTTGGCCCTAACTCAGGCAAAACCCTCCATCAACACTCAGCGTTTGACCTGTAATTAAAAACGATGTTCAAGATGTACGCGACTGTCTTTTGGAAAGATACCAGTTGGTCATACTACTAACCTGTGACATAGGAAGCTTCTTCGGATGCCAAGAAGCTCACCAGCGATGCTACATCGTCAGGTTTCCCGATCCGTTTGACACAAGTCCCAGCCACCAGCTGCACGAAAACAGCATTCAGCTAACAAATTGATTGAGTTAGCACGACGAACTTACCTGGTCTTGCAAATCTTTTACGAGCGGCATGGTATCGCGTGCAGCGCTTGCTATGTTATTCAATGAGAACCATGGGAATATTGTTGATTCGAAGGCTGTTAATAGAGCTCTTACAAGCTGGTGTATCTATGAGGCCAGGGGCGTAAGCATTGACCGTTATATTGTATTTCCCCCATTCAAGAGCGGCAGTTTGAGTGATTGCACGAATTGCAAACTTAGAGGTAGTGTATGACACATTTCCGATTGAACCTAATCAGTTTCAACCCGAGCTATTCCGTTTAATAATAGGATAAAGTTAATATACCTTGGAGGCCGGCCATGCTGCTCGCGCCAATAATTCTTCCCCCTTTGCCTTGCTGTATCATTTGAGCGGCGGCGTGCTTGTAGCAATATAACGTTCCTTTGCAATTGATGGCCATGGTTTTGTCGAAAATATCTAATGAAACTAATAGGGGTGGGGCTCATTTAACTCGTTTAACTGGCTACTTCTTTCGTGGGATACTCTCACCATCAAGAATGGGTTCTGGTTTGATAAGGACGCCAGCATTGGCAACCATCTGAAACCCGACCAAGTCTCATCAGCAATATCCCCTTGGCAAGTACGGAAGCATACAATGTCAAGATTTCCAAGCAGCTCCACAGTTGTATTGACCATGCTCTGCACGTCGTGTTGGCTTGATACGTCTCCCAGAACCGCGATAGCCCTTTGTCCAGACTCAGTGATTTGTTGCACTAGGACATCGACCAATGCTTGTTGGGATGGAAGGTCATTTATTGCTATGTCGATACCGTCGGAAGCAAGCCCTAAGAGATCGAAGGTTATACGTAGCCTTCGGGGCACAACGCATACTAACGCAATGCAATCGACCTCCCAATTCCTGCAATTGGGAACTTCAGGCACTAGACCCAACAATAGTGCATACTACATACCTTGTGCGGCACCCGTAACAATAGCCACTCGAGTCATGGGAGAAAATAGGGTAAGGGCAATTGTAGTAGTACCGGAGGAAAAATTTTGTTCCCAGTGGCAAGTTTTTCAAACTCCTATTGATCATTCAAGGCGGACTTGATGTTATCCCTAGCTTGGGATGTGCGCCCAGTTTGTGTACACGTGCCCGATTCTATTACCTAGTCATTACGTACTTGTACACTTGCTACAATTTGATCCCCCAAAGCAACGAATTGCCGCTCCCAACAAGAAACGGGCATGCATACAACCTTCGAGGTTACGCAGTTGGCCCTGAAAAGCCATCCTGAAGAGGTGTCTACAGTACAGACGCTAGCATAATCCGAAATAAGAATTTCCTCCCCAGCCTTGTGTGCAATAGTTACCCCAAGTGCGTCGCAAATCACACTGACTGCCACCGCAATGCTCTATTTATGTGCTTATCGATCGCCCATTCCTAACTCGTTGTTTGCTCAAAATGTGTAAAAATCAATCCAGAAGTAGAGTGACGCAGAATGTTTGTGTGCGAGGATAGATACATTCAATCGCTCTATCCAAGGTTTGACGCATATAACATCGACTTGACCGATTGGTATCGGACGGAGTTCATCGCTCAGCTAAGATTGAGCCCTCCGTTTATGCTAAACGTTTGCCCTAGAAATCACGTTGCATAAATTAGGAAGATGGTAAAAAACAGCAATAATACTGACCTGTGATATAAGACGCCCCTTCTGATGCCAGAAAACTGACAGTCGAAGCAATTTCCTCAGGTTCACCGATCCGTTTGAGAGCTGCGCCACTAGTAAGCTAAGAATAGTATTGAGGATGGCTCTATTTCAATATAGTTCGAATAAAAACCTTTTCTTTGTAATCTGGTCCCAAGTATTGCAGGCCGGGCACGGCAGCTAATTGTCCGCGTGGAATAAGGAACGCTACTACGACACGGAAGCAGCAAAAAGACTAACCCATAGGTGTATCAACCCATCCAGGTGCGTACGCATTGACTGTGATCTTGTGTTCGCCCCATTCTAATGCTGCAGTCTGGGTAATCGCACGAACGGCAAATTTGGAAGTACAGTAAGAGACATAACTCTCGCTGCCTAGAATGACGATAGCGGGTACGGTATTAGAAAATACTTGAAAAAGACTTCGTACGAACCGTGAAGACCCCACATGCTGCTTGCTCCAAGAATTCGCCCTCCTCTTCCTTGTTTGATCATTTGTTCCGCGGCTGCTCTGTAGCAGTAAAGAACTCCCTTGCAATTGATGTTCATCACTCTATCAAACGACTCGTCGGTGACTATAGTATGCAAAAGACAGTCAGGGTACGCGAAGACTGCATGGAAATAACCTCACCATCTAGTATAGAAACTCGCTCTGCGATGCCAGCATTCGCGACCATCTATCTCAAGTAGTGCTCAACTACTACATAAATTAATGCGATTAGAATATAACGCACTATATCCAAACTCCCGAGTAGTTCAACGGTTTTCGAAACCATCTCTTTTACCTCTACCTGATTCGCAACATTTCCCGGAATTGCAATCGACTTGCGACCCCGGGCTTCGATCTCCTTGACCAGCTCCAGCAATGCATTTTGCTTCTGGGGAATGTCATTTACTGCTACATCAACCCCATCGATGGCGAGCTCTAAGAATCCAGTCGATTCGGTCAAAAATCACGATATTTGTGCACCAAAATACAAACTCAAAGCGATTGCTCGGCCAATACCTGTATTAGTACACATCTTCATGGTCAGCATATATGTTCTGGTTATTCCGAAAAGTAAAAGACCTTGCGCTGCTCCTGTGACGATTGCGACTCGAGACATTGTGGTTGTTCAGCAATAGCCGGACGCCGGCTATCACGCATGAAGGAATGTTTGACAGAAGAGGGAGTCCAGCTGACGTAATGATTGAAGCCATATAGTACCTATATTCAGCGATAGACTAATGGGGAAACAAATAGAACATCTTTAGAAATGAAAAAGCAGAGTGAGACAGTATGCAAGGTGCAGGTATTAGTGCGCTAGAATAAAAGTTGCCCAGCAACTAGGAAGAGCCCGACTATGGCCTAAAATCAATCACTTACTCAACGACCTTACACTTTGCGATACACTGAAACTCACATGAATGTGAAACAGTCTCAACTCTCTTTGCCACATCTGCCCGTTGGAACTTCCCTGTCCATTTGTTCCTCCGCTTCCAGAGCTCGATACATTTCTGTTCTCCAGACTTAAATCCTGACTTTGTACAGGAGAGAATGTTATTCACACGAACTCTTTGCATACATAAGATAAAGGGCTAATCACTTTGGGAGCACGAGTAGCGCAAAATGACCACCAGCAACCGGACGAGCGCGGAATCCGACAACAGAGCCAGAGATAGCGTCATACCTAAATCAAACCATTAATACAAAGACGCTAATAAGACCGCGCAGACGCACCAATCCGAAAAAGGAGCGTTATTCTTTCCGTTTGCGAGATAGTCTTTCAACCGGGTAATAAACAAGTTTCTTGTGTTCACGTCTCCAACTGTCCCGGCTGTGTAAATATCCCAATCTAGCCAGCTATCAGCTTAAACCCCTTCGAATGAATCAGGTTTTGGCTCACCAGATTTGGTGTATGTATGCCGTGTGTCCAGCGGGATCCCATATTGCTTAAACTGCTTTGCGTACCAAGCGGTTTGCATATCATACACGCTTTTCGGGAACAAATTGAATCCGAGAAGCTTGTCAGCATAGAGGTTATACGCGATTCCCCACGAGGTTGAGTTATTGTAGTTGAGCATCAGGTGCCCTTCAGACGAGGTCGCGAATTCTTGCCATTGCGGAACGTAGGAGGATGCGATATCCTACAGAGCCAAGGTGAAGAACTGAACCAGGCAAAAGGAGAAATTGTACCGAATACTTCTTCGCATCGTCGGTCCTTCCCAAGATACTCGCGATTTCAGACATGGCTTTGATTCCGATAATCCCCTTGATGGCTAGGTTAGTCTGGTTCGCTAGGTGACCGGCGAAATCATCGGTCGATAGTCTATGCCCCAGACGCCGCTCAGTCCAAACACTTATATATGGATTTGTAAGAGGCGACCTACTGTTCAGCCGGAATTAGCGAGTCCTCGATCAAAAATTGGGTCCACTGAGTCAAGAGATTGTAGTTGTTTGAAATGAGGGAGTTGTCCTTGGTTGCTCGTGTATAACTCAATGCCATAATAAGCATATTCCCGCTCTCTACCGTTTCGAGTCGTCAGCTTTCGTCGTTGGATTTCGGGCTCAACATATACTCACCCTCGACCGGCATGGACTCGTCACCTCCGTCGTTATGTCCAGTCGCGTTCGGATAATGCGTGCCCAAATCATGTATGCTCCACTTGTTGGGATATTGCCCAGTTTGCTGGTATTGGAACAACGGCTCGAGCAACCTCCTGCCAAAATCGGGGTTCAAATAGAGATATACTGGCCACGCGGGGAATATAACGTCGACAGTATTCATGTTTCCATTGGACGAGATTTCCTTCATGAAGATCTTTACATCACTATTCGGCGTGAAACTCGTCAATGATTCATCTTGACATACAACAGTCGAGACAAACCTAGTGTTAAACGAGCCGGATGAAGACTTGGGCAAAGTGATTTCTACGGCGGCAAAAGCCTGACGGGCCGAGAGCGCCACGATGCTCGCATAGTCTTCATGAATCGCCGACGCGTCCGTCTGGATCTTGGTGTCCAACGCATTTGCAGCCGAAACGGCACGCGAATACTCTTCCATCGAGAGAAACGCCGAAATCTATCAAACACATAATCAATTTCGCCTTTTGTCTAAACAGGTTCGACTTACCGCATCATTCGCAGTTGGATACTTGCTCATCCAAAATGGATGTCTCTCCTCCAACTGGTTCTCGGCGACGATATACTGGACCAATGGGTCCCTCACGTGTCCGACCGCGAACACAACTTCGCTCCCGTTCGAGTCTGATTCCTTGGCAAACGCGAATACAGGCCATCGGTCAGATATCGCACGGAATTGGGTATCTTGTGTGTTTGGCAAGACGCCGGAGGATATAAACGTCGACCGAAGAGTAGCGTCCGCGCCCGAAGCGTACGTTAGGCCAGTACCCTATGGAATACATTTTTAGTAAACACTAACAAACAAAAGAACGGCACAAACCTGACGAGTTCCGTAGTAGGCGCTCCCGTACTGTGTGTGGTCATCCACCTCTGCAAAAGGCGTTGGATTCTGGAGTGTGACTTGATGGACGATCGCGTCGGTCACGTTGGACGTGGACCACTTGGCGAGGAGCGAGTTGTCGCCAGACACCCATTCTGCACATGACCAAATGAATCCATATTACTTCTGCTATTCGAAATGCCATCACTAACCGGCAGAAATGTCGGTGTAATACTGAACCTTGTGCGAGGCGCCATCTGTGGATTTGGCGGATAGCGTCAGGTAACTAAATGGGAGGGATTGGCGTGGATAATCCGTGGGCTTCGAATGACCATCAGTTCGCGTTTTCGAACGCAAAGGGAAGATATCTTACTTCGACCGGGGACAAAAACTGAACTGTCAGGTCGACAGGACCAGCGGAAAGAACGAATGTTGATTTCGTGGCTGTGAACTAACGAGCGGTGAGTGGACACCGGTTGAAAGGCAGTGGTGGGTGTAACGTACCGCCATGGACTTTTGAGTCGCCAATACAGAGCCGGAAACACCGGGATTGCCGAGGAACGTATAGGCTTTGCCGTCCACGCGGATGTACCCAACCCATCCCAGAATCTGGTTTGTAGCTTTATTTAGAAAACACTGAAGGGCGGTCCCTGTCTAACTCACCGATCCAGTCCAGAAAGTAGCCCACTGCCCAGCCAAACTACCTCCGCCGCTACCGCCTTGTAGCCATGCCGACAGATAAGGCGACCGAACTGCTAATGGAATCGCTGGCGGATTAAACGGCGTCGATGTCCAGCCTGAGCTCTGACGAGGAGTAACGGCCGCATGCGTCACAGAAAATAACGAGATGGCCACTAGGGCCAGACCTGGAAGAATGCGCATTTGAAGAAAACCGGGCTCGGCTGGCGAGTGGATGTCGAGAGCAAGCTTCAAATATAACTGGAGGAAAGGTTCGTCATAGGCGCAGGGTGGAAAGAAGGCTGGACGTCACATGAAGGGCGGCAAGCGATGCTCGGCGAGCACAAGGAGCGCGCCAAAAGGGAGGCAGAGAACACAGATGGGACGCCCGGTCGTCGTTGGTTTCAAGTTCGGTCTCTGTCCGAAGGGGCATCAAAGGGGATCTCGGCTGGCCGGCGTTACACTATGTAACGCCTCATGTGGCCGATGAGTGACACGATCCATCTATCCTTGAATCTAAGCCCTGAAAGCTGCCCATGGCGGGCATACACAGTACTAACACATTCCATGCATATCATACTACATAATGAATATAAAAACTTCTACTAAAGCTCGCTCTGTCGCCGTGTGGTCACGAAATCGAGGGTAAATGCGGGTACGCGCGACACACATGATCGCTTACTTTAGGGTAGGACTAGCACGCTCGTGCTTTGGTAGCGCTACAACTACTATTCGTCCTCTGCCTGGGCTTCCTGGTTCGGACTGATATTTTGGAGTTAAAACTACCTTGTCTATATATATCCTTTTTTACACTGGCATATCAGAACCAGGCTTCTGGCGGCCCTCGTTACAACTAATTAAATTCTTTGAATGTATTGTTTTCTATCTATTGATTGGTTTTATAGCCTTGGTTGTGATCTGTTGTGCATACATCTCAAGCAAAACAAATAAACCTCTCAAGCAGTATATCTAGTCCACAAACTAAACCTATGTTTGCGCATGAAGTGGGCGTACTGTGTTGTTTACTGAGCTTATAGCTTTGATGACGACCCATTGTGCGTATATATCAAACCGAGTGAACTACTACTGGAAAGCAGTTTTTCTAGTGCTTTTGAGCACATCTAGCTTCTAAATAACGGTACGACTGAGTGTTTCCTAGGCTCCGACCAACGACCAGACGAGTACTAGTGCCGTTCCCGGTGCTTCTTTTTTCAATGGCGTCCTCTACCGACACCGAGCAAGTCTAGGTTGTCAACGCCATCCGTGGTGTTGAACAAGATACGATATTGTGTTATTGTCTCGTGATTCTATTATTGTATTCACATGTATTGTTCCACATGTATCGTGGTATTCACTGGAATATCTCCACACGTACGACTGATTCTATTTCTCACGTTGTACAGTATATATACGAATACATCGCTGTCCGAAAGGACAAGCAGCTTTAGCATGGGATAAGCCTAGCGGCTGCTTCCTAAGCGCTATTGAACATTTATGCTTCAATACGTTGCAATCGCAACCGAACGGAATGCGGTTTGCCCACCACTTAATGATGTGAGTCAGGGCAAGTCTATGCGTGATGTTCTGTGATAGCACCGGGCTGAGAAGGTGGGAGATAGACGGGCTTCGGAACCATTTAAAATAATCCTCCGGCACAAGGTTAACTATACTTCAAAGAGCACCTTACGTCCGCGCGTATAGTTTACGTCCGGCTTAACCTTGATCACTATGCCAATAGAAAGTGAATATTGCAATGCTGAAAATGTAATTCTGAATGGTGTAGTATGAATACAGTTGATTGATCAATGACAAAACGCTCCTGCACTAGACAAAACGAGAAAAAGTCCCCCTCCAACTCCCCATCGCCGTGCGCGAAAATCCCACGAAAACGCCGTCAGACACTTTACATCCTATCGTCTCTCACGCTGCTTTCGACGCGACTCGGGGATCGTCTGAAGCCCCGGCGAATAGCCGCTTAGCGATGGGGTTCCAGAAAACTCGGGTGGTTGGCGTGAGGAGAGCGTATGAGCGATGGCCAAGTTGAGAACTTGGCCACTGACGACCAAGTGGCGCTGATAGCCCTTCATAGTTCCAGACTTTTGCCTTCGAACCAAAAGACGGAGTTCTTGAGATGCAGAAGCCGACCGAGTGAGAGCAGAAGTCCGTTTCGCATGCAACATACGGGCTCGGATCTTGTCTTGGTCGCATTGCTCGCCCATCTGTAGGAGTAGAAGTCGGCCCCGGGCCTGCGATAAGACCAAAGTAGCGGCACTCGTGGTTGGTCCGAATAGATCAACTGGAGTTTCAGACGTGCTAGGAGGGATAGACTCGGTTTCCAAAGGGACTAGCACTGCAGATTCCTTGTGCGCCACGGACACAGCGTGTCCAGGCAGCAAATCGGATGAGCAGGTTTGAGAGGTTGACAAGGAAACTCGGAAGGCATCCAGCGGTGGAGCTCCAACGGCGAACTTCTTGTTCATTAGTCGATGTGCCGATACATCCTCGGCGGGCATAGCAAATGTGGCTTCCAGGCGCAAGCGCTTGGCGGGCCGCATTTCGACATCTCCTGAAAGCACTCCGCTTCTATCAGCTGAAAGATAGAATAACGGCACACAAAAACTTACCAGTTCTGGACTGCATGAAGAGCCGACAGACCAACAGAGCCGATATCAGAACCGTTACCGTAACCCTGACTTCCATAATCCAACCGAACCGGACGCCGGAATGGCTTCCGGGACGGGCCGGGATACGAGTTATGTGCGGCCGGAAGCCAAGGGCGCGTAGCTCGGCCGGGTTGAAGTAGAGGGCGAGGTCCGTTGTGGACCCGGCTTGCGAGAACTGCTTGTGGCCTAAGCACTTGTCGGTTTCAGAGATAGCATTCATCTGTACGATTGCATTAGAACAGCGTCCAAAAAGTAGCGTAAGTTCACTTACCCGTCGTGGCTGAGAACGCTCCGTGCCATAGGTCCTATCAACCCAGTCGTAGACTAGGTGGCGTCCGGACAAGAAAGACTCTTGCCGAAGGAAATAGGACTGGGATGGAAAGAATAGCCGGGATGATGGCACAGCCGAAAGCCTGGACAGTGCGTAAACGTCCCATCCGGCATGGATCCGCGCATCGCGGTCAAAGTAGACCGGAGCAGCAGAAGCCCAGCCAACTGGACGGGACGTGGTAGACGCAGTAAGGACGAGCCGATAGGATAAATTGTCAGCGACTAGACGGGACAAGCTGAGCGATGTTGGATAGCTAGAATGTTCATTAGTATATGGCCCGGGCCGGCCACGAGCATCTGCAACTCACCCCGAAATGAATGACGAAACGTAGGCTATCGCCACGCGGGTGGCGGGTTTAAGTACGGTGGACGAGCTGGCGCCAAGTACACTACCATATAAGTGTTAGCCGTGCATCGGGATCACTAGCCCTGAAGGGGGCAAGGGTCCAACTTAGGTGAAGGCGGCCATCTCGGACACGAAAGAGTCAGGATGCGATGCTAGATATATGGCGTTCATAAACGCGGCGAACGCTGCAACGAAAGCTGGGAGCACAATCATGATTTGGATTGAGTGTGGTAGTTGTTAACAGAAGGACGAGATCTCAGAATACTATGAATTGGGTGGACCTCATCGTGCGCGTGACCGAGTCGAAATGCCGACCCAAACAACAACCAACATGGTCGAAAGGCAGTGTGTTATAGCGATGAATAGTTGTACAGGTTCGCACATATCTTGAGCTACTACCATAAAATTAAAAGCAGGTAAGCTGATTTCAAGGGCAGACTCCTCGTTTATGATGGCGAGAAGTTGTGCATTCAGGTATTTGGTTGTATTGGCGGTAAGGTAAGACCCTGAGCCATATAACGTGAGCCACAGCCTCGCGCCAGAGATACATTCGACCGGAGTGTGATTACCGAGGGACTCGAAGCATAGAAGATGGATCAAACTCAGAGAAAACGCCAACTTGAGGAGAGAGTTGGATTCAGATTCTTGCTGGTGATCGAGGTGCTTGCATGCGTAGGCGTCCTAATACTCAGCTTAGTTAAATATACCTTTCGCCTTAACCACCGTAGAAAAGAATTGTTGAAGACAGTATCGAAAGCCTTCAATAGCGGTGACTTAGCGTGGGGCATGCAGGGAAGCGAATGGATAATATAGAACACTGATTCTGATATTGACGGTGTACAGGTAGCGTTTATATACAGGTAAATTGACAAGACGCGTATATGCACGGCATGTAGACTGAGACAACGGATCATCACGAGATCCGAGCGTGAGATCTTCATTTACCTTCAACAAGAATAAAGCACTGAAAGTCTCGATCCCATTCAATCAAACGTTTTCCATAATATCAGTAGGAGAGTGGGACTGCTGGAGGATCGGTCATGGTCGGCAGGTGGAGTGAAGGGTTTTCACGCTGTCCCTCGTCTCGCCCCTATATGCGCTGTCCGGATTGTTTTTCTGCGCCTCTTATGTCCTTTTTGACTGTGTTTGTGTAGGACATTATACATGAATGTGAAAAAAGAGGGTCACATGATACTAAGCGACTACTACCATAGGCTTGTAATAATAAACCAAAATCGAAGTTATGTGAATGGTCGAACCATATAGAATACGCCTCCAAATCCGTCTAAAGCCCTCCCACATTCCCACCAAGATCATGTGAGAATCGCTTCCCGTGGTGCGGCCGATGCCGCATCATACGAGAGCCAGATTCGCGTTTCCCAAGTGATGTCGAGTTGACGCCCTGTCCCTCTGGTCGGTGTTTACACAACTGCAGTTTGCGGTCAATCAGCCACCAAAAACTCTTAAACCATTAAAAAAAACGCACGTCCGTGGCCGGAGCCGGAATCTGAAACTGCTTAATAACGTCAGGCTGGGCAACCACGACCGCTGCGAATCCTGCAGCCAAGTGCCAGTCGATGTGACAGTGCATAACTGTCCATATCGCACAATCAGACCAAGCAAGCGAGTAGATTCCGGGATACTTACACCAAACTCCAGGCACATCTGGCATGATTCGAATCACCGACCAGCTGCGAGACGGTACGACATGCGTGTCTCGTCTCAGAGGATTGGTCGTGTTGAACGTCATCTGCCTATATGCGTCCTCAGTGAGCGACCCGGAACCTTCGCCAACGATCCAAAAAGTAAAGGCGTGCACTGATTATCCCAAACGTTGTTCAGAATCAGCAAGAACGAGACAAACTGATCAACGCACAGTGATACGGATGGTCAATCGGGTCCAAGTTGTTGATGACGATATCTGCCGCGCCAGATCCGTCAAACGTCAAACTCGCCACCCGAGAGCCGTCCACGCCACGCCCTTCCATAACGTCATACAGAACCGGTCGATACCAAAGATGGTCGAATCCAACGTTGTTGACATAAAACTCGGACACTTTATCCTCCCTATATCCAACTCGAGTGTTGAAGATCCCGTGCTGGGTGACAGTGGTAGGCGCATCTTCCTTGACAAGCGGAACAAGAGCCGACGTGTCGATATCGCGACAAGATGTCCCGATTTCTTCTTTCCAGTCCTTGGTCGTCGGTCTGCTCGTATCCGTCGTGGGCCCATATCGAAGAATGGCGAGCGCGGTGCTGTTATAGTCCTTGGTCGTGTACGCAAAGCATGATTTGCTCATCTCGCCTCTCATCCAAAACGAATCTCCGAGTTTTCCCTTGTCGGTCTTGAGTAAGACTGAGTATCGTTGGCCGTTGTGGGATTGAACACGGTGTAGATCGTTGACGGCCGGACTGGAGATGGGCGTATCGTCTGCTTCGATCACGGATAGGGTATGCTCGTCGATTGAGTTCCATATCATGGCTATGATCCATAAAATATCAACACAAACGACGGATGAAAAAGCAAGCAAACACCAACCGTGTGCAGCAGTATTGATTATCCGAAGACGATAGGTTTTGTCCGGGATGACCTCAAGCTCGTAGGGCTTCTGAGTGAAACATGTTTCGGGCGTGCCGTAAGTCTCGCAATCCCATGTGCCGAAACCATTGAACATCGCTGAACGAGGAGGGGGCGCGGCAGTTGTCTATAATCAAGAGACGGGATTTATTAGATTACTCGAAAAAACTACAGCGGAATAGGACACTCACACCATCGTAGCCTTGGGGATTGCGGAGCCCGTCGACAATTTCGGTCGAGGTGTTGTGATACCAGTCGGCCATAATGAGGATTTGGTCGAAATCGTAATCTACGCCTCGCTTGAGAGGGTCCCGAGTGGAGTGAACGATCAGAGGCTGAAGGAAAGTGAAATTAGAGCCAGCCTCTTGATCAAACTGGCGTGACTCACACCATGGATGCCGTCCGCCAGCTGTGCTCCCGCGTGCGCACTAGTGGGGAAAAAAATCAATTCCTTCTCAAGTCGACAGAAGGTGTAGACTTACTGCCACCAATAAGTCCCGTACTGGCCTTGGACCTTGAATTCGTACGTATAGGAACTCCCAGCGGGGATCGGACACTGAGTAATGCCAGCCGGTCCATCCATCCAGGCTGTGCCGTTTTGGAAAAGTCCGTGCCAGTGAAGGCTGGTCCCGACTTTGGGTAGCTTATTCGTTACATGAACGATGATCGTGTCCCCCTCGTTTGCTTCTATGAGCGGACCGGGATATTGACCTATGCACGAATGAAAATCAGAAAAATACGATTTGGTGAGTATGAACATATGGCGCACCATTCACGACCAGCATCTGGCGATAGAACCCGTCAGGAGCACCCTCTTTCATCTCGATCGTCCAGTTGTACGTGCGCGTCGTAGGCACATCGGTGATGATAAAAGTGGGCGAAAGAGTGAGTTCTTCGAGGCGAGGTTGAACGAGCGGACGAGACGCGTCTTGCGCAAAAGCGAAAGCCGAAAAAGAGAGGACGCCCAAGAGGACGCGTCGAGAGAACACCATTCCAAACGAATGTGGGAGCTAGAAACAAGGGCAAGGACAGGCGACTTTTATCGGTCGTGATAGTCCAATTCAAACAGGCTGGACTTTTCTCGTGGATTTGACTGGGCCATAGGTGTTGATCGGGGTTGCGTCTTCGATTTGCTCGAGAAGTCGAGAAGGACAGGCGCAAGTTCGTTCAGAAGCCGAACTCGGCTGAAGTCGGGCGCTTAACCGGTTTTCTGTTGGCCGACACGGCGACGGCCCCGGCAACGCGCGGGCTGATCCATGCATTCATCAACGGTGTCCTGAGCCTGCCACTATGACCGTTGTCTAGAACACCAAGGCGTGGGGTATAATGTCAACCCCAACGAGGAGGCACGTTCCATTCTCTCACCCTGGTTTCCATCGTCATGGGTTCAAGTGAGAAAGAACAATTGGGGATACGTTTGAAGCAGAACTATATACATACCGATCAGCCCGCAAAAAAAAAAAACGTGATAGTATGTCAACGCCCAGCAACTGGGCGCCCAGCTAAATCGACACCGCCCAAGCAGCTCCCCCTGCAACGGAATATTACACGCCTTGAGCACAAGAGGGTGCAATCGAGTCATGCTTGCGAAGAAACTGTTGAATCCAGGCTTTCCAGAGCTATCGTCGATGAACAGGGCTTTGAATCAATTAACCGAGAAAAATACCGGGCTGGCCAGGGCCACTCGGCGCAAAAGGTAGAATTCCCAGCGCCAGAGACCGGAGCCCCTCGGTTCTCCGTCTGCAATGTAGAAACATAAGCTGCCCGCCTCGAATTTGGATATGCGAACCACTTTACCAAGGGTCGGTGACAACATACTGTGAATGTTGACTGCTCAATGATATGAACGGCGCCAAACTTCTAACATACAGCACTCGATTAGGATGAGCGGGCTGAGTGCGTCTTGACCGAGCCGAATCGAAGCAAACAAAAAACCAGCCTCAAAGGACAGGAAGAACTCTGTTCTCTAATGGTGGTCAAAATCAGCACTGAATTGAAATCGTGTTGTCAGGGCGTAAATCTCAAGCTGAAGTCCATACAGAACGGTCATTCCACAAGCGTCCACGCTGGTCTATTAGGTTGGTGAGAAGTCAAGTACCAAACTAGTTTGACACCGTTTCCCATCAACTCTTGCTCAACCCCAGCCCGCACATTCGGCTCCTCCCACTCCGCGCTCCGATACGGCGAAAATTTCCATCCTAGAGGCTCGCAAATGCCCAAAGTCTGGAGTTTAAGCCCTTGGACAATCCGGCGAGCGATACCGGGTGTGGTACGACACTGGAGCAAGTTCAATTTGCGCAGAGCCGGCCACGGGTCCTTCAAGCCATCACGAGATCCTCGCCATTGCGAAAACTGGTCCAGAACAGGAATAGAGACATTACATGCCTGGAGCGTGAGAGTGTGCAAGCGAGGCATGTTCGTGAATAGTGCCGCCAGGGGCGATTTGTCGCGAGTGTTATCAGAGGCGAGTCCCGAGATGCCATCAAAAAATAAAACAGTGACTTGAGTACGCGAGAAAAAGGCCCGGGCCGCGGATACGCATTCCAGATCGTTTCCGTCGGCCATGTACATGACCATACGGATTGCGGGCGAAGAGCTGTAGATAAGTGACAAGACGCGACCCAGGTCTCTGTTTTGTTGAATGTCCAGCTTTAACCGTTCCAACTGATCCAGGGCAACGGGGGGTGGGGCAGGACCACCGGGGGCAAGAAAGAGATTCTCCAACGCGAGGGATCGAAGCCCCGGGTTCCTATTTAAAAGTCGAGCGAGATCATCTGCGGTAGGAAACCCCTCATTCTGGTCCGGAAACCGAATATGCAAATCGGTAAGCCCAGAGTACGGTACTCGAGAAAGATCAACGATCACATGTTGTAGATATATACCGCGCAATGACTTGAAAAATGGCAAACCGTCCTTCGGGGGAAAGTCAGAATCGCCAACTCCGGGAAAAATGACTGGTATCTTCAATCCCGGTATGTCGAAATCGATATGCACTTTTAGCCGCTCAGCGACATCCGGTGAGCCGTATCGGGTCCAACCCACGAGTAACGGATAAACGACCGGTGCAGGCATGCAGTCGTTAATGTAAAAAGAGAGCGCTTGGACGGAGGGAATTATAGGAGTGCAAAAATCTGTCATGGTTTTGATGAATGATCTGGAAAGATTTTGCTTGCTAGGCTTTCTCGTGATGTCGTGTTCATCAACAATCGCATCAATGATGGTGAGCCAAAGTGGTGCGCTTTGTGCACGTTCAACCCAAGCCGCCGCACGCTGATAAGACTTTTTTGACGATGGGCCGGTGAGAATAATTTGGATGTTGGACCAAAACCTGGGAGATCGCAATAAGAGTCGGCGCCACGACGAACATACACTCGTCAACAGGGTAACCGAGACAGGCTTATCCCCAAGGTCTTCGAAGTCCACACTAATCCATTCTCGAGTTGCAAGCGTAAAGATGTAGATTTGAAGTTCGGGATGGAGTTTCTGTATGGGTGCAATAGCATTTGATAGGTGGCGCGTTTTGATGGCAAGACCTAGCCGGGCGTTCCGCAACGTGTCTTCGTGTTTCGATAGACTAGGGAGAAGGTTGTTCAAATACGATACCGTATCATAATCTGGTTTTGACTCTTGGAGTGAACGTTCGTGCGCAGTACAGGCATTGGTGTATTCATGTATCAAGCCGGACAGTCCGTAGTGGGCAGATTTCCAACGTTCGAGCACGTCGGAAAGAGACAAAGGCATCAGCACGATAAGCAGAGACGACCTGTATGAGTGCGATAAGAACACGGGAGCCGCTCGCCAAGAAACCCTTGACTTACAAATGCCAATAGATCTGGTGTGGTAGTTATCCTCAGGATGCACGAAGCGCCATTTCAACTGGGGCAAACACCAGGGTTCAGCCGCGTGCTCGATCAGATGATCCCACAAGTACTGTCGATCACAGATGAATTAAATTTAGGTATTTTACAGGAGTGATTCGATTTTGTCATAGCATCTGTATATCTCAAATACGAAGGACCCAAAGCTCGAGTTTTGATCTGCCAAGGATTGTATAGACGATTATTCTCGTTTTGGACTGAAACACATATCATATAAAAATACACACAGTGATCAAGGCATAAAGGTCCATGACGGCAAATCCGTTCCGGCAGGTGAATACCAAACAACCTTGATGCCCTTTTGTAACAGCTCCTGCTCTATTCCAGCCCGCGCATTCGTGTTCGCCCAGGCCGAGCTCCAAACGGAATGTACAGTCCACACTTGAGGCTCGAAAAGACCTAGAGTTTCAAAACTCTGAATCTGTACGAGCCGCCGAATGATATCAGGCCTAGTCTGGCATTGGCACAAATGCAAAGTACGCAACGCTGGCCATGGGTTCTCCAATCCATGTCGAGAAGCGCGCCACTGAGCAAACTGTTCAAGCACCGGTACAGATATGTCGCATGACTGAAGTATGAGCGTATGCAAATGGGGCATACTCGCGAACAGGGCAGCTAGGGCAGGCTCACCACCGTCTCGCGATTCTCCGGCACAATCCACAAACAAAACCGTCACATTCGTCCGGGAAAAAAATGACTGGGCTGCCGAAATGCATTCAAAGCCGTTGTCGTCGCCGATGGTTATGGCCATACCGATGGCAGGAGAGGAGCTTGATATTAAAGACAGTACCCGGCCCAAGTCTCGATCCTGGGGTGCCTCTAGCCTCATTTGCTCCAAACAATCGAGAGCAATAGGAGATTGAATTCGCTCGTCGGGGCCAAGCGAGACCCCCTCCAATGTAAGCGACCGAAGCCCGGGGTTGGCTGTAAATAACCGGACGAGATCTTGTTCCGTAGGTAACCAGCTGGTTTGAGATGAAAACTCAATATGAAGACTGGTAAGACCCGAATATGGGACCTGACCAAAATCGATAATGACATTCTCCAAGTATATGCCTCGTAACGAGCGTAAGAACGGCGCAACGTCGCTGGGAGGCAGATCCGACCCTTGGTAGCCAGGGGAGATGACCGGAATTTGCAACTGTGGGATATGAAGCTCGGCGTGCAGCTCAAATCGTTCCGCGACATCCAATGGGCCGTGTCGGATCCAACATCCAAGCAGCGAATGGACGATCGCCGTCGGCATGGCGTCTTCGATGTGGATAGCCAGCGTTCGGACAAACGGCATTAGAGGAGCACACGACTGCGTCATTTTAGCTAGCGCCGATTCGGAGACCACTTGATGGCTCGGTCGCCGTCCAGTTTCATCGCGGCCAACAGTAGTGTCGAAGACGGAGAGCCAAAGTGGCGCGCTCTGCGCGCGTTTCGCCCAGAGAGCAGCGCGCTCGTACGACTTTTCTGACGCTGGACCGGTAAGCACGATCCCCAGGTTGGACCAGAACACGGGCAACTGCAACAAGAGCCGACGCCACGATGAACATACGCTTGCGAGTGTCGTAACGGATGCTGGCTGATCTCTGAGGATTTCAAAGTCCTTGCTCATCCATTGTTGAGTGGCCAGGGTGAATATGAGGGTCAGGAGGTCTGGGTGTAGTTTGTGGATAGGTGTCACGGCGTGTGTCGGGTTACGTGTTTTGGCGAGGCCGAGTCGCGCGACGCGAAGCGCGTCTTCGTGTCTTGAGAGACCGGGGAGGAGTGTGTCCAAGTCCGAGAGTACTCCATCGTCCGAGTTATGCTCATGAAGGGATCTCTCGAGAACATTGCACGCGTCTGTGTACTCGAGTATCGCATCCCATAGTCGATTCTGGGCGGATTTCCAACGTGTCAACGCTTCTGATGGTGTCAGCGGCATCACAAACTACATAGAATGTGCTGTCATATATCATATCTTCAAAATATTAACGGGAGTGACGGCTTACAGTAGATATCCCTGTGTGTTGGATGTGGTGACTGTTTCCGGAACGTGCCACACGTGAGACCAACCTTGACCACTATCAGGGACTGACCTCGATCACTGACGTCACTCTTCCGATCAGAATGAAGCGCTCGATCAAACAAACATCCTCACCTTGTTCCATCGCACCATTCCCACACTAGCCCTACCTACATATCATAGTGGCAGATTACGGGAGACGCTTAATGCATACACCTCATACTTGCGCAGTATGAAGTCTATTTGCGTCGTGTCTTTCTTCAAATAAGCCGAGGATGATGGGCAGTAGAATTCAGCTTCGCACATGACCATGGCCCTCAAGGGGATTTTCTTTGGCCGAGGACCTGTCCAATAGAACTCCTAAATTCAAAGTATTTTCTTTCTCTCCATTAATTTAGGACCGATTGGTGCAATCCAAACCAGCTAAGCTATTTGGGTGTGCGAATGGTTTTTGGCGTTTCAAGACGTGGTTGAATAGAGAGCCGTAAAACAGTAATTTTACCGATAGGATCGAAATAGTGAGTGTATGGCGAGTAGCCATTAGGCAGAGCTCCATCGTACCAAGCTCATGCGAGCAGTCTATCTCACTCGATTAAATTTCTGAATGCTGTCACAGGAGATACTGCAATTTAACGCAAAGAATATCAAAAAATAGGTAGAATCAAACCGCAAAGGTCCACGATGGCAAGTTTTCGCCTGAAGGAGCGAACCAAACCATCCTCATGCCTCGTTCTAACAACTCCTGCTCAACACTAGCGCGCACGCTCGGCTCTGCCCATTGCGCGCTCCAAAGCGGCAAACCCGACCATTCCAGAGGCTCAAAAATACCCATGGTATGGAATGTTTGCATCCGGTAAAGGCGTCGCACGATATCCGGGGTCGTAAGGCACTGGAACAGGTTCAAATATCGTAATGCCGGCCAGGGGTTCGCTACGCCCTCACGAGAATTACGCCATTCGGTCAAAGAATCTAGGACAGGGGCAGAGATGTTGCAGCACTGGAGTGTGAGGGTGTGCAAGTAAGGCATGGACGCGAATAGGGCATTGACAGGGGATTCCTGACTTTCGCTATGGAGCTCGGGGTCGGACAAACTATCAAGAAATAAAACCGTCACTTTGACACGCGAGAAAAATGCCCTGGCTGCAGAAAGGAATCCCGAGTCATTGACGTCGAATACGCTGAAGGCCAAGCGAATTGCGGGCGATGAGCTAGAAATCATAGAAAAGACGGATCCCAGATGGCTATCCTGGCGTGCGTCTAGATTCAACACTTCCAAACGATCTAGAGCGACCGGAGGTGAGGGAGAACCGCCCGGGTCAAGAGCCAAGAGTTTAAGCGTGAGTGACCGAAGTCCCTGATTCTGTGTAAAAAGTTGAGCTAGGTGCTCAACGGTAGGAAGCCATTCGCTTTGGCTTGAGAAATCGATATATAAATAGCTGAGGGCCAAGTATGGGACTTGGCGGAAATCAATAATGATGTTCTGCATATAGATACCGCGCAACGACTTTAAGCGGGACAAGAGTTCACTCCGCACTAGGGAAGTACCTTGGAAGTCAGGCGATATAGCTGGAATCTCCAGCTCTGGCAATTCGTTGCTGATACGCAACTCGAGACGTTCAATGAAATCCGGTGAGCCATGCAGGATCCAGCACTGGAGCATCGCGTAGACAATCGTCGCTGGCTTTGAATCTTCGACGCGGATGGCAAGTGTTCGGACGGTGGGCATGAGGGGAGCACAAAACTGGACCATCTTCTTAACCACCGATTTGGGAGCCGCTTCTAGCTCTTTCTCCGAGATATCTTCGCTGTCGATGATCGCGTCCCGAATCGTAAGCCAAATTGGTGCCCTGTGGGCGCGATTTGCCCAGAGCTCCGCGCGCTGGTAGGAATATCTCGACGAAGGACCCGTAAGTACGATATCTATGTTGGACCAGAAAGTAGGACACTGTAACAAGAGTCGGCGCCATGATGAGCATACGCCCGCAAGCTGCGTAGTCGTCGATGCCCGTTGATCCGAGAGTTCTTGGAAATCCGTGGTAATCCATTCTTGAGTTGCCATATTGAATATATCGATTAAAATATCGGGGTGAAGTTTATGGATCGGCGTCATGGTATGCAATGAGTTACATTCTTTGGTAAGACCAAGCCGTGCGTTGCGTAATACGTCCTCGTGATTTGACAATTCAGGAAGAAGCCTCTGCAAATGAGAGATAGTTTCACCGTCCGAGTACTTGGATTCTTGAAGCCAGAGTTCGAGTGCACTACAAGCGTGTGTGTACTCTTGTAACAAGCTGGATAGTCGATGCTGGACAGATTTCCAACGTTCGAGCGCGTCAGGAGGAGCCGGAGGCATTGGAATAGTCAATAAGTATTCTTTGTACTAGTATTTGTATTATCAGAGTATGCAAGCTGGGCGCGAAATAAACCTTGGCATACAACAAGTATCCGATGTGGTGGTTGGCTCTGGGACCGTACCTCGCCTAATTTAAACTTATTGCGCAAACATCAGGGTTTGCCCTCAGTCACTGACATCATGTGGCGCTCCAATTGGAAGGAGCGTTCGATCAAACCTCCCCGGATTGCTTGTGCATGACTACTCACATACTCTGATGATCGTGTGTACGTCGAATAGCGATGTTGCCGTTAGATGAATTTTTGCATCTTTGAGATTCCCTTTTCAGCCAAAAATTACCGTTTTCGTCACCGAACTGAACTCAGACGAAATCCCAATTTATTCCTTTGTGCCTAGTTGCATGGCATCGATCCAACCTGGACTCTGCCCATCTCCTAGGTTCCACTGATTGGGTTACTCGTCAACTTATTCACACCATTCTAATAAATCGTCTGCTGCAGCCTTCTGACGTACCTACACGGCACAATATATTAAAGTTACACGAACTTGAAGCTCAGTCACTCATCCATCCTTTTACGTTCGCTCCGTGATCTCAAGCAGATTGAGTGACGCATCGTCACCTCAAGCCCTTACACGGCCACTGAAACCATATTCGTCTTTTCATAATCGATCTGGACAAATTAAGGATATGGATTACACCTAGCACCATCCCAAATGTTCTCATAGTGACCCTATAGTTATATAGAGCATATATCCGAGAATTCAGCATGAACCTGCTGTACGTGGTGGACATGTCCAAGTAGGCATGTATGATTATGAGTAGCCGCAAGAATATCTCAGCTAGTGTAGACTATTCACAGACAATAAATAAAAGCTTGTGCTAGAAACGGTATCCTCCTGTCAAGGACATAACATTATTGGGGTCATACTCTCGCCTGACAGCTTGAAGTTTATCCAGGTTATAGCCATACATGCTAATTGTGGTCAGATACACTGGTTAAATATATATCCAAGTTAATAACTTATGATTTCAGATCCTCATCTGCGGGTGAGTAGTTGGGATACTTGATTTGCTTGCTTCCAGAAATATCCTGCCCGTCGGCTATGGCTTGATCCATGATGGCTTGCGCGCTCTCCTTGGCCCCATTGATGAAGAAGCTATTGTTTGCTTCGCCAATCCAGGTCCAGTCCAGGTTAAGGGGAATGAGAAAGTTATCATGAGGATATGCTCCGCCCTTGTTCCTCTTGGTCATTGAGGGTAGAAATGGCATTAGCGAGAATGAAATCAAGAGTCCCTCATGCGTAAGCATTTTTTCGCTCCAGAGCTGCCTGTTTGATGCCTCAGTGCACTCTTTCATGAAGTTTGAACCGGTATGAAGACTTACCGTGATCTCGCTTTGAATCTTCTCAATCAAAGCGGGGGTATAGGCCTTCAAGGCAACAGTATTGAAAGTACCCCTGATCGATATGTCAAAATGAACGACCAATCAAAGTCACAAATAAACCAATCGAACCTCAGTCCATAAGTTGAATTGGATGGATTGGACTTCACTAGACTGGCCATACTTCTTGTAGAGACGTCTGAATAAATATGCGGGATGGACGCGAAGCTCTCGAATATTCCTGCGGGAGGTGTTGGTCCATCATAGAAGAGCAGGAGAGAGACCCCTGTGTTCTAAAGAGGGAAAGAGATTGATGGGTGGGTAAGGCGTAAGTAGGATGTACAACTAACCTGTATCCCATTAACTGGTCCAGTAAATATTGAAGAAAGAATCGATGCTTTCGGATCCTTTACACGGGCAGCAAAGTCGAGTGTGGCTTGATTCACCGCTTCCACTTGAGCTTGACCAAATAACTGTGCACCGCCCCAAACTTTGTTTTGAGGATAAGCCAAGACTGTGAATTTCGTGACAATGCCAAAGTTGTTGAAGCCACCCTAGCAAAATCATTATTGTAATGAATGGTTTGACACCCAAGCTTGTGCATACCTTCAGTCCAAAAAACAAATCAGAGTTGTGAGTTTTGGTTGCTGTGGTAATCGTACCATTTGGAAGGACTATTTCATATTCTACGACATTGTCAATAGCAAGTCTAGATAATATTAGGCCATCATCGAGATCTCTCGTTAACTGATGAAACGTAATTACCCATATTGATTCGTAAGGAAGCTGTAGCCGCCACCAAGTATAGAGCCCGCCACACCAACCCCGCTACAGTGTACCCCAACCGCTGTGACTTGATGTACTTCAAGTGCTGCATAAACTTCATCCCATGTCTATTATTATTTATCAGTAATTGACTCAAATCTATATATATGGCGCCTCACCAAGCCGGATCCGAATTCGACGGTACCAACAGATCCGTTGTCTGCAAGCGGAGCAGGATGGTAAACTATCTGGTTGAATTTAAAAAGAGCGATTTGAACACCTGGTGTGGACGAGAACTCTGGGTTAGAAGTATGTCCACCGGAGCAAAGCCCGAATGGCGTGGAAGTTTTGCCTATGATCTTTATCTATAGATTAAAGATTATCATGAGCCCAGTTTAGTAATTGGCAAAGACGAAAGGACGCACAATCGTAGAAACATCATTTGCATTCACGGGTTCCACAACGCAGGCTGAATTCTGGTCGCTGGATGAAGCCCAATGACTGTTTCCTTTGAAATATAGAGGATGTCCTATTTGGGCCGTGAGAAGGTTGTTGGGTAGCATACGCGGAGTATACATACCAAAATAATATACTCCGGAAACCTTGTCTTCGATTGCCTTGCAAGTTGAAATGTAGTTCAAGTCAGGAGGAGAGGCTGCATTGATGTCATTCCCAGCCTCGAGGGCCGCCAATACACCTGCAAGTGTCAAGAGAGCAAGAGAAGAGCTTATGAGCAGTCTCATGGTCGACTAAAGGGTACGATGAGATTGCTTTGCCAGAGCACCAAGACTTTATATAATATTAATGTGGCCTGCCGTAAGTGGGCTGAGATTTTGCTTGCAGAAACTTGGAAGCTCAAGAAGAAGAAGTCTGATGAATAGGCCGCGCGCCTCACCGCGGCCTCGCCAATCCTTCTCAACCTATTATTCATAAGATTTTTGTGTGAGTCCAATCTAGTGTACCACTCGAATCATGAATAGCAAACAGGAAGAGCAGCTGCTCGTGTAAAACGCAGATATAGAGAATCTGGTCCTTGAGAGTGGGTTTCACAGCGCTCATCCTTTATGAGAGTAAAAAGGCCAATAATATCTTTATTGGGAGCTCATGGCTTCGACGGGCGGCGATTTCAGCGAATTAGGCTGAGGCTCACGGGTACTAGTACAGTATGCTTATGCTTAATTTTTTCAATTGAGATCCGCTGCAACTATAGCCTCGCCGTCAATCTTGGCGGGGAGGTGCACCTGTGGCTGCTTTGCTGGCCTGCTATTACTAACAGCATTGGAGAAGATCGAAGCGCTTGGAACGCCCAATATCAGGGAATGGTGCTTTGCTTCCATCTTCTTACATACTTTTTATCGTTCTCTTCCGTCACGATCGGTTTCAAAAGGCGGACACATTTCGATACATCACACTTAGCGTTACATACATCCACCATTTTCAGCCTCCAAGCCACTTCATGACCGACTCGGCAGATATATGCACAAACAACCAGGCGCGAGCAGAAAATAGGGCCCAAACATAATGGCAATGATATGGGCGTTTCCTCTTCAACTCCTGCTATCAATCATAGCTTCCTGGGGAGGTGATTTAGAGGGTTTACGAAACCGATTAACCGCTGCATGCTTTAATGGTGTGAGTGTTCATCCTCATGGTTTCTCAGTAGGCTGACTAGTTCCGAGCCTGATCAGTTCGTAGCAGTCCACGTAGAGATCTGAATCTTCTCAAGTAATATGTTAATAATTGATTAATCATGGAAGGCAACTAAAGCAAAAACAGACAAAACGATCAATCTACAAAAGTCCACGACGGAAGATCCTGTCCAGAAGGCGAATACCAAATCATCTTGATACCCCTCTGTAACAACTCTTGCTCTACCACCGTCCGAACATTCGTGTTCGCCCACCCCGAGTTCCAAACAGGCATCACAGACCACATCTGTGGTTCAAATAGACCCAGAGTTTGAATATTCTGGACCTGTGTGATACGCCGAACAATCTCAGGTGTAGTATCACACTGGAACAAGTTCAACTTGCGCAACGCCGGCCATGGGTTGACCGAACCGTTTTGAGAACTACACCATTCTGCGAAATCATTGAGGCCTGAAACAGAGAGATTGCACGATTGGAGCGTGAGGGTGTGTAAATACGGCATGTGAGCAAATAGGGCCGTGATAGGGGAATCGGGCTCCTCTGGCCCGAGTCCGCTATCGACGAATAAAACCGTCACCCTTGTGCGCGAGAAAAACGCTTGAGCTTCAGCGACACATCCTAGGTGATTGCCGTCGCCGATGGTGACAGCCATCCGAAGGGCAGGCGAGGAGCTAGATATCAAAGCTAGGACACGACCCAAGTCTCCATCATCCAGTGCTTCCAGTCTGAGCTTTTGTAAAAAGTCGAGAGGCACAGGAGTGGTGACACGTCCGCCAGGACCTAGAGTCATGTTTTCCAGCGTGAGTGATCGAAGTCCCGGATTCGCCTTGAAAAGGCGAGCGAGATCCTGCTGTGCAGGGAGCCATCCGGTCTGGTTAGAAAATTCGATGTGCAAATCCGTGAGGCCTGAGTATGGCACATGTCTGAAATCAATATCAACGTTCTCCAGGTACACACCCCGTAGAGATTTCAAAAAAGGGGCGACCTCGTCCGAATGTAGGTCCGAAGACTGAGACACCGGGGAAATGACAGGGATACCCATATCCATCTCTGGGACCCCGAAGTCGATGTGTAGCTCGAGTCTCTCGGCTACTCCCGGCGAATGATGCCGGATCCAACACCCAAGCAACGCGTGAACGAGGGCGGTGGGTATAGAATCCTCGATGTGGATCGCGAGTGTTCGGACAAATGGCATAAGCGGGGTAGAGAAATCCAGGATTCTTGTAATGACGGAGTCGGGGAGTACCTGTTCCCTAGGCTCTCGCTCGATATCTTCTTCGTCAACAAGCACATCCTGGATCGTCAGCCAAAGCGGCGCGCTTTGTGCGCGTTCTGCCCATGCCTGTGCGCGCTCGTAGTCACGTTCCGACATTGGCCCGGTAAGTACTATATCGATGTTGGACCAGAACACAGGAGCTTGTAACAGGAGCTGGCGCCATAATGAACATACGCTCGCGAGTGTAGTGGCCGAGACAGGTTCGTCGTCAAGTTCTTCGAAATCCATGCTGATCCACTCTTGAGAGGCCAGAGTAAAGATAGTCATCAAGATGTCAGGATGAAGCTTGTGGATGGGGGTCATGGCGTGTGATGGGTTGCGTGTTTTGACGAGACCTAGTCGCGCTGTGCGAAGCGCGTCCTCGTGTCGTGAGAGCCCGGGGAGAAGCGTGTCAAAGGTCGAGATTGTATCCTCATCTGGATCACCTTGCTCGAGCGAGTTTTCGAGGACAGTACAGGCATCGGCGTACTCTTGTATTACGTTGGCGAGCCGACCCTGTGCAGACTGCCAGCGCCGAAGAGCGTCAGAAGGGGCCAGAGACATTGATGTGAGGAGCGAAGGGTATCTATACGCGTATGGTCAACATACATATGCAGGGTCGAGAACGCTGTGACCTACGGTGAAGTTGTACGTCTGTCGGACGTGGTGGCTGTCCCCACAATCCCCCGTGTGATGTGAGCCGCGGCAGACATCAGGGTCCAGGCCTCGATCATTCCTCGACCCTCAATACACACATTATTAAACGCCAGTAACTCGATCGGATTCGAGTTCAAAGTTGGTTCAATGGCCACTCAGCCAATCCCCGAATATCTAGCTAGTATACACTAGCTCGAACTGTCTAACGATGCTTTTGAGCACTCACTAGACCCGAAGTAGCACGGACTACCGGCGCTACCGGCATCTAGTCAGCGCTCAGAAGCATCGTTAGAGAGTGGGGCCATATCACGTGCTAGCTAGATATTCGGGGATTGGCTGAGCAGCCAAAATCGCATCTGGGGATTTGAACCTCGATATCTCTATGCCACAAATGAGCCGATGGATATTAGGCATCATATGCTCCGATCTGTTAAGTTGGACCACCCGTAATACTTCATACGGCATTTAGGCTAGATTTTCCAATTCGACTGAATGTGTGATCCTCCTCTCAACAACGATGGCGGCGACGAGACATGCCGCTCTACAGCCGTTGCTGGCGGTATATAATGAGCTAGGCTCGAATTCTGAGCTCCGGCAAGAATGTACTCTGTATGTCTCTCTTAGCGCATAATACGCTAACAGATGTCCCACTGCCCAGAGCATCCGGTCCTGCTCGACGTGACCGCAGCAAAAAAAGAGCAGGGCGTTCTTTTGAATGACGGTTTGATCAGTTTCAATGGTAGCGCTTCGATTACGATAAATGCTTGCATGTTACTTGGTGCGTCCGTCTCAACACATCTTGAATCCCCTCTTCTTCACGGTCATGAAGTAGGTCTACAGAACTGGATATCGAATATTTCACTTCACTCCTTCATATATGATCCATTTTGAAACTCAATACGTATCCCTGTCGACTCAAACATTACCCTCACTATTCTGCTTGCCCGGCTCTCTTCGTTCAATTCTCTCACGTTGATCTCAGCAGCGGTGAGTGACTTCACGCCGTGAGGGTGGTTGAGTCGCTCATTGCCTCACTGAGTTGTCCCGAAAGACTTGGGGTGCACTTTGTGTGCTCGGGGAGGCGTCGTGATAGCCAAGATATGCAAATAGCGAGCGATATCTGATCCAGTAAATTTCGATTGAAATCCGGTTCGGTCGAATTTCACCAATCGATTTCAGTTGCTGGAAGGATAAGCTGCGCATGATCTAACACGATCAAACCTCATATCAAATCTCCTGTTTCATCCCGCAAGTGCCCAAGCGCACCGGCAGTAGTATGTGTATTATATAATGCTACCTCACATGGAGGATTTGGGCAGCCTACCGAAACAGATGAGGTAGCGGATATGGCCATAACACTTGCACGCAATATTTCAAGTGCCTAAAGTACACAAATTGCTGTTATCAAGGCGATTTGCTTGGTTACCAGAAGCCTTGCCTGGTTATTTCCACAAAATGCGTTCAATATTGAGTTTAGACACAATTTTACAAGATTTATTCGGTTTTGAGCCTCTCAAAGCATACGGCGATCTGGGTGACTGAAGAGACGCTCCAAGAAACAACAGAGGGGAGACATTCGTGAAGCGTGTGAAGAGCACCAGAGCCACGAGCGGGGCGCACGTACTTATGTGCTCGGCGACCATCCGTTAGACTTTGCAAAAGCAGTCATAACATCCGCAGCTTTTTCGGAAATTTGATAAATTGGAGTTGTAACAAACATCCCTTGGGCACATATCATCAGTATAAATGCATCTTGGAGCTCGGCTAGTTGAATCATACCTGGAATGTCTGGAAAAACGCTCGCGTCAACCACGCGCAAGTTAGACACCCCTCGAACCTGAAAGTCCTTGTTCAAGACGGCATAGGTATCTAGCGAGAGATTTTAGTTAATACGCGAATGAAAATCCAAAGCACAAAAGCCCACCATTATCGGTTCCCATTTTGGCTGTACAACACACATGATGGCCCCACGCATTCTCCCTCAAAAATGTCCGAATCTGATCATCCGTCTCGACCGCTGCGCCAGGCCAGACCTCTTCAAGCGTATGTCCACTTAGGCCGGGTCGGCTCGCCCATAAGCTCCGACTCTTTTTCACTCCGTCCTTCAAGATTTCCAAGTCGTTCAAAGCTTCGGCGGTTTGGAACTGGTTCTTGTTGATTTCAAGGGGATCTTGCGGATCAGAACCGGTCAGATGAACCCATCCTTTAGACTTTGTATGGGCCACTAGAACAAGGTTGTTGAAGCTGTTCCCAATGTTCTGGCTAAATTCTAGTGGATAACCTCTATAATATCCTTTGAAGGCGCCTGGGCCCCACAGAGACGTAACGTCAAGATAGGGAAGATCGGGCGAGGACTTGTAAGAGTGTGAGTATACAGCTGGACCTAGATTTTAGTTGTGTAAGCAAAAAATTCTGCGTATTTTTTCTTATTTGCGTACCTGAACTATAAGCATTATTATGGCCTTGTTCTGACCACTCTTTGAGGCATGGATCGGCAAATGTATCCCCAAACAAGCACCCATTGAGTAACGTATGATTTTGCTTCAGTTTCCATACGATTGTCATTTCGATTCGATCTTGCAAATTCGCACCGACGCCCGGAAGGTTTGAGACTGTTGAGATGTTATACTTGGTGAGTTGATTTGAGTCACCAATGCCGGATAACTATTTTCTCGTGAATACTCTGGCGATGAATCAAGAAGAAAAAAGAAAAAAGACTCACCATTAACAGTTGTGGCGTTTGGAAGGTTCCAGTACTGACAACAACCTCATATTTCGCTAGGTACTGCTTTGTCGGTAGTGCTGTCTTCCCAGCAAACCTCCGGGCTACAGGGAGAAGCGCTTCCCCTGTAGCCGCTTGTACGCCATATGCCCGGACTTTGCCATTTGAATCTTCGCAAGTAAGTATCTTGGTCGCCATTGTGTCTGTGGCAAAGTTCAAACGCTGTGGAAGCTTAGCGCGAGTATTGATGAGGTGATCTCGAACCGATGATCGATTGTGGGCTGGGTCTTTGGTGATAATTATCGCGGCGCCACCTTCTTTGCCATCGTTGACGTTATTGTTGTAATCTGTAAAGGCAACTGGAAGAACAGCGGCCATGATGTTTGTCACTATATCCGCCAGCTGTAAATCGAGCCATCTAGGTTGAATTCTATCAGATATGAGCGAAGATATACTAGATAAGAAGCATACTGTGGAGATAGGAGAAGATTGAGAGGCGGGTAGTCCGTCCAAAGCCATCCCTTATACCCATAAGACAATGCTGTACCAACCAACTCGGGAATGTATTGATTTCGTTCTATAAGATTGGTAAGGTATTTGCGCATGTTGTTTGCCTATCGATGTTTTAGGGGGATTCATGATGGCCATGATAGAGCACTTACCGACCAGCTTGAGTCCTTGAATCGAGTAGCCAAGGTATCCAGGTCATAGTCATGTGGCCGAAGGTGAATCAATGCATTGTGCACTGTCGATCCACCGATAGCCGACGCTCGTGGGTACCATTTCTTAACCTCAGGCTAACAAAATATCTACATTTATCGTCTTCTGAAAAAACCCTCTCGATGTGTTCTTACCTGACCTGGAGGGTTGTGCTGGACGTAATAGTCCAATGCTAGTTGGGGGTCTTCGTTTGATCGAGCAAAGTAAGCAGGTATCGTTGTATTTATATTATTCACGTCATGTCCCGCGTCCATCAAGAGAACTAGGAGGCAGAAATATGGGTCAGCCTTCTATTTAGACGTAGGATAACGAAAGAGTAATCGGGCACCTTTGTATCCATTTAGCGCTAAACGTGCTGCCAGGGGCCCTACAAAGCTTTCGTAAACCACACGAGCCACGCAAGCTCAAACTTTCTATCATACCTCCCCGGCACCTGCGCCAACGACAATATAGTCATATTCGGCCGAGTTTTGATTTGGGCACGCTGCAAGAACAGTGCTCCAAGTCTGTGCCAAGACTGCAGTGATGCTAAGGCCAAGCGCGAGCCGCATACCGAAAAGCTAAAGGGAACAGGTGGGTGAGGAAACATGTAGCGAGACATGAGCCTTTTATAGGAACTGGGGGGAATGGATGGATTCCGTCCTCTTGGGTATCCCAAAGGATCTCATGGGGCAATCCGGGGAAGACAATGCGTTCGTAATCTGGCGCTAAGAGAACGAAAAAAGCGATAGATGAAAGAATGAGCGGTAAGACTTGATCAGGCAAATCCCTTGGATCCAGACCGACCGGTCAGTGTTTCCGACGGAAAGTTCATAGACTTCATAATGATGCACCATGCATACGAATGAATATTTCGATGGCCCAAGATATTGGAGTCTCTAGATGTAGAACGCATATCGGCAGATTGGGGAGGCAAAATATATCCTATTTGAGACGCGGATAAAGCCTCGGAATACCACAGTAATACTATCAGTCATGTGAGGAGCCGAGTCGGGTAGCTCGCCGCAGTGCCAAGGGATTGTCAGGAACACCATCAATACTGATAGAAGCGATCAGAGGTGCAATCATAGAATCGGGCTCCGGCGAGCATTGCCGCGAGCGCCGGGGGATGAGGCCGCTCGGGCAGATGACCGCTTAGGGGAGATGGCTATGAGGAGCCGTAGCATTTAGGAGGATCCTCGGGCGTGGCGTCTGATCGGCTCCTCACTTTTTGAGTAACTACCCATGTGTGTGGCACCTGCATCTTGTGTTCTATTGGTTCGATCGATAACCGGTTGATCGTTTTGATGTGCGTCTCTTTTATGGTTTGTTCTCGATTGATACTCCTCTATCGTACTGACGCCTGTTACTGGTGGTCAACTACAACACCAAACGTCTACTCGATTTGCTTCATTGAATTGAATGGCTAGGTTCTGTAGTATACACGGATGAAATTTAATCGAATAATCACTTACCTGGCCTGACAGTTCGAAAATCCGATTTAAATTCAAATAGACCAAAGGAACGAACAAGCGAGAGACGGGGAGGCTCTTTCCAGGTGACTTCTCGTTAAGATGTACGCATGTGTGAAGCGAATAAATAACAAGCGTGAAGCGTGAGCATGTTCTCGCGGATTCAATGCGGCACTGGACAAACAAGGAAAATGGGCTGTAGCAGCTGGACAGGGGTGGGAAAGGAATCAAATATCTAAGAGCCGAACAGGATATAACTTCGAGCGCACAAGGCCTCGGCAGTGCATAGAATTTGATAAAGAGGTGATAGCAGCATGTGCTACTACATCGGCAGTCGTGCTACCATCAAGAGGAAAAACCTTTTAGCTTAACGTGGGAGAAGAATGAACGTGCCATTGAAACAAAACCTGTATCATCACTAAGATCAAGTGCCATAAAAACGGCGTTTGAAGGCTATCCATCAACTCTAGCATCAAACCCAAGTATCTCAGGTTGCTTGGTTTGAGTCTGAACGTGTCTAATTCACCGATAGGAGTAGCACATCGACCTGGATATAGATGAAGTGATATTGACGACAGGTGATGCGATTGTGTTGGAGATCCGTTCGCTTAGCCGGATCATCGCAGTTCGCTTGCGACTGCAGGATCCTGCCGACTCGCTTATTCTAGCGAATATGTATAAATACAGTCGCTTTCTAGCTGTATATACATCGGTTTTATCATCAGTGAATTACACCAGTACTTTATTCAGTCTTTCAGTTTATGACGCATTTTATTCTTCCACTGCATACATGCTAAGGGAGAAGCCATTGAGAATATTTATTCTCAACAGGTTATGAGCCCCGTTGTCATAACCTGAAAGCTACCCACCTGGCACTGGTCTTCATTCAATCGACGGCAACTTAGTTACTCATCGACATTCATATCGACGGCACATTCGTTCATCCAAGTTACCCGCATATATCGGCACATTTTGTCTATTGATCGCACGTATATCGTTTCAGCACCTGGCAGCATAGTTCTGCAGATTTAGGCCCACGTTGGCGCTTCGTCACCGCCACATTTATCGAGTTTTATCGTCTATCGCACAAGAGGTTGCGCATTTATTGGCCTTCAGCGTTTCTTTCGTAGAACGCCCCGATCGAATATATTTTTAGCGACATTGTTATTGCTTGTCCAGCCGTCTATCCGTTAGCGTCACCGTCCGTCAAGTCAAACCGATCATCCCGTCGTCTAAGCGCCGATCATATCAATACCAGTTGTTAAAGCCAGCGCATATGCATACACTTTTATTAGTTTCAATCAACGGCAGAGCCAAAACCGAACCTACGCATTCGTTACTACACTCTTTATATACTCGGTTCACACGCCCCAACCGATCTCAACTGAAACATCCCCTACGGTCGTCCCTTGTCATCTCAATTGCACGTCGCACGTTCATCCATCGTACATCAATCATCAATCATCAGATATCGCATATAGGAGCTTGTTTCAATCGACACTCGTCGTACTCGATCGATTTTATCATACAGCAGCACCCAGAGTTATCGGCCCCACGTTTTATCGATTATTATCGAATTTAAGTTGCAAGAAGAAGCACACCTTTTATGGTTTTTGGGCTAAGGCGTCTCTACGTGAGAACGCATTCATACTTCGATCGATTCTTTTATTTTTATCGCTGCATATTCGTCATGTCACTCCCACGCTCCTCGTACCCATTCGCGACTTATTTTGTGCACCGTATTCACGACCACTTCACTGGAGTTTACATCGCTCACTTGTTCATACTCCAACTCGCAATCATCTCACAGATCAGACTTACCATCGTGTCTTTGGTAGTTATTTCTTTTTCAGCTTCTTAGCGCAGTTCATTGTTGTTACTCATGACTGCTCGTGATTGCTAGTTGTGGGGGAGTGTTGGAGATCCGTTCGCTTAGCCGGATCATCGCAGTTCGCTTGCGACTGCAGGATCCTGCCGACTCGCTTATTCTAGCGAATATGTATAAATACAGTCGCTTTCTAGCTGTATACACATCGGTTTTATCATCAGTGAATTACACCAGTACTTTATTCAGTCTTTCAGTTTATGACGCATTTTATTCTTCCACTGCATACATGCTAAGGGAGAAGCCATTGAGAATATTTATTCTCAACAGATTGCAGTCCTTGATTTGAAGCAAACAGCTGGGCAAGATCTTTGTAATAAGTGAACATCTCGCAATTGTATCCAAATTCAATGGATACATGAGCCCTCTCACACTGTAGCACGCGCTCCATTGGCAGTTACATTATAGAGCTCTAGTGCTTCGTGAACATCGTCCCGAGTACACGTGTGGCTTTGTCAACCTAGCAGGTATGTATGCGAATTCCCTCACTAAACCAGCCCCAATTTCGGCCGCTCAGACTGACGCATCCGCAGCAAACGGTGCAGGACGTTAGAAAATCGCATGAGACTTTTCTTCCAATGGTAATGTACGCATGAGTTTCTGACGTGAAAGACCTGGAACCAATCGTTTGGACGCACGCGCGCCTTAATTCTTGGCGCCCGGTTCCAGAGGTTCTCGCATTACCGTTGGAGAAAACGTAAGTCAAACAGTCATCAACGAATTCTCTCAAGTGGTTGAAATAAATAAGGAGAGTATATTGGGATGTTGCCTAGAAAAATACGGTGGCCTTAGGTGATGTCAATGAGCGTTTTTATCCCTCCGTACGACTAGAACATCCAAATTACCCGGATCGAGATCCAAATTAAATGGAACCTGGGCGTACGACCCAAAAAGCGGCCCACCTGACGTCACAAAATATCGTAAAAAAGTGGGGCCGGAACCGAGCCAAAAGCTTCGGCACTGGATGAACTAACCATATATTCTGTTGCTCCACCATAATGTCCGGGTAGGGCCACTATATAAAACTGAATAAAACGTCAGCAAAGTGGCCCTTCTGAGGGTCCAGATTATTTGGACGCATACGTTGTATAGAGTCCCAGCCTCGGCGCCGACTGAGTTTTAGTTGTATAAAATGACGAAAGGAAGGCACCAGTGAGATCTTCTTCAGTCTAGACCGCGTGCGAGGTTCAAAACACTTCAACTTGCGCCGGAGGCTACACTTGGATGATAGGTTTGCTGGGAGCTTGATACCAAGGTCGGCACGGGAAATAGGTAGTTCCGCCAGGTATCCATCAGATGGTAAACATCGGTCGGAGACGACTTCGAGCCTCTCTACACGAAATATATGATGCAACAGAATGCTCTATTACCCCTACATAACTCAAAATGTGATATCCATGTCCTTTAGTTGAAGGAAATAACTCATAGCGAGCATTACTCGACCTGCCTGTTATCTCTTTTCTTAATTCTGAGACATGCCGCCCTGTCAATCACGATTCATTTGCAGAAGATTCATGTATATACTATAATATCCTCAAATGAATAAATCATCGAGTGGACCAGTAACCGAATCAGTCATCCAGTCAGTTCGCTACACGCACGGTATATGCGCTTCCAAGCGGCATCATGTCTTGACGGTTTTCTGGCATAAGTAAGGGTGCCCTGGGCTTGCTACAAACATACGAATCCTATATACATACTCTACTGCCTCTGCTCGAAATTTTGACTAATTTATTTGTCTTTTGTGTCCTAAATCATAGAGTAGTATTTCTGTATTACTTCTACGTTTGGTTTTAGGAGTTTGAGCTGTAGGTACGCTATAACTGACACATTTTTACTAATCATCATGATGGCGCAACAATTTGAGTGAGCCCCTAGAGACATTTCCATGCATAGCTGTACTGCCACCCGCTACAAGCTCGACTGGCGGTAGTCAACAGCCGTGATTTCGTTATGAAATACCAGCCTTGATGCATCGCGGCGTTGGTGAAGCGAAATGACGGTGGGAATATGCGCGGAACGCCAACGTTATGTGTATCATATGAGTAGATACGATCATTCAATACTCCGGGGCAGCTTGGCAGTGGCTGTGGAGTATCATCTACGGGAGCTTAATAGTTGGAGGTCATCTCCCGAAAAAAGTGTGTATGATTTGGTGCAGAATCGATGTTGAATATTGGTTGAACTCGCGCGCGTTTTACCCGCTGGCGGACAGACGACTTTGTGATAACCTGACATATGCCGGATTAGGTCTCAGGCAACCAGGCACCAACGGCAAAATGAACGCCAAGGCCACGTGATGATCTTCCGCCCTGCACATGCCCAACCCAAGCTTTGACCGGACCACGATCGCTTCTAAACCAATATGCTCGGGACGCTGTCGGGCGAACTCTGTGTTTCCCAAAACACCTGACTGTAGCCTTGTCTTGCCGTTTACGACACCCTCCACCAGCAAGACCGACTCTGGCATGACGCCAAGGGCAACTCAGGTGATCGCTACCAACAGCTTTGGGTCCCTCGATCGGCCTACCAAGTACGACACGGTATTTTCGGGATCTCCTCGGCGACACGCAGGATTGTTGGCGCTTGCCAAGTTGGCTTGGTGGCTGTCTTAGCTATGGTCGTCGACCCGGTGCTCACCAAGAGGATGAGGTACAATTATTGATTTTCTTGGCCAAATGGTCCATCGACGCATCCAAGGCCACCGTTGCCGTGGTCCCATTGCTTTTGCACCGCTGGCCGCCGTGTATTTTCCGCATTCAAGCGGTATAAAAACCTGACCACTCGATCCCAAACGACATCGGTTCAACAACTCAGCCTTCCTCTCTCCTACGATGTACTGCGTCTTCGCACTCTTCGCCTTCTACGTCGCTGTGGCACGTGCCCAGCAGGTTGGTACCCTCACGACCGAAACCCATCCCGCTCTTCCTTGGCAAAAATGCACCAAGTCTGGCGGATGCGTCACCCAATCGTCCGGCAAGATCACTCTTGATGCCAACTGGCGCTGGGTCCACACCACCTCGGGTTACGCCAACTGCTACACCGGCCAAAAGTGGGATACTTCCGTCTGTCCCGACGGCGTGACCTGCGCCACGAACTGCGCTGTCGATGGCGCCGACTACTCTGGCACTTACGGTATTACCACCAGCGGCAACTCCTTGACCCTGAAGTTCGTTACCCCCGGCTCCAGTGGCAAGAACGTCGGATCCCGCGTTTACCTCATGGCTTCGGACGACACAAACTACGAGATGTTCAAGCTCAAGAACCAAGAATTCACCTTTGATGTCGATGTCTCTAACCTTCCATGCGGTCTCAACGGCGCTCTCTATTTCTCCGAGATGGCGGCCGATGGCGGCAAGTCCAAATACTCCGGCAACAAGGCAGGTGCCAAGTACGGTACCGGCTACTGCGACGCTCAGTGCCCCCGCGACATCAAGTTCATCAACGGCGAGGTTTGTATTTAATTATCTCTCAGTCCTGCATCTTCTAACTTGCATTTCTAGGCCAACGTCAAGGGATGGACCGGCTCTACCACCGACGGAAACTCTGGCAAGGGTGACTACGGTACCTGCTGCAACGAGATGGATATTTGGGAGGCCAACTCGATTTCCACGGCTTACACGCCCCACCCCTGCACTGTCGTCGGCCAGACTCGCTGCACTGGTACTGAATGCTCAAGTTACTGCGACCAGCCAGGATGCGACTTCAACTCGTACCGTATGGGCGACAAGTCTTTCTACGGCAAGGGCCTCACCGTCGATACCTCCAAGAAGATGACCGTCGTCACCCAGTTCATCACCGACGACAACACCGCCACTGGCAAGCTTGTCGAGATGCGCCGTGTCTACGTCCAGGACGGCAAGGTCATCCAAAACTCCAAGGCCAACATCCCTGGTCTTGCCGCCTACGACTCCATTACCGACAAGTTCTGCGCCGAGCAAAAGACAATCTTTGGGGACGGCAACGACTACGCGGCCAAGGGCGGCATGGCCACCATGGACAAGTCGTTCTCTGCCGGTGTTGTCCTCGTCATGTCGATCTGGGACGACCATGCGGCCAACATGCTCTGGCTTGATAGCAACTACCCGCTCGACAAGGACGCGTCTCTCCCTGGTGTTGCTCGCGGCAGTTGCCCGACCACTTCCGGCAAGCCCTCGGATGTTGAGACCAACAACGCAAACGCCTCGGTTACTTTCTCGAACATCCGCTTCGGCGATATCGGCTCGACTTTCAGCGGCAGCACTAGCAATCCCGGTACGACCACCGTCCGTACCACTTCGACTACTAGCCGTCCTTCGACCACAAGCACCTCTGCTGCTGTGAGTTTGATATATTTTGCTTAGCCATTTCCATCGCCTAATTTGGCATCACAGACTACTACTACTGCCTCGACTGGTACTGTCCCGCGCTATGGTCAATGCGGCGGCCAAACGTATACTGGACCCACCGTGAGTGTTTTGTGCGAGCTCCTCAGGACAAGAAATTGACGTTTCACATCAGGTCTGCGTGTCTCCGTACAAGTGCACGTACTCGAACCCGTACTACTCTCAGTGCCTATAAATCGACGCTCGATGCGCGAATTGGCCAAAGAAACCGGGTTCCGGTAGACAAACTGTTTGCATGTAAAGGCCTTCTGTAGAATTATATCTGAATTCGTTTCTTTCGTTTGCGTTTAAAAGGCCGAAATTGCGGGAATATCCGTTTCGGCCGACGATCGAGACGAGCCGAGTGGTGTAATATGCAATTAAGGTCGCACTTCGGTCATAGGATCCAGTGGCTTGAGGTAGGTCCCGCACCGACCGCGAGTACTAGTATTGGTACGTTTTGTTAGCAACTTATGATGTGGCGGCTGCAGGCTACGCCCTGAGCAAGCCCACGAGGCACTAATCATGGCAGCATGTTTTATCTATCGGATAGATAAATGTGGTTTGAGGGCGGATCAGCCGTTAAAAGTCTAGACCTTTTGAGCATTGTCTATAGAGAGATTTTCCCTAAATGTCTCCCAAACATGAAGAGTATCTGGACTAATGATGCCCCGGATATGTGGTATTAGGGGTAAATCAAATCCTGGATCGAGTACGGGTCCTTATAAAGGTGGCACCAAATGTTCTTGAGTCGACACCTCTCCCCTCCGAAAACCACACACACGAGCTCCGGCCATCGCCGGGATAAGTATTGAAGGCATCTACAAATCTTCTACCACATACCAATTCGGAACTGGCTGGGTAATGATCAACAACTACCGAATCCCACGGGAGTCTGATGAGGTATTTTCCTATTCTGATGAAGATGATGAGGCGGTGAGTGATTTATCCATGCCTCAACATCGGCCTCCGATTCAAACAGACAAAACTCAGGCTACTATCAAGGTTATTCCCCTACCGGTAACCAATATACACTCCAGTTTGAGGGGAATAATAGTTGGGGATTTGGGCATGAAGAAAGCGTGGTTAGCAACCCATCTCACCCGCCGCAGGAAGCATGATACTCATCATACCTAGTCCGGTGCACAGGTTCTTTTAACTCAAAATCTGAACCAAATCTAGGCCGTAGATCCGGCAGATGAGCCAGGGTTTTATTGGTATGGATATATGCGCAGCTTGAAGCATAAAACGCTGAGTAGAATTCGTCAGCTTCCATGACCCCGATCCTGACCGATACTGGTTCGTTGACAACGAGGATCACTGGAGGGTTAGTTGGTGGTCATAGGCTGCTCAAACATCTGTGTTGACTCGACTTACTCCTAGGTAAAGATCCAACCTCGCCGGGGAAATCCTAGCCAAGAGTATAGACTGCATCGCGTGTAAGTAAGGTTATTGGTGTGTATTGATATTATTATAAACTCGATCATGTGGCAAACCAACGAGATTGTACAACCCAATCACGTAGCTCGCGCCACAAAACTTAAAATAGCTGGGAAACTTGTGTTGGATATGTATAAAGTTGTGTAGTTCGTATTAGATGAAATAATTCGAACCTCCAAAAGTATTATAGCTGCGCGAGCTCACGAACCAGAGGTACGACCCGCAAGCCGAAAAGCTAGCGAGCGCAAAGTAACTCCACATCTATGAATGCTCTTTAGCACTCATTAGAGGAGCAGCACGGACCATTACTACTATCAGGTTCTAGCGAGTGTTAAGAAACATGCTTACACGTTGAGACGCTACCGCAGGCCAGTCAGTCTTCCAGTCTTTGGTTAAGGGACTGGGCCTAGCTGACAAACAGGTAGAGGGCACATATTTGTTCGAAGGAAAGTCAGAAGCGCGCCCCTGTTGGTTTGAGCCGTTTTCCCCACAAAATGAGTCTGATGTGATTCAATTTTTCTCGATCGTCCGGCAACTCCGGTTTGTTTGCCTAAGGTGGCTTGTGTTTTACACTTGCGCTTACGTAACGACTTATGAGGCTCAAGCCCTCTTTCCGCAATCATCATCTGAGAGTGAGCTTGTTTTGATTCTCGGCAAATGCTACAGGTCAGTGAAAATTATCTTATAGGCCCGTACGCTATGCCGTATTAAAGCACCTTTACGCTTTGTGGGCCGCTTAGAACCACCCAGCCACCATATACTCACCTCTATCACCCGGCGGTGACGTGGTATTCAGTGTTTTTGAGAGATGGGACAAATTACAGGGAAGAATGGATAGCACAACTCAGGACTACTTCGCGGCTTCTGCTGCTCTTGAAGATATATGTGCACTTCTAGAGGCTCAAGGCTTGCTTGCTCGCTTCCCAGAGACCTACTACTCCAAGGTTGAAACCGCAATCGCCAACATTTGCATGTACGAGACAAGATTGCACAGAGCCCGAAATATGCTAGCCAAAATTCAAAACAGGTCTCGAGCTCGGTGCCCGATTAATGTTCTTCCCACGGAAATCATACTCACTATCCTTTCTATAAACGATTATGGCTGCGCCCACTCTTGTTTCGGTTTGAGTCGCTCAATGACGCGACCAGCCGTTCCATCATGGGCGAATGTGTGCTCTCGATGGAGGCAATTGTATTTACAATGGCATTCCACCGCATCCCACATGGACCTTATCGTCAGTGGAGAGCAAAGCAGCGACTATTATCGATATGCCGAGTCTACCTTATTAAGCAGGCTTAACATACCCCTGCACATTGTTATCCAAGATCGGGTTGACGAATCCTCTGATGCCAATGAACTTTCCTCCGCAGAGATTGATCAACTGCTCAGGTTCTTGCGGCCTGCTCTACCACGAGTTTTTGCCATGGAGATTAAACTCAAATTCAATTCTCCACTACTGCTTAATTGTGTTGTCTCAAGCTGGATGAGGGGGTATTTTGGAGATCGTTCGAGAATTTTGAAGATTTGGAACAGTTCCCACAACAATCCAGTTTTGCTCAAAAATTCTACTGAATTCTCCTCCCAAGACACCGACTATGATTGCAAATCAAAAAGCCTCCTTGACTCAGTGGAGACACTGGTTACCCGTAACTGTCATCTTGGACTTGGCGTTGAAACGCTTAATGTCAAACGTCTGAACTTAGAGCATCTTTATGGTACAAGTCTCAAGCGCTTCCAACAAATTTTGAGTGTGTGTCGAGTTCTCCATACACTTTTGATTGAAGACATTGATTTTTCCTTGGAAGAAGGTGCTGCAGAACCATTCTGGATTAACTCTCTGGAGAATCTCTGTTTAGCTCAAGTTCAGACCGAGCATTTTTTGCGACACCTCCTGCCTCTCTTAAATACCACATCTCCAATCAGTCTGATTCTGCGCATGTCCCCTAAGCCCAATTTTGTTTTCGAAGCACAGGGGTTCTTCCGTCGCTCCAACGTAAAGCGGATCTTCCTCTACGGAAATGACCGGTATCAGCTCGGATCCGTGATATCACTCTGCCCTGCGCAGAAACTTCAAGAGTTGATACTCCGGGACTGTACTCTCGAGATAGATTCAGGAGAGGGAAACACTAGCAGCGTTGGTCGCACCGTATGGCCACTTTTGCACACATTGTATCTCATTGGGTGTACGATCGATAGGGGAAACCTAAAACAGCTTCTGGATCTGCACCCCATTCAAAAGCTTAGGATTTTTGGTGGCTACGCAAATCCATTTTGCTTTCATAGGCTACTCGCTGACGAGTGTCTCGAGCTGGAAGAATTCTTATCTAGACCAAACCTTGATGTGAAGGCAGTCATTAACGAAGACCATTGCCCAGACCGGTCCAACTTTTTTGATGGAGCATATGCGTAAGACAAATACAGGAGCTAATCAAGAGCTATTGACCCGACACCGGCCCTGTAAAAAGATACTATGCATGAATGCGGATCTTAAGATTGTCTGACATCGTTTTAATGACACGTATTACAACTAATTTGATACCACACTATGTTTGATTGAGGCAGACGATACCACATGACCTATTTACTTACGTTCTTCGCGAACCATTCCTTGAGCCACTTCCCGCTGTCCTTCGGGATTCTTTTGTGTCCATTTTTGTGATCAACATAAGCCATCCCGAAGCGCTGATTAAATCCAGCAGCCCACCTGATACGGGGGGATTCTAGCAGCCTCAAGATTTATAAAATTGAAATACGCACTCAAAATTATCCATGAGTGTCCACGCGATGTAGGATCCAATCTTAATACCATCATCTTCGACAGCACCGAGAAGCTCGGCTAAGTATCCAGCAAAGTACTCCTGGCGGTCTTTGTCGTCGATGACCTTTTCGAGAGGAAGTTCATATTCTCGCTCGACCTTCGAGACAATCAGTTGAAATTCATCATAGCAGATAAGAAGAAGCATACTGGATAGCCGTTTTCTGTGATCATGATAACCAGGCCTGAGTCTTTAATATAGGTCTCGTTGATCCACCGCAAAAGCTTCCTGAACCCCCATGGACAATCGACTAGCCACTTCGCCTCGCTACGTTTCCCAATCCACTTTCCATCTTTCCCTACCTGAGTATCTTCTACACATGCGAGGACCTCTAACTCAGAAGTCTCAGGGAGTTGGTCCGGCACCAAGTTAGTCTCATAATTCTCTTTGGGTGCAGAACCAGAAGCTGGAGCCTTGATTAGGTTGGTAGTGTACGTATTGAGCCCGAAAAAGTCGGACGACCCGTGGACGAGTGCTTGTTCTTCGGGAGTAAAGGTCGGGAGACGGTCCCCAAGCATACGCTTGATGGATTTAGGATATGCGCCAAGGTCTGCCGCATTCCGTACTCTTCAGAGCCACGTAAGCTGCATTTGAATGGCTAATCACTCACAAACTGGCCCAGCAAACCATCCTAAATTCGTATCAAGGCGACGGGATGCAGCGTCCTTGGCTGTCATAAAATATGTATAAGTTTTTGAACCGGGGTAAAAAAACATTGAATCGTATAACTACCTTCAGGGGACTCATCATATGGCTCGGCCCAATCGCAGTTGAGCGTGATGCCGATCTGCCCCTTTTGGGTAGACTTGAATTGATCTCGGTATAACTTGACAGCCTTAGCATGTGAAATGAGAAGTGAGTGACCGACACTAGAACCCAGGGATATAATTGAACGTCGTCAGAAAAAATCGCACAAACTTTTACGAGACTCACATCCAAGGTTCAGTTTTCGTGTCTCCAAGCTTACTCCATTTACGGTCGCTGCTGTGGCCTGGAGCCATACGGCCAGTAGCATATCCCCATGCGCAAGCACACCACCTGTTGTCACTTCCATCGGCCAAATCTGGCAGAATAGAGCAGTGAATGGACTCACGGTTCGTTCAGCGTGATCCAGTGCTTGACCCGATCGCCAAAGCGCTCGTAGCAAACGCGCGCGTAACGCTCGAAGTCCAACTGAAGACAGAAGGGGAATGATTACCACGTTACTCAAATGCCAGTCGGACACAACGTACAGCAACCTCTTCTTTGTTAAGCCAGCCTCCGTATCGATCATCAAGGGCTTGAGGAAGATCCCAGTGGTACAACTATGAGCTGCTCGTTAATCACGCTGACAGTACAGAGTCAAAACTTACGGTAACCATAGGCTTGATCCCGTGCTTCAAGAGTTCATCTATCAAAGCGTTATAATAGGCAACACCTGCCTCATTGACAGGATCATGGCGTCCCCCAAGAGGAATTATTCGAGACCAGGCAAGGGAGAACCGATATGCAGTCGCACCGAAGAGTTTCAGGAGTGCTACATCTTCTTTATATTGGGTATAAGAGTCGCAAGCGATGCTAAAATCAGGATCAAGCGGGGAATCAAGCTATGTGTATGTTTACTGACTCTCCAGTTTCGCCGTTGGTGATCTTTCCAGGGAGGTGGGCGAAGGTGTCCCAAATTGAATCACCTTTACCATCGGTACGGCCACCTTCTATCTGATAGGATGCGCTGATTCGTGAAGTTTAAGACCAGCCACCGAAAAAAAAAAAAAAAAAAAACAGGAAACACTCACGTCGCATAGCCATACAGGAAGTCAGATGGGAGAGGCATGATGGACGACTATCGAGCAGGAGAGGTGGGGAATGTATCTGGCAGCTCTTGGGTCTTTAAACCAAGATGGTCAAGTCCCTCATGTGAAATGGTTCGGTCGAAAGTACCAATTAAGCTCGTGCGCGAAGTCGCTAGGCGACTTAAAAGTCCGAGATCGTATGGTCGAATGAAATAACGAGATCCGTCGATCAAGTTTGCTTTTGGAACCAGGCAAGTCGGTCGCTTACCGGATATTTCGGGTTCCCGGAGCCGGTTCCGGTTGGAATGAGTGGATGTGTGACCTCTTTGTTGTGCGAGGTTGCAAGCGCGACCGCGCGACCTCGTTGACGGTGAGACGACGGCCGGGGGACAAATTCCCCCAGAACCGGATGCATATATGTGAGACTATATACACATCCAAGATACACGTGACGATGCCGTATCGGGCGGCTCCGCCGCCCAACACTCTTTCGTTCGCGCCGTCCTTTCATTTCGTTGACACTGTCCAAGACAAATGTTCTGGGGATTCGTGGAGCGCCGGCAACTGGTGTGCTTCACGTGTAATGATATTTTGGAGCGGCATAGGTAGGTGCGAATCTGTCATGTGCACGTGGCTGTGACTAATTGTGACACAAGCTGGTCTGTATTAACGCATGTATGTTTGGGGTTGCGAATTAAGCCCAGCGAGAACCTCTGATTAAAACTTGACTTTGTTGAAGGATCCGTTCTCTATGGTGGACCCGGCGAAATCGCTTCTGTGGTTGGTGGAGTGGACGATATCTAGTTGGCTATTTGCAATGACACGCGACCCCGTGTGCTCTGAATCCCAGATCAATTGCGTCCCTCATTCCCTCTAGATGCCAATGAGGATTATTTGTGGGCCCTGTTCGCCGGATAACATGCCGCAAACTACGAGCACCCCTGTAACGTATCACGCGCCTCTATGTAAGCTAGACATGTTGCACTTCGACATGGTCGTGTCAAAATTTAGCATTTCTGGCGTTTGGACTTCTCCTTTTGACATAATTGACCTCTCTTTTAAGAATGATGCTAACTTTTGAGTGTTCCCCCTTCGACATAATTCATCTTACTTCTCTTTTTGACATGTTTCGTTGCTTGCATATATTTTCACATAGACCCATTTTGCATGTAGATCTGAGTGCATTCAAGCATATCAAAACTTAATACATTCTGTGGTGAATTATGAGACATTCAGTCTGTGCAGAGCGCGCTACCACCAGAAGAATACCCCTATTAGTATCTCGGTGAGGCCTACCTCGAATTTACAATAATGCCACCAGCAAGCCCGCCGATGATTTTCTAACCTTGATGAACTACTTTGATCACACAAAGGAAGATTGATTACCCTCTGAATGCACTTGGTCTCGGTCATAAACATTGAGGGAAGCCAGAGGCCAAATTTAGAGGCACCAGGTTTTTTCTTCCTTCGTGACTCTTTTCAGCGCTTCGCGGTTCTTTAGCTATCTTTTTGTTTGATAGTTTTTGGGCTCCTTGTCATCATTTGCTGCTTTTGACTACTCTTTTGGCTGCACTAAATATCTTTCAGGCTTTTTGCTGATTAGCCGCTGCAGAACGACTTTCGAGTCAACATTTCTCCCTGATGGAACCCCGTCTATCGTTTGACTGGTCTTACTATCAAAAGATTCTAGCCTTCTTGTGGGAGACTAGATTTCTCACCCCCCTCGGGGAAGACACTGCCGCACTCTCATGAGTTTCGTGTTTAAGCGGACTCCTCTAGCGTGGCAACCCAACATCGGAATAACGGGACGCTGTTGACGTGAACGCGCACGCCATGTGGTTGATATTTACGGTGTCGGATCAAGACCAAATATTTCACAGACTCAATGTGGGGACTCGTCCAAAAAATACATTCACCACTACGATTCGGGTTTTCAGCAATCGTGCTGAGACTCCTAATTGTTTCACGCGAACTTGAGTTCACACCAGCACGCACACCTTAGCTGTCCTGTACCCATAAAATCGAGCTTTGCGCATTTACCCAAGCTCCTGCGACCCGAAATGCTCTTGAAGATTCCTGACAACTAATCATTCTCCAGCACAACACCCACACCCTAGCTCTAGGCCCACTCCGCTCTGGTCGCTATTATCAGCAAGCCTCGTTGTTGATCATCAAATGCAGACAATAGTTGAATTCGACCTCAGTTGCCAGCAGGTATTTTCAATTAGGAATTTCGCCCAAAACGTATGAACTCTTGGCCATCCCCCTACCCGAGGCTCCTGGCGCCAGCCTTTTAATCAAAGCTGCATATTTTAGCGTGTCCGATTGCCTTGACTTCACTCATGTCTTCGTTTTCGTTGACGCGTAGTTTTCCACGCATGGTTCCGGGTCAGCTGCGAAATCTTAAACAAGAAATACCCCCAGTGCTTTGAAAGCTGGAATAGGTTTAGCCACAAGGCGCCATTCAACCCGTCGGGCACGTGTTGCTGCTTCTATACAGCCGTTTGCAGATTGGATGAGAGTGAAACATTTTCGCTCTAGTCGTATTTCAAATATATTACCGTGGAAATATCACGCGGCGAGTTACGGAACATGCATCCGGAGGTTTGCCTCCGATTGTCTAGTTTCCGACCATCGGTCCCACACTTTCATGACCTCTCACCTGCCTTCGTCCACGTTCCATGGCGAGCGTCGACTATTGTTCGACGCCACGACATGCGGGCAGCGCGTACGCGCTCGACGACAAGCGTCGAGTTTAGCCTAGTAAGTACTCTTATCGGTCAATTGGGTACCGGACTTACTCATAAACGGTCAAAGTCGACAGTTCAACTCCGCCGTGTACGGGCCGTAGCGTCCTTTTTTTCGCCCTTTTCCAAAGTCGGTCTGCGTTGGGTGTAGGCTCTTCGCGTCGGGCCTCGTGTGCCGCTGTACGGGCAAGCCGATGACGTCGCTGTCGTGACACGGGCGTGCTGGACGTTTCGGTGAGCACCCGATTGGCTCTCATAGCTGTATAAAGCACATTCTACTCACCCTGCGGATGCTCTAGCCGTGATGTCGACACCCCCATTCCAATTTCCACCCCCTGCCGTCGTCATTGCTCGCGGTGTTCAACCCCCGCCTTTTGCTCGTTCCTCTCAGTCTTACCAAAGTCGTATGTTGTTTAATGCTCGCTTTATTGATCTTTGCTGACGCCTCGCCAGCTACAACGATGCCTGTGTTACCAGACAGTGCATCCGCTTCCCAGCCGGCTGGGTCTACTCAAGCCGAGGTCGCTTTGGCTTGCTCGGAGTCACTTTCCGTCGCCGAGGAGGGTGTTTCTGCTTGTAAGTTCAAATCTGGTGCAACGGTCGGGGTAGTACTCACCCATTTTATAGCCGGTTCTCTTCCAAATTATATGGTTATGGTCAGCTGTCTTGCAACCGAAGTTACTGCCGCTCGCACCCGTGGCCGTCCGCCTGTTTCGAAGAAGACACAGTTGAGTCGGATGTCCAAGGACATATATGTCGACAAACTGTCTCGATGCGAGCTTTTTAATGCGGTGTTGGCACTCCACGAGCTCGACGACAAGTATGTTGCCATGAAAGACCGCACACCCCCGTTCAAGATGTGGTTCACGGGATCAAGGTATGTTTGTAGACCCAATGCCTATTCGTTGAACTAACTTTGATTTTAAGTGGTGGAAAGGCTTCTGCCCCCACCATTCTGAGCGACAAAGACCGCGATCTTGTTGTCAGTCAGCTTGCTGCCTCGAAGAAGAAACCCGAGGAGATTACAGTTTTTATTTCGTTTGATGTAGATGATTTGGATGCGTATCGGGTGCGGAAACGAGTGAGTACACATAAATCTGATACATCTTGTTGGTCCTAATTGCTTTTGTATCTAGACTCGAGACGATGACATGGCTGGCCTGATTGGAACCAAGGTATGTCATCATATAACTTATATTGTTTCTTTATTCTGAATGTGACGTAGGTCCCTCGGCTAGGTGATATGGATCCAACAACGATGCTACACGGTGATTTCATCTTGATGCTCAAGGCTCAACACAAGTGCGAAGAGCATCGTGGTGAGCATGGTGAACCGGGACATTGTTATGTTTGGCCGAATGGTCAACATCTTGGCTTGAATAATCGACGTCTCGCTATGTGGTCTGCTGCAATGGTAAGCTTGCTCAATCATTAAGTGGCAGTATATCTGATATTTTTCCAGGCTGCTGGTGAAGCCACTCGTCATGCCCCGCCAAATGTGCCTGAGTTTGATGGGCCACAAGGCTCGGGAATTGTCACGGTTAAGCATCGAGGGCGTGTTACTGCTGCCCCTCCTGTACCACCCTCCTCGACTTCGGCATCGGACGCAACATCTGTCCTGATTGCTGCTATGGTCCCACTCTTGACGTCGCTTACCCAATCGGTTTTTCAAAAATCGACCACCTCTCCAACTGTAACTACAACCTCAGATGCCCCGGCTCCGCCTCCAAACCCACCTTCTGGCCCACCCTCAACGTCAACCTCCCCACCAGTCCATAACCATGATGGACCTTGTCTGGATATACCATTTATGTTTTCTCATGACCATACGTGTGATTGCATTGCTGGGTTCAAGGCTGAGTCGGGAATTGATCTGTCAGAGAAACTGGATGGTCTTAAGCATCGCGAACTTACTCCCGACCTTTTGCTAGAGGTATGTTAGCTGGTTTACCATAACTTTTGTAACTGACAAACATTTAGGTTCCACACGACCACCTCAGCCGACTTTTTGGAATTTCGGAAGGTAAAACCATTATGTTCCAAATTTATTGTCGCCGCTGGGTGCACAACTTCAAGGCGGCCTTGTTGGCAGAGTGGGAGGCTGAGTGAAGGATGTGCAGATGGCTTGGGATTGTCTAATAGCTGTATAACTGAAGTCGAACTGACAATTTATTGATGTATAAATGAATAAGCTAGCTTCTTTACAATGAATATCCACAGTTTTGAATCCACCCTTGGGCATCTTCTGCCGTGATAGACTCAAGTGCTTTGTGTATTAACCATGGTCGTGACTCGCGATCAATTGTATGAGAGTCGTGACGTCGGAGCCAAGCTTTCATCTTCGAGAATGCCTCCTCAATTGGATTGAAGTCTGGCAAATATGGTGGAAGATAGCAGAGTTTAGCTCCTAACCAATATCCATACAGGTCAAGATACCTATTTTCCACAAACAAATTTCACTAACCACATTCATCAACTACCAGTTGCCGTACTTCTTCGTCATGGTGAATTGCGCAGTTGTCCAGAACAAGGATGCTTCTTGGGAGTCCAGCAGGAGAGAAGGGGTTGAGAAGGGGTGCCTACAAATTAGTGAGTCAAAGTCCTAAAAATAACATGAAAGAGTAAGCTTACCACCTGCGTGCGGAGAAAATACATAAATCGATCTTTATCGACAGCGCCCTCGAAAATCGATGTTGCCACAATACCGTCAGTAGTCAAGGCAGGTAAAGCAGTCAAGTGCTGTCCGTGCTGGAATAAATTTCGGACCACACAGTGTTGGCCAATGGGTGCCCATCCATCTAGACGGTGACTGGTTCGATCGTTTGATCCACTCTCATCGCACCACATATACATAGACGCATCGTAATGTCCCCATTCTGCTATCCAGCCTGCCCGAACCATCTCATCTCGCTCCATTGCCTCTTGGGAAATTGATTTGTTGGAAAGGGCAGCTGCAACAAGTGCCCGGCAGATTGTTGAGAGTGATACATCAAGTGCTCGATCCCGAAGCAAAAGTTCTTGCATTTCGTCCAGATACATGGTAGGACGAGCTCGTAGAATAGAAAGAAGAAAACCCTTGTCTTCTGTAGACAAAAATCGTGGCTGCCCACGATGCCGCTGGAGCTCCTTAGGCTTGTTGACCGTGCCGTATGCTCTATAACACTCGATTATTCGGTAAATCGTGGCCTCCGAGCGCTGTGAGAGTTTGGCACATTGGTCTGCCTTCCATCCTAGCCCAACATACCAATAAACGATGAGCCAGCGCAGTTCTATAGCCACTGGGGGTGCCATCGTCGCTCAAACGAATCGATGACCAGCGTCCGTACGGATCAGACGACATCCGACGGTCGGCAAGCCCCGAAACCGTGGTTTAATTTGTTATTCGTGCGGCGTGGAAATGTTTTACTCTCATCCAATCTGCAAACGGCTGTAATGCGACGGGGCAGATCATGAGATCAAAATAAGCGCTCGTTTGCGCATTTATGGATACGCGAATTGCGGCTCCCCACTCCGCGCAATGAATCTGACGTGCATGCACGGCAGAATCCTTCACCTGAGCGATCTCGTTGTTCGCTCAATTCAATTTTTGTAACTCGTGCCCACCCCCGAATATCTTGACACGCTCTTGCCTGGAGAAGGGCATGATATGCCCTAGCTGGCGTCCGCTTTTAACCTGCATTGATCGAGGGAATGCTACGCGCGATTTTCAATGCGTACAGCCTCCATTTTGCGGACTTTGTAATCAATTCTTCGTTCTGCTTACATGTAAGCGAGAATGTATACGGAAGGGTTACTGTACAGTTAAGCAACATATACTTTTTACTCTAGTGGCGATTTTATTGCAAAACACTAGTATCTATCCGCAACTTTCATACATGAGATGGGCTTAGTAGCTACCGGGAGACGTTTATTTTAGAAAAGCAATTACAGAGATTTGCGATTCATGGCATCCGATTATCGTGTCGGGATCAATATCCGTACTGCCTTTCTGAGCATATAGCCACGGGGCGTTGGGGCATGTACATGCATATCGGGAAGCTGGGTTATGGGATTGGCAAACTATCGGGTCCTCTTTCGGTTTCAATACGACGCCTGCGGCATGCGTTGAGTGCACGTTAAAACACGCATCTCAGCTCTTCTTGAGGCGCTAGTCTGCGAACTGGGTGGGCCAAGGGTTTGAATTTGGGTATATAAACCAGCATATGCAGTCTAGAGGGGCCATCCCCCACTTTCCTAGCGAACTATACGAGTGCTTGCCCCTGTAGGTTTCAGCCTGTATCAGGAAACTCTTACTTATCACAACTCTACCATCGTTATTTAGGAACTGTATCTTAGTTACTCGACATCGCAATGAAACGCTTCACCTCCTCAACAGGAAGCTTCGGCAGTAGCATAGCGTCACTTGGTAATGATAGCATCAAGAAAGCAAATAGCCTCACCAGCGGCATTCTCGGAAAGCAAGCATCAGCTGTGCAAGAGGATCGCGAGAAGCCAGCGATTGACCCAGTTCCTCCTCGCGACACCGAGCGTCCGGCACGTATCCTCTCCCTCGACGGGGGAGGAGTACGTGGCTACTCTACTCTTATCATCCTCAAGAAATTCTTGCTGCATCTCAAGGCACAGTCACCCGACAAGAAAGATATTCTGCCCGCCGACTACTTCGACTTAATCATTGGCACGAGTACGGGTGGTATCATTGCGCTCATGTTGGGGCGTTTACGTATGACCGTGGATGAAGCCATTGAAGCGTACCAGCAACTCTCAAAGAAGATATTCGCTGGTGGACTGGCTAGCGCCGTCCTTGACGGAAGCATGCTTTCGTCTGAGAAGCCTGGACTTGGGCTTGGGCTTGGTATCATCAAAGGCCGCGAGCTTGACCAGTACATGAATATGGCAGTGACTACGGTGATGCCGGGCGAAACTTCCATGTACGACGCCGCAAAACTCGAGGGGTACCTCAAAAGTACCATAGGACAGCAGAAGTACACTATCGAACGTGAAGACGCGCTCCTGGAGGATGAAGATAAGAACAATTGTTGCAGTGCCATCGTCACGGCCAAGCAAAACAACGCTACTGCGCCGCATGTTATGCGCTCTTACGTCAATCCTAAAGATCTCACCGATGACAAGATTAAGATCTGGGAAGCGGCTCGGGCAACAAGCGCCGCTCCCGCATTCTTTGTTCCTATCAGTATCGGCCTATCCAAAGTCAAATTTATCGATGGCGCGGTTACTGGCCATTGTAACCCCTCGGAGCTTGCTCGCGAGGAAGCGGAAGCAATCTGGCCGGGCCGAAAGATTGGCCTCCTGCTGTCGCTTGGGACAGGTGCACCGCAGGAAATATCCCTCGCCGGATCGAATTCTTCCAAGCTAGTCTCTTTCATTGCGTTGTCGGCAAACACCGCCCAAGTCCATGAGAGGGTCTCGCGATATTTCAACCAAGTTTGCGATGGTCAATCACCCTACGTACGCATGTCGGTAGAACACTCGATCGACTCCATTCGGCTCGATGATTACGAAAAGCTGGACCAGATTGCGGCATCGACCGAGTCTTACCTTGGTACCGAGAACATCAAGACACGACTGGATGCTGCTATAGCTTTAGGTGCACGTACAAACGAACAGGTGCCTGCAACAAGGTATGGATTGAGTCTCTGTTTTTGAAAACACAATGACTGATTCGAATGGAACAGCTTCCCAGGCAGGATGGGCAGTCGCAGTAATACACTGCAACAACCACTCAGCCCGGGAGGAACTGGGGCTTAGACGTTTTGGAAATGGGAAACCAAAGGAGGGATACTTGTAGTTTTTCTGGGCTTTTTCGCTGGTTAATCTTGAATGCTGTATCGCCCCTTGTGCATACTGTACCTGTCAAAATGGAATTCAGTGGGTATGGGGTTATTACAAGGGCACTTTCCCGATGAATCAAGGGGCGCGGAGCGAATATTTAGCCATCGACATCTTAAAAAAGATAGCTCGCAAGCGAATCTAATTACTAGCTTGAGTACCGATAAAAAAGTTTCTGGACTCATGAACATGGTGTAAGTCAAGCTAAGCCATGCGTCTCGAGGAGCACTCTGTAGTATCCAGGTGCATACGGGGGTTGGGCCCTTCTCCATATTAACGTTCTCTGGTACCCAAACTTGGGACAGGTATTCAATCCTTGTCAGCTCATGGTGTTATACTATTTTCCCGTGGTTGGTACAACTCCCCAATATGCGTGTAGCGCGAGCCACCGTAATACGAGATGCTGCTTATTCAGTGGCTATATGCATCGCCAACTAAGGTATATGATTGTACTTAGATGAGCCACCATGGCTACCGGATTAATGGGATGCGTTGTAATGTAGTTGATAGTTGAGGTAGTCGTGGATGGAATCTGTTGTTGCCGGCTCTCGGTTATCATCTGACCAAGGAACAACCCATCAGGTAGATCTTGACTCATTCTCCCCAGGAAGCTCGGCTGACTGGAACAACATTTGTCAATATCAGGGCACTGTTGTGCTCGTCGCTGCTGGGAACTGGGCTGTGCTGACTCCAATGCCGAAGGATCGATCACGAGATGTCGCTGGTTCGGTTAAAGCCGTAAGAGGATTCAAAAACCACGGCATGCTATTCCAATTACACCATACAAGAATTGTCCTTGATTGAATAAAGTTCCGGGTGACATTTTACCCTGTGTCTATTCACCTGGACAACACGAGTTTCGGTGCGCAGCAAGCCGAAACCAAGTCACGTGGTCCGGGGAAGACTTGCCGCAGTTGATGAGCAACACAGCTTGACCGCAACTACCTGGATGCGGTGCATTGGTTGTCTGGGAGTATCTTCGCGCAGCGGCGATCGATGATACACGTTCCTTGGAATGCGATGTCCTCATCTTCGACATTGATGCTTTATATCTGCCTCCGGGGTTGTTGGAGCAATCACTCACCTCCCTTCAGCCAACCACGATGATCATCCCCGAAAAGCCCACTTCGAGTGACTCCCAAGCAATGACTGCACACAGTGGGAGCTCTCAAGCGGCAGACACTAGGGTAAGGAAAACACTTTTTGTTGCAACGCCGTCACTAACCTCGCTCTTACTTCTAGTCAATCATGACGCAAGAACCTCCTCCGTACAGCGAAACCCCCGCGTCCTCTACACTCTCAAGGCCTGCTCCTCACATGACGTCTCCAAATCCTCGCTCGAATTCGGGTCCTAGTTCATCTCAGTATTCACCCCCTGGTCGTCCTGCACAGCCGAGTCTCCATGTACCAATGGCTCGTGGCCGCGCTCGGTCGTTCGGAACACCCCAAGGACATGCTCCCCAATCTTCGCAACTGCGTTCAGTCTCGCACTACACTCCTCAGCCAGTGCAACCACCTGTCCCACCAAAGCAACAAACACACCCTCCTCTGGTGACCTCGTCCCCGGGAAACCCGCCAAGTGCACATCGTCGGCCTAATTCACTTCCTGGACCTCAGGCCCTGCCTCCAATCACCCGCGCGCCATCATCTCCTAGCGTGGCTCCTGATGCTCCACAGCCCCAATACTGCAATCATCTCCTGGAGCGCAAAGATCGAAGCAGCGTTCGTGGGACTTGGTATCTCGATACCTCTCTCGTTATCCCAGAACCGCTCATTCCGGATATTTCCCACTTCAACGGTGTCTGGAACGAGATGGACAAGAAGTCGATAAGGCAGAGAGAAAAGGAAAAGAAGAAACGTGAAGGCGGCGGCTGGGGCCGGAAAAAAGTCGTCGATACTACTCCACTAAAACCTCTCAAGAACGAGGGTGTTCGGCCAAACCTCATGCTCTGGAGCAAGGATGGCGGAGTGCAGGCCGATATCAATTTGGTTTCAGGGGCGAAAGACATGGCCGTGATTGTTGCGGAGAGCCACGATGGATCGGTCAAGCTGAATATAGTACGTATGAGTCATGATTCTGCTTCAGGCAAAAATCTTATTTTATGCTTAGAAAGACGTCAGGCCCCAACCCCTGCGGCTATTTGCTATCGCGACTGACGGTTCAGTTCGTGTGCGAATCCCGACTACGTTCGAAGGCGCCATTTCGATGACGACCGAGGATGGAAGCGTGAATGTCTCCGAAGGGATCAAAGTACGTCATTGAACCTGAACTTTTCGAAATATACACTTATTCAACGCATCATAGTCTCGCCTAATGACATTTTCCTCGACAAACAAATCTCTACGAGCATACATCGGTGATTGGAAGTCTGCCGACTTTAGCTCTCCTACTTCCTCTCCTAGTCTCTCATCCACGTCCTCCCCCCAAACTCCCGATTCAGAACCAAAAGACCCGTTCAAAAACTGGGCTGGTCCGCTTGTTCACCTCCACTCCAAAGACGGCTCAGTCCACATCGCATACATCGACGAAGATACGTCCAGTATGTTCTCCAAAGTCATGAAGTCGATCAAAGACGGCTTCCTAGGACTCAACATGGAGGACGAATCCGGAAATTGGGGAAATTCGGCGATGGCTGGGACGAGTCCTGCGACACTGCCGTTGCCGAGGGGGGTTGCTATGCAGGCATATAGGGTTCCGCCGAATATGTCTCCGCCGCGGTCTCAGGCTTATGCCCAACCATCTCGGCCCCGAATTACTGGACCTGGAGCGAACGGCTCGCCTCGTCAATATGCTCAGGCTCCAGAACTGGGGGGGGCGGGGTTGTTTGAAGATAAGGGGACGTATGGTCGAAAGTCGTCTCGGTAAAAGTGAACGATAAAATTTTCGTCTTCGTTGTTTTTCTTTTTGTCTCCTTTTCGCTTGGACTCGAACTTCAAGATTTTGTGTATGACCTCGGCCCATGTTATTCTACTACTATATGCTGTACAATATAACTGTCATGTTATAAATCGTAGTGTTTTGATAATTATATGATTGCTCTTACGTGAAATGCGAGCGAATGTTCCTCTTCTCGAAACATGGCGAGGATGCCGTATAATAACGTGGTGCAAACATAACAAGGGCGCAGCAAGGTGCGTCACTGCCTTGCCGTTCTGCGGTCGGGTGAAACAGCCTCTCGCAGTCGGCCTGCCAGATCTGGATAGATTCACGAGTCAGGTGAAGTATAAATAGTTTACAGCATTTGTAACAGGGCAACTGAATACGCTCCTCTCCCTCGCCTGTCTCATGGATTTCGATAGCAAACATGATACTAGACATCAATTTGACCATTCGAATGTGGGTCAGAGTTCGCAACCCGCCGACTATAATGTAAGTATGCAATGAGAGTCCCGCAATAAAGATAAAAATAGCTCATACACCTGTCCTTTGTACGCTTGACAAACTCAGGGCCCGCCTCCTTACGACGCAGCTGCTTCAGGTTCGTCAAATGTGGCATATGATACCATAGCAGCCTCTGCCCAGCGCTGTAACTTTTTTGTCGAGCGCCACGAAGGGAGCAGCATCAAAGGAGCGTGGCATTTGGATACTGCACTGGTGCACGTTCCCACCAATTACTTACCGCCCTTGTCCGATTGCAACGGATTCTGGAACGGGATGGACAAAAACTCGATAAAGGAACGTCGAAAAGGCCGACCGCTTTACGGTCCCGTATTAGACAACGCAGGCGTTCGACCAAACTTGATGTTATGGACAAGGTCTGGACGGATCGATGGAGATGTATATGTCAATTCGGGAGATGGGACTCCTAGGATGGCGGTCATTGTCGCAGAGAGTAAAGAAGACAGCGTGAGGCTTCGAGTGGTAAGGTATATCATAGTTTCAGAAGTACCGCTGACGAGATGATGATCTAGAATGCGACTCTTAATCAGCCTTTGAGGCTATATGCGTATTCAAGAGAGGGCTCTGTTCGAGTTTGGATTCCGAAGGATTTTCAGGGAGTTATATCTCTGAGTACTGAAGAAGGAAGCCTGCATGTAGCCGAGGAAGTCAGGGTAAGCATACAAACACCTGGCATACACCTGCGCCGAATAACATTCTGGGCTTCAGTCAAGCCTTAATATCCTGTCCTCTGCCAAACGCTCTCAGAGACTCTACCTGGGGGATGTGCGAAGTTTGAACTTTGGAGCAACATCTACAAGTGATGGCGAGGACCCGATGAACGGCTGGGCTGGCCCGCTCATTCAACTTGCTTCTAGGGAAGGTTCTGTATATCTTTCTTTCTTTGATAAAATTCAAAAGGAGAAAAAAGATACCATGTCAAAATTAGTTGACGCCGTCACTAGTGCATTTGGCTTTTTGTAAGCACCAGGCCCAAGAGCTCCATGTAGACGGGCCACATGTAGATATTTTCATGTGCCATTCATAATCTTCGCTGAGATTACAATATCACACATATCCGGGTAGTGAAAATGAACTGTGAATGGAAGCATCTACCGTAAGCATAATACTATGCATATCCCAACTTGCGTTATCTCAAGATCAAGTCAGTACGGCGCCGCAAGTCACGAAAGACACCAATCCAGAGAAGGATCAGATCACAAACTATCGATACAAAAATATCTCCCAGTATCAAATATTATGTTCATTTGCAGCTACCAGAGTCAATAGAGTCGTGTTTGGAAATATCTTAACAGACAACAGTGCAGTGAATCGTTACAGTTATCTTGGCGTTCACTAAAGTGATTGAATCACGTGAAACTTTCCGATGGGGCTGGCAAGCTAATGTAAGTTGCCCTTGATCTCGTCCGTTTAGACTAAGGGTGAGTAAGCTCATGATCAATAATTTCGGCCTTGTTCTACAGAGCCCCATCACCACGTATAATAAGCTTAGTCCAACCTCAACGCTGTCAGCTCATACCCTGCAACACAGGTTTAGGAGTTCTTCACCTCCCGGTATTCGAGGCGGATTTCCCCAGTGTAGTATTTCGTAGTGCCAGCAAATATAGGGAAGCGCGGCATAAGGTCCATCTCGGTAAAGCCATTTATTCCCCGCTCATGCTCTGCTATAGCTCGTGTTGCGCTTAATATTCCAGTCGTGCCACGCCGACGTCTAATTCTCTGTTGCGAGACATAGATGACGTCACTAATCCAAACTATCCAGAATGGTGGCTCAGTATCTGCCTTGGCAGTCACACCGGATGGCGACCGCATTATAACCGCAAATGTGGACGATCTGTTGATATGGACCATGTACACTGGACGCAAAGTTCTTGGTCCGCTAAAGGGGCACAGTATTGGTATCCGGTCTGTAGCAGTTTCACCTGATGGTCAATTCATTGCCTCTGGCTCCGACGACGAAACAATTCGCATCTGGGAAACAGAAACGGGCAATGTTGTATTAGAACCATTTACCGGGCACACGGGCTCAGTCATGGCTGTAACTTTCTCATACGACGGGTGCCTTCTCATATCTGGGTCTCTCGATGGCACTATCCGCCTCTGGCAGGCGCAAACAGGCAGACCGGCTGGAGAGTTCATTCGTACTAGTATCGCGGTATTCTCAGTAACTATATCACCCGACGGTACAAAGATTGCAGGCGGCTGCAACGACGGGATCATCCGGGTGTATGAAAGCACAACCCTTAATCTAATCTTCGAGTGCCAAGGGCATACCAGAACCACGTATTCGGTGGCCTTTTCCCCCGATGGTCGCTTTTTGGCTTCGGGGTCTGGGGATCATACTGTTCGTGTCTGGGACGCTACTAAAGGTCGCGCCGTTGGAAGTCCGCTCGAAGGGCACACTGACGTCGTGCAATCAGTCACATTCTCGCCTGACGGTAGACACGTTTCCTCTGGATCGTTTGACAAAACTATTCGCGTATGGGATGTGGAGATCGCTGAAGCTCATGGTCAGCCGCTGCTTGGTCATACAAACCTGGTTTTAGCGGTCGCATTTAGCCCAGACGGAAGGTTTATTATCTCGGGATCTTACGACGGAACTGTCAAGATCTGGGATGTACACAGTCTTTCCATGAGACTAGAAAACAGACATCAACCGACTCAAAAAGCGGAAGCAGAAATAACGAGCACAACGGTGAATCCCGTCCTAATAGATCCACGTCATCACACTATTTAACTTTGCACCCGAACTAGAGTTTGCAAGACATTGTATCACATCTTAGTGATCGGGGCTGTATTGATATGTCTAGCTTATTGGATTGGGCTACAGCGGCTGAGACCCCCTTTTCACAAGGCGGCTTCGGAGACATATATCGATGCAAGCTCAATAACAGCGAGGAAGTTGCGGTTAAGACTCTTCGCATCTATAATAGTCCTAGTGAGCAGAATCAAAAATCACTCAAGGTTCGTTAACACAAATGCGGACCGCCAAACTTCATCGCTAACAAAGATTAGCATGCAGCACGCGAGGTATATACCTGGTCCAAGTGTCGACATCCAAATGTGCAGTCCTTGTTAGGCCTAGTTGTGTTTCGCGGTCAAATAGGCATGGTGGCTACATGGGAGATCAACGGAAATTTGCCTACCTACCTAAAACGTCACCCAGAAGCGGATCGGTGTCAGATGGTATGCTTGACCTTACATCAATCAAATTTTGGGAAATGATGCTCATTTCTATGTATCAGAGCACGCAAGTTGCTGAAGGTCTCGCCTATCTACATAAATCGGGAGTCGTAAGAACGCCTGACCCGAATTTCCGGTTTGCGAGACTGATTAGCTATTTAAATGCGTCAAAGATTCATGGAGATTTGAAAGGCGTATGTGGTAACTGTAAAACCATGCATGTTTGTTCCTATACGCCTTTATGATCCTACAGGCAAACGTGCTTGTATCCGAAGACGGGGTCGCTCAGCTTGCCGATTTTGGTAATTCTGTGCTTCAGGAATACACCCTCCAGTTCTCCGAGACCTCTTCCCGCGAGAGCCTGTCATTTCGTTGGGCGGTCAGAATGTCGACTTTCCCGGCGCTGCGACTTGTTGACATGTACCCTAAACTAGGCCCCGGAACTCTTCACCGATAGCAGGTGCACCAAGCAGGCGGATATATATGCGCTCGGAATGGTAGGTACAGGCATTCAGATCAATCCCTGCGGCAGCTAATCTCCAACGATAGACCATACTAGTATGCGACCATTGTTTACAATGTCCCGTTGAGCCTCTTAACCCTTAGTAGGAAACCATCACGAGCGAAGTTCCGTGGTATGGGAAGAGCGATCCTATGGTCATGTTTGCCGTAGTGATGAACAAGACGAATCCGGACCGCCCTGTCTCCCAGATTCCGCCAAACTCCAAATACGGTGACACCTTGTGGACTCTGCTTATCTTATGTTGGTTGTTCGAACCGGAGGAGCGGCCAAGCGCCGAGTTTGTGGCGAGCCAGGTAAGTGACCGGGTAGCCGCTATGTAGCATTCCGTGTGAAGTGATCCTGGCTTTAGATGAAGAATATCTCCTTTGAGGGACTTACGCCCGAACCAGCCAAAATGTTGAGTTAATCGAGCTGGATAGTGCGAATCGGCTTTTTTTATTCTTGTCTCGGAAGATATTGAAAGTTCAGATTATGGCTATATATATTCAATCGTCTTAGTGTGTGTGTGCATCAAGAAGCAAGCGAGGTTAAGTAGAGAAGATAACAGAAAGAATCGTTTGCAATTTTGAGCTGGGTTTTCCGAGCAACCACTTCGAATTTTTACGTGTAATTCCCCGAAAGCTGTTATGGTAATCAGCCGTTGGTCTTACTAAATAATGACACTGGCTAGGCACCGAGTAGAAGTCGAGGTGCTGAGGAGTCGCCAAGATCTTCGGCTTTTAACAGAGTGGGGTGTTTACCCCTTGCCGAAAGGTCAAATTATTCACCTCTTGATGCAAAATCATTGCAATTAGATATTAAATTTAGGGGCAATGTGGCCGCATACATGAAAGAGGTATGTGGGTTTCTCACCATTCCTCCGTTTTTTTTGTGTATAACTGGTGGTATTCTAACTGTTGTTTTGTGTTGAAGATGGACAAGGATCTCACGTTTGGATCTTGATATGTTCCGATATCTCAGTCTATCCGCCGTGCATATACGTCTCTTTCTATCCTATATGTATATAAGACTCTATTGTACATCGTTGAATACCAATGCCCCGCAGTATCCCTTCCCTTCCCTTAAAGCCCTGCGCTAAGTCAATATTTATCAAAGACTTTGGTCTTCAACATTTTGTGTACAGTTCGTCCTCTTTTTCGTGTGGTCCGTCGCCCTTCACCACGTCTGACGCGTTCGCTGTTGTTTCCTAATTGGTCCGTGTTTCATCTTTCTCCCACCCCTGTACTGTAGTTTCGCTCATTCCGTTCATCTTTATAGCTGCTTCGTCAAAAAGTGTGCGCCGAGTCTTGAGAGCGCATTCCAATTACAAAATCGTACTTCTACCCGACATGACGCGCTAAGTATATATCCATGTTGTGATGATGCTGAACGAATTAAAGCAAACAGGGGCGCGCCTTAGGGGAATGTTAAGCATCGCCTGACTGCTCCTTGCTCTTGCGCCTGGCCGTCATGTGATTTCGTTGCTTGCCCAGTGAAAGTCTGGCTATGATACACTTGTATGCGTCGTGTCATTGTGTCCACCCCCAAGGCATTGCCAAGAGAGGTTTTACCTCCGACGGCTGGCTCCACCATTTTATCCTCTGCCAGAAAGACATGACGAGAGATTCCGACTATGGCGGGTTTCATAAGTCGAAGCCGATCAAGAAATAAACGCCGAGGTCTCGAAAACAGTGTTTCTACAAGAGCGCGGCAACGGGGGAAGCTATCGAAGACGTAAATATCTCGTTCGGTTCGCCTCGCTCAGGCGACCATTCCTATATACATATCATTTTGACATCGCCATGTGTGACATCAGACTTGGTCAAGGGGCGGTATCCCCCTAAGTACTCAACAAATAGGATACGTATCTAGCCGTACAGTTTCTAGTGGATAATAGACCGTATAACAAGCACACACACCAAGTGTCTCGCTTATAGACGTATTTACAGGTGAAATACGCCCATACTGGCTACTTGCCTCTGTATGTTTCAAGGATATATGGGGCATATCTTGCCCATAAATGCACCTACCAGCAAGAAACTTGGTGTGCGTGCTTGTTATATGGTCTGATATCTTGTATTGCATAACATAAAATATAAAACCCATACATGTGTGAACAAGAAGCGCCGCATAAGATAAACTAAAGAGTACAATGAATGCTATAGATAGAAAGAATCGCTGGAGTATTCTAGCGACTCGCCCAGATTAAAGGAAGGTCTACGGACTGTATTGATTGTTAGTTAACGAGGGTACGCATATATACTGCCCAAGTCTGATGTCACACATGGCGATGTCAAAATGATATGTATATAGGAATGGTCGCCTGAGCGAGGCGAACCGAACGAGATATTTACGTCTTCGATAGCTTCCCCCGTTGCCGCGCTCTTGTAGAAACACTGTTTTCGAGACCTCGGCGTTTATTTCTTGATCGGCTTTGACTTATGAAAACCGCCATAACCGTCTACACCTATGGTCTCACATTGACCTTACGATCGATGCAAAGGGTTGTAATAGTGGTTACTCCATTTGAAGCGTTTGAATGGGATAATTGAAAGGTGCTCCAACTACGTATAAAAATTTAACCACAGCACTTTGGAGTAGCATTCAAAAGGAAACCAACTAGAGAGCCAGAGGATTAATGTCTCAACATGTCAAAAAGCTTGTTGCCTCTTCGTGTATTTGATATAGAACGTTTCGTCTTTGGGGCGAGCCTAAGGAGCTTACATGTGAGGAAGGTGACACATAACGGACAGATCACACACCTGATATAGATCGTTACGGTCTGGGACGGTCGTTGTAGGATCGGGGTGCACACCCTTAGAGTTGACTACTTCGTAATCATACTGTAAACAAACTGTTGATTAGTACTATTGTCCAGCGATATCAGTGGGATTTCACGCTAACCTGAGATAAAAACATTGCGCAGATGGACTTGATTTCATATTGAGCAAAGCGACGGCCGGAGCACGGGTGACGACCAGCCCCTACACAGCAATGAGCGCGCGAATACAAAGAAGCATAGCCCAGGACTAACCCCATCCCAAGAACGCATGGTATTGGGACTTGTCTTGACCTTCGGCAAACCGGTCAGGGTTGAATCTTCGGCAACAGCTGAGTTAATGCGCCACAACCTTTGTTATGGTCAACGTACCTAGCGGGCTCCGGGTAGATGTCCGGGTTGCTGTGCGTCTCGCCAGATAGGTAAACTAAAAACGAACTACGGCATGATGATTCAAGACAAGATGAAAACAAGAAAAAAGACACGGATATGAGAAATGAATACTTACCCGTTCGGAACTTTCTTTCCCGCCACATCCAAGTCACCCTTGGTAACGCGGCGCAGACATGCCAACGGAGAAACAAGACTGAAATTCGTATTAGGGTGTGAGTTCAAGGGTGTTATGTCAGGCATACCGAATCGTTTCGCGGAGGCAGACCTAAGTGTTTGGTGTCTCGGCATACACTTGCACATAAATCTGATGAGGAAAACGCACCTCAAGAACCGGCATCTCGCCCTCCCATGCCTCTGGAGGAATTTCGGAAAACCTTTCAGCAGCAGAAGAATAGCCCCGCGAAATAGGCGCGTATTTGTCGAGCAATGATTTTATTTCTGCCACAACTTTGGCCTTCCATTGCGGCTCTTGGTCGAGTAAGATGAAGATCCACACGCTCATCAGACCGCTGTTGAGAATACCAGTAAATAATGTTCCCATGACAAACTAAATAATCAATTTAGTTCTTGTTCAGCGGATCGTAGATCCTTGAACGAACCTGTATGATGTCAGTCGTCGAATCGCCCATATCCAAGAGATCTTGGAGAGCGTCTTCCTCGCGGCGGTTCTCTGCTTGTCGGGCCTTGATGATATCATCGAGCAATCTATACCTGCGCTATTTTGTAAGCTCGAGTTGACGCATACACCGGTATACACAAGCAACGGGCGACTTACATTTCAACCGTTGCCTCCCACTTGAGTTTAAGCGACATCGATGGTAGCCAAGGCAAGAGTAGCGACGTTGGTGTAGATCCTTTCTCGACCATCCAATACAGCTTTTCCATTCTTTTGCAACTCTCCATAGAGTCGGCGATCTCACGACAGGCAGCGGCACGGATAGTAAGCTGGAATACCATAGAGTAGATGTCTTCGAACGGATCAAACTTGCCGGTTAGCCCCCATCTGGCCATATTTCGCTCCAGGTCGGACATAAACAGAGGAGTCACTAATGAAGCAACTATTATAGAAATACTTCCAGAGGGAGGATATGGACCTACGGGCAGCGAGACGATCCATGCGAAGTAGAGGTGACAATCGACGGATGAAGGAAGAAATCTGTGCCTGATCGTCTTCTTCTATGTATTCTTGAACAACGTCTTTGATTTCCGGGACCTGAAATAGATTAATTAGGTTTGAGCGATAGTTTGAATATACGCATAACGAGACTTACGCCACCAAATAGCAAGCGATAGCTGAATGCGATCGGCTGTCATAATATATCATTGTAGGGATGTGAATGTACATGAGAACATACCCTTCGGTGAAGTTCAAGTCTCGGCGATCGAAGAATTCCTTGCGAGCTTCTTCTCCACGAAGAGCGACCACATTATGCTATGCATGGGTTTTACAACAGGCAGGATAAGCACTCGAAGAAACTGGACCAACCTGGAAGATATTGAAGCTAAACATTGACTCGCCTGGGATGCGACGAAATCCCTCCATGACAAAATCTATGTTTAAAAACATGTTAGTCATGTCACTGAGTAGTGGGGAAAGTCTTGCCATGGCGCCTAAAAGGACAATTATGAATTCAGTGAAATAATGAGATTCCACAATTGACACTGACTTGGTAAAGAACGACCATTGTCCAACCACAGGCCATCCCCTGATCTTTTTAATTTGGTTATCATTATTGGTTGTGAATAAGTACCAAGCTAAAGCTGCGCCGAGAGCCGCGGTAGTTCCAGCCACAACCGGGAGACTGGTGATCGTCGCGACGACGCCAGGATGATGCGCCTCAAAATAAAGAGGAAAAGAGGATTTCATAGTAGCTCAAAAAAGCAAGAGGGGGTTGTTGCGACGTGCTGCTTATGAAGACCGGTTTTCGTATCTCACCGACCGCGTGGGTCGACGCGGCCGGGTAATCTGAGAAGACATTGTTACCAAAGCTGTGAACGAAAATTGGCTTGGCAATTTAGCTAGGGACGTACTTCCACAAGACATGTGATTTTTTGGCATACACATTTTACCAGTTACAGGAAGACGCGGTCTAATTGAAACAAACCGTGTCCAGGATCGAAAGGTGAGACAGCTTGAAGAATAGGGATTTTGCCTAAAAGGTTGAAGATTGAGAACGAAGGCGGAGAGCAAGAGTCGTTGGCTATGATGCCGCCGTGTAGCAATAACCCCCTCGAGTGCCATGTATGCATGCCGATGACGATGTGGAATGCGAACATCAAAATCCCTCAGCAAGGTCAACTCACAGCAATACCAACCTGTCTGGGACCTCGAAAATTGGTGGGACAGGGATAAGTTGGGGCTATTTGCTATGCGCGCAACGCGATAGGCACCGTTGGTAAGGAAGCATAAACAGGAAGCACCTCGGGTGGTTTAGGCTTAGAGAAGCACTAACGCTATTCGTGGGGCAAACAAACATTCCATTTTATATTTCAAAGCGTCCCGCGCTCGTGGATATGTACCGTAAGATCGGTTTGGATTGAATAACGAAATCGTGCGACCACTTTTCTCTCGTAACATAAGGAAACCTGGCGAGGGAGAAACAAAAATTGCACTCGGGCGGCTACCGTTCGCAGTGTACTTGACTCTTACAAGAAAAATTTACTTTCAGCCCGGAATAACACTGGCGGAATCTATGTGTACCTACAGCCGAGCTGGCATAATGTTTCTCCATGGCTAACATATCATTGACCAACTGTAGTGGTATCATGAAGGTCAAAAAAACCCAAGTTGCTGAGGATTTGGGTATCCAAAGTGGCTCTTCCGCCGTTGAGAACTGTTTCTGGTAAACTAGGCAGCCTTGGTTTGTACCCTATGGAGCTCAGGAGCCTGTGCTAGCAGAATGTTCGAGAATGAAGGATACAGTGGCTGTATTTGAGAACAGAAGATCAAGCTATTGAGCAGTAGCGGTAATTGTGGCTATCCTAACTGTCCAAACTGAAGTCAGTATGGTCATAAAGGCAAGCGGAATCAAAGCGGAAATTTCTGTATCTGGATTTTGAAATACCGGATTAGCATTTATCCACTCAAGTATATGTACTATATGCACTATCCTTTTTAGAGTGGCGCATCAAACGACCGTGTCGAGTTCTGTGAGTTGAAGTAACCGAGTGTACTTTCCTCACCGTTCCGATAGCTTCTGAGAAGTCCGATGCCTTGTGCGGGTGTACGAGGAAGGGCAACGCGAGTGGGATTTATCATTGGATAGGGTAGAATATGGCTGTAAGCACGGTCTGATTCCAGAATGTATGACTGCCAAACCACACCTTTAAACAGAAGGTCGATAAAGGCCTCTGATTCTGCGTAGATTGTAAATGTAAATGAACCTACAATTTGAGAATGATGGAGTAGAACCCGAGTCTTCCAAAATATACCTATTATATCCTGTGTCTAAGCAAGTCTTTGGATCGGGAACTGACAGCATAAGGGTGTCCTGAATCGTTCAATCCGATGCAATACAGTTCCCTTTCCGTTGGAACCCGTGATAAAAATATCCCAAACAGCGCCACACGTTCATCATCAGCACAGCCTCGCCGCATCACCCTCGGTTTGGACACCACCACCGCTATCTCGTGTTCCCGATCTAGCAAGATGCTTGCTGCCGCGCAGTCGCCTCCTTGCAAGTCCTGGATGCCGCATGCCGCAGCTGACTGTGCGCCTCTGACTCGTCCTGATAAAGCCTCGCTTGACTTGGTTGCCGCCACCACCCGACAATCTCGACTGCCAAGATGATCATCACCGAGTCTGAATACTCTGACTCTAAATCCCCTACCGTACGCAGTGGAGACTCTGAGGCTCCTGGTGTGAGTGGATATCGTTTGTTCATGCAGTGTTTAGTTGAACTAAATGTACGCCAGAGCCCACCTCCATATGCCCCATCGTTGTCACCTCAGACCGAAGCGTTTTCGGATAGCAAACCACTTCCCACACCGCCATTCTCCGACGACCAAGCATCCGAGTTTGATGTTGGCTCAGCTCCACCATCGAACTTGCCACCGCGTTCCAACCACCTCATAGAATACAACCACGACCGAGGTGTCAAAGGGGTTTGGCACATCGATACTGCGCTAGCTATACCCGAGGCACTTCTTGCTCCTCTCGAACAGTTTGACGGCGTATGGAACGAGTCTGACCAGAAGAAGAAAAAGAAAGACAAGGGCAAGCGGAAGAGCGGCGATTCGACGCCCACGCGGGTGAATGTGAATGTTCGACCAAACTTGATGCTTGGATCCAAGAACGGGAGCGTGGCAGGCGAGGTGCATGTTGTTTCCAGTGATGGGATCGTTCGACCTGGGTTGATTGTTGCTGAGGGGCATAACGGGTCCGTCTCGTTGGATGTGGTGAGTACGATTTGATACGTCATTGGATTCGAGTCTGACGATATCCTTTGCGTAGCGAACGTACGCGACGCAGCCGCTACGAATCTTTGCGATTTCTAAAAATGGCTCTGTTCGGGTCAAAATCCCCCAATCGTTCGAGGGTGCCGTTATCATGTCTACACGCAACGGCACCACCAACGTTTCCGATTCCGTCAAAGTGCGTGCTCGACAGTCCATACATATCCCATTAAAGCTAAAGATAAGTTACTATGATTACAGTCCCACATGACGACGTTCTCCGGCGCATCGGGTACTACCCGAGGCTACATCGGAGACTGGCAATCCGCCAAATTCGGCTCTCTCCCAACACCTCCTGCATCACCTATTCTTTCGCTTGACTCGGCCGCAGACCCTCCGCTCCCAACTATCCCAGACGATCCGTTTATGACTTGGACAGGCCCCCTCGTACACGTCTCGTCACACAACGGGTCTGTTCATCTTTCGTTTGTGGGAGAAGCCAAGCCGAGGAGTGAAGGTGGAGGTGGGTTTCGAGGGTTTATGAGTGGGTTGTTTGGAGGAAATGGGGAAGAGAGTGGGAGGAGTGATCGGGGTTGGGGACATGGACGAAGAGGCGGAGGGTTCGGTCGTGGAGGTGGACCATTTGGACCTGGGGGCGGACCGTTTGGACCGGGTGGAGGGCCATTTGGAGCTGGTGGAGGGCCGTTTGGTCGGGGTGGGGGACCATTCGGACATCCCGGTGGACCATTCGGCCGTGGTGGACCGTTTGGCCATAGTCTGGGGCCATTTGGACGTGGACGTGATTGCGGCGGATCCGGTTCCTTTGGTGGTCGCGCTGGATGCTCGTCGTGGTCGAGCCGGAAAAAGGATAGTTGGTCGGATGATAAAGCCCCTGGATATGAGGGTGGAGAGGAGAACAAGGATGGGTATCTGGCAAATAAGAAGGATTTCAAGTTCTGAGGGGATGTTGATTTGGGTTTTTGGTATGGGGCGTATTTGAAACTTTTCGCCTGAATAATAGCGTTGTATACTACAATTATAGGATTATCTGAGCGAATGCACTTGAGAGTATCCCAGCACAATCGTGAAATAAACACATATTCGACATAAAATCCCTTTTGATGCCCTTATGCATATTGCCAAAGGGTGCATGGGCCATCAGCAAAAGTGGATTTTCCATGAAAGATCTTTGGGAAAATGATCCGTAGGGAAAGACCTTGAATGGTGTTGAAACCACCCTGGTGCAGTTTGCGTAGCTTGAAAGATATTTCAATCAGAACACTTGAGTTTGAATCATGTGAAATCCTTGGTTGCCATTTTGAGGATATTGAATGTGAACAGTTACTATTGACAGGGATTGAAATTGTTTTACATATTGAACTGATATTTGAGAGTCATGAAACACCATCATAGACATGTCCAACAAGTTGAAATAAGCCCTCCAAAATTCACATGCATTAAATCTGCATATATGTCTTGGTGTTATGGATACTAACATCTTTACTTAATAGAGTCTGCCCTTGCCCACTCTGAATGCGTTCTAAATGAATATTTTCCGATTTCTTGTGAATATGAATGCGCCAATTCGTACAGTTTATGTATCCATAAATTGTACTAAATTCTATCTTCTCTGCGCACTTTATTTCATGATTTTAGCTTAAGAACTTGGCGAGATATTCATTAAACAAGTTCAGGCATCGCTTATCATAAGGTATTACTAACATATTCCGCTTATAGCTCAGCGACGGCTGACTCTATCACGCTGATCAATAGCTTGATAGATAGCCACGCTTCGGGCGTATCTTCTCACCGAAGATCGGCCAGATCCCCGGACTCCTCGCCGAGCTCCAGGCCGAAGATCGAACTGATCTGATTGACTGATCAGTTCTGATCTGACTCACACACTGAGTCAATGGACCCAGCTACCCTTAATTAGAAGGCTCTATGACTCACTGAGATGTTGGCTCCGATCCATGTATATAGTTCATATTATTGATATATCAACGTCAGGAAAAAGCCCCGGGGCAAATTTGCCCCGGTTCGGCAAACCGGGTCGGTTACATGATGTAACCGCCCGGGCTGTGTAATAGCGGCAAATTTACCCCGTTTACCCAGGGCAAACTAGGTAAACCGGGGTAAATAACAGCGTGTTTCCGCTGGGGGAAAGCAAACCGGGCAAATGGGCAAATTGGGTGTAATTTGCCCATATTTGCCCGGCGCCTTTTTCCTGACGAAACAACCAATAGCATACACTGATCCAGTGATGCCACCGATCTACACCCAGTCATTACTCTAAACCATCCTGTATGGGGATAGGGTGATCCCCATATAGCCAGAACTCTCCTTAGAGATCGGCTTGGCATGACTGTCTCTATTTGGCTCATCCAGGCTTCCCTCAGGGTATAAAAGAACCCTGCAGGAGACCCTTGCAGAGCCACCTCCTCTTACTACCCACCTGATTGGTCTTGTGTGCTTTGGTTTGTATTTCTCTTATCTCTTATCTCTTGTGTGATCTACTGTATCTAATAAGTGGGAATCCTAGTACCTGATTAGATACATTTGTGTGATTCTGTATATATAGACTTGTGCTTAAATTAGCGTATAAATAAGTACCTGCCAGTTGTGGGAATTAAGTACCTATTTGGTGTGAGGAAATATACGCATTAAGCGCACCCCATCCATCCATATTAAGCTATCGCTTAAGTATAGATTAAGTTTAGTAATAGTATAGTCCAAGCGACTAGGGCTGAACTATAATAAGTATATCTAAGGGAACCTGACCGCTGCAGTCTTGCTCTTTATATATTATATTAAGTCAGTTTACACTGTGAAAGGTTAAGACTATCTAAGTGTTACTTGATAATCTCTGAGATCTTATATTAGCCTTCCTATCGAATCTAGGAAGTATTGTTTACTATTGGAGTACTAACCAACTACATTGCTTAAGCTCCAGATATCCAACTGTACTTGTCATGAGCCGCGCACATGACCTCTATCTTTTTCTCGTGGCTTACACGCTGTATAAGCCACTCACTTCTTTTCTTCCTTTAGTAAGGCTGATTGGCGTATTAACTAAGCCTCCACATGGACGCTTACTGATCAAAGCTATCTTTAGCACGCACCACATGGATGCTTACTGATCAAGGCTATTTGTAGTACGCATACAGTCTTCTTGGACTATTCTTAGCTACGCTCTACTTTTAGACACACTTTCTTTTAGAAACACGTACTATCTTTAGCTCATGTATTCTTGGAACTGTACGCACAGACCATGTACCCATGAGTATAAATACTCGGTGTGCAAGCTGCTCCAAGACCAGCTTGCTCTACCTCGTCGATCTCCCCTCAAGGGTGATAACTACTAAGAGATACACATCAGACTTATATACTTAAGACTCAACTATCGGTACTAGGTCCTATTAACTTAGGTACTTAGTAATATACTGCAAGCCACGAGTCAATCACAGTCTCTCCAAGAGACGGGTGCCTTCGACGTCCTACTCGCCAGACGAGCAGAGGACTATACCTCTAAGACTAAAAGGCTCGATACCCTACACAGGGCTGTCATCGACGCTTCCACACTCGACTACATCTACGAACAGCCACAGGAGACTGCCACGCATCAGGCTAGGATCCGACGCCGACGCCGTCGCATCCAGAACAGAAAGTAAACACCCTTAGAAACGAGGGTTGTGACATTGTAGAGCAAGCTTCACACTGATCCGTGGCTATGTCTCAACGATCTTCATCAAGAGTAACCAGGAGCCAGTCGGCTCAAGGAGAACCGCTAGTGCCACCGGTAGATAACCCTGACCGGCCGTCGGTAGCTAGATCGGACAACGCAACGTCCCTATCTGCTTTAAGGGAACAAGTATTACAGATGACAACAGAAGCAACAGATGCTATCCACGCACGAGTCAGCATACCAGGATCATACGCAGATCCTGATGAAACTATCCAAGCTGAACCTACCATTATAGTGGGTGAAGGAAACCCAAACGAGTCAACTGCAACAGCAGCCGATATTGTCGGGGGAAGATCTATACCACGGACCACTGTAGAATCAGTATCAGACCCCGAGGAATCCCGACTCTCCGAGGATATAGGACGAACCCCAGATACAACTGAGCTTATAGCAACACAAGAAGAAACAGTACAAACGACAGGACATGAACCCTTTTGGAATGCAAGAGCCAGCATATCCCCAGGAAGGATAATTTCCGTAAGAAGAAGGACACAAATTGACCCCACAGCAGGGATAGAAGACCAAATCGACCCTGTACCTCCATATGCACCAAACCCCTTAGAGACACCTGCTGGGAGATATGGTCCCACAAACATTCCAAGAGAGGAAAGACACCTATACTCGGCACACCCCCTGACAGGGATAAGAACCCGATCACAAGCATCGAATGCCATTGAAGCGCCCATACCACAGAGACCCATACAAGTAACGGAACAGATAGAAGCCCCTCCCCAAATTAGGATCGAGCAGAGACCAGCGAATCCTACACCTCACTCAGCGTCACCTGCACCTGAAGAAGTACCAAGGGAAAGAAATGAAGATGAATATGAAAGGCTTCTTAATGGACCTATAGAAGATATCCGAAGAGCAGCAGCAAGGGACCCCACACTGGGATTCTTCTTCAGGGTACTAGACGACATCAAGGACCAACTTCTTGAAGGGATTACAGCCCAAATACAGGTACAAGAGAACCGACAGGATACAGGAGTACAAACACTCAATACCACCCTACAACAAATGACTAATTCCATTTCCAAAATGGAAGCATCCACTGTCAACATTAGGCAGCAAGTAGAGAGTGCAGCCCAAAACGCATGGACGGCAGCAAACAGCTCTCAATTAGGAGTCAATGAACAAATAAAGACTCAGAACGCCATCGACAAACTCAGCCAACAAATGGATACTATCGTCGTAGCCATGGGGGCTATGGGTAAACAAGTATCCGCTGCCCTAAATAAACAAGAAGAAGCTATTAAGAAACTCAAGGCCGACACAGAAACCCTTCAAGAAACATTACAAGTAGTAGAAGAAAGGGTCTCAAACATCGATATCATGGACCAAGACCACCAATGGGAACCAGAAGCTGAATCCTCTCGAGCACAAGTCCCAAAAAGGCCTCAAGGACTATTCCCAGGGGATAATCCCCCAGGACCCCCATCGGGACCTCCATCAAGGGGAAATACACCCCCTCCTAGAACCCCAAAGCCTCATAGAAAGGAAGGGGGTACCAAAGACGAAATCCCAAAAGGAGCTAGAGCCAAGAAACCTGAGGCATTCAATGGGAAAAGAGGACAAGAAGCGGAAATCTTCCTCATGAAAATGGAAATCTACTTCAATGATTACGGTACTGCCTTTGACAACAATCGGAAGATGGCCACCTTCCTCACCAACATGGGAGAAGGAGAAGCAGCCAAATGGGCCAAACCCCTACTCAGGAAAATCCTCGATGAAGAACCACACGAATACCTTGCAAATTGGAATGCTTTGAAGAACGCTTTCCTCCTTGCCTTTTCAGACCCCATGAAAAAGGAAAGAGCAATTCAAAATATTCACAAACTCCAACAAACAGGATCAGCACAACACTATGTCACTGCCTTCCGCACCCTTATGCAGGAATTAGACTGGGACGAACATGCCTTCATAGACAGCTTCAAGAAAGGACTTAAGAATAATGTCCAACAAGAGCTTCTAAAGGCAACCATCACCCAGGATACATCTACATTCTCCCTAGAAAAATGGATGGAAGTCTCTATTAGAATAGATGATCTTCTATTCACTGGAAGAAGTCTAAGAGATAACGGCTCCTCAGGAAATCAAGACAGGAAATTCCAAACAAGGACAACCCAAGCCAAAGTAGGGATAGTGCCGTCTGAAGTCATCCAAAAGAGGAGAGAAGAAGGGAGATGCATCAAATGTGGAAGAAGAGGACACCGCATGCGAGAATGCAAACTCAAGGAATGGCAACAAGAACCCCAAACTATCAAAGGAAAAGAAGCAAAGATTGAAGAAGTAAAGGAAGAGGAGAAATCCTCTGACTCGGAGTCGGAAAACTAGAACAGCAGGCTGAGTCCATGTCAGTACCTGCCCAGAAACCCTTGACCAAGAATCAGAAAAGAAAGAAGCGTGTATTATACCTAAAGAAATCCGAACAAACTGCATCTATCTTTACAATGGTCAAGGGAATCATGGACCCTATCCCCACTCTAGTCGACTCTGGATCTTCAAAAAACTTCCTAGACATCAACTTTGCACAAAACAACAAGATTCCCCTAATACCCCTAGTCAATCCACGAACGGTAATCGCTATAGACGGTAAAGAACTACCGAACAAAATAAAGAATAAAGCAACCCTAGAAGTGGAAATCGAAGGATGGACCTTTGACATAACCTTCTTTGTGATGGATTTAGGAGACACTGATATGATCCTAGGGCTAGATTGGCTACAAGAAGCCGACCCAGACATAAACTGGAAGACCCTAGAAATTTCATGGAAAGGAAGACCCACCACTGCCAAAGCCGGAAAGGATCTACCCACTATACCAGAAGAATTCATGGAATTCATTGACGTCTTTAGCGAAGAACTCTTCAAGAAACTCCCGGAACATCGGTCCTTCGACTGTAACATAGACTTTGCGGAAGGATCAGATCTCCCAAAACCAGCAAAAGTATATCCCCTCTCGCCAATCGAGAGCAGAACGATAAAGGAATTCATTGATCAAGAATTGGCCGACGGAAAAATCCGGCCCAGTAAATCCCCTATAGCCTCACCTTGCTTCTTTGTCAAAAAGAAGGATGGATCTCTACGGCTAGTAACAGATTACCGAAAAATCAACAATATCACTATACCAGATCAATTTCCTATGCCTCTCCAGGTGGAACTTGTCGACCAGGTCAAGAATGCAAAGATCTATTCAAAATTAGACCTTAGATGGGGATTCAATAACATCCGTATCAAGGAAGGCGATGAATGGAAAACTGCTTTCAGGACAGCCTATGGAATATACGAATACTTAGTCATGCCCTTTGGACTCAAGAACGCTCCCGCTGTCCTCCAAAGAATGATGAACGACATCTTCAGACACCTTCTAGGTGTCACAGTGGTAGTCTACATGGATGACATCCTTATCTTTTCAGAAAAGGAGGAAGACCATGCAAAACACGTCAAAGAAGTACTCAAAATCCTAAGAGAAAACAATCTCTACGCCAAACTATCCAAATGCGAATTCTTTGTCAAGAAGGTCATTTTCCTTGGGTTGGTAATTACCCCTGAAGGAATCTCCATGGAAGAAGAGAAAATCAAGGCAATCATGGAATGGAGCGCACCTAGGAAAATAAAGGAAGTCCAAGCCTTCCTTGGCTTTGTAAACTTCTACAGAAGGTTTATAGCCGAATTTAGCAAGATTGCTAGACCACTACATGACTTAACAAAAAAGGATACCAAATTTGAATGGACCCAAGAATGCCAACAAGCCTTCGAGGAAATCAAGAAACGGGTCAGCCAAGATCCAGTATTAATACATCCCAATCCCGATAAACCCTTTATTTTGGAAACCGATGCATCGGGAATAGCCATAGGAGCTATACTTAGCCAACGAGGCAAAGATGGATACCTCCACCCAGTAGCATACTTATCAAAAAGCTACAACGATGCACAAAGAAACTATGATACCGCCAACAAGGAATTACTTGCCATTGTGGAATCATTAAAACATTGGCGCATATACCTTGAAGGGACTATACTACCGGTAACTGTCTTCACCGACCACCGAAATCTAGAAAGATGGAAGAATGCAGAAACCTTCAACAGAAGGCATGCCAGATGGCATATGGAACTCGCTTCTTTCAACTTTGAAATCCACTACAGGCCTGGTAAAATGTCTAATAAACCAGACGCCCTGTCAAGAAGACATGACCATGAGGATATCCCAAATCCCCAGCAAATCATGATCAATGCCGAACGCTTCAAGGGCTTCAAAGCAAACATAGAGATTGACATCATTTCTATGATTAGGGAAAGCCTCAGCGATGATGAATCTCTAACAACCCTTATCGAGAGTACAAAGAAAAAGGAAGACCTTCCACCTTCTATTAGGAAACAATATGACAAATACGAATGGAAGGAAGACCTCCTATGGTACGAGGGACGAATAGTAATCCCTGAAAACAAAGAGATACGACTAGCCATTCTAGAAATGCACCATGACAACCCAATAGCTGGCCATCAGGGACAAGCCAGAACTTTGGAACTCATCTCTAGAAGATACTATTGGCCGGCTATGAAACAACAAGTCAACCGATTTGTCGAAACATGTGAAATCTGTCAAAGGAGTAAAGGCCACAAACAATACGCACCCCAAAAACCTCTACCAATACCCCAAAAACCTTGGGAAGACATCGCATATGACTTCATCGTCAAGCTCCCTGAATCACAGGGCATGGATAGTATACTGGTGGTGATCGATCGCTTCTCTCGGCAAGCGCATTTCATCCCTTGCCTTGAAAGCACCAATGCAGAGGGAGTAGCCGACCTTTTCATCAAGGAAGTCTGGAAATTACATGGATTACCCAAGACAACCGTGTCAGACAGAGGGCCGACCTTCAATAGCCAATTTTTGAAAGCCCTCTATGCCAAACTGGGTATCAACCCCAAATTCTCCACAGCCTTCCACCCAGAAACTGACGGAATAACAGAAAGAACCAACCAATGGCTAGAAGGCTTCTTAAGAAGCTTTTGCAATTATAGACAAGACGATTGGGTCAGGTGGCTACCAATAGCAGAATTCTGCCATAACAACCAAGTCAATTCCGCCACAGGGAAGACAGCCTTCGAGACAATCTATGGACTACATCCTAGATGGGATCTTGTAGACTTAGAAGTCAATGCACCTAATGCCGCCGACATGGCGGACTCTATGCAAGAAATATGGGACGAGGTCATAGCCTCCATGGAATTTTACAGATCAAAAGAAAGCAACCCAAAGCGCGTATACAAAGTAGGGGACAAAGTATGGCTAGTGGGCCAGAACATCACCACGAGGCGACCCTCAAAGAAGCTGGACAACAAGAAACTAGGGCCCTTTGTCATATCAGAAAAGATCTCCTCACATGCTTACCGGCTAGAACTTCCAAAAACCATGCGGACGCACAATGTGTTCCACATCAACCTTCTTGCACCCTTCACAGAAGACAAGGACTTTCACAGACGTCAAGCAAGACCACCCCCGATTGTGACAGAAGAAGGAGAAGAGGAGTATGAAGTGGACCATGTGGTCGCATGGGAACAACGGAAGAACGGCTTATACTACCAAGTCAGATGGAAAGGGTATGATCCGATAGAAGACACCATGGAAAGGGCTGAAAAAATAGCCGAGCTACCCCAAATCATGGAAGATTTACTCAAACGACACCCCAAAGCTCCCCTACCAAAGAACTACAAACCAAACGAAAAGAGGTATAAGAGAGTGGGGGGGAAAGCCTCAAACTTCACCACCAGCAGCTCTAGCTTCACCTCCAAACCACTTCCAACAACAACAAACTCTTTTACACCTCCTCGTCTACTATGGCCCCCACCCGTACCAACAAGTCCGCCAAGGCCACCAGTGTCCGCTATGACCCCCGGGACGCCCGGGTCACAGTCGACAACACCCCCAAGTCAGTATGGGGAAAACAGCGCTTATCTCATAAACTCACATGGGGCCACGGCGGGGATAGAATGTACAGCTACCAGGACGCCATCCGGCGATGTGACAGCTTCATTCGAAGCTCGGACTTTGCCAAAACCCTCGACCCCAGCCTCATCCTCGACTATATCCCTATGGCCGAGCGGTGGAATTGCCGATGGCTCGCCACCCATACCCTCCAATGCCCTAAACGGGGCAATCTGTATTGGGTCGGCAAAGGACCCCGGCCAGAGTCCGACAGGGCCATGCAGGCCACAAAATTATTCGTAATCGAAGAATGGGTAGGAAGTGAAGTCGAGCACCTGGTGAAGGAGGTGCAGAAAGTCAAGAAGATGAGCTGGTACGAAGATTATACCCAAACCAAAGAACAAAACGACAGGCTGATCAAAAAATCATTAAACCAACTCAGCACCCCCCACCTCATCAAGCGACTGGAGGAATGGGAAAACCAGGGGAAAAGTAAGGCTGTGCCTAAATGGGTGGAAAATTCGACGGAATGGTGGTTCCGCCTGAGCGATATAGAGGATATGAAGAAGGAATGGATGATGTCGCTGGGCGATAAGGGTCAGAAAATGGCCATCATAGCAAGGGTAGTCGAAGAATGGTGCCAGGCACCTGACATCTCGAAGAACTACCAGGAAGTCCTGAAGGAAATATCCTTCGGGGAAGTAGTCGAGCTAGCCGAGAAGGAAAGGTGGTCAAAGAGGGAGCTACTCGACTGGCTGGACCAGAGGGCCTGGGACAAAGGCAACGAAGATCTCTCGGTCGACATGGCCGACCTCCTTCTCGAACCCCTAGATGAAGACGAAGAGTGGGTCAAGCTGAAGGAAGAGGTCTGGGGAGCTGAGGCCCCTAATGGCGCCAGGGTATACCACCCTAAGGACACTGAAGAATTCTAGAATATGGACATTTTTTACGGACTCAAGAGAATTTTTGTAATCTTTTACTTTTTTTTTTTTTCAATCTATCCTCCACGAACTCTTGTCTTGTTTGCTCGTCTCATGTCCCCTAAGACTCGCCATTAAGAGGGGGGTAATGTCATGAGCCGCGCACATGACCTCTATCTTTTTCTCGTGGCTTACACGCTGTATAAGCCACTCACTTCTTTTCTTCCTTTAGTAAGGCTGATTGGCGTATTAACTAAGCCTCCACATGGACGCTTACTGATCAAAGCTATCTTTAGCACGCACCACATGGATGCTTACTGATCAAGGCTATTTGTAGTACGCATACAGTCTTCTTGGACTATTCTTAGCTACGCTCTACTTTTAGACACACTTTCTTTTAGAAACACGTACTATCTTTAGCTCATGTATTCTTGGAACTGTACGCACAGACCATGTACCCATGAGTATAAATACTCGGTGTGCAAGCTGCTCCAAGACCAGCTTGCTCTACCTCGTCGATCTCCCCTCAAGGGTGATAACTACTAAGAGATACACATCAGACTTATATACTTAAGACTCAACTATCGGTACTAGGTCCTATTAACTTAGGTACTTAGTAATATACTGCAAGCCACGAGTCAATCACAGTCTCTCCAAGAGACGGGTGCCTTCGACGTCCTACTCGCCAGACGAGCAGAGGACTATACCTCTAAGACTAAAAGGCTCGATACCCTACACAGGGCTGTCATCGACGCTTCCACACTCGACTACATCTACGAACAGCCACAGGAGACTGCCACGCATCAGGCTAGGATCCGACGCCGACGCCGTCGCATCCAGAACAGAAAGTAAACACCCTTAGAAACGAGGGTTGTGACAGTACTCCAACCCGTAACACTTGGAGTGTCTTGAGAGTCTTGAGGCGTCTTGGAGTGTCTTGAAAGGTCTTGAAAGATCTTTGAGACCAGGTCCTGAAAAAGCCAAAAAAAAGCGTAAATGGTAGTAACAATGTTGCATCAGCAAAACAGTCAATTTTGCCTGTGGTATCAACTTAGCCACAGGTGTACTACGGCACCCACAATATACCACAGCCACCTTGCACAAGTACCACAGTAGCATGTGTAAATACTACAACATGTTTATGATGACTACACAAATACCGTTGCACTTCATACATCACTACAGCATAGAGTTTGAGTCTACGGTAAGCTATAGGTCTTAGTTTTATTTTACATGAGAGAAATACATAGATGAGAAACCAATGGCATGCCTTGCACAGACCTTTGGGATATTGTAAGATACTCTAGGGCTCTAATTTACCCCCAGTTCAAGAGAACACTGCCAAATTGTACAATGCTATGTAACTAGACAAGCATTGAGAGGCATAGTGAGGGTTTTTGAGATAGCTGAGTCAGTCAGCAGTGGCAGATTTGCTAGATTTGCAGCTTTCAAAGTCACACAATGTGGAGCGGAACAAGAACGATTATTTTTGAGTGGAAATCCCCCGTAGGCGGCTCTTATTGCTCAGTACATGCATAGGTACAGTATTCATCTAAGTTGTCTGAATTTTGCGCATTTATTGAGCCACTGATTGACTGGTTTGGATGGGTTTTAGTTAAAGTTCCCCCCTTTGAAGGACTCTTCAGTTTGGCTAGTTGGCGACAATAATGAACTGGTACTTGATAAAAATAGGGCACATAGGGTACCGCTTGAGAGCCAGGATTTTTCGCTATTTTACTAGATTTTAATATTCCACTACCCTCTATACCACATCCGTCACCCTCGTATAGAGATGTCGTGCCAGAATTTTGCAGGAGACTGTCTCCTGCAGGCGGATTCTGGCGGAAATTTTTGATTCCTGCTCCGGCTTCGTCTCCGGCTGCCAGAAGCCGGATTCCGGGCGGAATTCCGTCAGGGTTGCAGGAACTGCAGGAGTGGAGGAGCTCCTGCTACTGACATTTGCCAAAGGTCCTCCAAACAAGATGTTGTATAGCTCAAAATGTGCGCGCTGCCTTTAGCTATCGAATGGTGTATAACACGCTTCATAGATATGCGCAGGGACGGAATCGCGGGCGTTTTAACGCTCCAGAAAGGGGGGACTGAAAATTGACCCCCCTCCAAACTCACCACAAACAGTTGGTCAGTAGTTCATAAAATGCGCATAATTCTCAGGAGCCGATCCATATTAGGAAGTATATGCTCAAAAAATCAATCAAGCGCAGCGCAGCGCCATCTTTGTGACAAAAATAATCCCCCACATGCGCTCACCATGCTTCTCATTCGAGGAGGCAAAATCAGCCATTTCTAATGCTGCGAATCGATTTCTGGGTATGAATAACCCTTATCAGTATATGTATCTAATCATTAGAGGGGGCGGAATATGGTTAACTGACTGTGGTGCAGGCAAATGCTGCACACAAACTGCTGAAACAGACCCAGTATAGCTCTGAGACATTTTACCCAACATAACTGGACACTGTAGCCATGCAAAAAGCGGTAATTTGGGTCGCTGAGTTGAGCTGTCTCATGTGACTAAGCTCAAAATGAGTGTCCAAGGCTGGAAATGCGCTGAGTACAGTTTCTTGCTCTCAGGGGGCTTCTACCATGTGTTTCACCCACTAATACTGCTTCAAATTAGCTGATTTTTTGTATATAGCATCTCCTCTATGGTTTGCATCCATAGAACCCAGGGGAGCAAGGTTTACACCGCTAGATTCACTAGTGCTTGTGGCGCTGATCAGGGGTTTCCCCCCCTATTTCACTTATATCTTCACATAGGGAGCGCTGGTGACTTAGCAGGTGGTACCATTAGACTCTCCTGGCTTGTGCGCATCGATTCATATACATATGAGTGCTAATTGGCCAACCCTACCAAAGTGTCTACATGGCCGCTTACCCCTGATTATTTCCTGGATGTATTTGGCTAGCGATTGACCCGAAGAATTTTTTTTACCATGAATGTATTATACCATTCGAGAGCGGCGATTTATGCGCATTTTTCTATGTATTTAAATTTGTGTTGCGGTGGGTTTAGAAATTTGCTTCGCAGCTGCCAGTCGCAGGAACTGCCGGATTCCTGCAGGGTGCCAGAATAGACGGTTTCTTGGCCGGAAACTGGCACCCCAAACTGATTCCTGCTCCGTCTCCTGCTCTGGCATGCCGGAATTTTGACGGAGGCGGAGCAAGAATTCCGTATTTTTCTGGCAGACGGTCTCTGGCATGACATCTCTACCCTCGTATCTGCGTAAGCATGTCGCGCCGATTTTTTGCAGATTATCAGCACCCGCATCGGATAATCAGGGCGCTGGAGGCCAGATTGGCACCCGCACCCGCAGCCGGAATGCGGATGTATCCGCGATTATCCGCGCTTCTGCGGGAATCCGGCGATGTGCGGGAATGAGATTAGTGAAAACGCATAACGTACACATCAAATAGATATTTGTAGTTAGAGCGCAGCGATAGCTTCCGGATAAGCTATTACACGCCCAGAACAAAGCGCTGTGGCGGGAGATACGACAAATTCAATTGTGCGCGAAAATGAACAAGGGGGGAAGGTTTGTAAGATCCCACCACAAAATGCCGTAGGTATGCTCATTAGGTGCAGAAAGCGTCTAGCTTTCCAATGGTATCATTCGATTCCTTCAGAAAAATCTGTACGAAGATTTACAAGTGAAATAAATTTCAGAAAACATCGCAAAAATGCGGACCTTTGAGTTGAGCCCCAGGATCACCGATCCAGTTGAAACTAACACCGCTAATTGACTTAGCGACCTCAAATACCACCGAGAACATGTCTCTTTCACATACTGGTGTGATGCATAACCAAGAACCAATACCTAGCTCACTTGAGGGGGGGTGACCAGTGCTGTCACGAGCCCACCGGCGTCGTAGACATTAATTAACATTTGTTATATTTTCTCTTCTTATCTATCTATAGTTTACATGTCACATGACCTATGGAACATTCTGGAATCTTTGTAATACGCTGACGCGTTTCCATTTGATATCAAATGACCAATTGTAGTTTGTGTAAATGTATTCTTGGCTGTGCTTCTTTGAATATATAAACAGGGTCAAGTTTGAAGGGTACAACCCAAGAACTTGACCTCCTGTTGTCTTGATCTTCATATTCTTTATTCTTACTTGAGTCTAGTCGTGACATTAGGTCAAGTTCTTTAGGCATCAGGTAAAACAGGCTTATCGTCGCCTTACACCCCTTGCCCACTGTCTCATACGCCGTTGGCGTGTCTCGAGCTTACATATAAATTGCCTTCCAAAAATCCTACTCCACCCATCCACAGACACGCGCAGTTGTTGCCCTATCGCGTCACCGCACCCCGAACCTCAGTGTAGCGCTTCCTGGGCCTAGGCCGCGGCAGCTCCTGAGAATTAGGTTCTTGCACATGTGAACAAGCTTCGGCTCGCTAATCTCGTTCTTCGACACGAGGTGGGGTCACCCTGTGCCCTTAAGTAGTAGGGTATCGGAGGTCTTTTCCTTTTCCTTCCAGAGACGTGGGAGACGTTGCAATCTTTATCTTTGCGCATACTAGGCGGCTACAAGAGCACCCAAAACCCATTCTAGCTAGTAAGTCCTCCGGCGCGAGGCATAACTCCCTATTCATCTCTACTTAGTGTCGTGGTACAACCGGCTACTCGAAACCGTTCTATTCCTCTACAAGCTCATCCTCCACTGCAACCCCATCGCATCCATCGAGCGAGAAAATTATATCCAAGCACTTGAGCAGCGAGCAGACCAAGTTTGGGAAGCTCAACGAGGATTCTACGACGAGTTGGTTTTCACCCGTGACCACGCGCACCATAATCGCACCCCTCGCAAAACCATCGAAATCATCGCCGACTACTATTTTGACGTTTTCCATCCAGGCGTCCCGGACCGCTACACCAGTTTATACATACTCCACAACAACCCAGAACCCGAGCGCTCCGGAGAACTTCCGCTTCTATATCCAGATTAAATCATGTCGCAGTGGGGATCTCATCTGTCCTATGTACCTCCACCTCCTGAATTTGAACCATCTGCTATGCATCCACTACAACCGCATTTAACAGGTCTGACAGAATTTGGCCATGGAGCTGGCGATAATACATTCGTACAAAACACGCCAGTCGCACCTATCCCACCTGAGACCAACAATCCTCTAATCCTATTAAATACTTTAATCAACGAATTTCGGTCATGGAGGGATGAAATCAATGGGCGCATGACCCAAATCGAGAATCACATGCAAGCGAATTCTTTCAATATGGCCCATTTCAATGGGCTACATACAGATCTTCAAACAATTTTCGATCAAATTCAGGCTATCCCAGCGGCTCCACAACCACAGTTGACAGGCACAAACCGCCAACCGCCCCCGCCACCTGTAAGGGCCTCCTCCGCATCGCAGCCCCCACCCGTTCGCATAACTCCACCGATTGCCCCTACGGTTCGAGTAAAATTAGCCAAACCCGACAAATTTGACGGTAAAAAAGACAAATCTACCACCTTCAAAGTCGCAATCACCCAGTACCTGCGCGCTACCTATCCAGGGATATCGGACGACGATAAGATTGCATTTATCATCTCGTACCTAGATGGCAAAGCCTCGGAATGGATCGAACCACACATGGAGCACGATGTCCTTCGGCAAGCGGTACCCTGGTTACATAACGTAAATTTGTTTTGGGCAGAATTTGAAAAACGTTTCGGAGAAATCGATCGGGCCACAAAGGCACTCAAGAAGTTGAAATCTCTGAAGCAGAAATCCTCGGTCCAGGACTATGTTACGGAATTCCAGTCCCTAGCTGCATACGTCAACTATGACGACTTGGCACTACGCGACATGTTCTATGAAGGCCTCAAAGATGAAATCAAAATGGCAATGTTGTCGCAACTATTCGATGTCAAAGACAGCGCTACAACTGGACAAATGGTGGTTGACCGCGCCCTCCTCATCGACCAACACTTGGAACAATTCGCAGGCCGATCCATTTTCGAAAACAAGAATTCACCCACCTCTAACAATCGCGCCAACACCACTGCCCAAACTCGCGAAAAATTATCCTCGGGAGATGCCGTTTACATGATCGGTACGGACGGACGTGCTGTAAAAGGAAAAATTGAGTCGATAGGCCGCAACTCTAGGGGACAAGTAGTCCCAAATGTCAAATGGACAGGCCAGAGCTCTACAGTACAAGTTCCCTTCCCGGCGCTAAAGAAAGACAATCGACCCGCTTCGGGCACATCCCGCGCTCCCCCTCCACCACCAGCCCTTGCAAAAGGAAAAGGACCGGGACCCATGGAACTGGATGGTGAAAAGAGGATGGGAGGAATTACCTGTTTACGTTGTCAAGGAAAGGGCCACATGGCTCGCGATTGCCCCTCCAAGCCCATCTCTGGGTATGAGGCAAGGATCGAGGAGGTGAAGGAACCGGACTCGGACGATGAGTCGGTAAAAGACAACGCCTAAACCTGGCTAGGGGGTCAGTTTTGGGCGAAATTCTAAAAAATATGGACAATTTCTCGGCTGTACATGTATCCACTCCTGATTTGGAAATTATGTCTCTTACAAACGAATCCCAATTCATGTTGATGTTTCGTGCGCAGCCGTGTGAAAACCCCCTAGAAAAATGTTCGGCCATCCAAGGAAAACCATTCTCAGGATGGGCCATGATTGATTCGGGAGCATCTTCAGTATTTATTAACGAAAAAATCGTACAAGACTTCCAACTATTTAAAAAGAAACTCGATAAACCCCGCCGTTTAAAAGTGATTGACGGCCGCGAAATTGATTCAGGGAAAGTGGAACACTATGTAACGATCAATCTAAAAATATTTGAACACGAGGAAGAAGTCGACGCCTATGTTGTCAACGTAGGAAACCACGACCTCGTTTTGGGTATGGCTTGGCTCAAATGCCACAACCCCGCTATAGATTGGGATAAAAAATCCCTTGTTTTCTCATCCCCCTACTGTTCAAAAAACTGTCTTCACACCTCCCCCATTGTTAAAAGCGGCGAACCAGACCTAGAAATTGCCGCTACCTCGGAGCTCCCCTCAAGATACTCTGAGTTTGCAAAAATATTCACGGAAGAAGAAATATCGCCGTTACCCCCACACCGTCCCTATGACTGCGAAATAACCCTGAAACCCGATGCGGTACCCCGTCACGGCCCCATTTACAGCCTCGGACCCAAGGAAGATGAGGAACTACGGAAAACAGTCACCAAACAACTCGAAGCCGGTCTAATCCGTCCGTCAAAATCCCCTATGGCTTCCCCGGTAATATTTGTCAAAAAGAAGAACGGGAGCCTACGGATGTGTATAGACTACAGGAAACTTAACGAAATGACTGTGAAAAACGTATATCCCCTTCCCAGGAGCAACGATCTCATAGAAAAGCTCAGAGGCGCAAAAATCTTCTCCAAATTCAATCTCAAGTGGGGATACAACCTAGTTCGGATTAAAGAAGGTGACGAATGGAAGACTGCTTTTAAAACGCGCTATGGCCTTTTCGAATACCTGGTCATGCCGTTTGGGTTGACAAACGCACCTGCCACTTTCCAGCATTTCATGAATGACATCTTCAGGGATATATTGGATGTCTATGTGATTATCTATCTGGACGACATACTTGTTTTCTCCAAGAATAAAGAAGACCACGAAAAACATGTTCGAGAGGTGTTATTGCGATTACAGAAACACCACCTGTACTGTAACCTGGCCAAATGTTTCTTTAGCGTGGAAGAAATCGATTACCTGGGACTCATTGTATCTCCAGAAGGAATTTGAGTCGACCCGGCTAAAGTCGTTAAAGCTATTGATTGGTCGGTACCATCCAAAGTTGTTCAAGTGCAGGAGTTTGTAGGGTTCTGCAATTTTTATAGGACATTTATTAGAGATTATTCGCACATCGCCGCTCCTCTATTTAATTTGACAAGAAAAAATCATCCCTGGGAATGGACGGATGAATGCGCTACTGCGTTTGAACGTCTCAAAGAAGCACTTCACTCGGCGCCTGTCCTAATTATCCCTGATATCTCCAAACAATTCTTCTTAGAATGCGATGCGTCAGACTTTGCCACAGGAGCAATTCTATCGCAATTCTCTGAAGATAATCAACTTCATCCTGTTGCGTTCCTATCCAAAGCCATGACCCCAGCTGAACGCAACTACGATATTTATCATAAAGAGTTATTAGCCATTGTGAAGGCGCTCAAAGAATGGCGACACTTACTCGAAGGAACCGCCCTCCCAGTCCAGATCATTACGGACCACAAAAACCTTGAGCCTTTTAAGGCCACAAAAGACTTGAGGGGCCGCTTAGCCCGTTGGGCAGGCTTCTTGTCTGAATTTAATTTCCAACTCAAGTATCGCCCCGGCAAGACTAATGGAAAAGCAGATATCTTGTCGAGGAAGGATGAACACCGGCCTTTAGGGGGGGGTGAGAGCCGAGCTCTACTTGATCCTTCCCTCTTTATTGCCGCAATAGAGCTGGATGAAGTCATCGACGATCACATTCGTGATGCGTATTTACAAGACGATCGATTGAATCACATTATAGAGGCTCTTCAAAAGAATGATAAGGTTAAAAACTGGTCCTGGAATAACGGACTCCTTATATTCAAAAACAAAATTTACGTCCCAAACAACAAATCAATCCGCAAGGAGATACTTGCGAGTCGTCACGACAATATGGCGGCGGGACACCCTGGACAGTTTAGGACACTAGAACTGGTTAACCGAAAATATTACTGGAAATCATTAAAAAAATCGGTCAACGACTATGTATCCAACTGTGAATCCTGCATCCGAAACAAGCATTCCAATCAACTTCCTCCTGGTCTTCTGAATCCAATCGAACTTCCTTCACGCCCGTGGGACCATATAAATTATGACTTAATTACAGGACTACCCGAATCGGAAGGTTTCGACGCTATCCTCACAGTAGTCGATCGCATGTCCCGAATGGTCCACTTTGTCCCTACTACCTCTCGCGCATCCGCTACCGATGTTGCAAACTTATTCGTGACATACATTTGGAAACTCCACGGCTTGCCATCCAAAACAATATCCGATCGAGGCCCACAATTTAATTCAGCCTTTCTGAAACATCTATACAAAAGGCTCGACATTAAACCATCGCTGTCAACTGCTTTTAGGCCACAGACTGACGGGCTAGCGGAACGACTGAATCAAGTGGTAGAAATATACCTCCAACACTATGTAGCGTACAAACAGGACGATTGGGTGGGAATACTGCCCATGGCAGAATTCGCATATAACAATAGCGTTAATTCCTCTACCAACCAGACGCCTTTCTTTGCATGCTACGGTTTTCACCCTAGATTCTCAATAGGACAACAAGCAGACGAATCTGTCCCACATGCAGACGAACGAGCAGATCAACTCAAAGCTCGTATGGAGGAACTCCAAGCATCGGTGAACTTGGCCAATGAGAAAATAAAGCACTATTACGATCTCAAACACCGAGCGCCTGATGATATAAAAGTAGGAGATAAAGTTTGGTTGGATGCGCGTAACATCAAAACGGAACGCCCTGTGGCTAAGCTCTCTGCCAAAAAGATTGGCCCCTATAAGGTGTTAAAACGAGAAGGAACTCACGCGTTTAGGCTCGAGCTACCACATACACTTCGAGTTCATCCCGTTTTCCACACGTCCTTGATATCCCTCAAAAAGGAAGACCCTTTCAACCGTGACCCTCCACAGCCCCCAGCAGAGGTAACCCCAGAGGGTGAAGAAGAGTACGAAGTTGAAAAAATCCTGGATTCTCGTAAACGTCGAAACCAGGTACAATACCTTGTTCACTGGAAGGGTTATGGACCTGAATCAAATACGTGGGAACCAATGGAGCACCTGAACACTGCTATGGGAGCCGTCCGGAAGTTCCACTGAGAAAACCCACAAGCTCTCCGGCACCCCAACCTTGAGGAGGGGGTAGTGTCACGAGCCCACCGGCGTCGTAGACATTAATTAACATTTGTTATATTTTCTCTTCTTATCTATCTATAGTTTACATGTCACATGACCTATGGAACATTCTGGAATCTTTGTAATACGCTGACGCGTTTCCATTTGATATCGAATGACCAATTGTAGTTTGTGTAAATGTATTCTTGGCTGTGCTTCTTTGAATATATAAACAGGGTCAAGTTCGAAGGGTACAACCCAAGAACTTGACCTCCTGTTGTCTTGATCTTCATATTCTTTATTCTTACTTGAGTCTAGTCGTGACAAGTGCATTCTCATGAACATATACATTTTTTCAATTGAAGAGGCATGAGCTGCATATGAAACTAGTGCTGAGGGGTGCGCTGACCTCATATCTGGTGTCGGCATGAGCTCAAACCCCCTAGACACAGCTGGACAGGGGGTGCACATAGAGTTTCAGCACCCAGGGGATGTATATCACCCTGGAACGACTCTAAAACCTGCCCAAAAGCTTTGAAAATTTGTATATACAATAGAATTATACGTTCGCATTGATTGCGCACAAGGGCGCGCATATTGCATGGTGTGAAATGCTAGCGCGCGTGGCACTTTCAGGGGTACGAATACGTATGTCCCCTATAACATCTGCTGTACGCATTTTAGAGAGCTGCAAGTAAGCTCATCATTCTCGGCTCATCGTTTCGCATCGATCCATATATATATGTCCCCATAAATGCTTGGTTCTGAACATTTTACGTGGTTTGCACATTGGCCTGATTATTTTCGGAATCAATGTCGCCGTTCCCCCCTCAGAAAATTCTAACCACTATGATTCTCATATGGATCAAAAGCTAGATTTTCAGGCTATTTATTTATATTGTATACATACGTTTGTGGTGACTTTTGGAGAATCACCACTTGCTTTTGCAGCTCTCAATGCTGGTTTCGCAGCGCGGATTCGCGCAGATATCCCGGCACTTAGCTGCCGGTTATCACGGATTATCCGCTGTGATATCGGCACGCTCCCGCTACCCGCAGCGGATATTTGCGGATATATCTGTGGCCGATATCCCACGCAACATGCTTATATCTGCGCTGACTTAGCGTTGTTTGCTCGGATGCTGTGGATGGTCATGTGACTCGATCACTTGTTTGTTGTTCGCATGGGCTACTGGTCATGTGACCTACCATTCATGCGACGCAAGGCAAGTTCCCCCTGCCCGCACAGCCGCGCTAAGCGGCACAATACGCGCTCTGACAAGTGTCTCGCAGCCGTTCGGCCACTCCATTGCTTTGTTGCTTTGTTGCTTTGTTGCTGCGCCGCTCAACCGCTCCGCTGCTCTGTCGCTCCGTCGCGCCTTCGCTCAACCGCTCCCAACCTCAATCGCTCCCAAACTTGACCACTCCCAAAATTGACCACTACCAAACACAACCGCTCCCAAACGCGACCGCCCCGATTCAGACAACCCTAGCGGCCCTTCAAACATCTCACTCGCGCGCATGCTTATCATACGCTGGCCGCCTCCGTTCTGCCGCAACAGCCCTGGCGCCCAAGGCCTCTTACTCGCATGTACAGCGAGACCTGGTGGCTGTGTACCGGCCAACCCATTGGTGAGTGGCTGGACACCTCATGGAGGGCGTGCTGACCTCGTCGCAACAACGTGCCGCCTCGTTTCGTCCTGTGACGCGATCGTGCTCCCGATCACACGACTGCTGGTAACGGTCACTTGTAGCCTACCCCACCAACCACTACTAGACTAAGTGACTGTGCCAATTCACTGACTCTAGCTGCTTGTATTGCGGCTCGCCCAGTATGAGGAACGTGCAGCGCACCCCGTCGGTCTGCCTGGAGTCTGCAATCCGGAAGGAACAGCCCGTACCCCATCTGCGTTTTCCTGCGCCGGCACATGTCGACGCCGTCGATTCACCAACCCATGCGTCGCATGCTTGCAACCTCTTGCCACTCGGCCAGAGGTAGGTGATTAAGTGAACCATTAGTGACCCGTGTTCTGACCCGTTTAGCGGGCCGAATGCCCACTTACCCACTGCTACTCTGCAGGTCTGCTTAAACCTCAACACGCCGCCTGTGCTACTCCCCAAATTTTATATATGTAATTAAATGTATTGAATGATATGTGATTTGTATACATCATAAATGCGAATGATTGAGTAGTACACTGCTCTCATTGTAGAGCAAATGGACATATGAACTACATGATGCATACCATGGAGTACAGGGACCTACAGCCATACTACCACCATGCAAGGGCGAAAAACAATAAAATGATACAGCTGTTGTAGTCCACTGTGGTATATTTTATGATACACCTGTAGTCCGCTGTGGAAAATTGAGGTCTACATAGAGGGGGGGACCGCCCACAGGGCACACAGAAGCCTACAGAGCCCCACAGCATACCATGTGGTACGCTGTGGTGCGCTGTAGAAAATAAAGGATTTTGCTGATGCACCATGTACACCAACAAAGCATTGCGCATGCTGGTGACTGCATGACAGCTATCGACCAGCAAAGACAACATCAAGGTGCGTGTTACTGTGGGAAGGAGAGATAATCTTTTTAGTAAACTGAACGTTGCAAAGGGGGCAAGGAAGAATATTGTATTTTGGACAACAACAGAAAATTCAAGTGGAACGGCGTTGTTACACTTGTCGCAACAAGAAGCCCAAGAGGTGGCAAGAAAATGACGTACCGCATGACGTCAATTTGATTAGCGCCGATCAAAAGTCATTCGCCCTGGAGTAAATTTCACTTTATTCCCGCTAGAGAGAACCGATCCTTTTGTAATGTACACTGTTCAATGCGCGGCGCCAGCGTGCACAGTATGGTGGTTCTCCTTTTCTCATGAGTCGAGCGCTCTGGCTGAGCCGCTCACTGGTGCACAGCCACTTTCACCTGCGGATTCAAAGGCTCCACCGCAGATCAAGTTGACTGTGCACGCTCCACCACCTCTCGCCCCCATCTATCCTGCCGGATCTTCCATCAAAACCAGGTGTAGACGTCAATTCCCCACATACATCATCTAAGTGTTGAGTTGAGGCAAGTTTTGTGTGATCACGTTCTCAATGTTGCGCAGCCAAGTCTTACAGTAACTTCGCGTGTCCAGGTCCCTTGGTACGGTGTGTGTAACTTAAAGGCAAGTTATCCTACCTTAAATGACAAATTTTTGCTCGTGTGTATGGCTCACACTGCTTGTGTCCTCAGATGTGTTTCTCAAACTCAGTTTGGTTGGGCTACCGTGAAGGTAGTAAGCACAAATGCAATTAGTTATTTTGCTGGCTACCGCCTACTGAGATAGCAGAGTTACCACCATTCTTGGTTGGTGTTGGGCGCTCAACAGGGTTGGGATGCAAGTAAGGCTTTACTATAGCCCCAACGACTGCATGATCGTTGTTTCAATTTATACATGGTACATGTCTGGTAGAACTGTATTATAGTGCCCTGTTTTGTAGTCACTTGTACTTTTAGAATACAATAATAACAGATCGACAGTTGCATATACTGTATTTTGACCCTTGAATTTCAACGCCTGAGCTGGAAAGTTGAGCATGAGAGAATATTTAAAAAGCGCACCAGGAGAAACGAAGAAGTAGGTGTCAACGGTGCGTAAATGGCGACCTATCAATGCTATAATCCTATGCTCAGAATGTTGGAATCGGTCGTTCGAAAATGTGTAAATTCCGAATCTCTCCAGGTCAGAGAACAGAACCTAAAGCACATAATTTCACGTTTGTAGTTTGCAAATCCCGAAACCCCAGGATCGAATCTCAGTGTTGAAATACCACGCTCTGAAAGCGCCAAGTGGTAGTATGTGCCTGTATGCGATACCCCAGATGCCTCGACTGCGTTCATCAAGTATGCAACCCGGGTCTTTGGTGTAGTAATATGAATTGTGGTGAAGCTCTGAGGACGCCGAGCAGTACCGCCATCAAAGGAGATGGTGAGGTGGGAGATGCTGCGAAGCTTACCCACATGCTCTCGTCTTAGTCGAGCGGATTCCATCGGGATCTGGGAGTGTGCGATATGAGAGCTCGACTTAGGTATAATAAACGATCCAGCCAAGGATATTAGTGTGTGGAACTCGGGAAGGTCAAGCTTGTTAGGTGCAAGCTGAGCAGCTGCAGCAAACTTCACAAGAGCAAGATCGAATCGAAGCTGCTTAGCCTTTCGTCCTTCGGTTGCCACCGACACAAGAACTGATGGCTGTGAGAATCCGCTCCCAGTGGATGCTGATAGGGTGCTATTTGAAGCAAATGCAAGATCCAACTCCCTGACCCGAGTACCAGGAGCTAAAGCATGACACTGCTCAGCAGCTCGCTCACGAAGATCAGGATTAATTAAGCGACACTCCTCAGCGCAGTGATTGAGAATGCGTTGAGGTTGACGAGCCGACCACGACTGATGACATCCGGGAGACGAGCATCGAAAGCGAATATTCCCGAGAGACTTGCTCTTGCAAGGAATAATGAGTTCGTCGATAATCGCAATACCGCGACGACCCGTAGTATAGACCTTCTCCTTCTGCTCTAAATCTTCGAGATCATCAAATCCTGCGGGCCAGTTACACTAGACCCTATAGATCAGTATGGTTTGACTAAGGCAACGCATAAATGCTCACGGTTTGAGCCGACTTGAGAATTGCGACAGCCCGAGCGGCTGCTTTCTCCTTGGCTTCCCCCTTCTTCCGCTTTCGCTCTGTCTTCTCCGCTTGCTCATCGGCAATGTACTCGTTTGATCGCTTCAGAGACGCAGATGGCTTCGATATACGCTTCTGCTGGAATATCTCGATGATTAGTGCAAGAAACACATAGCATAGCGATAATATACACTAACCATACTAAGCTCGTTCGATGTATGCTCAGCTGCCTCGATGAGGTCATCAAGCCATTTCTCAATCACCGGTTTTTCAGCAAAAGGCCCAGACAGATAGTGTCTGAATACCTGGACAATCGATTCAAGGCCCGGACCTCGCTCAGCGAGCAAAATGAAGGAGCCATTGCGTAGTCCGAATACGTTCTCAAGATGAGCATTGAGAACGCTACACTCAGCCCCAAGATCTTCAAGAAGTGTGGGATCGGGGGTCCATTCGTCAAAGTTGTATACCGATGATCCCGATGGCAAACAGGTGGGTAATGCGCGAAGCGCAGCATGAAGGCGATTGAGTTTAGTGACTAGAGTCATGGAGAAACAGTGTATGAAGATAGATAATTCATACATCGAATATAATGCGCAATTTATACAATTTACTTAAAGCGAATCGGACAACTCAACCGGTTCGGCCCAGGCAACATTCAGGCCAAAATGTCCACGTAAAACTCGAGAAATATTCCTAGGCACGATCGTACCACGACTTTATGTCTACGGTTCACAGTTCACCCTGCGAACAGGTACTAAGTTGGAAATCTAGAGGTAATTCGCTTGCCTACAAGGCACACCCAACCGAACTTTCAGCGGTCCGGGAACGGAACCATGTCATTATCAAATTTGTTTCTAACATGCCGATTAAGGCCCATCATCCCAAGATAGTTCCTAACGTGTTATAAACATCACGTTAAATACATGCGTTACTAACATAGCAGTTAAAGACCGAACCCTACTGACTAGCACAAACTAGTAGCCCAGCGTCTAAGTATGCTTTTTAGCACTCAGTAGGCCCTGGTAGCGCCGGTAGCCCGTGCTACTCGGAGCTGATGAGTGCTAAAAAGCATACTTAGACAGGTGGAGCTACTTGGCGCTAGTTAACTTTTCGGCTTTTGGCTGAGCAACTTTAGGTTGAACTTGTTCTCCTCCAGTGTACTGCATTTGAAATACTAGGCGCTACGGTGTGATGGAGCCAGCGAAGATTTTCCACCTCCACCACAGTTAAAGTAATCTTTAAAATTGCCCTACAAGCTCATTGTAGAAAAACAAACTGGCACACTAAACTCGTAACAAAACGCTGTTTAGTCCTCCATAATGTCTCAATCGATTCCCAATCCATACGATGCGGCATTGAAATACTGGAAATTGGTTCGAGCTCGACTGGAACATACTATTCAGGACTATATTCAAGCCTGCGAACAACTTGACTCTGTACTCAATACGCTGGCACTGACAACACGGCATTTACGTGACGACGCGTTCACGGAGCTTGGTCTTGAGATCCCGTCACTTTCGTCCCTCGAACAGACCCTATCTAAATCTAGATGCTCCCTCGAGACCTTGCGAAATAGCTCTTTTCATCTATCACCTATCAACTCAATTCCTTCAGAGATACTGCTTATGATATTCACTTTGGCGAGCCAAGACTGGGTAGAGGAAGAATATGTCGAGACAACAAATAAAACTAAAGCGAACGCGTGTATCCTTTCCAGCGTTTGCACTCTGTGGCGCCGACTGATGCTGAGCTCTACGGGCTTCTGGTCTCACATCGAACTGGTCCTCACCGGTTTCTCTACTATGCCAAGCCTCAAAACAGCCGAGCTCTGGGCGCAACGCTCAAGCGGTGCACTGCTGGATGTTTCGATATCCGAGAGTGACAAGGCCACTGAGCGAAATGCGGAAGCTACATACTGGAGCGTCTATCGTGTTGTCGAGTTTCTGGCTCCGCTATTTCCACGCGTGCGTAAACTCAAGATCCACACCGATGACGGTCTTGCCCATATTATCACCAAGCAATTTGCTAAATCTTGGGTGAATCAAGGCACTTTTGGGTCGGCCGAGGCGTTAGATATTCGTCTGGAAGAAGGACTCGGAGTTGTATCGCTCCCCGGAGATGAGACAGACCTTTCTCCGCAGATCTTCAACGCATTTTTTGCGTCGTTGCGAGTCCTAAGGCTACGCAACGCTCTAATCCACTTGAACGGCCTTGGTTGTACGGGACTTGAAGAGTTGCATCTCCAGTACCTCCCTGGATGGAATCCAACAGCATCGGAGATCGCGACTATTCTCCGAGCGAATCCCCGACTCCGCTCCTTGGCATTTGTTGATATATCGTTTTTTTCTGACCTACCCGCGACGACCGAACCTATTGCTCTTGACAGACTCGAAGTCCTCACGCTTGAAGGCGCTACCCCTTTCAATCTGTGGTCAGTGCTGCGACTGATCAAGAGTTCTTCTGATGCGGTCCGACTAAGTTTCTCTATGGGAAACGATGCACAATACGTTGATTCGCTAAACTCTTTCTTGGGACGTTGTCGTGTCACGATGCTCCATCTCCAGGGCGAGACTCCTAGCGAACTTCATGTTTCGGCCATTCTTACCCCTATGCCTTTTCTAGAAACTATGGTTCTCAGATACTTTACACTTGATGACAAAATACTACAAGAATTCCTTAGGCGGCGTTCTTCTAGTCCTCATCCACCCCATCTTTGGCCAAATTTGGAAAGATTCTATCTTTTAGGCTCCAATCCTTCTCGGGATTTTGTTAGCCACCTGGGAAGCCTTTTACTTCCAGCCCAAGAACTGCTGATAGGCGAAGACCCTGCCCGGCATGAAGAGATTCTTATTGCAGTAGAAGAATCAGGTGAACTGCATGACGAGCTGTCGAGGAGAGGAGTGGAGTTGGTCTGGATAGATGATAGTGATCATATGTTCACTTGGGACCCTACGACTAAGTGGACGTTTGTACACAATTGATTTGTATTTGGCGAACGAGTGGTAAGATAGAGTTTCTACCACTATGTTTTGCGTATCTAAAACTTTCAGCGTGTAGATCTCGAGAACCGATAAATAATATTTAAAAAACGACATATACATGGAACACGAGAGTAGAGGAATCGCAGTGCATACCACAATCCCATCTCGAGGTTTCTCCAAGCAGGATACGAGCGCGCCCTCACGTCTGTAACAGACACCTTCCGGGTATGCCCCTCCTATGTATCACAGCCTATTTATGATATTTATCGTAATGCATGTAACGATTCTAAGCGTGAACTTGAGTAGCTCGCCCTATACCTGTAGTTCTTCACATCTACGCTTGCTCTACTGAGCATGGCACTGCAGCCGCCAGACGTAGTGGCTACATCGTGAGCCAATGAACTGCTGCCCATTCCCTAGCAGGATTTGACCCAGCTGGGTCCTCATCAATGGGGCATCTGGGATCGGCGCTGTAAGTCTGCCACGAGCCACTTGTTACTCATCAAATACCGGCCGAGTTCGGCCGCGAGTGGCGGTGGGTGATTTCGAGAACAGACTGGGCGCTTACGACTCTTGCCTTAACTATAGTTGCTTCCACAACCTGCACCATCAACCACGCTAGTCATGCCTCGTTCGTTATACCTCGGCGCGTCTAAGCATAGCACAAGCATCGACCCTCAGATAGAACTTGCGCAAATATCCAAAAATACGTCCAAAAATCAGACCGATTGGTTGCTTGTGGAGCTGAGTTGCGATGCCGTCTCCAGCGGTCAAGCACCTCTTATAAATCCCCCGCACGCTCTCGTACTCTCGTTTTGTATCCCCTCACTCGAGAAGTACACACTATCTCCGTAGGCTTGGTCTGACTGCCGTAAAGAGAATCCTCGATTGCACAACCTACGATGGATACTCTTCGCCGCGTTCCAGGCGCACACCGGTTCTCTCCTCCGCCCATCGAGCACACATAACACCCTCCCAATATACGTGCATGTGCCTTCTACGGCTCTCGTGGTCAAACTACATGGCTAACATATCCCATGTCGTTTGCCTACCTAATTTGGCCACAGCAGCGACCGCGACCCAGACCTTACTGTATATTCTGTTCTTGAGTCATCCTCGACCCTAATACTCTCTGTCATCCCCATATTTCACATTGACGTTGCTTTATCTGACGGGTGCGGATTCGGATTTGGCTTTCGCCCAGCACGGCCAAATCGTTTTAGAACCTCGTGCATGACCATATCAAGAACCAGTCTGCGACTCCCAATGTGTTGGGATACAACATCGCCAAATCTCACATCAAAACTCTGTGTCTACGGTTGAGATCGTCTCACGAAACGCACTTGTGGGTGAAATTGCTCTAGACTTTCAGTTCACCTCCATGCGACAATCCATACTCGTGAGACGATGACCACCGAGTCTGGTGACTCTCATAGCAAATCCTCCGCGGTACGTATCGGATTCTGATTTGAGTAACCCGTAACCATCTCCGTTTGCTCCTTCAGTTTCCCAAAACCGGGCTTTTCGAGGACAACAAGCCACTTCCCACAATACCATTCTCCGACGACGAAGCGCCCGATTTTGGTGCTGGCCCATCCCCATCTTCGGACTGACCACCATCATCCGACCACCTCATAGAATCCCAACCACGATCGATATATCAATGCAGTTTGGCACACCGAAACTGCCAAATTTATACCCGAGAAGTTTCTTGCTCCTCTCGAACAGTTCGATAGTACATGGAGTAATCCGTATCACAAGAATAGGAAAGACATGGGCGGGCGGAAGAGTGGCGATTCGACACCTACGTGGAGAAATATGAATGTTCGAACAAACCTGACGCTTGCATCCAAGAGCGGGCGCGTGATAAGCGAGGCGCACGTTGTTCCGAGTGCTGGAGTCGTTCGGCCCGGGTTGATTGTCAGAGGGATATAACAGGCCCGTTTCGTTGGACGTGGTGAGTACGATTTGCTGTTATACTGGGTTTAAATCTAACGACACCCGTTAGATAGCGAACATACGCGACACAACCATTGTAAATCTTTATAATTTCCAACAACGGATCCGTTTGAGTCGAAATCCCCGAGCTATTTGAGGGCGCGGCTGTCTGGCATCGGCGGGCGCCTAGAAGAGTGTTTGGAAGCTTGTCATCTCTTGTTATGCTTTTCATCTATTTTGTTTCCAACTAGGCGAATTAGGGATGGTGGTTATCCAGGGGGTTTAGCGTGTTGTAAACATAACAGTTTAACACCGAACTCCAGCGCAGGGCCGCGTGGGTACAATTATCGGGTGTACCATATGGGTTTTGTTTGCCTCTCTATCTCAAACATCGAACAGGCTTGATTTGGTTGGCAAAATGCATGGAGAATGATGAGCAAGTAAGTGCTGCACAGTATATGCATTAGCGCCGCCTTGCAGCATATACCTGGATTTTCATAAGCGTTGCCAATTAGGACAAATACGCTCGCAGAGTTAGCTTTTCCGCTGTGCAACCGAACTCAACGTCATGAGACTTTGGAGACTGAAAACGACGCCAAAGGGCATCGCCAAACTCCCGTATCTTATTCGCCCGGGTGATCGATATTTGATACTCGCCTTGAGCATGATGTTTCAGACGTGACTGCCAAACATTAAGAGATTTCGCCCTTAAGGCTCTGGAAGCTGACGAGCGCATGAAGTGTACCCTGGGCTCTGTGATCAACGCTGAGTTCGGTTGTGTAAAGTATGCTCGATGCACATGCTGAGCGGGGACGCTAAGAATTTTCGTTTGCTGTTGCACGCGGGTCAAGTGAATATAGTTTGCGTGGTTATTCTTAGTAGTGGAATCTCGGTCTTTGGTTGCTCGATTTGCCTCTGGAGCTTGCGACTAGACACAACGAGCGAATACGCTCGACTGGAATCGGCGGGCGCAATATATATAGTAATGGCTACATATAGTAGTGAATCCGTGACAGGTGTGTACTATAGAAGATTACTGTTGTTCAACCGGAGAGGATTAAGGACTCTGAGCGATACGACTGGGAAAAACTGGGGCCCCGAGACGTAAGCGAACTCACTGGTTGGACGGCCACCCGGCAACGATAGTCTCTTGAGAAGAGATCATGGTGGGGACAAAAAGACGGAACAGTGTACGACCGAAAGCCACGAGTCGCGTTCGAGGAAAGAAGGGGAGTGTTGCGCGAGATCGTAATCACGACCGCGCAACTTAGTGGAATGAGAACACGGAGGTCAAGAGAGAAATCTCCCCATAAAAGGACGCGTATATGCGAGACCAACACACCTCCAAGATTAGAGTGCGGGAACTTAATCCTGAAGCTCAAGGTAATAGACACGTTAAGCTAGGGTCTATTTGGCCTATATGAGAATGGCTCTAGGGGCTGTCAAAAATGGCTCCACACGGCTCCACAGACTGGTTTTCCTATGACGAAAGTGGCCGCAGCAAGATACGAAAATGGAAAATGGCACATGTTGGGGCCAATTTGGCTCTAGCTTAACGTGTCTAAGAGTTAGTTACAACTAGTTACCAAAATTGTAAATAACTCGGGTTACTTACTGGTATTGAAGTTATTGGAGTGTTATGTATAAATGCCTTTATACATCGACTGACTCAATCCTAATCGAAGTCTGGCGCCTTTCAAAAAACCCGCTCGTCGTCTAAAGCCGTATCACCGCACCCAACCGTCGCTTGGCCATAGTGAGTGGTTCAATTTCAGAAACATCATCCCTGATTGAGCGGACTCCAGCTTTCAATCAATCTTTGCATGCTTCATCCTCCAGAGTAGCAGGAGTCAGCCCCTCGACTTGATCTACCGAGCTACTCTATACAACGTATGCGTTCAAATAATCTGGACCCTCAGAAGGGCCACTTTGCTGACGTTTTATTCAGTTTTATATAGTGGCTCCACCTAGATATTGTGGTGGAGCGACAGAATATGGTTAGTTCATCCGGTGCCGAAGCTTTTGGCTCAGTTCTGGCCCCACTTTTTTATGACATTTCGTGACGTCAGGTGGGCTGCTTTTTGGATCATACGCCCAGGTTCCATTAAATTTGGATCTCGATGCAGATAATTTGGATGTTCTAGTCATACAGAGCTATATGCACAGCGGTTGATTACCTGGGCTGGATCTTCCCGAGGCGTGGTAACCGTAGCACGGGTTTGAATCGAGTTGGTTCGGCTGCGCTAACACACATGGAATCATAAGACATGTTTCTTCTTCATTTTGCTTGTTACAGACTATACTTGTGCGATGGAGGTGGGGCGATAGCATGGGTATGAAACCTTATTTGGCAGAGGGGAGATAAAAAGAAGCGTTTCACTAGATGTTAACATCCGACAACCCACCAAGGTGGTATATGACAATGTGATAGCGATGGCATAGAAGCATGCTGTATAATGTTATGTTCTCACGTGCTTAGCCGGTGGCTGTATGCGTATGAGTCATTCCTTCACCAGGCCAACCGACTCATATCCAGGAGGCTTGAGTCAGAGCTCTGGCCAAGCAAGAAATAAAACTTATAAATTTTAGGAATCTAGGGGGCATTATTTCGCGGGATAAGCCTTGCTAGGGTAGGGTGAAGCCCCCTACAAGGAAATGACTCAATTGTCCGGCGCCTGTTCGAAACTAGTAGCATGCCCGAGTGGCGAGACCAAACACCGTAACACAAGGTGGACTGATGAAACGTGTCCTCAATTACGGAGGGGATCTGACCTTGGAGCAAGGTGATCTGTCAATCCTCCTTTGCTTTAGAACTGGCCTACCACCTGATTCCAAAAACACCAAACCGATTCAAATATAGGACAGCCAGGATCAAGATCAAATTGTGTCTGTTCCTTTACAATGTCTCAATCGCTTCCTTATCCATACGATGCCGCACTAAAATACTGGACATCTGCTCGAGACCGCCTGGAACACACCATTCAGAACTACAATGAATCCTGCGAACAGCTTGGTTCCGTATTAAATACGCCCCCCACACTGACGACGCGGCATTTACGTGATCAGGCGTTCGCGGAGCTCGATCTTGAGGTTCTTGCGCTCCTATCCCTCGAACAGAACCTATCCAAATCTAGACATTCCCTTGAGACCTTGCACAATAGCTCTCCCGGCCTAGCACCCATCAACTCTCTCCCTTCGGAGATACTACTTAGTATCCTCTTTTTAGCCTACGAACATAAAGACTGGAAAACGAACGTAAAAGTCGAAGTGGCTTATGATGCTGAAGCCAACGCGCGTACCCTTTCCAGTGTTTGTCATTTGTGGCGTCAACTGATGCTGAATACTCCAAGCTTCTGGTCTCAAATCCTACTACCCCTTGGTGGATACCCTAACAGGCCAAAGCATAAAACTGCCGAACTCCGGGTGAAGCGCTCAAGGGACTCATTACTGGATATCTGGATATCAGAGATTGGGTATCGACCCTGGCAAAAAATTGGATATTTGCAACGGCCCATCTCCCATGCGGTTCAATTCCTGACTCCATTATTGCCACGGGTGCGCAACCTCAAGATTCACAGCAAGGACAATCTAGCGAATATGATTGCCGGCCAATTCATTAGGTCTTGGGTGAATGAAGGGACCATTGGGACGGCCGAGGGATTAGATATTCTTGTGGGTGAGGAGCATGAAAGGGCATTTGACGGGATTTCTCTTCCCGAACATGAGACAAACCTTTCTCCAGAGAGTTTTATTTCATTTTTTACTTCGCTGCGGGTCCTAAGGCTACGTAACGCTGTAATTGACTTGAACAGCCTTGCCTGTAAAAGACTTGAACATTTACACCTTCGGTACCTTTGGGGATGGCATCCAACGTGCAAGGTTCTTGTAAGATCTGTAACACACGTTAGCAAATAAAACAATAATCCTAGCGCACCTTAGTCAGACGATAAACAAGTAAGATAGATAAAAGATCTTAAGTAAGATCTTAAGGAACCGGCAAGTGGCTATCGAAATCGTACGTGTTCAAGGTAAAACTAAGATACAGGAATGGGTCGAAACTACAGGCCTATTTATACTAACTATATGCGCAGTCCTGGGGAACGCGTATATGCGCAGTCCTGGGGGACGCGTATATGCGCAGTCCTGGGGGACGCGTATATGCCTTCTAAGGCCGCGTATATCGCCTCCGTAGTTGTAAGAGGCGATGCCGAATTATTCCAGTGAGTTCTTTCGTTCTCTCGCGCATATACGTATGCGCGAGAATGCCTTCTCGATAAACCTTATGATTTTTCTCATGTTTTTGGTTTTGTCATTCATTCGTATCTATTTCATTCTTGCGCTGTGCGCGGTTCATTCTATTCTGTTTGTTTCTATTTACTGGTTCCGCCACTCAACCCTTACACAACGACATCTGACATCGCACAGGTTCTTGTATCGAACCCTATGCTCCGTTCCCTAGTACTTAATGATATAACATTCATCTCAAACCTCCCACTAACGACCAACCCTATTGCTCTTGACAAACTCGAAGTCCTCACACTCAAAACGCGCTGGCCCTCGAACCTGTGGTCGGTGCTGGGACTGATCAAGAGTTCTTCCGATAGGGTCCAGCTGAAATTATCTATGGGTGTTGACGCCCGATACGTTGATTCGCTACATCTGTTCTCGGAACGTTGTCACATTACCGACCTTTGGCTGAGCAGCGAGACTTGTAGCGACTTCCATATCTCGGCCATTCTCACTCCTATGCCTCATCTGCAAACTATGCATCTCTGGAACTTCGTTATGACAGGCAACATACTGCAAGACTTTGTGCGCCACCGCTCTTCTCACCCTCGACCACTCTATCTGTGGCCCAAACTGAAGAAGATTCATATCACAACAGATAGTCCTCCTGAGATTTTCGATAGTCATCTTCGTAGCCTCTTACTTCTGACTCAAGAGCTGTCAATAAGCGGAGTCCCCTCCCTCTTCGAATAGATATTCATTGAAAACGAGGATTGTGATGAACGATGCGAAAGTTCGTGGAGAGATTAATCGAGTTGGTCTAGATAGATGAAAGGAATGGAGGATGGGGGACTCTACTAGCGGTTGGACAGTTGTACACGATGATGTCCAATTCGCAGGCAAGCGGTAAAACGCTCTTTCCAAAAGCTCATCTTGTGTGCATATAAACTCTGATTGTATGAATGCTCAGATCTAATCGCGAAATTTTGATTGGGTACTACTATTGTATAACGGGGCTTTGGGGGCGTCGGAGTACGCAACATCATCTCATCTAAGCATTTAGTCGCTTGGTGTGCCAATGAGGCGCGTGTCCTGATAAGAAGACTGAACGTGCCGGACCGGAACTGGCGGGCGCGATGTATGTTAGTGATGGTCAAATACAAGGGTGAATGCCAGACACGAGTGTGCTATGAACAACCATCGCCGTCCAACCGGAAGGGATTGGGGGGAAGCCGGGGCGTCGATCCACGAGCGAACTCGTAGATCGAGTGGCTGGCTGGCGACGGTCGTCGATTAATATGGGGTGGTGGGCAGGTACAAGACCCAAGGGCGTACGTTCGAACGCGATGAGTGGAGTTCCAGAGAGAAAGGGCCAGACGTGGCCGTCTTAAAACATGGACGTGGTGCGCTATGGCACGGCACCATACGCCTGAGACTAGACGATATGCCTCCGCTGGCTCCGGTATACAGACGTTATTTACGTTCTATTATTACAATTTCAGAAACGGTTTTCCGGGTGATCAGAAATCACGCTAGAGATATTGTACTGTATACGCCTCAACGGCGGCTTGGGCTCGAATGCGAGAGCGATGTTGGAGCCATGAGACAGCTGCATATTTCACGATATAAAGCATGTACAATAAGATTCCAGAATGAAAATTGACTCACTAAGCGGAGGCATGAAGGGGATCGGCAGTGAGGTTACGATAAGAGGACAATTTTACGCCACCAAGCCCACATGGAGCAGAACAAGGGAGAACAGTAGGGAATTAGGTAGTATATTGGACAGCCGATAACAAGGACCGTCCACCTAAATAGCCAGGTTGTATTCCGAAGGCTTTGCTCCATCTATCTAATGCTGCCAAAAGAGTTCAATGTATGCTATCAATACAATGCTGCAATAGGAAAGCTTTGTTTCAATCAATTTGTGTGGTATGAAACGCTGAGGCTTTTTAGATGGTCAGCCCCTTTTATCGGCTGATTGATATATGACCTAATTCCTTGTCGGCTCGGACAGCACTCTTGAGTTCGATTCGAATTCACCGGTTGCGCATATATAAAGTGCACGACATGCAGATCCATCCAAGCTAGGGCTCCGTGACAAACCCAAAACTGAAAACAGGTTTGACACATACGCTTATAAACACGTGTTTGTAACATTTTGTCACAGTTTCAAACGGTTTTTGATTGCATGTGCACGTGCCAGGCAGAAATGGTAGCCGTCGTTCGAATCAGCTTGAACTCAACGACTGATCGCGCTGAGACTTCAGTTCGACGTTTTAAGAGTGAATTAGGATAAAGCTTCTCAAGGCTCATGCACGAATGCATATAGAATAAGTGAAATAGTAAACAAGACCTGTAGGTCATACACATCCCACCATGGTCGTTTACCTTTGACCCGCTCAAGGTCTGCATGTCCCGTCCAGAGAATCCGCGAAAGTATTATCTACTGTGCAAAGATATGATATAGCACTATTGTGAATCTTCCAACGCCTCCATTTGTGTGATATAATCATGTACTACTTCTCAGCATGCTGTTATGAGTATGGACGCGACTCATGCTCTGGCTACCACAAATCGACGGACCATATAAATGACTAGATGATGCTACCTAGCTTCCCCGTATACATAACATTCCACGCTTTCCGAACTGGCCAGTATCTAGTTATCCCACATAAATGAGTCTCGATCCCAGTTTTGGAGAAGCATTGATATAAACAAACCTATTAAACTACGCTTAGTATGCAAATATATGCATGTAGCCTCGAGCAAGTCGGGCAGTTGAAACCGGACGTCCATGCTGGCAGTAGACAAGGTAACATGTGTAAGTCGAATCGCTAATGTTTTGTATTAATTAGGCTCGAGTATTACCGGCCAACATTAGTGATTAAAGGAGCAGTAGGCAAAGTTTCGGTGCAATCACGCATAGAGTCGGGGTGTATAACGAAGAAAAGAGTGTATATTTGTCTGAGTTTGCAAGGAAGGTCAGACAAACCGTTTGAAACCGTAAGTAAGCGTTTGTCACAACGTCACTTTTTAGTTAGAAACTCGAAAACTGTTTGTCACCGAGCCCTATTGGATGGATCTGCATGTCGTGCACCTTGGTATAATATGCCTTTGGTCACGCGTCCGCTTTCGGAAAAGCTTTCCTGAAATTGTAACAATTTAGCACCGGCCGAGTTCGGCCCGTGAGCGGAGGTGATTACGAGAATAGACTGGGCGCTTACGACCCTTGCCATAACTGCAATTTCTTCCCGAACCTTCACCAGCAACCGCGCTGGTCATACCTCGCTCGTTATACCTCAACGCGTCTGCGCATAGTACAAGCATCGATCCTAAAAATATAAATTGCGCAACCACTACGAAAATACCGCAAAGTGCGTCCAAAATCTGACAGATTGGTTGCTTGTGGAGCTGATTTGCGATGCCGTCTCCAGCAGTCAAACGTATCTCTCGTACATCTCTCGTGCATTCGTGCACTCTCATCTCGTACCCGCTCACTTCAAAAGTACGTAGATCTTCGTCATATTGGTATAGGCTTGGTCTGAGTGCCGTAAACAGAGTCCTCGGTTGCACGACTCTACGATGGAAACCCCTCGCCGCGTTCCAGGCGCACGCCGGTTGTCTTCCCCACCGATCATGCACACATACCGCCCTCCCAACACACGCGCACGTACGTCCCACACTCTTCGTCGTCGGACGGCGCGGCCAATCCAACCTATATCCCGAGCGGTTCTCAAGTCGCTCGCTCCTCTCAACCTCGACATTCCGTCTCCTTCCCAAGAACCAGCGACCGCAACAGAGACATCATTGTACCTCCTGGTCCTAAGTCATCTGACCGACCTCGAAGCACGCTTACACTCTTCGGCCTCGTCGAGTGCGCTGGAAGTGCTGCACAAGCTCCGAGACGAGGTCGCGGCGTTCTTCCCGAGCCCAACCCCCGCCATCTCCATCGCCTCTCCCACCGACGGTCCTTCTTCGGACGAGTACGATTTCGAATACGATTTTGGGATAAGCTCTGCGCTCGCGCTCGATTTAGACCTCAACCTGAACCTTCGAGCGCGGTACGACGAACTCGCCAACCTCTCACTCGACGAAGCCAAAAACAAGCTCGCGGCACTCAGCGCACTGGGCTACGACGACGCCAAATCTCGATTCGACGCTCTGAGTCTACGTCTAGGAGACGCAAAAGACCGACTCGTGAAATGGGCAGACGAAACGGTTCCGTCCCTGTCGACCCTGACGATTCCGGATTTACCGACGCTCCCGCACTTGCCTGATCTCCCGGCTTTACCTATCGACTTGCCTGTCTTGCCGCTTCCCGATTTGCATGCTCGTCTTGATGAGTTGAGGGCTGCGTTGCCGGCGGATTTGTCGAGCGCGACGGACCGGCTTGTGTCGTTTGTCGAGGGTTTGATCGAGGACGATGCGGACGGAGACGTGAGCTGGGTCGAAACGCGATGGAAGGGGCTGAACATGTCTGGCGGGTTGAAGGAAAAGGTTGCTGGGTGGAAAGAAGAGGTGGACATGCATGGTCTGGCCCTCAAGTTGAGCGAGGGAGGAAAGCGCCTTATTCGGTACTGTGACCTGCCCGAGAAGTGGAGGAACAACGAGTTCGTCGACGGTGGATATCGGTTCGTCCTTTCTCGATTGTGTGTTCGCCTTTTAACATAAATTTCAGGTTTATTCCGAGCGCAAAATGGCCTAGGCTTGTTTGGAGCGCGTTTGAGATACACAACGAGACGAGTGAGTCGTGTATTCGTCAGATTGAAATACAACGACTAATGGAGATAAGTGAATATCCACACACACCTCATTCCGTTGCTTGCAATGCTCTCGGTTCTCCCGGTTCTATTTACCGAGCTCGCGCAAGGCTGGGAATTTGAATCGGATAAATTCGCATCCATATACTCGATTATTTCCCTGCCCGAGGTCTCATTCCCAACTTTCCCGACAATCTCAGGCTTTTCTTGGTTAAACATCACCTTGCCCTCGCTACCATTTGATCCCCTACCGCCATCTCCCGCAGACGCTCTACCCAAATCCCTGTTCTTGCTCGCGGCCAGCGCGTGCTTGGCTTGCTCGACAGCCTGGCATACTCTAGCTGGATGCTCGGACCTGTGGTGGCTCGAGGCTGGTGCGCGGGTGGACTATGTCGGAATAGGGTGGTTGATTAGCGCAAGTGTGAGCGGGGTCATGTACTATGGGTAAGTGTCACTCCTTCGTGACCGGGTCTGTTGGACAGCGGGGAATGGGAGTTTTGGGAGGAAAACGGCAGAGAAATATGCTGATCAACTCGCGTTTTCGGCAGGTTTGCTTGCCAACCGGGATGGATGCGCGTGTACATCAGCATCGCGATTGCGACTGGAATTGCGGGAAGCATATTGCCGTTCCAGGGATGGTTCAACGAACGGCGAAACAAGGTGCGTTTTGACATCCATTCTGTTACTGCGAGCCTCGACTCGGTGAACATCTCACTTGGAATGACCGAACGCGACCTAGCTTTTTTCGTTCATCTGGGGAGATGTGTCTCCTGCCTCCCTATTGGCTTTTTCTCCCTAGCCCGTCTCCACATCTCGCCTATCCTCCTTCTATCCTAGTCTGACGCTTTCACTCACTTCCACCTCGTCCAGAAATGGCGCATTGCGTTTTTCTTGGTATGCGCATGTAGCGCAATCGTGCCGCTCGCACACATGGCGTGGAGACACTCTATTGGCGGGATGTGGGACTTTATACGTACGTTGCTTTCCTTTCATCTCGGGTGGCGTTTTTTCTGACAGCAAGGCTATTATGGTATCCTCACTTTTTGGACATTCCCGCTCGACAAACACGCACTCGGTTTCTATGGACGCAATCATGATTTCATTGCCACTACGATTCTTTTCGTTTGCCACACGACGGCAATCTAACAACCTACCGACTCTCAATCTCGACTTGTCCCAAAACCGACATTACAATCTAACCTTACTTTGACATCAACCCCAACACTGACTTTTTTACCTCATTCATTTCGACCGAACCCCCCAAAAATTCCAAAAAAAACGACAGGCCCCGTCGTTCCATCGCTCGCAAGTTACCTGATAGGCCTTGCCTTTTACGCCACACACTTTCCCGAATGCTGTTTTCCTGGCCGATTCGATTGGGGCGGGAGCCACGCGGTATGGCATGTGTTTATTGTCGTCGGTGAGTTTTGCCGTGGAGTTCATTTCGGGGGCTGCGGGTTGGAGTGATTGCACGGTTCTCGTTCCGCCGTTGGTCTGATCAAACGAGAGAGGGGGACGGAGAGGAAGGAGAATCGGCGCAGACGAACGAGGCTGATATACGGATGGGCACCCGACTCGAGGCGTTTGCGTGAAATAAGCTCGAGTCAAAGATAGGGGCTCTGTCGATCGCTATTGTCTGGCTGGTTAGGAGAGATGACGGCGATGTCTCTGGATTCATCGGAGCTTGTAAACGAGCTCGCTGATGGGTTGGATGGATTGGGCGAACGGAACGGGACGGGATGAATTGGACGGCGGGCCGAGTTGGCGAGCGCGTTGGCAAACGATAGACGTTGGAGTCGGCAACGTGTCGTTGTGCCTTCTTGACTTGCTATTCATTTGATACGGCCGTATATAGCGGGTATAGGCGTAGCGAGGTCTCGAGATGGAAGGTGATGGCTCCCAGGGGCGGGGATGTCAGCCGGGTCTCGCTATTGTTGCTGAAGATGGGTTGGGACGAGCGAAGCGTTGGAGTCTGTCGGGTTGGACAATAGCCGAAAACAGCGGGATCACGTTTAGGCGAGCGCTGGGAGGGTAGCGGCGACTGCGCACAGAGAGGGGGCCGAGATGACTTGACGAGAGGGTGGCGGAAGAGGCGCCCTTTGCCACCTCCCCGTCCTGCACACCCCCCTCGTCTTCGTCTTCGCAGATGCTTCGCTCTCTCATCCATCAAAGAAACAAGGGAGAGCTTGTTCGTTTGTTCGTGATCTGGCCTCTTGGTCGGGTTTCATTTCGCGTGGCACCTCCGGGGTTTAGAGCCCACACCCTCGTTCTGTCGCGTGCTAACCCTGTTCCTGTTGTAGCGATCCGAGAACATTGGAAGGCGACGGCTGTGTTCCACGAGACATCGCATGCGTTCTCTTGTGCGGTCCGGTGAGGAGAGGTGGACAGCGGATAGGAGGTGGAAGGGAGGTGTGTCACGTGCGGGGGTAGCGTGATTTAGACTTTTGGGACGCAATGGATTGGATTTGGTTCGGTGGATTCGATGGGCCGAATATGGCCAGCGGGAGCATTTTATGTGCAGACACTCGATTGGGACGTGTGAGCCAAGTCAGAGCAGTGTGGGAGACCTGTGAACTCTAGTCTGTCCCATTTGATACTCTATGCCAGGCGCCCTCTGTTGGGTCGGGCGAGAAATGAAATCCGAGATCACGTGATCTGCGGTGCTAAGTCCGTGGCCGAAGCCAGGGCCGATGAGATTTCAGTGTTTATTCCGAATGCTTCGACCCGTCAGCCCGACTGAATGCGGAAGAATGAGAGAGACAATAGGCATGTGTATATTTGTCCGCGGTTTTTCGGGGGCATATGGCGCGCGCAGACGATGAGCGCACGACGGCGGGTGCTTCGCGAACGCACCCTGCAGCGCCGGCGAGGCTACAAAGGTCGCGGAGGAGGTGCGTCACTAACCGCCCAGCGCTTGGGGAGCGAATGACGATGTGACAGCGGAATTGGCAATACTGGGTCGGTCGACTATTGTCTGACCAAACACGTGGGTGTTGTGGCCACAATAGGCTCGCCACAGCCGCCTAATGGAGCGGTCCACATTCGATCTGATCGATTCACCGTGCGCGCCGGCCGCTCCCTCGGGACTAGGAGCCCAGGACCGTGCACAATAGACCTTCCCATGCGAGCGCACTTCAGCAAATCACCCAGCCGCTACCTGCCACGCTCAACTCGCTGTGCTTTGCATGTTTATGCACGCGCACGAGGATGATAAAAGACCTTGGGCCCGAGCACTGGCTCGGCACTACTCATTCGCCTCCCAAAGCGTCTAGCGATCTACAGCGCACTCTCCGCTCAATCCGCCTACTCACCGCTCTCAACACACTCTACTTGCAATGGCCGCCCAGCGTCTTTCGCCTTCTCACCCCGCCTACCCTCTCCTCGTCCAGGTCAACACGGTCATTGGACAGGTGACCCAACTCGCGGGCAAGTCTTCCCGGGATGCGGGAAGCATGAGCACCCTCTTGAACGGCATCATGCCCCAGCTCGAGTACCTCCAGTCCTTGGGTGCATACACCGACGGCGAGATCGAAAAGGTGAGCGCCTCATTACATCATACCATCCTCACTTGTACTCACATTTTCTTCTCCCCTCTAGCTCAAGTCTTTGATCAGCCAACACTCCTACTCGCGCTCTCGCTCCAACTCGTCGCGCACCTCGTCTTCGGGCGCTTCGACCTCGTCGCGGGACTCGTCTCCTCCATCCCCATCCTCGGTGTCTTCCCACTCTTCTTCCTCCCGGCACCACCAGCCCGCCTACGTACCATCCCGCGAGGCTCCCCCTACCTTGGGCAACATGAACAACACACGGATCGTGCGCCAACCCGACTTGCACCGCGTCGCTGATGCGCGCAAGGCTGCCCGCGCCGCCGGCGAACCCGTCCAGCCCGTCGGATTCCAGATCCACCACCCGCACAGCAAGCGCGGCGAGACTCCCTTGGCGCGCGACCAGAACGGGTTCATCACCCCTTACAACCCCATCGTTCAGTAGACAGTCTCGCCCTTGCCTTCCTCGCCTTGCTCTGCTCTGCTGTCGCCCACTTTTAATTTCGGATCCGGATCTCGACTCCCACTTGTAAAACCACCGCTGCATCGTATGCTTTCCCTTTTCGCGCTTTTCGTTCTCGAGCGCGCTGGATCAAAAAATTCTTCATGTTCTCGTTCTTCGTTCCCCTATGCTGTACATGCCTCTTTTTGTGTCTCGGATCGTCTGTGTGTGTATCCCACCGTGTATCAATTTTGTCTTGTAATCTCCGCTGTCGTATTTTTTTGTTTGCTAGAGAGGAATTTTTATTGTTCTTTTTCACACTATTACGTCTGAGCACCTGAGAGAGAAAAAAACCCTCGCGTCCGTCTGATCGAGGTGCCACGAGATCGACTCCTGCAAAAATGAATCGACGTCAAAGAAGATTCCGACACGCCCCGTTCCAGACCAGTGTCCTCAGGGTCCTAGATCTGTTTCTTTTATTTGGGCCACAATCGGGCTCGGGGGAAAATGAGACGTGACGTCCGCGTGACCTTTTGTGAGGATTGTTATTGTCGTGTCACGAGCGCGTCGAAGATCGGAGTAATCAGACCAATTCCTGGATTCATCCTCGTTCGTCGACTTGATTGTCTTTTTGTCGGAATGTTTGTGTTTGTCGGTCTGGCTGATGGACTGGAAAGATTGTCTCGCCGGAGTGTGATTGTGCAGAGTGGATGGCGTGGTAACAATAGTGCGGAAGTTGATTTGGGGGGGGGTCTACGAGCTGGGTTACGGCAGTGTTAGGCGGACCAAGTGTGAATGTGAAGAGCGCAAGTAGTGGTATTGTACTGCCCGTCATTGCGGCGGGGTGGTAGCCGGACTGGTTACCGAAACCGGGCTAGAGTGGCAAGTCGACGAGTGCTCAATCAAGTAGTATGAGCGCCTAGAGTCGGACAATTGTGTAAACCATCGGCCTCTCAACGTAGCTTATCCGCGCATCCCAGAATGTCGTTGGTTAAGCGGAGGTGGCGCGGGAAGAATCCAGGAGGTGGCGCATGTGGGGAAACCTGAGACACAACGTAATAGGTACGAGTCGACCGCGCTAATCACGATGGGCCGAGTGCATGATCTCTTAGAGTCGTTGAAGATATCATTGGTAAAAGCCTCAACTGTAAACATATGGTCAGCCCAAAAATAGAATATGACTAGACGCACCGGCGGATTTCTATCTGTTGCCATTGCGTACATCTATCTTTCCCCAATATATCAAGATGAGAAAAGCGCCCCGTGTGTCCATGAGAGAGAAGTCGAACCCAGCGGCGAGAGACGGGTACCGTATACGAGGCTTAGATAAAGACCGAACTATTCGATATCTGGGAGCAGGAGCCTGCGTCGCTCGCGTTGTCTATCAATACTACCTTGAGCTTGTCTGGAGGGGCCCGGTGTGAACTCGTGGTTGGAGGGGATGGGACTGGGCAGGTTGGCGTACAAATGAAGAATGGGGCGGTCACATGACTCTCAATCGAGTTGCCACATGGCAATTAGAATCCTTTGTCTCGCTCGATCACAGAAGGCTCCCAGCTCGCCACTGTTATCACGACTAGAAGAGTGCCTCTTCATTGTCATCGAATGGCGGTTGTGCGCTCGCTGAATGAATCGACGCATATATCCTAGATCGGGTGGGTTTGACGGGTGTCCCATTCGGTATGGGCAGACGTATATTGACGACTTTCAAGATATTTCACTTCTGCAGGTGACAAGGATGGCTCTGCATCCGGTGGTTTCACTTAAGCCGCATGTGAGGTTTACGGCACACGGCTATACATGGGAGGAGGGGAGGGGGGTTCGTATGTCGAAATAATCTAGCGATAGCATGGATGAAAAACACATCCAAATATCGGACTGAGGAGAAGGAGAGATAAATCAAGTACAGACCAATCGATTGAGTTTCACACCTCTTACTTCTTTCCTCCTGCCCTAGCTGACAGTCAGTTCCAAGAAACGCTAACAAGCCTTGAGGGCCCGATTAAACGAGTTACTAGGTCCCGACTGAACATAGTCGGCTAAATCCATCACATGCAATTCCGAAAACACTGTGATGTACCTTACAGAACCTACTAGTAAGATCAAACACTAAAAATATGACCTTGGGTGAGCATCGGTCAACGAAAACCAAGATTTAGCATTTTGTCAGCAATGTATTCAAACCCACATACCGAGTTGTGTAAGATCATATGAACAGCTTATACGGGTACTAATCATAAACAAAGGTCCAGTTGACAGCTGGGTTGTCTGCCGGTTCCAAAAACTGAACGTTGACACCATAATTGGCCAGTTCATCTTCTGCGTTACTACGTAGCTCAATCTCATCGTTGGTTTGGTGGGGTTCAAGGCCGAGCTCATCGATAATCGAGATTGTGCATGACGAACGAAGCAATAACCCAAGTTTCGTAAGAGTATATAAAGTCGGGTTGCATTTGACGAGGAACATCTCTCTCAGAGATGGCCACAAGGTGGCCGAATTGCGCGTGATCGAATGTTCGGTTATGGAATCCTGCAGGGTTTCGCCAGTGAGGGTGAAATCTCGCAAAACTACAACTCTCAAGTGTGGCATATAAACCAGCAAAGACGATATGAGTGACTCTGCTGGATCCTTAGCGTGGAGATGCAGCATGGTAATTCTGCATCGACTGAAAAATGCATGTGCCGTGGACACACACCTAGGGTCTTCAGTCAAGGAAAGACTTAGTCGAATCGCATTTGAGGTACTTGTAATAAGCAGCAAAATCGACCAAAGGTCCATTGGATCTTCTGCCTCGATTGTCAGAGTTTCGAGATGGTTCAATACGGCGGGCTTGGGGACAAATCCTTCAGGCAACACCATAGTAATATTGCGAATAGCAACAGATCGAAGCACCGGACTATCTGCCAGAATATCTCCAATCTCATCTAGTGAAGGATCCCATTCCCTGATGGTATCAAGGTACAGCTCCGTTAGCCTAGTAGAGGCGAGCTCGTACATATTAACGAAGGCATTGCGTAGTCGTACGCTCATGAGCGAGGCAAAAAATCTTTTAAAGCTGGTCCAAGCACGGCGTTCGGGTCCCAAATATGGAATCCAAAGAATATCTCGGCCTTCAAAACCACGTATTTCCAATGTTTTTGCAGCATCAATTGTGCCATATTGCACCCAACAGCTTACAAGGCTCGTGACAAGATTTTGCTCTAGAGAGCCAATAGCTTGGAATCTGAGGGAACATACGCGTGGCATGATCGGGGTCAGAAAACGAATGAGCTAGTTAACACCCCACTCATCAGTCGAAACCTGTCTAGGAGGGCTATTTCGAAGAACTGACCGGCTCAGCGGGGTACCCTGGGCACGTTCCATCGAAAGCGTAGCGCGCTCGTAGTTCCAAGTTCTCGCTCGACTGCTGGTATTGAATTCGATGAGAGACCAAAATGAGGGATACTCTAATATCAGTCTCCTCCACCGACTACAGACACTGGAAAGGATTACAGCCGAAGAAACCTTTTCATCATGCGGTAGGGTATATTTTTCACTGATCCATCGATGTACTGCTAGCGAGAATATCCATAACAAGATTTATGGAGGCAGCGAATTGATTGGCGCTATCATAAAGGAAGAATTAGGCGTCACGCTAAGAGCCAGACGCGCGTTTCTGAGGTTTTGCTCGAAAATGCTATCCACCAATACGTTGACACATGTGTCTCGCTACAGGCTGCCCTTGATACGCTTCAATCTAACTCACCATGCTCCCATCAAAATCAAGCGTTTACCGATTTAGCTTCAGAACTTCCATCTCTTCATTTCTACAAGTTGAACCCGGGCCGATCTCCAATGCTCGAATGCCGCCTTACACGTGGAAGAGGTGGGTGGCATGGAGCCAAGCAATGCTATGATAAGGACTTATAGCTTAGCCTAAGGAGCATAAGTCTTCAAGACTATTATTCACGCACTACGGACTTCGAGGTCTGATAGAAATTAAATGAAGGGTTGGTTGCAAGAAGGTGTTAAGTTACTGAATAAACATAGGTCAAAGCTGGCTGGTCACTTGACCTAGTTCGTGTTCCGGGGAACATGCTCACCCCGGTCACCGCACCCCTATATCTCAGTGGCACAGAAGCCAATACTTTCAACACATTTTACTGAGACCAGGTTTGTTCTTAACATAATTCTGGATAGTGTGCTCGAGTCGAACCCGGACGGACTTCCAGCGTCCAAATGCCGCACTGCACGTGTTGTAGGAGAAATTGGGCATGAAGCGCCGAAGGATTACTAGCCGGGTGAATTGGAACTCAGCATACAAAGCATAAGATACTGGAATAAGGGCTACCTCTCGGTCAAGATTCAGGTTAAGAACTGGCGTTTGCGGGAGGAACGCTGGTGGCTGAACAAGCACGGGCCAAAGCCGGCCCGGCTGTTCAATCCAAAAACGATGACTGCCGCAGCTGACCTCATGTTACAACATCCAGCGCCACGATCCTTTCAACACCCTGACATTATTAGGTGACATTTCACACACAACCTCACTCTTGGCTATCTATACAGTGTAGTATCTCTAACATGGTACAGCAATACAGAGTGACCGATCTTTACTCACGAACACCAAACTTCTTTGTAGAGTGCGGGAACCTTGGGACTCACAGTTATTAGGGTATAAATAGGGGCTCTGCGAGTCTTCCAGGCGCCATCAACACTTCATTCACGTGGTCCCTTTTCCCTAATCTTCGCGTACACTCTAATACATATATTTGATTTCTATACGCTGCCGGAAGTACTACATGTAGCTCGTCGTTTTTATATCAGCACGTTCATGGGATAATTCTATGGCGCAAAGAACGACACCCTCAAAGAATACTAATATTATACTCGAGACAAAGAATCCCCGCTCAAAAGATCGCACGCATACAATCGGATAGATAAAATAGAGAATATGACTAATTCGACAAGCTGGGCCAGTCGTCTCCGCCTTTCTCTAAAATCACAATCTTGGATACGATCTGAGATAAAGCCCGGGCATACTCCTCGCCTGACGGGCCCCTCATATCGAACGCTTGGAACCAATGTTCTTGCTTCAGGTCGTCAAAGCAGTTCCGCATGTATAAATTCTGAGCTGGGTGAGCGGAAAGCATGCGGCATGTGTAGTCCTTGTCCAGATAACACCGATACAAGTACAAGTTTCGGAGTTCCGGCCACAATGGGTGAAATAAGGATGTGTTGATACGGATTTTTTTTTTTCGCAAAAGTATAAGTTGTCCAGGACTAGTGTTTGAACGTGGGATAATAGACTGATCTGTGAAGCAAAATATGGTACCCTAAAATCGTTGGTATGTTGGGCGCGGACGTGTAGCGTTGCTACATTGGCACGTTGTATGAATGAGTGCAAAGCGGTTAATACCGCTTTAGTATGGTCCTCCATGTGCGACACAGAGACTCGCAGGCGTAGTGGGTTTGGGCCTGGCTTGATCACCGCGAACATGGACCCGAGCATAAGACCATCTGAATTGTGGCCCGATTCGAATGATCCTGAGGTTTTGGAGTGAAGCGGGAATTATACGCGCTTCGGGAAGGGGTTTCACTTGGAGAACACAGAGAGACAAACGCTCCAGTTTGGGGCATCCCGCTAGGAGAGACGCGAGCTCGACGTTATTGAGGGCACAATGACCTTCTCACATCTGGATATCCAACTCAGTCAAGCTAGAAAACGCGGACTCGGGCCAACGAACGGTTGTATTGTGGAGGTGGAGTGTACTAAGCGATCCAAAAAAAGTCACTAATAACGGACGATTGGATATAGAGATGGCTCAGCTCTGGATTGGCGTAGATTTGGAGGGTCTTTGCATAGCCGTGTGTCCCGCGGGTCTTCCAGTACCTGACTAACAGATTAAGAATGTATTTATTTGGCCAAGTAACCATCAATACGAGTGATGAAACTTGAGGCATGAGGGGTATTATAAATTGGCGAAGCCTTTTCACCATTGGCGTCAAAGGTGGCGCCGTTTGCCCAAACATCCGGTCAATATCTTCATTGACCTCTTCTGAATAATCGTTTTGCGGTTGACGGTACTGTTCAATGGAGAGATGCAACGAGGAACCTGAATAGCGTTCGAGCTACGGTCTAGACGAAGAAAATCGAACGTAACGTTCTTTAGTATCAAATGAGATATCAATGTGCGACCATATTAGGTGATCCTTGAGGGTGACATGACGCCAGTTCTTTCAAACAGCGGACAGCGTCAACGGACTTGAGATCGGTGGCATGGCGTCGCCATGGTCCTGGGCTGACTGGCGCAACTGCAGGCAGCATCGGAAAATATCCGGGACAATATTTCAGAGGGTAGAGAATCGATGAAGGTCGTATATCAATTATTCGACGTAGCGAGTAAGCAAGGGCTGGAACTCGATGGGCTAGAGTGGTTGTCAACCGAGACGTTCAGTGACGTAAGACACATGTTGGCTGACTCAGGTTCATGGAGACCTCCTTCCACAAACACATTTAAACAGAATCGTCGAAGCGAGCAGGATTCGTTCTTTTTCATTTACAAGACCTACGATAGCAATAATAGGAGCACTGGACAATTTGCCTATGCTGCAAGTCCGTTCAAGAAACCTGCTTCACCTAATACTTGGGTCATGTCATCGGCTCCTTTGATCGCATACGCAACCTAAATCAGGTACAAGATGGGGCGAGAGTCAGCAATTCCACCCATCAAAATGACGCACAAACCGCAGTCAGGGTAGGATTGCAAGCTGTCGAGTCCGGGATCACGCTACAACCTCCAACCCAGAGGTTGTCGAACAACGTGTTTTCGTCGACTCGGACACGGGAGCTTTCGTTGGCTACCGAAGTGTGAGAGTCCTTTCCAATCCGAGTTGGTCCCTTAGTCACTTTTAAGATAAAGTACAGCTGTTCAAGGCGAAAATCATACCGTCGCATGAATCCCTTGGGGCTGGATCAGAGTGAACGTCAGCCACTGTGTCAGCAAGGCGATTGGAGACTTGCGATGAACTGGGGGAGAGCGGTAGGCAAGTAAGACCCCAATATACTGGAAACATCACACATGTCCTTCATCATCCTATGAGGCGAAATGTTAGCATATATTCTGCTAGCGGTCCCGCATTCTCACTTCTGGGCTCGCTGTTCGTCATCTCTGCTCCTTTCATAATGGAACTGAAATTCAATTTTAGCTTTTTATATTCTATCATATCAATATCACGCACTGTCGCCTGAGGCATCCCGTATAAATCGGTATTCGGACGGCCGTCCCGATCCGTGTTCGAAAATGTTATCCTGTTCGATTCTTGGATGTCCTCCCTGGCGAAGAACCTTATGTCTACCACCACACGATGATCGATTTCGGGGCCAATATCACCATAAGAGAACGCGTCGCAATGGATTTGGGTGTGGTATGGATATTCGGTGGAATAGGGAATCGTGACTTGAGGGTCTGGGTCGTTCAATGGGATAGGTAGGGTATTGGCTGAATCTGCATTACTGCTCAAGTTTGAGATACGTAGCGTTTCAATAAGAGTTCGACGAAGAACAATCTGCGGAGATCTTAGCAATGTAAGACGACTTGAGAAATAGTTAAGTACCTGGCAAAAGGTGTGGCTTTGGCCGGTTAAGTAGCACCCAAGAGCCTTGTGACGAATATTGCTGTTCCAGAGGAGTTGGGGTGTACAAATCACTCCACAAGCCGCGACATAGACCTTTAGCGATCATTAAAAAAATAAAATTATATGTATGGAATCATACACACCTTAGCTTTGACAATACGCTCTTTTCCGGAGCGCAAATCCTTGACTAATGCACCTATAACCTTATGCTCCTCGGTAATGAATTTGATGACCAAGGTCTCAGCAAGCAGCGTGAAACGATTTTTCCCACTTTCGTCCTTGGCGGTAACAGTGTCACCAAGCACAGTATCCGCAGCACTCCACGCAATATACTCGCCGTTCTCCTTGGATCGTTCGCCGGCGAGAGGAAGACTCTTCACCACTCGACCGCCAGGACCAAAAGAGTCCGAGAGTGCTTTCTTCACGAGCTGGTGCCGAACTGAATTCTCAAACTGGTCTTCGTGAACGTTCAATAGCTTCTTGCCCCGTTGGAGCAAATCGCGCATAACAGGACGCTCGATGGGACATAGAACTAGTTCCTCGTCATGTGGTTCCGCTGGATATGATAGTTCATGAGTTATAAGAGAGCAAGCGCTTATGAGGGATACTCACGACAAGCGCAGGTCCAATGAGTTGAGGCTCCACCGACGGCACGAGTCACCCAGCCACCAGAATAGAGGTTCGTGGCAGGATTCTGATCCGGATTGTACGGCGAGTTGATTGAAGGTCTGCTTTCAGGCTGTATCCAGGCATCACCTTGAAGCCCGGGCAAATAACCTCCAACGGGTGGCAGAGACACTTGCTGAGAGGCACTTCTGATAACATGACCTATTGTAATTTGATTAGAATAAGTATTTCACGAGAGGGTATACGTACGAAAGCTATCAAGATCCTTCTGATACCTACATGACAATACCCGTCGGGTTTAGAAAAGTTCATGACATCCAGGCTGGACCTACTTGATAGCGTTCTTGAGGTTGGAGCCAATAGTAGCGCTCTCTTGTGCACCGACTTCGACCATAAGGATTCGAGCGGTCTTGTGGTGATCTGCAACAAGGCGAGCGTACGTAGCACTACAAGGACAAATTTTAACGAGATTCGTCAAGCCAAGCAAACGCATATACATACCCAACAGGGCCGCTTCCAGCGATAAAGACATCGTATTCAAGAGTTAGAGCAGTCATAATACTTTATTCAACAGTAAGGAGGAAAAGATTCGAGTAACCGTGAAAATCGCCAGTTGACAAGGGGTAGGCTGATTTGCCGGTGAATTTATAGTCGAGGTTGTAAGGAAAGCTACACTCACCAGCGCTCCACGGAGAAAACTCGGGTGATCAAACCGCAGGGGTATCTGAGCGAATGAAAGCCAAAACAATCTTTGTAGATCCACTTTTGGGGAAATTTGCCGTGCGAGAGCTTGTAGAATGCAAGTGCGTTGACGAAACTGAACGAGATGCACGTGTGCTCGAAAATCACCGGTAGGGGCGAAGAGGTTAGGAAAGAGCCAGGGGGTGACGTTTGAATGATGACACGATCGCAGTACCGGCCTCAACACTTTCAACGCCTTGATCTCGGCGAATTGGTTCAATACCATACCAAACTGACCACGAGACGAAGAATCAATTTTTGAGAGAATCCTTACCATCACAGGACTTGCGAAATGTGACACAAGTTTTTCAGGATCGAGATTTAGCGTGGGCAACCACGGGATCCAAAGAGTGTCATGCAAGAGTAACGTTGGGCTGCTAGTATAAAATAATAGGGTTCCTAGTGTATAGAGTCGCATATGGGAGCCTAAAGCAGCTTCCGTCGATTGCGGGCGACACCGTGATTGTTAATGGTAAATCCAGACACGGTCACGTGCAGCTGTGATTGCGACACACCCGCACACACAGAGGGCCGGCCTCGGCTCATTCATCTCGCGTTGAGGTGGCTTGCGATGGCCTTGTAGACTCGCCGCGAGGTGTAAAGTTTTTGCACATGTTAAGGCAATGGAGCCAGCACACAGTGGCCCAAGGATGACCCGATAAAAGTATGAATATATACCGGCGCCGTCTAGCTTCAAACATGATACACAAAGTGTTTTAGCAGGGGATTGATTACATCAGTCATGCTCATAGTCCTCTGCCATATCCAGTCACAGCTCTGCCTTGTCTGCCTTTCGGTTCTTGATACCCAAGAGCTCGACGTCAAAGACCAGCGTAGCCTTGGGGGGAATTACGGGGGGGAACCCTCGGTCGCCTAAGCATGTAGTGAGCAATAATTAAAAAGAAGAGCGCACTGATTCTCACCGTAACCCAAATCCGAGGGAATCGTCAACTTTCGTTTCTCGCCAACGCACATGCTATTAGAAGTTCTAGTCAGCATAACAGAACTATGTTCACGCGCGCGAGCTTACTCGACTAAGCCTTTGTCCCAGCCTTGAATAACCTGTCCCGAACCAAGGGTGAATTCAAATGGCTGGTTACGGTCCCGCGACGAGTCAAACTTGGAGCCATCAGAGTGAAGTGTACCGGTCTGTAGAATCCTACCGCATCAGAGGAGATACGAACGAAAGGGAGGCAGTAGTCTCACATAGTGCATGCTCAACTTGTCTCCATTTCGAGACGTAATCGGGCACTCCGTAGGTACAGAGTAGGCGTCAACATCGAGGCCCTCCGGGTAAGCGAGGGCGGCAGAGGCAAGCGAAACAAGACCAAAGAGAATCTGAGCGGGACGCATTTTGGAAAGATCGTTTTTTGTCGTAAGGGACGTGTACGAGGATGTAGTGGATGTTGTGGTAGGCGTGAAGCTTGGTGACACGTCAAGATTTGGAGCCGACGTGGTTGATCCCTGAGCCACGTGCGTCTTCCCACGCAATAATATTCGGCTTTCCTCAAAAAGTGGCGCATCAAAGCTGTGCTGCGAATGGTGAACAAGCCACCAATTAACAGTCATCTACCCTTCAGCTCACACTTGAATCTCTACCTCCAGGGAAGGAGCGCTCATCGATTATGGAATTCGGTTATGCATGGCTGGCACGGCCCACTTTTCGTTACCCTCCCCATAGCATACCTACCATTTTAGTTTTGACGTAACGTGGGAATTGTTGGCATTTCAAGCACCCGCGAGTTCCGTGTTTTCTGGACTAGAGCCAGTTGGATGAATGGGCCCTTTTTGCCCGACTGACCAAGTCCACATCACTCACGACAAAATTAAAATTTATAGATCCAGAATAACTGGTGTGCAAAAGGCACTTAGCATACTGGAACCGAAGCTGTAGGTTAAATGGCTCTAATCTTTAACCATAATCCTCTTGCGCGATTTTGCCAAATCGCTATTAGGTCGCTTTTTCAGCGCCATGCGCCAATTCGATATCTCGTTGTAGCACACCTTCCAGTTGAATGACACCTTCCAGCTACAAAATATTCGAGACGCAAAGTCTACAACAATTCCTCTGCTATTCACAATGCGATCATCAAACTGTAGATTGTTTAAATAGCGCATACATCCCCCAGAGAGTATCGCCCGAGTACCACCCGGATATCTTCACCTCTACTAAGCTTAAGTAGCGCTGCGCCCCTCGCCTATCATTGAAGCGTATCGCGGGTGAATAGGAGTCGAAAATAGCGCGTGGGTTGGTGCTTCCATATACTCTCATGATTTTAATGAACTCCGCATGTTCCACCCAGGACGTCGAGACGGACCGCGTATATACATGCCGAAAACGGTGGCAGTGTGATGGGTGCGCGCTAGTATTTGGAGATAGGTTTTAGAGAACAGAAACCATTATTATACGTTGACATTTGAGGGATTTCTACACAGCGGGGTACATGTGGATGCAATAGATCAGACGTTTGCTTATACCAACCCCGTTCGTACTAGAGATAGGTTATTCTTCTGCATCAATCTTGAATTGATTAGATTTCTCGATCGTTCGGCTGGGCCGTGCGCAAGCGGACCTTTATAGCGAATCTTGCGTCAATTTCAGTGAGCACGTTGGAACTTATACCTACGCACGGGACCTATGAGTCATTATCCGACGTTTCTATTTGTTACTTACACCGGTGACAGGGATTCCAGATTCGGCGAAACATGTTTTGACCGTGGTCAGAAGAGTGGCTGCGCCATTGCCGGACTCCGACTTATGGTACCTACAGCCATGCAAGCTGATATACCCTATTTGTGCTCCCTCGATCAGGCTCTTTAGTATTTGGGGGTTGACCACACAGTTGTATAAACGAAGAATTCGGAGTGATGGTCAAGCGGGCAACCAGGCACTGGATTGCCTATCATGTAAGAAACGCCTGAGATCGGGGTCCGCAAAATCACAGTACGAGAGAGAAAGAGATTCAAGTGAACCCAGGCTGGCGCGGATAGGAGCAAACCACTGGGTAGCAATTTGGGGCCAGACGTGAAGAGTGATAATCTCGGGGCTTTCAGAGATGAATGTGGAAAGCCCTTTGAGGAAGCCTGGGTTTTTCGAAGTTGATAATTTTACCGTTAACGGCCGACCTCGAGGACGAAGCAGATTCAATAATGTTGGCAAGTAAAGAAGCCGCCTTGTTCGTAGCTCAACATATGCAAGACTCTCCAGAACAACCGGCTCAATAGTCGTAGAATCTCTAGACCTAACTAAAGAGAGATTCCTCAAGGATAGGTACCGAAGCATTGGGGACGATACAAGGATTGCCCTAATAGAGTGAAACTCTACTGACCGCCCTTCAACCCAGGACAAAGAAAGTCTAGTCAGGTTATGATATGCCGAGCTTGTCCAATCAATGTGAGAGCCGTTTAAGCTAATTATAGCAATATTGCGCAGCAGCTGATCCATGAGCCCTATTCCCGGGGGATCCTTGATCAAAAGGGGGTGGAAAGGGATGATCTCATTGTATTCAGTTCTCAAGGTTTCTTTACTCGTGACAGAGAGGCTGGTCAATATATTGCTGGAGCATCGTTTGATGACACAACAGAGAATCGATTGTAGTTCAAAACCTAGATATACGTCAGAATAGATTTCGAGGTGGCGAACACGAGGGGCCAAGGGAGCCATTAAGCTCGTCAAATCAGAGAGAATCACTCCCTCGAGAGGCTGAGCTGACTCCCAACCGCCGCTATTGATCCGGGGTGCGTCGAGTGCCCGAATTATAAGGTCGATAGTGGCCCCCTTGGACCTATCGTTTAGAAATCGCACCCATGCAATCTGGCGGCTGGATAAGGAAGTATACTTGATATCTAGATGTACATGAGTCCATAGCCAGGGCACGCTGAAAGAAATGTTTCGCCAAGATCGACAGACCGAGGCAAGGGTAATTGGAAATACACAATGCCCAGTTTCAGCCGAGCTTTTTAGGTAACATGAGGTAAAGCAATTCGTAGCCATAAATATATAGGCGATTATCTCAGGGGGGATCTCCGATACGTGCATCTTGAGGTGAAAACCTTATTGTGTAGCGACAAAGTAGCCTGATGGAACAGTGCTTTCTGTTTATAATATTTCGCTCTAGTGCCAACGAGCGTGCAGTGAGAGCCGAGTTTATATATGTCAATAACGTGGGCGGTTGATGGCGCTCAAGAAACCTCGAGCCGATAGGGAGGCGACGGTCGTGGTAGCGGAGAGGCTTTACCATTATGGTCTACTTTAGTCAGCAATCACATGTCGTAGAGCGCTATGCGGCGCACGAGCCGCAATCATACCCCGAGATGAGGAACACATCTACTTTATGACACTTCCAAGCTGGTAGAAATCATTATCAACCAAAGGAAGCATTTCGATGTGAAAAGTATAGCGACAGTCGGTGGTCTATCATTACGCCACAAACACTCCAATGTCAGCCGAAGAAATAACATATATTAAGAGATAGCCACGTTCTACATTATCAGAACCTTTCATTCTACAGTCCAGAATCCAAACATATCTAGTACGCCCTCAACCCGTCCATACCCTCCGTCAACTGCCTAAGCGCAGCCACTCTTCGGACCCGCTCGGCCTCGACCTCTGGACTTGACTCCCAAAACTTGTTCTCGGCATTTTTCCATCCGCCTCGCAAAAAGTCGCGAATCGGGGAGGGCTTTTGAGCGCGCAAGGCAGTCGCGGCCGCCCAGTTTGATTTATCTCCGACTATCGATATGTTTGTTAGAATCGTTAAAGAGGGGCGTGGATGGTAGGAAGAGACACACCTTCACCCAACGAGAACCCGGACATGGCTATGGCAACTTTGGGCGGGACAGTTAGGCGACCATGTTTGAAGACGTACGTCGAGACGGCGATACAGTGGATCAAAGCACCGTCATCATCGTGTGTGCGCAGGGAAGGTTTCGAGCTAAGTTTCGTATCGACCCGAGAAGCGTCGAGCGATGCCGGAGTCATGGACGAAATGGTAGCAGGTTCTCCCGGCGTGGAAGGTCCGGTAGTAAGTGGAGTAGACGGAGTCGTGATGTTCGGGATAGTGGTCGCAGTCGAGGGGTGGGTTGATTTCGAAGAATTCGATTTTTGTTTCGGATGAGTGACGAATTTAGCTACGAGGTAAATCTGGAGACGCGAAATCAGAGTTGATGAGTGAACGTGAGCGGGAAATCCGAGGCCGAGACGTACCCATTTGTCTTCCCAACCGCCGATGCTCACCCTTATCTCATACGACGCGTTCACAGGAATCTCGCGAATGTAGTGATAGTGGGCACCTCCAAGAGCCACCCAACCACCGTCCCCAAAATACGAAGGGAACCAGTCGATGCACGCCTGCATGCGCGCAGGGTCAAGGTTCTTCGCATAGCACGAGTTGGATAGGTGTCCGTTCCAGTCACAATCATCGGGTGCTGCATACAGACTAATCAGCCGTGTGAAACTGCAGAGAAACAGAACAGAACGTACAAGCCCAACATTTGAGCACGCTTAGCGCGCCTTTATCGCTCCCGTCCTCTGTGGGAAACACGCTTCGGCCAACGGGGCTCTTTCTCGTCCACCATTCTGGCTCCTTTCCGCGTTTAATGAATAAACCACTGAGCCGTATTTTGAATACAGGGCGAAACACACGAGCTACGAAACCAAATGAGCCGTGATTAGCTTGTGTCCTCAGGGCGCAAGATGACGCGTCGTACGTACCATGCCAAACACCCGGCCAACTCTTGATGTTAAACAAGAACACAATCAGCGCTAACCATTTGACCGGTCTAGGGATAAAAGGTAGTATAGATCTAGAGGCTTCAGAGGAAGAGAATGACGAAGCCAGCCATTGGAACACGTGAGCAAGTGGAGCGGGAAGTGCCTGGAATATCTGCATCGGGGAGGGACGACGGGGAACAACCGAGCGAGACACCATCCTTCTTATATCGTATTTCGCTGCTTTTTTGGCCTGGGCATGAACGTTGGGGTATGTGGGGGTGACCTCGGTCAACGGTGAGACAACCGGTTACGCAAGTGAGCCCGGACCGGCAGCGGCCGGCCCTGAATCACGCTCGGCCACCAACCACTCCGAGCCTCCAGCTATTTCATTTCTCTTCCAGCATGTGTTCAAATGCGACCGCTAAATACCTCCTGGTGTCTTTCCAAAAAATTCCAATGAGGTGATTTTTTTCGCCAAAATAATGCTTGGCAATCTCGATCGCTTATAAGGAAACTGCCCCGCTCGCCGAAGCCAAGGAACTTGGAGTGGCCTGGGTCAGGTTCGATCATTATTCAAAGCGAGTGTATGACGATCGTCATCAGAGCACAAGAACTCACTTTGAGCGATGATGGTTTGTGCTGACTTGAATATGCATCGGAGCCAAATCTATACGCTTAACTTGTTGAGGTTTGGGGAACACCTATCCAGTATCTAAACCAACTGGTGAATCAACTATCCATACTCAATAGCTTAACCTTTACTCCATACTTACTCCACCCAACCTGGATATTAAAATGGCCTGTAAGACTAAAAGCTCGTGCATTTGTAAGCTTCCGGTTCACAGGCCTTTTCAAACAAATCTCTGGCTATTTTCCGTCGCTTAAATAGCCGATTTGGTACAGTAGGCCGCAGGTGAGTCGGGCCACTTATTGGATAGTCAAATTTGCCTAGCCGGTCAATTTGACAGATCCAAATAACGTACCGAACGCCTGTCGAAAAACAATTCCCTATAGAAGATGTTTTCGACTCGCAATCCAGGCTCAATTTCCACCGTATGTATTGTCAAGCAAGGCTTTGAAGTTAACAGTAAAATTGATACTCGTGAACTTATCTTCCTCTCCAGCGAGTCGAAAGCGGCCATATCTTCTACTGAGACTCAATTAACCACTCCAAATCGCAGGACCAGCTATTGGTCGATCAAATGATTAGATTTAGGCAACACGCTGGGTTGATATCACTCACGGATTGGGTAGGTAGTGTTATCGCCATACACATTGTAAATAATCTTAGCATCCCACAGGTTCAGACTCATCCTCACTGTGATATCAAGTGAAATCTCACCCCAGGAGTACTCCGGGTATATGCGTCAAAGAGAGAAATCATGGACGACGCCAGCGGCAGCTGGGTTGACGGCCCAGTTACCTGAAGCTGGATGCACGACGGGTAGGTTTGAACTGTAAGATAGTTGAAAGCTGAAAGTGATAATCAGTAAGGTGCCTGACGCGTAAACGAGGGGTGAATCTACCGCCATAAAGTCGCAATGACTTCATGCCCAAGCCGGTAAAAATCAGCTCAATTATTCAAATCTTGGAGAGAAGAGACATGTCTGACAATATACTGACCTGGTTTCAATTACGCAGGAATCTCGAAATCATAGACCCGGTTGTTGGCCTTGACTATATGCGGGGTGGCCTATTTACCGTTTATCAACCCAGATTGATCGATTTTGAACCGGAATGGACTATTATCACCTGCATAAGCGGGTCGAGCGTGAGGGGCGGCTGGGCGGTATAGGGGCTTTGGGCGAAGCAATGACTTGCCAATGATCTCGGATTCGGGATCAAGCCGAGCATCTACGTACACGAACGAGAGTCTTCATAGGAGAAGAATGATCGTAGATATTTGAGTATGAAATACAAGGTAAGGGGTGACCATGTGTAGATATAAGATAAAAAAGGCACGGCCATACGATTGTGCCGGTTATGTGCGCGCGCTTGTTCACCTCGCACGATTCTCGATTCATTTCGATAGTTGATTTAACATCTATTCTATGTTCTCGCGAGTGGGTCGCACCCGTTTAATGATAGTCCAGTAATCTCTTTTACTCATAAAATTCATATTACAGCTATTCTGAGACAATAGACAATTTAGGCTAGGCCGGAATTTGTGTTATCTCCCGGCAGACTCAACAGTCTCGTACAGGATTTGGATGTATTATAGCTAGATACTACAGTAGTGATATGCGAAAGTCTTGGATCTTTTGGCTATGCTTTCACCTCGTGGCAACAGACTCAAATTTGAACATTCACGGCCGGAATTCCGGCCGTGCGACTCTGACGGCCGGGTTTTAGATGTGGTTGTTGGCCAAGTGCGAAATCCAATATATAAATGTCAGATATGTCATTTGGGTAGCCCCTCCGACTACCGTGCAGCTTCGTGGAGTGGGTCAATTCGGATATCACGGCAGCAGTCGGTGGGGCGCGAGGGGTCTGGCAGATGGGAGACCCAGCGATTTTATGAAGATAAAATGACTCAAAAAGAGCAGAAACCGGTATTTGATGGTTATGAGAGACTTTAAAACCATATTGGCTACAAATGAGCTGTGAAAATCGCCATGCCCGCTCATAGTTGTAGTGGTATGCGGTCGCGGCCGGAAGTTATTGCTGTTTCACAATAAGATGGCGCGGCGCTTACAGTTTGATCAAATAAATACCTACAGTTTTGGACTCGCCCCGTACGCAGTTTTAATATTGAGGATACGTGAGTAATACCAAAATGCTCGGATGAGCAAAGCGAACCGACTAACAGAACGAAAATGAGCCTAGACAGAAGGTTGAGATAGAATTCAACCCCTTAAACTTGGAATTATCGAATTTTCTCTATGTTAGTCGATCCGCCTCGCTCGTGCGATCATTTTGGTACTGCTCACGTATCCTCAATATCAAAAATGCGTGCGAGGCGAGCCCAAAACTGTAGGTATTTATTTGATTAAACTGTAAGCGCTGCGCCATCTTATTGTGAAACAGCAATAAGCGCTCGGCGGCCGGAATGTCACGGCCGGAATTCCGGCCTTGCCCAAATTGTCTAATGCAAACGCTTCACTGGGTGATCAAGGGCTCCAAATTGCCGGGCCAGCTATGAGCATGAATCGCTGGTTAGTCTTTTAGGCTAATGCTAGTATTGACACGTTCACTCACGGATGGGATCTGTTGTATTGCCTCCGTACATATTATAAACGATCTAAATTCTCGGAATTAGTCAACCACAATAATGCATCATGTTCAAGGACTAACTCCCGGAGTATCTGGGGTGTATGCGCCCGGGAATGCAACCATAGCTGATGCCGGGGGAATTTTACTGCCGGATCCGGTGATCTGAAGTTGAATGCATGACGGGTAGACTTGAACACCAGGGTAATTGAAAGCTAGTGTTTGATATTAGGGCTTTTCTTTTGACATACGCAGGGTAAACTCACCGCCATGAAGTGCAATTATCTCATGCCTAAGGCCAAAAAATGAGTACACACGACAAGATTCTGCGGAACAAAAGTAGCATATACCTAACAATATACTGTCCAGGCTTAACCATTCGGGGATCTTGAATGTGTAGATCGATTTATTTGCCTTCAGGATGCCCGTTGCAGCCCATTTGGTACCATTAACTAGACCTGACTCGTCGACTTTGAACCATACCGGTCTGTGTTCGCATATTAATGGACGTAAGGTATAAAGTTCCTAGTCTACTACTTACTCGAGCTCAGGTTGCCATTTTGTGATATCAATGGGCGCGCGAGCCATGTATGTAATGATCGGACCAGCATGCGAGTCGGGCCATTCTGTCCAGTTGCTGGTATCAGCCGTGGTCAGAAAGAACTCTTTTTCATAATTGATAGACGAACTCACAGCGCAACGTTCGTTCCTGCCTCAGCCAGTCCAAAAATGGGTGCTGGAGCGGATCCAACCTGGCCCCAATCTATTTTCCCGTTGCATTGAATATCAATGAGAGTAAGGTCCTCGATGGGATAGTTTCCTATAGACACAAATGTCATTCAAGTAGATACAAAAGTTGTGCGGTAAAAACGCACCTGGTATCTTGCGCACAATTCTTTCTGGAGTGACCGGGTAGTATGGATCGCTCCAGGGAAGAAACCCAGAGTAGGTACCGCCTGAAGTGACAATTTCCTGGACGTAGCCGTGTCCGACTGCACCACTGATTGCGGCGAGGAGAAGCAAGATGGAGTCCAACATGGCCAGGTCTGTTGGATAGGGCTAAGCGACAATCTTACAACTTTTATACTTCTCGTTGAGCCAGATTTACTCTATAACGCCGGAACCTGTGAAACCTTTTCGGGTGCGCAGCAGAGAATGTGCGCATTCTGTTGATAGGCATAATTAATATCTATCATGTAGATGTTCGAACTACTGGAAGCCCTGCCAAGATACCTTGTAGGCAAGACCTCGGCCAAACTTGGACCGAATTCTGCGGAAGTCAACCCGTATGGGGATTGTTTGTGTGGGCCTCGTATACTAGGATGCCAGTAGAACCACCCGGTAGAACTAGATATAAAGCAGGCGCCTGCCATTGTGGTATATATAATCTATAGGCGGTTGCTAAAATCAGATCAGACCGCTCTCACACGAGATGGGAAGTTCAACTATTTGACGAGCATACTCCGTGGTCGAACAGGTGACTTGAAGTAGAAGACGCAAGAACTTTGTCGATTGCGTATGTGAATCCGCCTCTGTTTGGTTACCCCCTCTGAGCTGAAGGAACAATCGCGTAAGATGGTCGTTTGCTCAAGAAGCAGCCTTGGGATATACTTGAATGAGGGGATTTCCTTCTTATGGATTCGCTTTATCAAAAAAAACAACATTGCGAATACTCCATTCGACAAAACGAGAATCGCTGTCGATGAGGGGATCAGCTCCATCGAATGACTGCGTACTGGCTGAAATAGCCCATGCGGCTATGCGCAGGGGGTGTACACGCAATATAGGGCCACAAAAATCAAATAATCTACATGAAATCTTGCCCATTTTGGCGTAGGTTGAGTGTTGTTGTAATTCGCCAGCCAAGTCCGAGGTATCAACCTTTACCAGAAATCACCGAACGATCTCCGGGGATATGGTATATACGGAACAGACAAAGGATACCATCACGGACCGTGAAGCGGACCGCTTTTTGTTCGGGATTTACCGAGCTCGCTATACGCAGTTATTTATATTTCTAATGCATTCAGTTTGTACCATACATACATATGAAGCTGTGTGCGAAGAATCAGAATCACCGCCTCAGCATATCGTGAGCAGAGCGATACACAAGATTGTCGTGAGAATAAACCCAATCCCTAGAAGCGGACCACGTGACTGTGGACGATTTCGCGGGCCGTTGCTCACGAAAACAGCTTGTATATGCTATCATGTTGGGACTAAATTAGTATTCAAATATTCGGGGGTAGCAAGACTCAAGTAACTGACATATCTGTTGAGAAACATGAAGCTAAATAGCTGGGCTTAATCAATGATCCCAACGTAACGACGGAGCAATTTCACGAAGGACTATGGCCAATGTATTCTCGCCTAAAGACTCGAAACCATCAATTATTAGTTTAAGCTCGTGAATGAGGCTACCCAGATGCGCTGCGACCAGTCTGGGGAAGGTGGAAGAGTGGGACGAGGGCATGTCTGGACACGCTCCGAGATTGAGGCTCGTGAAGGGGCCCGAGTCAAAGCCAAAGAGGCCTGCGAAGCAACTACGTGCGAAGCTGGGGAGACATACAGAAATACTATAGCAGAGTGAGTGGTGCAAACTGGTAGCTGAGGTCGTGGTGAGCCCTAAGGCCGTGGCCGGTGTTGCGCACGACCACTCTCCCTAGACGTTTAAGAGCCCGTCGAACCCAAAGTAAATGTGAATCGTTGCAATCGAGATGATCATTATAAGAATTTGACGCACTAAAGGACTCATTTCTGTTATCTTTGTCATCTTCCGAGTCCGAGAGTGAAAGCAATTAAGCAGATGAATCTGGCATGACTGGCCGAGTCGTGTGGTCGAATCATGATAATTAGTACACAACACGATTTTCGCTTTTTGACAATTATTTTTGAGTCGAGTTCAGTAATCCGAGCCATCTGCTACGTATCCTGACTGATAAAAGCCTACGTCCTTTGACAATGCAGTATTTAACTTGAATGGGGTGAGTTTTCGATGGACTTTTCGAGACGACAAATGATTGAATCATGAACCACATACGCCATGGCAGGTGTTTAGAGCTATGACTTTCAGATATAGTTCTACGGTACATTCTCTACCTACATGCAAATTTAGACACAAGTATGTAATGAGACTGGCGGGAAAACCGACGTGGTCCTCTTCTAGGGCCTGGTCCGCTTCCCGGCACGTGATGGTATGACATCAAACACTTCATTCAATATCCCAAGAAATTACAAGAAACATCTCTCAGTATAGGAGAGCTCAACCCGTCCAAACAGCAGGGCCAGCTACGTTCATAGCCCCATTATCAGCACCAACTCAATGCTATAATAGATATCGAACTCACGGATAGGATAGTTGATGGGCGTCTTGTATGCATCGAATACAATCTGCAAGAGTGTAAATTAGCGCTGCTCCAGACAATGACAAGTCGAGGGCCTACTCCGGGTGTGCTTGACGTATAGGCCCCTGGGAACGCGACCAGCGAGGAAGGTCCGGTCTTTGTTCCAGACCCGGTGACGCTGAGCTGGATGCAAGACGGGTAGAATTGTGCTCCAGGGTACGAAGAGGCTAAGCGTATACTCAGTTGGTGGTGAGTCGACAGTCCTGGCTAATAAAGCACGAACCAGCATGAAGCGCGATGATCTCGTGCCTGATACCGTCGTATTAGCAGGCTCAATCGCTGAAGATGCCGGCCACGTACCTAACGAGATATTGACCAGCCTTGAGCGACGCTGGGATTGTGAAAGTATAGATGCCCTTGTTTGCGAGCAAGACATCAGTGGCAGCCCATTTACCGTTTGAATATCCAGCTTCGTGAACCTTGAACCAAACAGCACTAGCAATAGATATTAGTAAATTAGCGGACATTATCCTCTTTTTGATACGTACGAGGTTCCAGGACTCCATTTCGTGATATCTGAAGGAGCCTTGGCCATATACGTGATCAACGGTCCCACGTGGGAGTCTGGCCAAGTCGTCCAGTTCCTGAGTCGAGATGCGTGTGAGATCGTATTGAGATATAGGTATCATGTGTGCATACAACGACACTTGGGTCCCAGCCGCGGCAGTTGCAAAGATAGGAGCGGGGGCAGATCCAACAACCCCACCCGCGGACCATCCATTGCACTGGATATCGATAGAAGTAACATCTTGTACGGGACCATTACCTGCGCTGGAAGTTAGTTGAAGCCAATATTGATTATCAACCAGCATACCAGGGATCTTTCGGATAATTCTCGACGGAGGAGGGTTATAGTATGGATCGCTGTACGGGAGGTATCCGCTAAAGGTTCTGGCCGAAGTCTTGACTTCTTGGACGTAGCCATGTGCGAGAACGCTGGTCGCGGCAGCAAGGAGAAGTGTGATCGTGTTTAACATCGTCGAATGTTATGGCCACTTTCGATGTCTGCACTGTGAGTTTATATACGCCCCACCGGTCAGCCGGAGCTTCACACTTAATATCATGAGCGGCGGTCATGGGGTAACTTGGAGATTTTCATTCCATTCGATCCCAAAACCAGCGATAGGAGAAGAATTTGTACCGGTCCCGGGATTTCTCCATCACAAGAATGGTATCTTAATCTGCGTTAACCTCCTAGAATGGCAAAATCGTCGAGCAAAAGGAATTACGAGGGAAGAATCATATCTAACCCAGCTACGATCGCCTCTGGTAAACTCTCACATTGGGAAGCCCATGAACATGCCGAGGAGATAATCGGCGCACCAGAACAGCCTACCGGCTCAGGATGCTGTACATAGGCTCGACTCGGTGATACTCTTCACCACTGTTAACGCAACCTAATACCCCGTAAAGGCCAAAAACGCCCATATTTCCGGAGATAAGTGCTTGACAAGCCAGCGACGGAGCCGCGAAGAAGCTCCGAGAACACACGTGAACAGGACAGGTGAGGAGGAACAGCTGGATCCAAGCGAATTCGAGCTTTCGGAAGGATTAAATGGTTGAATCAAGCATGCATTGTGTTGATAGAATCTCAACGCCCATGTTCTTATGAGCTAGCACGACATCAGAGGAAGATTCAGGCGGGACGGCTTCCGATTGGCGCATATATGTGCCCGAGTCTCAGACGGGCCTCAAATAGGGGAAAAGCATCATGTTTGTGTTTGCCGCCAACGGGAGATGATGTAGTTGGGAGGAAGGGAACAAGGGGCGCCCGTGGAGCAGTTGTGACTAAGCTATGTCCCAATTAGGAGCAAGCTACACTGCCACCTGGTCCCGCGGCCGGCACATGGAACAAGCAATGCCGCGACTGATGAGATCATCCCTTGACACGTTACGAATGTATATTTAGCTCCAAGCGAACAACCATTCCCGCATAACCTTCGTCAAGCGACTCCGCAGCACTCCACAAGAATGTACGCGCAGCCGATGGCTAGTATAAAGTTTCACCCCTCGCATGCAACCTTTCAAGGACCCCGCTTCCCCATTGAAACTCGAAAATCATGTTTACGTCTGTCACGCTCTTATCTCTTGCTGCCGCCGGAATAGTTTCTGCTGTTCCCGTTACGAACCCAAGGCCCCAGGGCATCTCGATCCCCCTCCACAAACGAATTAGCGTCACTTCTGGACTCGCAAAAGGCGGAGTAATTAGGCCAAAAGGCCTCGCTCACCATAAAGACAAGGTAGAATCGTAAGTCTGTCATCTCGTTGAGACTAGGAAAATGTGATTGATTGGCACTCAGTAAATACCAACGCGGAAACAAAGCATACAAAGCACACAAGGGCGTCGATCTTTTCGCAAACCTTGGTTCCAAGCCTACCAAACGGCAGAGCGTACCGCTGGATGATGAGACAGAAGAGCGTATGTCTATCTGTCCGGCGACTCTTACCCAGTTGTTGATAAATAGCATAGTTTGGGCAGGAAATATAACTATCGGCACGCCTGGCCAAAGTTTCCTGATCGACTTTGACACGTGAGTGGAAGAATGTTTATTTTTATCATCACTGATAGAATTCCGCAGTGGGTCAGCCGACCTATGGGTTCCTTCTTCTGATTGTCAAGGTCGAGGGTGTGAACAGAAGAATCGGTATACTGCCAGCTCATCTTCGAGCGCATTTGAAGTTAGTACTGCTCGGGACTTCAGCATCTCATACGGCGACGGTAGCACGGCCTCCGGACCTGTCTATACCGATACAGTCTCTGCAGGCGGCTTCTCAGCGACAGGGTTAGTATAAATACCTATCCATCGTACTTTTGGCTAATCCAATAGCAGGCAAGCGTTTTCTGCCGTAACACAGGAGTCGAAAAGTTTCGCCCAAGACCCTAGTGATGGTATCATGGGCATGGGCTATTCTTCGATATCTTCGATTGGCGCACCCACTTTCTTCGAAAATCTTGTGTCCCAGAAGGTCGTCAATTCCTCGGTCTTTTCGATGTACCTTGCCTCCAACGGCTCAGAGCTATACCTCGGGGGAACAAACCCAGCGTTGTATACCGGCGACATTACATACACTGACCTGACCTCCAAGACCTATTGGCTGACCAACGGCTCCTCAAGCGTCGATGGGAAGGAGGCGTACAGCGGACCAATGATTATCGACTCTGGAACAACTTTAATTGTTGGCGGATTAAGTTCAGTTGAACAATGGTGGTCCACGGTCCAAGGTGTTGAAAAGTGCAGCGAGAGAGCCTGTGGATCCTCCGGCTACTATATATTCCCCTGTGCTTCCCCTCCAAGCATTACCTTCTCGTTCGGCGGCGCTTCGTATGCGGTTAATCCGGATTATTTCAATAGTATGTGTTCAGATTACAATTCTTTTGAACCCGAACTAACGGACTCACTCGCCCAGTTGGTTCTGTCGGCTTCTTCGGGGACAAATGTGTTGGTGCCATTGTCGGCTCGGATGGCGTTCCGGACAACGCTTGGATCGTCGGTGACGCGTTCATGCGAAACGTCTATACCGTATTTGATCAAGGGAATGGAAGAGTTGGTTTTGCGAACCTCGCTAATTCTACTCAACAATCGTCTTAAGGCTACGCTTCCGCTTTCGGCTTCTGCAGCCTATTTAATAGATTGTATGCGCTGGATTTGTTCTGTAGTGAATAATAATGATCAACTTCATTCAAAAGCTGTCGTGTTCCCTTTGGACATTTTAGTGCCAGTATTAAGAAATGTTTGAAGGATGAATATACATTGTTATCGAAAACATAGCATGCAATTTGGACATTCACCAGCCGTGATCTCAATAGGAGTCATGGGGGTACTGGACATCAGGCACGATTTGTGATAGAGTGTTCATACAACTGTCAATAGATTCAGCAGACATCTTCCGATAACCATATTCTCGCTGCGTCCCCTCGGTGCAGTGACGTAAACGCAAGCTCTGAATAGAATGAATGCCAAGCATTTCACGCAGGTATTCACGGTCCAAAACGCACGAAAGGATAGATAAAGTCTTGAGTTGCGGCCAAAGAGGTATGCTAACGATTGGGGATGGGTTATTTAGCGTTTGGCCATTGTCGAAAGTCACAGATTCGGTAAATATCCAGCCTGCAAGGACTAATGTCTCGACCCGCGGCAGTGGTCCGAGTTGGGACGCAAACCATGAATATTTGTAAAATGACAATGAATCAGCTGCTACCCGTAATTCCGCTACATTTGAGCGGCACACGAAGGAGGATATTGCTGCAGTCGCCAGGTGGTGTAATCTGGATATACAATGTAGTGATATGTCCACTTTCAAAGCGTTTGGACCGGGGCAGATCAAGCCAACTACCGCCTGAAATATCATGGCGCCGCTGTGCCTCGTGAGCAGATCGTAAAACCTTCCTAGCTGGAGTTCTCGTAGATTGGCCAGCAGCACAGGTTCTAGTTGGGCAGCTGGTAGCGGGGTGACCTCCAAGTGTTTTAGCACCAAGCGTTGTACACTTGCGCAGGATATCAGGATTCCCCGAAGCTGAGGTAATGACATCGACCATGGATTTTCTCCGATGTCAATCTCGAGTTCAATGAGTTTTTCAAAAGAAACCTCTTCCCACAGTAGCATGAACGCGGTATTGACAAGACGGAGTATCTCTAGAGATCCGAAAAACGACCCAAAGGACAAGGGCGGGCGAACCTCCAGGTAGCATAGATCAAAAGTGGCGTGGGATGTCAAAGTTTTTGCTTGCCCCGGGGTCCCGTACTTAATCCAGCAGCTAAGAATTGCGATCAGGGTTGACGAAAATGGATAACATAGCGCCGCGGTTAGGGAGGTAACTTGAGGCATGAGCGGTGAAAGAAAACCAATCAAGCGGCTGAGCATTGGCGTGGGTTCCGTAAATCCTGCGCTTATGAATGTCATCATCTGTTCGCTCTCGTAATCTTCGTATTCTTCGCTATAGAACCGGGGTTGGACCACGTAGAGATCGATAGAAGAGCCTTTTGAATGAGTCAACCAAGGTTGAGATGAGAAGTACCGGCCGTTGTCGTCCATGACGTTGACTACGAGATCTATACGCGACCACAGGGACCTATGGTTCGTAGCTATACCGCGCCAATGTTGGCAGACCGCCGAGAAGACAACTGGGCTCAGGATGGGGGGCGGAAGTCCCTCGTCAGCGCCCGGTTCGCCAAAGCACTGTGCTTGAGCGCAGATACGGACTAATATCTCGGAAGGAAGCGAGTGAATTGTCGCCACCATTTCTTTTAGGTTGACCTGACCGGTTATGACGTTGCTATGTAATAGGAAAAGAATTAGCAAACTATTTTAGTCCTCATGAACTAAGCGGTGCATACCGCTGCAAGTTCTGGGCAGGAAAGATTGAGTATAGACAACAGAGGCGGGTATTTAGTCGTAGCAGCCTTCCGGAGAACTGAAACGGAGTCTACGTTACTTGATAAATATGACAACACGTGGTCTTGAACTGACAAATTGGGGAAACGGAATAAATTTGCACTAGTGAATGTTCAATACGTCATATCAATCAACCGCCACATACAAACACCCAGGCCCTTCTTGGCGGTTCACGGTCCTGAAAAGATATATGCGGGGCCCCTTGTGCCATCAGTCGCTGGAATGACTCGAGTTCATCATCAGAAAGATCCTCCTCATTGCACGTCCGGAAAAGTTGGTAGCAGTATAAGAACTGAAGAGAAGGGGCCAATTTTACAAGCTTCGAGACGAAACCCGGATCCGTCTTGCTATTATTTAGATACAAAGTATGGAGACGTGGCCATAAATCGGAACCCATGCCTATTGATAATGTAGTTAACGGCTCCTCGTTGTGTAGATCAAAGCGAGTAATAACGAGTTCTTCGAGGTACGGCAGCGGACAAAGTAATGCAACAGGCGACAATCCATTGTCGTCATGCCCGTTAGTGGCAGCATAGAGGCGCAAAATTCGTGTACGTTGAAAGAATGACCTGGCATCCAGGATAAACTGCGGGGTATTCGCCCAACTTAAGCTCACATCCAAAAGGTTGGAACTGGCTCCAAGTAGCGGGAGTACATGGGTAATCGAATCCGGCTCATCATAAAACTCGAGGCTTATAGACTTCAGTTTCATCAAAGGGACAGGATTAGGTGTAGTTTCTGATTCATTCACCCAACAATCCAGGAGCACAAGTGTTTCTAAGTTTGGGCATTGATAAAGAAGCCTCGCCAATGTCGTTTGAGCCAACGCGTAGGATTCGTCAATATCTTTCAGATGAAGATCCACGAGTCCAGCGTTACCCGTGAGAGTGGGGGATATACTGCAGCTTTGAGCAACCAGCCTGTTGACTGACTGGAAGAACTCGTTGAACTGAACTTCTGAAAGCGGTGTGTCTGGAGTGGCTCCAACCTCGTACGCGTCAAGATTCTTCAGGTAGAAGTCTTGTACGTAGAGGCTTTTGCGTAGATGAGGGGAGTGGTTTTCGACCCACATAGCCAGAATGTCAGGGATGATTTCGGTAGGAGGTTCGTACGATGCAATATCCAAAACGCAGACTCGGGGCATGAGCGGCTCTAGAAAATCGATGAGGTCCTGCAATTCGGAATTATTTAATGCACGGATGTCTTTGATGCGCGGATTGGTGTCGTCCCAAATACTGAGATATAGCGGGGCGTTGCCAGAGCGTTCAACCAGGAGCATTGGTAAACGGTAGGTATCGTCGCGTGGGGTCTGACTTTCGGCAATGACATCGATGAAGGACCAAATACGGGGAGTGTTGAGTGCGACCTGACGCCAAGATGAACATACGCTCGATAGAGTAAAAGGTGATGAGTAGCGTTGATTGTCATACTCGCGGTCACTCCTGGTCAGTCGAGCGCATGCTGCGATCATCATAGTCGATAGAATTTCTTGAGGCAATCGGTGCACCGGAACAAGCGCCTCGGATCTATTGCGCTCTCGTGAGAGAGAAAGGTGCGCTCGAGCAAGTTTTTCCGCGTCCAGCCTTATAGAATCTAACTCGGAGTTTACCGATACAATCATTTGTGTTAGGGAGTGGTAAGAGCCTGGAGTATGGGATGGCAGAGCAAGGATCTCTTGTAGAGTGTGCGACGCAGCCAAGAATTCGTCAATAGCGCGAGATAGTGCATCCCTAGTAGACTTCCAGTGTACTATTGCTACATTGTAGATGTCGGGGTGGCTATCCATGACTACATCGGGTAACATGGCCTGCAAGAACGGTTTTGGTCAGACGAGCTCTTACCAAGCAGGCCACATGCTAATAGGGCAAACCTTCAGGATGAGACGCCTTGATAAGATTGATCCTAAAACTTAGTGGGAGTGGAAGAACCCGGGCGTTAAGCAGGAGTGCGACTGGTGGTGGTAATCGGACGCAGCCAGCGGGGCGTGACCCGATTTGTAATGTAGACCCTGACAGCATCTTTCCTAGGCAGTCGTTGCGGTCCCCAAGAAAAATCAACCAAGTTCTGAATTTTATATAGAGAAAAATTTTGTGTGGCATGATAGTGTACATAAATATGAATCCCGGAAGCAATCCGTGGTAAAAATAAAGCGGTGATGGTAAACTTGACATACCATCCTGAAGCACCAACTGAAACACCAGCGAAAAGACAAAAATCCAAAGCACCCCGTCTGCATTTAACCAAAGATCCCATTGATGACGTTCTTGACGGCTTTAGTGATACCAGCCGCGAGCGCAGTCACAAAGTCCTCGTCCTCAAACGAAATATTGACCGACCCGTTTGAGGCACCCAGGTGGACAAGAGGCCCAGTCCACATCGCAAATGGATCCCGGGCAGGCGCGGTCGACGGGCCCGCGAAGGAATGAGAGCCAAATGCGGATGTATCGGGTGTAGCACCGAAATGCGCAGCGGACCAGTCACCGATGAATAATCGCTTGGATGTTGCTGACGAAGAAAACACTGTCGATTTTGTCTGGAGAGTAGGATGACCAGATTAGAATGCGAACAGAAGGATGACTCTTTTGGGCTTTACCTTGATACCTTCGGACATCTTGATACTTCCGTTGGTCATTGCAAGGATCACAGCACCGACATATGTGGTAGGGATTTTGACAGTAACCGATCCATTACTCGTCGTGGCATGTATGCGTATCGGTTGATCATTCGGTGCGTACTGTCGTCGTAATGTTCACGAGACAGCAGTAGCCAACGATAAGATGACTCACCACCGTCAACCCGACGGACCCATTACTCCCCTGAGCCACAATCAAACTCTGCCTCGCCACCCTATCACTCGACGAGACATAAATCTTGGCATTAACCGACCCATTCGTTGCACCTAGCATCAAGTTTGGTCGAATCTCCTTGATAGTCGGCAAAGGAGGCATCTCTCCATGCATCTTTCGACTCCACCACCCATCTCGTTTCTTTTGCTCCTTGTCCCGCTTTTTCCTAGCCTCTTGAGCCTCCCGGTTCCACGAACCGTCAAACTCGGCATACGGTCGTAGAAGAGCGTCGGGTATTGCTAGCGCCGTGTCCACGTGCCACGTTCCGTTGACACTGTTGTTAGAGCGGCGTTCGATGAGATAATTGCAAGGAGGTGGAAGAACAGGCCACGACCCAGGAGGCAAACCGGTTCGAGGGGGTGGTCGAGGGGGCGTAGACGGACCTGCCTCCTCAGGTAGAGGTGATTTCGTGTCTTGTTTCGAGTCGATTTGGGCGGAGGCACTCGTCGAAAGCCCCTCTCGACTGTATGGCGGTGGCTCCTACACGATAAAACATAATGAGGGTGAGAAAAATATATTTGACGATGTTTACACTCACTACTTGCGCCTCTGAATACCCATAACCGCTCAACCCGCCCTTCTTGTCGTCTGTCGCAAAGTCGTTCATGACTGGAACAAGAAGAGAGAATGAGTCTCAGTCGAGTCCAGAGTGAAACAAGAGGAGGAGGAAGCTATGTGCCTGTGGTGGTCGAGGTGCGGAGCTATCAACGCGGCACTGGAGCTGCGCGGCAGTCGGCATCAGGGCTTCCCGGCGCTTACGCTGCGCAATGACATAAATACTCCTGCACGTCTTTTTGCCAAATGTGGTTAAAGATAGCGAGCGCAGTTGCCGGCGGCAGATTCGTGGGACACTGGGTAAATGTGCTACATTCGGAAAGATACAAATATTTTACAGATACGGACTGACGGATGAGTGGCATAGGCTGGCTGCGACAACTAGTTCCCCTCAGAGGGCCGCGGGGGCAACTCTTTTTCGTCAAATGACGACCGTGAAGCAAACCGACCACTCGACCGTCGCTGATGTCGTGACGTAGACTCGTCCTGGTCACTCTCACCCCACCCGAAAATTGAACCGAAAAAGCCCTTGACTTGCGCAGGAGCACTAGTCCCGGTAACCGAGCTGGGTTTCTCCTCGAGCGTCGAAAGAAACACAGATCCACTACCCGAACTAATCTTGATCATCGAGCCAGGCCAAGTCGTGAACGGGTCCTCGCCACTGGATTGCGTGGTTCCGAACCCAGAGGACTGCCAATCGCCAATATATCCACGGGATTGGTTGGCTTTAGAAGTAAACACCGTAAGCTTTGACTACAACAGCAAGTGGATGAGAATCCAATTCAACCTAGACGCAAGGAATGACGTACCTTTAGCGCGTCCGACACATTGATGTCTCCCAGGTATGCACTGGTCACCAACGGGCCCTCGAACCAAGACGGTACCCACAGCCTAACCTCTCCGCTATGCGAATGCAAGAAAATTTGCAATACGCGTCCCGGATCCGCGTTCTATAAACCACCCCCGTTGGTCGACATGCACCAAGGGAAAACGACCGCTCATTCACTCACTACATCCAAATGCACCAATCCGCTTGTTTTTGCCTCGGCCACAATCACAACCTTGTCCTTGCCCTCTCCCAAGACATGTACACTTCCACTAATCGCCGCGGTTTGTGAAACGAGCATCAAGTTGGGTCTGACCTCCGATTCAGAGGGTTTGTTGCCCGTTCGAAGAGATCGAACATCCTCGTTCCAATGACCGTCGAACTCAGTCATGGGCGGGAGAAGACTCTCAGGGATAGATAAAGCCGTATCGACTAGCCATGTTCCTTTCTTGTTTCGATGCTCAAGGAGGTGGTTACACCGAGGATGGGGAGGAATACCCAGAGAAGAAGTAGAAGGGTACGGAGGAGGGGTCTACACAAAATAAACCGGTTCAATAATCCACCCTCGATCGTGTTCCAAACACTCACAGGAAGTTCTTTTGGCACTACAACCGGCTCGTCATCATTTTCGATCAAAACCCTGGACTCGTCGGGTTGAGATTCAGGAACGCTCGTCGACATGAAGCAGGGGGCGGCCGGGGTGAGATACCATGGGAGCGCAAGGGTATGCCTATATATATAATCCCCCCACGAGAACTATCACGAGCCAATAACCACGAGCCTTGCGGCACAGTCGGCAAGAAGAGATGCAGCACAGCTCTAGCATGGTTTCTGATTACGCGTATTCATCAAGTCGCAACAAAGCATGTCGAGCAAGGTCGGCGGTGGCTGGTTTCACGCGGACGTTCATTTCAAATCTGGACACCCTGATCTCCTCTGGCTAAATAGAATTGACATGCATCGAAATTATCAAGATATAATACAAAATGGATACAAGAACAAGGCGCGAACACATACACACCATCCCAAACCGACAAATCATTCACAGTCCACCAGAAACAAAAACAAAATCATCACGTTTCAGAAGGCGGCGGGGGCTGCTGCTTCCTATCCAAAGGCCAATGATCAACCGGCTCGTTTGAAGAAACAGCTACATTCTGAGGTACATCCGCTCCACTCGAACTCGGGCACACACTTTTTCCAAACAATCCACCCCAAAACGCCTTGAACGGGTTAGGCTCATCCGACTCTGGTTTTGGAAGCGGTTTTTCTTCGATCAAGCCAAGCGAGACAGAGCCATGGCTCGAGTCGATCCGAATCGTCGAACCAGGCCAAGAGGTGAATGGGTCGTCGGTGACGGGGGATTTAGAGTCGTTGGTGGCAGGTTGGGTGGTGCCGAATCCGGCGGATTGCCAGTCTCCGATAAAGCTGCGAGAGCGGTTGGATTTTGAGTAGAATGTAGTGAGTTTTGCCTATAAGAGCTTGAGTTTTGGTGGTAGTATAGATGGATGGGGTGTAGGACGCACCTTTACACCATCTGATATTTTTAAATCTCCGTACGACGTTCCAATTGTCAACGCGCCTTGGAACGTCGATGGGATCCAGACTTTGACTTCTCCATAAGCAGCATTGGCGTGGATTTTCGAAACCTGTTCTGGTGGTACGTCCTAGGACCGAACGATAAGCTCGTATACAATAATTGATACTCGAGCCAACTCACTACAACCAAATCGACCGAACCGTTCTTCGATTCGGCGACAATGAGGGCCGGACCGCGATTACTTGGAAGAATATGAACATCGGCGTTGACGCTCCCATAGTCGGACATCAACATGAGATTTGGTCGAACCTCTGAGGGAAAGGGTGTTTTGCGTTTCCGAGCTTTCTTGACGTCTTCGTTCCATCGACCGTCGAAATCGGTAATGGGAGGCAAAATGCTTTCGGGGATAGCCAGAGTGGTGTCGACATGCCAAGTGCCCTTGACGCTCCCGTTGGACTGGTGGTTGAGAAGATAGTTGCATCGCGGTTGTGGGACGGGGTTGGGAGTAGACGATGCACCGGCTGAAGAGCTCGAACTATACGGAGGGGGGTTCTATGTGCAATATAACGGGTCAACATCGGGCTGCTATCAACTGTTTGCAAGATACCTACCGACGGCACACCCGAAGCTGCAACCGACCCGTCGTCCCCGGCGATGGAGGACTTGGAATCGTCGCGCTGAGACTCGGAGACGATCATAAGGTGTCTGTGAATGGGTTCGAGGGAACGACGAAGGGAGCGAGATATAAAGCCGGGTGAAGGAGACGCTCACTGCGGCTGACCGCGCGAATGATCATCGCCGCCCTAATGCCGCAGTTGCACAGCTTACGCATGCAACCGCAGTCGCCCGGCGATCATGGCTGTGTCCTATCGCATATCTCTCGTCTCTGATAGCGTCGATTGAGGGTTCAAGATCGTTGCAAGCAGGTTGGTGGACAGTTATCGTTTAGCAATGGTGGGGTTGTCCAGAGACAATTAATTTCAAACCTTGTCTATCACATATGTGGCTGTGTTGCCATCACTTGTTGGCATCGCCATATTTTGCATAGCCTTTATTTCCTTATCATATTAACCAAAATCATGGTCGTCGTATCCCATCAGGTACAACTGATATTTCCCCGCCGCGGCCCCGAACAATCCACCAATAGCCCGTTTCTTCCCAAGCCGCCACTTCACACACGTACTGCAGTTGTGGACATACCTTCGCCATCAATGGCAAGCACTCATTCCACCCTGACTCTCCCGTTCTGAGCTCCATTACACTTGGAAAATAGATGCTCAACCCCTGAAGACATGGTACATGAGGGAGCAGGTCGACGATTTCATCCTGTGATTGAGAGCAAGATGCGTTAATAAATATATGCGCTACGGATATAAGATGCTGACCAGCTCGGTGAACTTGACTACTATTTTAAGTTCCTTTAGAGAAGGCGCACACTGGAGTAGCTCGTCCAGACCGCTTACACCATCTGAGTGTATGTTCCAGATGTTAATCGCCAGCCTACGAAGCCTGGGCATACGTTTGGCCATCCAGGCCACAGGACTTAGGTCGATGGCACCCGTGTTGACATCCTGAGCGTCGTCGGTAATCGTAAGCGACTCGATTTGATCCGCGAGCGCCGACCCAACAATCAGCCTACTCAAGAAAACGGGCCCTTCGAACTCGGTCAAGGAAGGGAAAAGAGTTTCTACGTCCGTCACTTCCAAGGATCGCTCGCAGCCCGTTGGTGGCATTGGACCAAACCCGATGGAACGAAGGTTTGGATGACGAAGGAAAAAGGCACGCAGAGCGCTCTTGTCAGGCGAGTCCAACAATAGGGGCCAGTCCGGAATGATACTCGATCCGACCGCCCGAAAGGTCCTCAAAGAACGAAAAGTAACGTCTCGCAACTTGGACCAAAAATTTTCCGTAGACCAACTGCTTTCGTCGTCAAACCCATTAAACGAGAGCTCTAGGGTCTTTAAATCCGGGCAAGCCCGAAGCGACTGGGCCAAACGTTCTAGCAAACTTGATTCATTATCGACTGTAAATATTTTATTAGGATGGTAAGTGTTTCCAAAAATTTCACGACTCACAGGTAGCTTCGATTTCCCAAGAGAAATGCAAAAGGCCAGTGAATCTGAACATTCTACATCGGGGTCATCAAATAGAACATAGTTGTTCACCCAAAATACTTACTCCAAATAAAACTCTAACCCGGGTGGTCAAATCTTTTTCGGAAGCAAGTAGACTACCTAGACGCACCTTCCTCAAACCAAGACCCTTCACCTTCCTCGCTTTCAGGAACGAGACAACGAAGGGACCGTAGGCTTGGACAATTTGCGCGCAACGTTTTCATCACGGAAACGCTACCGCGGAGAAACTTGAGCTCCCAGGAAAAGTATTCGAGGTTTGGTAGATTATCCGCCAGCTTCCTTAAAGTTTTCATGTGCTGTTCGGAGATCATGGACCTCTCGTCGTAGTTGTAGTATTTTTGTCGAGGGCCTGCATCAATAACCAGAACTCGTACTTGAGAAACGATCGAAGGTGAATCGCTAGTCGCGACAATTCTGTGTGCAAAATTTTCCAGGTGGGATGCACAGCCCAGGTAGACAGTCGAGTGTAGATGTGGAAATGCCAAAGCCTCCCATTTTCGACAGACCAAGGATAGCTTTGTCAAGTCTGAGATCGATAAATCTTTGAATACGCAATGCAAGATCTCGGGGAGTAGTACATTTTGATAGACTGGCATGCAAGGCTTTCGAGGTGAATGGACTCTTAAAAGTTCAAGGCGTTCTCGATTTCGAATCTGAACACTCTAGACTAGCTTATTGGCGGTCGATGCACGTGGTTGAAAGGGAGAAGATGAAGGAGAGTGTCTACATATGACCTTTTATAGAGTGAGTCAATCCCATGTATGGTCCGATCTGACTCGTGGATCAGGCCCCGTAGCAAATCGTGATCTTCTCATGGAGGGTCTGTGTGACTCATATTGTCGCGCGTTCGGCCCGACAACCGAGCTAGTTTGAAAGAACTAGAAGTAGAATCAGCACGAGCTATGCTGGTTCATAGAGAAGAATACGCATATATTTGAAAATATCTCACGATTGACGAGCGCTTCATTCACAAGTAGACCATGGACTCGGTCGTGGAATCGGTGATTGTTTATTTGCGCGTGTTAGGTTGCCGTTGATCTGCTCATATGTAGGCTCGTAACCAGCCGACGCACTACGCTTGATCCTTGCGGTGTGTTTTGTCGACATACGAGGGCGGCTCAGTTTATCGACGTATTAGGAACACACGTTTTATTGCTATCATGTAATCATCCTTTTCCGGTTGTTTGCTTGGTCGATGTTTGGAGCAGTTCGGGGGGCAAGGTCAAGCTTCGTGCGTCGGCTGGTATAATCGGGGTAATCGTTTCGGATCGGATTTTCGATTAGTTTTGATTACCCCCCGTTGTAATGATTTTGTAGACTCTGAGCTCGAAATTGCCCTGGAATTTGTTGAATGCATTCGTGCAAACGGGAACCGCACTCTCGAATGGTGGTGGTCTCAGAAAGTCCATAAATTGCCATTTCTACGGGATAGTTCCACTAACATTCATTCGTACCTCTGGCATAATCGTAATACACTCGTCGGCATCCCGTGTGCCAAAAATAAGAACCTATGGAGCAATGTGTCGCACTATAGCCGTCGGACACTGCGGTGGGGCTCGATGAAACTGGTCAGGTGACAACGAAAGGCAACAAAATAGCGCTTTTGCGCAGTTTACTGCATTGCCTATGCGCATATACGATGGAGAGAGTATGCCATTAGGGTCCTAGATGTTATTTAGGACAGAATACGGCTTCAACGGTGGGTAGCTGTGTGTGGCTGGCGAGATATTTGATTCAACCAATGCTTACTGTCAGAACGTTTTTATTCGGAGCTCGTGGACGCTCAAAAAACTCATGTAGTGCTCTATGCACGCATTCCTGACCACTTGGATGAGTTGTGGTGAGCGGAGAGGTCGCCTTGTCCCGAGCGCTCACGCGGAGAAACGCTAAGTCCCTCTCAAAGCGATCGCCGAACTTGCCCGGCCGAAGTCCATAGGTAAATTGTACCAGCCGTTCTCGCGTCGTGTCTTCTGTGTTTGTTTGGTGCTTCGTTGGTCGTGTTTGGCGCCTACAATACGTAAGCGAGAATGGCTGGTCACGAGCCTACTCATATGCTTCACATGCACGGTGCCGCCTTGACCGAGGCCGTAGGATAGTCCTCGCAGTGTTATATAACCCTTCGGGCTTGAACTATCATCAATGGGGAGAATTGCCCTGAGGTAGTGGGTAAGAGCAGCCTGATAACGAGGTGGCCGACCCTCAACCCAGTTCGATTTCAATTTCTCTTTAAAGGCTTTTGTATCTATGGTTTTTTTCTCTAGATGTTTAATTAACACCTGATCTAAAGCTGTAATGAGTGCAGTTTACATTTACAGAAATTACAGAGATATGACACAACGTTGGTATACAAAATCGTAGGGGCAAGTGTTTACTAACGAGAAACTAACGTGACTATTCGAAGTTAAACGAGAAGCTTGGGTTATGCTACATCAGCAGCTGCCGGCGAGGGTAGCAGCTCTCTGCCATACGGCAAGCCCTCCTGGACTCGCGCATTCGAAGGACCTGCTTCGCTCTCAGGCACGGTACCTGTGTTTTGCGGAGTGGTACTTGTGCGTCGCCCAAAAAGCCCACTCATAAATGTCATGAAAGGATTCGGCTCGTGTTTTTCTGGCTTTGGTAGAGGCTTTTCCGATATCAAGCCAATCGACACGGATCCGTCTTTGGAATCGATACGGATGGTTGAGCCGGACCAGTTCATGAATGGATCTTCAACGGCGGGAGGACTAGAATCACCGCCAGACTGAGCGACTCCAAAACCAGAGGATCGCCAGTCTCCAATAAAACAGCGGGAGTGGTTGGATTTCGAATAAAACGTGGTAAGCCTTGCCTGATAATATAATGAGATCAGAAGGCCACATGTCCGAAACTAAACATACCCTGATGCTGTCGGAAATATTGACAGATCCGTCAGAAGTGCCTATGGTCAGCGCAGCTTCGAACGTCGATGGGATCCAGACTTTGACTTGTCCATCGGAAGAAAAGGCGTTGATTCGGGCGACCTGCCCAGCTGGAACATCCTGCCGGCTTTCTGTCAATCTGTGTACCGTTACTGATCGGGCGGATAAACGCACCACCACCAGATCAACGCAACCGTCTTTCGATTCGGCAACGATCATAGCCGGGCCTCCTTCGCTTGGAGAGATATGCACATGCGCTTTGATACTACCGTCATTGCACATGAGCATAAGATTTGGTCGAACCTCTGAAGACAGTGGCTTTTTGTCCTTTCGAGCCTCCTTCAAATCTTTGTTCCAGCGCCCGTCATAATCAGTGACGGGTGGCAAAATGCTCTCGGGGATGGCCAGGGACGTATCAACGGTCCAGATGCCCTTGATGCTACCTTCGGCCTTATGGTTAAGAAGGTAGTTGCAAGGAGGCTGGTGGGTAGAGTCTGATTGCATCTCGGTGAAAGAGGTGGAAATGTATGGAGGAGGATTCTGCGGGCAACGTCTTAATATCAAACTCCTGGACACAGTCAATGGGGATTTCATCGACAACTCACGACAGGTTCACTTAAATCTATAAGCGGATGATCATTGCTGACAGGAAGTTTTGAGCAGTCGGGCTGAGATTCGGTAACAATCATAAGGGCTCTTAGTGGCGATTGTGGTGAGAAATGCGAGGATTGAAGTAAGCTATATATAGCGTAGAAATAGGCGCTCAAGGTGATCCTCCGCATTGATTATGTCTACCGAACTATCTCCGCAGCGTTGCACAGTTCACTCGGAATATCTCGTGTTGCATCTGGAAACCTCATGCTTTCGGGCCGCAGTCATATGACGATCACGGCTGTGCGGTTCTATGATGGGAGACCGCGTGGCTTCAGGTACTAGAAAATACGGCGCCCAACCTATTGCCCGTTTCAGCAAAACTCAACTAGGCCTCATAGAGTTTACCAGGAATTTTTGATTTATGGAGAAAATGGCCCTGTATTGAAGTAATCACCCAATCTTGAACAAGTTCATTAATCAACTGCATGACGCATTCCCCATATTGTGCAGTAAAAAACAGTTCTCCACTCTTAGAGAAATTATATTCCAATCAGTTGCGTGTATACAGATCTTCGAGCCCCCTCGGTTTCGTCTGCGATTACGAATATTTCTCCAGCTCCTCCACGAATGATATCCCAACATCCCGTCTCATCCCACAGCTCCCCGAGTTCATGCACGTATCGCAGTTTTGGGCATATCCTTGCCATCACGCACAAGCATTCACGCCATCCAGACTCCCCTGTATCCAGATCCATTAGGTCTAGAGCAGACGGGAGAATGCTCAGCGTTCTGAGGTTCGGTAAATGGTGAAGCACCTGTATGACCGAACCCTAGAGGAACCATAAGTCTATCGGGGCCCATCCCAATAAAGCAGACTGAGGAACCTACTGGATCGTCAAACGGGATCTCCAGTTTGAGATCTTCTAAATACGGTGTAAACTTGAATAGATCTTCTACCTCGCTCATAGTTTCTGAGCCCGTGTGATAGAAGTTCAAAGCTAGTTTGCGTAACTTTGGAAGTGGTTTAACTGACTCCGCTACTCTCTGTAGTTGAAGCCGGGAATAGTGATAATCATGAGAGTCCGTAAGCGAGATCGATTCAAGTTGGCTGGCCAGCTCTGAAGCGATAACCACGGCGCATACGAATGAAGGCGCTTCGAATTCAACTACGGATTGAAAAATGTTGGCGACGTCCGTTAGGTTGGCATAATTCGCATTTCCCTTTCGCATTGCCCAGCCCAGTCCAACATTTGTGAGACCCGGATGAGACAGGAAGAATTTACGTAAGGGACTATCGCTGGAAGGATCGAAAAATGTAGTCCAGTTTGGGTTGACGGACGGTCCTAATAGCCGGAACGTATGCAAATGCGGGAAATTTATGTCGGAGAGGTGAGATAAGAGTTCTTCGGGCGACCACAAGGTGCCCTTCGAGGTAGTCTCATTTAGCACTAGTTCTATATGTTTGATCCTAGGGCAAGCTCGAAGAAGATAACTCAGTCGTTTAACTTGGGTATCCTCGAAGGCGGCTCCTAAGAAATGAGAATATCAACACCTTATCGAGGCCGCGAGAGGTTTATATACCTGATTCAGATATCTCCAACCGCAAATACTCGAGATTTTGGAGACCAAAAACCCTAGTGATACCGTCAGAGATTCAATCAAACGCGGGCAATAAACGTACTGTAGGTATTCTCCTCGATTTCGAGTTAGTCGATGACATCCCTGGTTGAAAAACCTGAGGCTCACCTGAGCCGGCATCCAGGTGATTATTCACCATGAAACATTCAAATGTTCGTAGATTGATACAGCTAGTTTGCAGGGCTTCTAAAACGGACTCTTCCCACGGATAAGTGAGCCCCCAGACAAAGTGCTTCATTCGTGGACTAGATCTCAGGATTTCTGCAATCATCTTCGCATGGGTCCTCGAAATCGCGTCGTCAGGTGGTATGATAACAGGAATCGGGCCTCTGTCGATAACCATTCCTTGCAAGTGGTCTTTTACACAAAGAGCAGAGTTGTGGGAAGCGAACTGTAAAACGAGTCGTTCCACATGGTATACACGAGAAAAATATACAACTCTGTATAAGCCTGGAAAGGTGAGTGCTTGCCATGAGCGAGAGGTGAGACACAATCGTGTCAGGTCGACTAAGGCAAGGTGATCAAGTACACAGTTCCAGATTTCGGAAGGTATGTTTTCGAGCAGGTCGGGTATCATGACAGAACGTTGGGATTCGGTGTAAAGGAGCCGGTCGCGGGTAGCTCAGCACAGTAGAAAACCGTGATATTTTCTGCCTATCAATAATCGTTCTCGAGACAAGGAAAGTGCTAACCCCGAGGAGGCTTGTGATAGTGAGGGCCGAGCGCCTATAGTATAAATATGCGCAAGCAAGGACCGCCACAATAGCTATTTTCTCGCGAATTTACGATATTGAAAGTCCCGTGGTGGACGCGTTCGCGGACCAGTTAGGGGGGATAGGAGTTTGTGGAACGCGCGGTCAACTCATCCAAAGACGGGCGAAGCGGTGCGAGGCGAACCGAGGCCAACTGAACGAGACGAGGTGAATCGAGACGAGTAAACGGATGATCGAGCGAGCACAAAAACGGGACGTGAGCGTTTACTAAACATCCGCGTACGGGCGTTGGGCACTAGCTAGCCGCGGCTCTAGAACGGGCACAGTGTAAGCGTATATTGGGAGGGGTGTGACTAACTAAAATGAAAATAAAACAGATGTTTACGTGGGACGCAATAGCTCTACAGTATCTAAAACGAAAATAAAACAGATGTAACTATGAATCAGACAACGAACACAAAAGGGAAGACAGAAAGAAAACCTACCTTAGCGTGCGTGTGGTGGGATGCGACAGCCCAGGACACGGTCACATGGGGGGGGGAATATGACGGGAAAAAGAGGAAAAGTGTCGGAGGCGAACGTAGTCCGGCGCGGCTGCGCCAGGGACGCATACACTCAAGTTCATGGCAGGCCGTTACAACATCCTTAGTAAACCACAACAAATTTACTTGGTTAGAAATGTGCTTTTACGATCGCGAAAAAATCTACTATATCCTACCTCTAGCTCAACTGAAAGTGTTATTCAACCAATACACTAAAATCCCAGGTGTCCATCTCGCTGTAGTCCTCTTCGAGGAAGATGTGAAAGTCCTCGACTGCACCAAAGCGCACATGTAGCTTCGTCCATTCCTCATCGCCCGCCTCCATCTCTCCGGCTCCGATGATTCGCGGGTCGTGCATGTGGAGTTTTTTGATTGGATGCATACGTACGATGGCCTCTAGGCAATCAAGGTCGACATTGTTCAGCCTAAAATGGAGTACATGCAGAGCTGGCCAAGGAGGTGGGGCGCGACCTTGAAGAATGCCTTGGATGCCGCCTCCCAAAGTGTCGTCGGAGATATCGAATCTTTCGATTGCTAATGTTCGAAGATGCAGCATCGGACAAAAAATCGCTTCTATTGATCCCCGAGCGGTCACCCCTTGCCAGACGAGTAGACGAACTACTCTGGAACGAGCGAAGAATAAGCGAACCTCGTTCTTGAATTCTGGTGAATTATCTCCTAAAGTAAGACTCATGTCCAGCTTTTGGATGCCTGTGTTGATCAAGGGCAGGACGTACACGGAGGTTGGAGGTGCTTCATGCGATTCGAGTGAGAGTGATTCAAGATGGCTCAAAGTGACGGGATGTGGAGTAACATCCGATCGCTGGATCTGGCAATCGGCCAGAGAAAATATTCGGAGTCTAGGAGTTGCAGAGAGTATTCTAACTAGATCTTCCTGGTTTAAACGGTTCAGAGGGTCCATGTACCCTAAGCACAGGTCCACCAGCCCCTCGTGAAACGGAACGAACTTTGGGATATAGCAATATTGCAGATTGATACGGCTGACGGAAGGAAAGAAACGGTTGAACTGATCGGCTGATATAGTTTTATTTGGGCCAAAGACTGATGAAACATGATCAGGTGCCGCTCCGTTGATGATTTGAAGCGTTTTGCCCGGAACCGCTGAGCAATTATCGACCCAAAGCCTCATGACCAAAGAAACAGCAAGTTCGGAATTGACTAGTAGCTCCACGTTGAGCGCTTGAATCCGAGGCCCCAGAGGTGCCAGAAACTTTAACACTTCGAGGAGGTCGGAACCACACACTTGCTCTATACCTTCTAGGTGAAAGCTCCCAGGCTGGTAATCCTCGATATTGATGTACAGGGGGGCTTGCGCAGAGCGCTCGACCCACAAGGCAGCCTGATTGTACTCTTCTGAATTCCTGAAATTACAAATGGTCAAGTATATAGTAGACCATAAGCATGGGGATTCGAGCATGATATTGCGCCACAAGCCACAGACCCCGGCAAGTACACTTGGGGAATGAGAGCCTTCCGATCGAAATGTTGCAGTCCGGTCAAACCGAGTGTATTTTCCAGTGGATAAAGTAAATATGTTCAGAAGAATATCCGGCGGAAGTCGATTTACGGGAACCGCGGTCTGGCAGCTATTTCGCACTGCACCAAGGGTCGCCGATGCTGCGTCAAGTTTTTCCTGGTCGAACTCAAGTGACGGTAGCTCGAGGTTGATCCCAGCCAATGTTCTCTCGAGTAATTTCTGTGGAGTCCCGGAGCGCAGTGACGACATAAGCGTCCCACATAGTATATTTGAGGCATCTACGTAATTGTTGACAGCCAGTGCCAGCGCGTCCCTCATGGATTTCCAGTATTGAAAGCCTGCATCATACGCGTCCATGGCACTTTTCGTGGGGCTCTGTTTTGTCTGATATTCAAATCAGGAGTGCAAGTGTGTATAAACGTGGAATGTGGAGAAAACAGTGCCTCTTACGATTAAAACAGGGGTCGAATATTGAATTCCAGTTGCATGAGGCACTCAGGCTGGCAAAATCGAGCGTGATTTATGCTGTGAGTTTGGATACTCTTGAACAGTTGGCAGAATGAAGACGAGTGCGAGGGGTAGCCGGCGAAACGGGTTGGTAAATCTGGCAGAAAGCAGGTCCATCACGCCGCACATTACGTCATAATCTCCGACCCAAAGATCACCGCCACCATCAAACACGTTCTACACTCAGCCAGCCATCAGGACAACTTAACCAGTATCATCAGCGCCGTATAATTCACACAATATATTCTAAGATCTGAATCAAACCAAAGATCCCAGCTCTTGCCTCTTGTCCACCGCGTTCAGACATGCTGTCTTCCGAGCTTGATTCGGCAATACCACTAGACATCTGGAAATATATATTTCGGGGCATGTATCTAAGGGATCTAAACATCGTATCTCTTGTATCTCGTGGCTGGCAACTCCTGGCCGTGCCGTACATGTATCATACCGTTTATCTTGCCCATGCCATGCACCTGGAACAATTTGCGAAGCGATTAACAGAAGGCCCAACAGTCACGATAGGCCGATATGTACGTGGGCTGGTCATAGATAGGGGGCCAATCACCCACATGGTGGACCCAGAGTCCCTTATTCTCGCGCATCAAGTGGAATCTGTGGCATCAATTCTCATGGCTACACCAAATCTCCAGTCTTTTGCTTCGGATCTGATATTGGCGCATCATAATTGGTTGATTGTTGAGACCCTACAAAAACATTGCCCAAAACTTAACTCGTTTCGGTTTTGTATGGAAAAACACTCCTTAATTCCCGGTGAGCCTCAGAATTCGGGAACGGATGTAATGTGGAAGACTAAGAGATTATGTAGAATCCCGCCTCCAGTAAGCGTTTGTAAAACCACAAATGAGATATTACTGGATTTTTTTTGGATAGGGTATTCAGATTTAAGAACCTCCTTCACTTCTCATTCGACATGAGCGAGCTCGGTACGTATATGCATTTCACCTTATTGTTAGAAGGTTCGGTGACTTCCATGTGCAGGGTATCATCGCAAAAATTTTGCCATTTCACTAGCATCATTACTCAGAGAATGCCCTCACATACAGACCATAGATTTTGTCTGTGGAAAGGAGGCTTTTCCTAACATCGATCCACCCATTTCATTCTCGGCTGAGCTGGGGGATACCCAACTTCGTTCCCTCCACACATTCAAAAACATCGGGGGTTCGATCGAGCCTGATTTCTCTCACGTCTTTGACTCTTCGTGCCGATCTTATCTTCGCACATTCCTTCTGAAACACCCAACCATACGAACTCTTGGATTCTCTCGCGCGGACCCCCCCGCACACTCTATTCCCCTCAGTTCATCTGACCTGGAGGCCCTACTTCCCTCTTTGAAACACCTTGAGGGTCCCCCGTTCTTATGTGCCCCAATACTATGTTCCAAAATTGCAGTTCAACTGGAGTCAGTTGTATTTAAAATCGGCCGCTCGTTTATGGGATTCATCAATAGCCTTGAGGGTTTTGTGCACTCTGTGAAGCAGATGCCCGGGCTGAAGTGCCTAGCTATCAACTCGCACTTTGGGTCCAAGGAGAGTTTGCGCATTGTGTATGAAATATTAAGTCGGGCTCCAGAACTGGAAGAGCTTTGTCTGGGCGTTTCGTTTGACGTATTAGTGAGCACCTTCTGTCTCGCTCGATCTACATGAATAACCAGCAGCTTTCATTGATGAAGGACGATATAATTGATCTCCTCCACTTGGTACCTAAGCTTCGGAAATTGAGCATTTGTCCATCCGATCTAGGGCTGATGAATCTCCAGTCTGGCGAATCCGGATGGCGAGATTGCACATCCGTCATGGCCAAGATATGCCCGATGCTGCAGTACGTACATGAACTGGGTCCCAGATGCGACGAGACTTCATATTGGACGATTTCTCGGAATGGGGACAAAATCAAAGTCGAGGCTACCAAAGAAAACAAATCAGGCTTGTTTCGTATTTGCGGGATGTTGTAGTTGAACAGACGTGCATTTGGTCGAACCAAACCAAACAGCTATGGCTCTGGTATACGTGATACGAGTACTGTAGCCTAACTCTGAAATACATGATAAGTTACAATATGGTTTTGAAGTGACTTGCGATTTACCTAAACTATATTCAATGTTTCGAAGCCTGGGATGATCTCGTGCTTATGTCCAGCAAGCCTACTTACTAGCCATACGATCAATTACGAATCACCTGACTTTGCCCTACTCAGGCCGGGCGACATCTTAGAGCTATCACCCCATCATTCCAGCTAACTTTTGAATTGAACAAACTAACCGCATTGGGTTTATTTGCTCCGGTCCAATAGCTATTCGTATATATAGTCCCATGTCTCGCAACATCGCTTCTACTCTACCACCCGAAATTTGGGGTTCAATTATCCAATATATGAGCCTGAGTGAACTCGAAACTATGTCTCTCATTTCTCGGGGATGGCACATCCAAGCCTTTCCATATCTTTATAACACTATATATCTTGGTCGTATTCCACACATAATCAAACTAGTTAAGCGATTGAGGAACCAATCTTTAAGTAGCAAATACGTGCGGGCACTCGTTGACAAGGAATCAGATTGGGAAATTAAAAACAGAGAATCAGTGATGTTCTCTATCACCATGCGGCTCTTCAAGTCGATTCTGATGGCTGTTCCACGACTCGAATCTTTTGCATGGAAGGTCCCATTCACCTCGCTTGATGAGGAAACAATCGAATCCCTCTAGAAGTACTGCCCAGATCTACAATCATTTTGTTTGGTGACATCTAACGGTTATTCGTTTGTGTTGAACGATCCCGGAATCTGTACCACATGCGACTTCAGTCCATGTGCTTTCTCTTGGTATATTCCGTTTATGCTTTCACATGTCTTTCGTGCCGCATATATTGCCGTATGCACAGCGATCTTTCCACATGTACGCTTTCTTCTGTCTCTCACGTTATATGCTATATAAACGAATAAATCGTCGCCTCGTCCCTCAGCGAATTTTACATTCATATTTCTTGCTTCGCAACTACAAGCTTGGCCGCTTTATTCACTGCGTTAAGCTACTTTGAAGCGACCATTATCGTTCCGCTTCAAAGTAGCTTAACGCAGTGAATAAAGCGGCCAAGCTTGTAGTTGCGAAGCAAGAAATATGAATGTAAAATTCGCTGAGGGACGAGGCGACGATTTATTCGTTTATATAGCATATAACGTGAGAGACAGAAGAAAGCGTACATGTGGAAAGATCGCTGTGCATACGGCAATATATGCGGCACGAAAGACATGTGAAAGCATAAACGGAATATACCAAGAGAAAGCACATGGACTGAAGTCGCATGTGGTACAGATTCCGGGATCATTCAATAACCTGCGCTGTTTGAGAACCACGTTGGCCGACATCAGAGAAGTGCAGAAACCTGGTCCGGGCGGCTTCAGCCGGTTACGACTGCAAAAACTGCCAAGATCTTGGCGTGAGATTGTGGCCGGCTATCTCAGACAAACTTTGAGCAAATCCGGGTTGTGGCAAGCGCCATGGCTCCGCAGCACGTGCTGAGGTGGATGCGTGGGAACTGTGACATCAGCCACAACTTGACTATAGCCGCGGCTGTAACTGGATGCAGAACTGGTCTCGGTGGGTCAATAATACTAATATATCACCATAATACCTGGTGTATTCCAGTCGGTTCGACGAAAATATATGTCATCTATACATATGATATTACAGTCGAACTTGCTTGTTATTGTACATGATTGCTGGTACATACATAGACCGAAAAGACTAGCCAAATGGGCATTCGCGGTAACTCATACCTCCAGATCAGCCAGCAGCAGGGCTGTCCCATAATCCCCCTGTCGTCTTGAGGCCTAAATTGTCAATTAGGTGTATTTCAGCTAGCAGGTGTCGCATGATAATAATTAGCAAACATCTCGCACAGAGCCGGTAAGCAGATCCAATTGTAGGGTCAAACACTGGAGTATTTATTGCATAGTAATGGCGTTTTGAAGCTCTGCGAAATATACCTAGAAAAAAGAGCGCCGATTACCTCGGGTATAATGCATGAAATGAGTGGATCGACTCACGAGTGAAGTAATATATAAAGCACTAGCCAACTGTTTGTCTTTTGGGCGTAAATAGGCAATTCAGAAGACGATTCAGTCGTAGGATGTGATTAAAACATACTGTTAAATATCCCAGCGCATCGTTTTCGGTACCACGAAAATCGACGCAGATACGCTACTCGATTTCTATGAGCCACCAAACAAAGAATCAGATTTATTATCATTCCAAAGCGGCTTCAATTAAATAAACTCTTTGAATATAGCCTGGCGCCAGGTTTGTACTTGACTTAAACTAGTAGCCTTTCTCATATGAAGGCTTTCACTACGACACGGCGTATCTTGCCCCAATTGAATGCGTTAGGATCGCGCTAAACCGACCGCTTACAACGATCGAGTAATCGAACAGGAAAGAACTTCATCCAGGTAACACGCGGTCACCTGCTATCCTACATAACATAGGTCTGTATATGAATGCGATAAATAAGGTGAGAGGAACGGTGGTTGAACAGTCTGGGAAACACGTCCCGATGGAAGTAATAATCAGTTGCCCAGTGGCTATAGATTATGGCTACGATCAAGGTAGATGTGCGAATACATGCCAGCCTCCGGCCGGGCGTTAGCGCACCACCCTCTCTCCGCGTTACATTTAATGAGCTTTATGAGCTAAAACTCATATTTCACCACGGGAATGTCATTGTTTTTGCGCCGGTCGTGATATAGTACGGCGTCTATTGGTCATGTACCGCATATGTTACATCAGCTGATCTTGCTGGTAACTGAGATCGGACATCCACCACGCGATATAATCACAACCATCAACTACTGAGCACGGGCATCCGTGGTTCACACTCTTTCGTGCCTAAAGTAGTTCGGTTATCGAGTTCCAATTCTTGCGTCTGGTGGCTTCTACTATTAGATCGGCTTGCGCACACAGTTTTACGATCATGCCTAGTTCTACGATTGTTTCGGTCGTGCCACCCGAAATATGGGGTTCCATCATTTGCGACATGAATTTAAGCGATCTTAGCATTCTATCACTCGTCTGTAGAGAATGGCAGATGATAGCTTTGCCATATCTTTATCATACCTTGTATCTTGGTCGTATCTCGCACCTTGAACAGTTCACAAAGCGATTCAATGATCAGTCAAACACTCCGATTGGCAAACTTGTACGGGGACTAGTCATCGACGACGGATCAGGCTGGGATTTAAAGGTCCTAGACTCTTCAACGCCTCTTTATATTACGAGTCTTTTCAAATTAATTCTCATTCATACACCAGGACTCGAGTCTTTTACGTGGAAGGTCTTGTTCATGCATCCCGATGAAGAAATAATCGAATGCCTTCAAACACATTGCACAAATCTTAAATCGTTCTCTTTTGGTGGTTTCTATTCGAGCGGCTATTCTTTTGCAGGTAAGCACTAAACACAAAATACCTACCATAGTAAAATAACGATAGGTGAAGATTCCAACCCCCCGTGAGCTGCTTGATTGAGATAATATTTGGTTTGCCTCATACAATTCGACAGTATACTTCGCTTCAAGAACCTACAGAATTACTCGTTTACTAGCATAACGGGTCTATGTACGTGGAATAGTCTATGACTGTAATGGAGCTTCAATATTGAAATCTACATATAGCTCACCCGAATAAGAGTCTTGCTACTTCCTTTTCGTCAATGCTTCAGGATTCACCTGATATGCGTACTGTCAGGTTGGCCTGCGAACGGAGAGATGCTGTTGTCAGCGGATCCCAGATTTCATTCTCTAAACAGCTTCAGCATACGCAACTCCGTTCTCTGAATGTTTTCCTCGGCATTGGCGCAGCTATCGAACCAGACTTTCATCGTGTCTTTGACTCTTCCTACAATAGTAGTCTTCGTGCCTTTCTCGCTCGTCATTCTAACCTACGTTCTCTGGAGTTTGGCTGGGCGGAACAGCCGGGCAATTATGAACCTCTTGGGTCATCGGAATTAGAGATCATTCTTCCCTCTTTGAAGGACCTGAGAGGCCCGACTTTCTTATGTGCACCTATTCTGTCGTCCAACATCGCCAGTCGCATCGAGTCTCTTGCAATACTCGACGCATTTGCGTACGATGAGCTTGTGTCTAGCTTCCACATGTGCATGTGTTCCGCAAAGGATATGCCGCTACTGAATAGTCTAGCTATCGACCTTTATTACGGATCACAGGAGAACCTTGACATTGTCTCTGAGTTGCTGAAGCGTGCTCCAGACTTGGAAGAGCTGTGTTTAGGTGTTTCATTCGACGAACTGGTAAGCATCCATCATAATAAGTGCACTGTACCACTGTTCACTTCGACATTCAATAGCACAAGGTGATTGAGCTCATTAGGCTGGTTCCCAAAATAAGGAAGTTGAGCATACGCCCGGCGAGCTTTGACATGATGCGCCTGGATTCTGGAGAGTACGGATGGAAACAATGCCTGTCATTCATGGCACAAATATGCCCCAACTTGCAATACGTGCATGAGCTTGGGCCGTCGTACGACGATACATCGTTTTGGACGATTTCTCGGAACCAAGAAGGGGTCGAAGTTATGGTTACAGATTCCACGCAGTCCGCGTTGTTCGCCATTTGTGATGTTTTATGATTTAGAGTAGCGAAATATTCCTCTACGTACGATTGGGAGATTCTAAACCTGAAATGCAAAAACCAGGAAGTCTTGCAGTATTTGCCACATGAATATATATATCCGTTTGAAATGATATCTAGAACCTATCTCCCCCCTATGTTTGATATTAGGTACTGCCGGAAATCCTTAACAGCCTCCCAGCGAGCCCTCCAATACCACTTCAAGCTTTCGGATAGGGCGTGTTATTATATGCATGCTGTATCGTCGTATTGGATAGGCGGTTCGTCTTTCACATCAAGTTCAATCCTCATTGATTTGGTTCACATATCCCGAGGTTTGATGTCCTGTATGACCAAACATTCGAGTGAATCATGATCCGATAGATCGATTTATATAACACGTATAGATACACTAGACACCAACATAAAATCTCTCAACCCCCGTCCTAGGAAATCCCGATTACACAAACAGAACTCGACTATTTACCTCTTCAATCCAAGTCGGGCACAGGATTGGAACCTGGTCCATTGGGAGATTTGGCGTCGTTTGGCCAACCCCCACCCGAACCGGCGTCGGACCCGGGATGTGATGGATGCGACAGAGAGGACGGCTGATAAGGGGGATTTTGTGGGCCGCTACTTCCGCCTCCACTTCCGCTTGCACCACCTCCGAACCATCCACTCATCCACCCCCGCATTGCCCGAGAAAAGCTACTCGGTTGTGATGCGGCTGCTTCTTCGATATAGGATAACGATACCGAGCCGTTCGTCGAGCTGAGATGAATAAGAGGTCCATTCCAGCTTGTGAAGGGGTCATTATCGATGGCAGGAAGTGGAGGATCGTCATTTGGGTCAGCGTGGTTGGGTGTCGAACCGAAACCGGAAGATTGCCAGTCGCCGATGAAGGAGCGAGTGGTGTTTGAGGTAGTGGAAAAGGTTGTGAGTTTTGCCTATAAATGATCAGAGTCAGAATCTGAGCGAGGACGAGCATCGATAAGATCATACTTTCATGGCGTCCGAGATTTTGACGCTACCCCATGTAGTGGCCATTGTGACCGCACCCTCAAAAGACATTGGAACTCTAACCGAGACCGATCCGTTCGTTGAAGTGGCGTAAACGCGCAAGGGTTGTTCCGAGGCATGCTACATAGACGGCATAATTAACAAATAAACTCACAAAGAAACCGCTCTCAGCAAACTTACTACATTGAGAGTGATTGCACCATTCGTGCCCTGCGCAACAATCACGACCTGGCGGGTGAGTCCATCGCTCGACACGACGTGGACGTCGCCCTTGATCGATCCGTTTGTTGATCCCAACATGAGGTTCGGTCGAACCTCTGGGACCATAGGCAACGCAGTCCTCCCACCCTCCCTCTCCCGCCTCTTCATCTCCTTTTCTCGCAGCTTACGGGCTTTTTGGACGTCTTGATTCCAAGGTCCATCATACTCGGTGATTGGTGGCAAGAGGCGTTCGGGGATTGTGAGTGCCGTATCAACATGCCAAGTACCGCTGATGCTAGCGTTAGCTTTTCGTTCAATCAAGTAGTTGCACCGAGGTGGTAGGTCTGGACGTGGAGTAGAAGGTGGGTTGGAGTGAGAGGACACGGGGTGATCGCGTTGGTAATGATCATCACTGGATGCAATAGTAGCAGTATATGGCGGAGGGCTCTATAAATGGGAAAGAGTAAGACGACCGGCCAGGGAGGGGATTACAATAAATACCCAAACGTACCGGTGGGTCGCGCCACGATGTCTCTGACACTCCACTGCGAACCGTGGGCGCTTTTGATTCGCTTCGTTCGGACTCGGGGATAATCATCTGGAGGGCACGTAAAGAGCGGAGGGATTGGCGAGCAACGCTTGAGAATGCGAGATTTATGCAAGCATGATGCTGCGGGGAAGCAGGTGAATCAGCCATAACTGCGCGGCACAGTCCACAGCAGATGGCCATCCTAAATGGGCCGCATCATAGCGGCGCCCAAAACAGGCGACTGATCTACGTTTGGCTCGGCCTTGGCACATTGGCTGCGTCATTCCCGAGACAGGTCGGCAATACGTGGGTCAAATGTAACGAAAGATAAACAATCAAACAAGAGAGGCTAGATTATATCAGATCACGCCCATGGGTAGAAGGTCTAGGTTTGTTCGCAGCGCCGGCCAATGGCGCAAGCGAGGCATTATTTGCAATTGCCTTGATGTGGCTGTGCGTCACTCTCCCTCCTCGTCCATGCCACTAGACAGAACGCTTTCCTTCACATGGCGCATCCGAGCTCCAGCGTGAGCATATCTCATCCTTTTCTTATTCTTGGCAAACCACAAAGTACTGTCCTGAGAGCGACCGTTAGGCTGGAATGTCACGTGAGGGTCGGAGGCTCGGTCTTTCGGACACCGAGGACAGGGGCCAAAGGCACCCTCGGGCGTCCACCGCCCATATGATCGACGGCACCAGCTCTGCGTGTTGTTTGTTTCTCTCCCCTTCCAACCACTACTCCTAAAGGCAACCTGAATCGCTGAGGCTGAATAGGACTGAGCTGTTAAAACCAATGTCTGAAAGCAAATCATCGGCTACTCGCCAAAAGCCCGCTGTACGCAGGAACAAACAGCAAGGGGGCTCTTTCGAGGATACTTTGAACAAAATCGGGTCGGTCTCTGTGGTTTTTCTCTCATGGTTGATATTCAGCCCTCTCTAGACATAGATCCCACCACACAACGGGGGCTTCAGATCCCAGCTCGACACGAACTCCAGCGATTCCAAGCGTCGGTTGGTTCTCTGGAATTAAAAAAGCGCCATTCAAAAACTACAAACATGGATCGCCAGTTGCAAACCAGAGCACTGCACTTTCCGGCTTCTGGTACGATGTCAAGACATTGCGATGGATGAAAGAACCAAGTAACGGATTTCTCTTATTGATATATATTTTCAGCTCACATATATTTCGACCTTAACAGCCTGCTCTTTCAAGCTTTTAATGATTCCCCTGGCACTATATAGCTTTTTTGAGCTTATTGCGAGACACTTATCCAAGCGTCCGTTTGAGAATCCATTCGCGCCTCTTTTGCTCATCTCGTATCATCTGTCCGACTCGGATCCTTCAGACCCTCGATTTGACAAGGGATGGTTGGTGAGTCCTTACTCCCTCAATCGTCTTCGAATCTGTGCTGAATCGCAAGATTCAAGGACCTCGCATTCCTATCATATTATGTTATCTTTTTCTCTTTCGTGCGCCAGTTCTTCACGATTCACATCATTATTCCAATGGCCAAGTCCCTAGGCATCAAGAAAAGATCTAAACTCGATAGGTATGCTTTCACATACCTAAACATTCCATGACGTTGACACTTTGTATTATTCAAACAGATTTGCTGAACAAGGCTATGCTGTGCTCTACTGGGGGACATTCGGGCTCCTCGGAGTTTATGTAATGAGCGGAATGCCCACTTGGTGGTTTAGGACTGAGCATTTTTGGCTTGGTGAGTTTCCGACATATTGTATATGCTTGACGATTAGATTATTTTACTTTGACTAGAATACCCTCACTGGCGTATGACTGGCCTGATGAAGTCGTATTACCTACTTCAAGCGGCATATTGGACACAACAGCTCCTCGTCATGGTCCTTGGGCTCGAAAAACCTCGCAAGGATTTCGTAGAGCTTGCGATACATCATGCCGTTACGATATACCTCATTAGCGCGAGCTACATCGTGAACCTGACGTGGATCGGAAACGCAGTGTTTATCACCATGGATGTGTCTGATGCATTTTTCGCGGTACATATATGATATACGTTTGCTGGATCTGTTGTATGCTTATTCGATATCTCACAGCTTGCGAAGATCTTCAACTACTTGAAAATGAACAAGACCAAGATCGTTTTGTTCGCATGGTTTACCGTTGTATGGAGGTAGGCCATTCTGCGAGTACAGGTAGGGTTACGATTGACTTCCACGCTGCCACTTTAGCTACCTTCGCCATTGGATCAACATTATGATTATGTATTCTGTCTGGTTCGAGTTTGATCTAATTCCGTGGGTAGCTTTTGCCTGTTCGTTAGATTTTTCGCGTGCAAACATCACAATTTGTGGTCTCTAGAGAACAAAGCAAGACGTTGGATGTTGAAAACCACGCATACATGCCTCAATGGTAAGTCATATGCAAAGTGTCCGACGTATCTAATCAGTGAATGTGCGGGCAAAACAGGGCCAAACCATTCATATTCTTCCCGCTCTTCCTTTTGCAACTCGTCAATCTCTTTTGGTACTATCTAATCCTGAGGATTCTTCTACGGTTCGTGCGGCTTTAGTTTGGCCCTCCATACCCCACTAATGATTCATGCAGTGCCTTCTATGTGCCCGACCTGGATCAGGTTGATGACGATAGATCTGAAGACGAGTGTGATGGGGATGATGAAGAAGATGATGATGCATAGACAACAGCGTATACCTGTGATCCCCATCACCAGTTTTTGTTATATTTTTTTCTCCTGTTATAAATGGATTAATCGCGAAATAGAGCAATAATTGGGAGGCTCGCTTATATGGTCATATGAAACACTAACATCTCGTTTTGTGCGAAGATCGGTAGAACTTTTTGTCCACGCAGATACGCCGCAAGGTTGGATGCAACATGCAATTTGAGATCGAAACAATACAGGAAGGTGAAAATGTACAGAAATTAGGGCAACAATTGGGTGGTAGGTCGACTACGTATATTCTTAAAAGTGATGTTATCAAGAACGGTTCGCAGTCGAGTGCCATATAGACATACCAGAAACTATCGCTGGCATCCAGCCGAGGAGAAACCCTATGCGGAGTAAGTAGAGTCGATGTCGCCGAACTTGATGTTCGAGAACTTGACCGTGGCCCCGGGGCTCTGGCTCTCCACCTCCTGCGGCTCTCCGCTCGTCGTGGCGCACGACCCGCGAGCGATCCCGGGCTGCGACGCGTCCGAGTCCAGCGGGTAGTTCGAGTCCAGCCAGAGCATGTTCGCCGCGTGGTCGTCCCAGATCGACATCACCAGCACCATGCCCTTGTCGAACGCCTTGCTCATCCCGCCGAACCCGCCCTTGGCCGCGAACGTGTCGGTGTCCGAGAACGCCGTCTTCTGCGCCGTGCAGAACTCCGGGGTGATGCTGTCGAACTCGTCCATGCCGGACACGTTCGTCTTGGAGTTCTGGATGACCTCGCCGTTCTGGACGTAGATGCGGCGGATCTCGGACAGGTCGCCGGACGCGGTGCCGTCGGAAGTGATGAACTGAGTGACGACGGTCATCTTCTGCTTCGGGTCGACGGTGGTGCCGTAGAACGACTTGTCGCCCATGCGGTACGAGTTGAAGTCGCATCCGGCCTGGTCGCAGATCGTGCTGCACTCGTCGCCGTCGCATCGGTACTGGCCTTCGGCGGAGCAGGGGTGCGGGGTGTATGCGGTGGAGACGGAGTTGGCTTCCCAGACGTCCATCTCCGTGCAGCAGGTGCCGTAGCCGCCGGCGCCGGAGTTCGGATCGTTGTCGGATCCGTTCCATCCTTCGACGTTGCCCTGTTGTATGATCGAAATCGAGATAGACGTTAGATATATGCGCCCGATCAATCAATGGAAGAAAGATCGCTGACCTCCCCGTTGATAAACTTGATGTCACGAGGGCACTGAGCGTCGCAGTATCCGGTGCCGTACTTGGCGCCGGCCTTGTTCGACGGGTACTTGCTCATACCGCCGTCGGCGTCCATCTCCGAGAAGTAGAGCGCGCCGTTGAGACCGCACGGAAGCTGGCTGACGTCGACGTCGAAGGTAAACTCTTGATTCTTGAGCTTGAACATCTCGTAAGTCGAATCGTCCGCCAGCATATATACGCGAGATCCGATGTTAGAGCCCTTGACGAATTGGAGGCTGAGCTCGTTGCCGGAGGTCGAGATGCCGTAAGTCCCGGAGTAGTCGGCACCGTCGAGAGCGCAGTTTGAAGCGCATGTCTTACCGTCAGGGCAGAGTGAGGTGTCCCAGGCGTTGCCAGTATAACAATTGGTGTAGCCCGAGGTGGTGTGGACCCATCGCCAGTTCGAGTCGAGTACGATCTTCGCTGACGACTGAGTTGCGCATCCACCGGATTTAGTACATTTTTGCCAAGGCAGGCTCGGGTGGGTCTCGGCCGTTTGAGTGCCAGCCTGCTGAGCACGGACTGAGGCGAGGAGCGAGAGGGTGATAGCGAAGAGAGCCGTCTTTGAGAACGTCATAGCGACTTTAGTGGATACGACGTAGGTATGAATAGAATAGATGGTAGATCGAGTGGTGAGTTGATTGACTAGCGACCAAATTCGTTCTTATAGTGCGTCGTGTCGGATAATGTCCGGGGCGACATGTTGAGCTCGCTGGCAACGCACGCGGACGAAGGCGAGCAACGAGAGCGACAGTCCAACAATAGAAGCCAAGAGAACGACCGCCTGATTTAACCGGAACCCATCATCGGTACGATAATCGGCGAAGAAGAACCAGACTGTTAAATATCGGATACTTACAACGGCATACCCATCGAAAAATATTATTCATGAGTAGTACTAGCAAGCGTAAGAAGGACAGCAAATCTCGGCAAGTGTTCAGCTCATTCCGTTCCGACTGCGCGAAGAGGTTGCATACTCAGATCTATGCGGTGAGCCGAGCAAATAAGCTGAATGGAACTTGGTTGGGCATTAGTAGTGATGATATGATGTACCATAACTAGAAGCTAAATGGATATCAATTCATGAGTAGCCGTGATGGTAGAACTATGATCACTTCGTGGGCGCAATCTCCGACCTTTATGCGGAGCCACCCCGTCCCGCCAGAGTCACGAGGCAAAAAAACCAATCCAAGGGAGGACAAGATAATATTACCAATAGCACATACTGCTGATTATCATATTTACTGTTAGAATTGTGGCTCTAGGCTAAAATAGTGATACAGATACGACATCTGACAAAGTACTCACAGGATTTGCACAAGCTCCGAACGAGAATCATTCAGTTTTGAGCCATGAGGCTTACGTTTGGGCGAACAGGAACTTGGCGGGGACATGTCCCTGCAGCCTAAGAGGAGGCACGAAGTTGCAAGCACAAAACGTACAGTCTTTCCGCACTACCCGGTATACCCCCATTGTATCTCCGATATATCTCTTCGTAGATATATTTTAGGGAATGATTCATTGGTGAAAACACTTGTATGCGGTGATGACTTGAGAACTATGTATGAAAGAAACTGCAATGTTGGTATTGAATATATTTGAGAACATGCAAGCGAGTGCTATCGCAAATCAATGTGGGAATATTTTTAGGGACTCTCCTCGTCGCTGCGATGTAGGAGGCTGGGAATCTGAAAGCCGATTGGTGGCAACGACTCACAAGCGGCATTATTACAATTATGTAATGGCGTTGTAACGGCGATGAACTGCTTGGCGGTGTGCCGAACATCAACATCAGCGGCAAGAATTGCGATTCGGCCTCGATTCGAGCAGTAAAAATGTACCCTCACCACGGAAGAATTGCGTACCTACTGCCCCGTTTCAACCGGAAGAATCAATCGAACACGAATAGTGTGGAGTGGAAGCGCAGGCAAGTTCTTCGTCGTCGGTTCCTAATTTCTCATGCGATTACCTTTAGCTACGGGAATACACATGACGTAGCTGTATTCTCATTAACACATCTAAATTGGCGCATACATCAGCCTACGTTGCATCTGCTTGCTTCCAAAATGGTCACCTGTCCAGGCTGATCACATACTCACATCTTTGCGCAGCAATCGCACCGAGGAGCGGTGGCTCATCGGTTTTTTGTGCCATCCCGACAACCACATGAGACATACGCCAGGTTAGACATTTGGATGCACTAGGCGGTCGTTCTCTTGGCTTCTATTGTTGGACTATCGCTCTCGTTGCTCGCCTTCGTCCGCGTGCGTTGCCAGCGAGCTCAACATGTCGCCCCGGACATTATCCGACACGACGCACTATAAGAACGAATTTGGTCGCTAGTCAATCAACTCACCACTCGATCTACCATCTATTCTATTCATACCTACGTCGTATCCACTAAAGTCGCTATGACGTTCTCAAAGACGGCTCTCTTCGCTATCACCCTCTCGCTCCTCGCCTCAGTCCGTGCTCAGCAGGCTGGCACTCAAACGGCCGAGACCCACCCGAGCCTGCCTTGGCAAAAATGTACTAAATCCGGTGGATGCGCAACTCAGTCGTCAGCGAAGATCGTACTCGACTCGAACTGGCGATGGGTCCACACCACCTCGGGCTACACCAATTGTTATACTGGCAACGCCTGGGACACCTCACTCTGCCCTGACGGTAAGACATGCGCTTCAAACTGCGCTCTCGACGGTGCCGACTACTCCGGGACTTACGGCATCTCGACCTCCGGCAACGAGCTCAGCCTCCAATTCGTCAAGGGCTCTAACATCGGATCTCGCGTATATATGCTGGCGGACGATTCGACTTACGAGATGTTCAAGCTCAAGAATCAAGAGTTTACCTTCGACGTCGACGTCAGCCAGCTTCCGTGCGGTCTCAACGGCGCGCTCTACTTCTCGGAGATGGACGCCGACGGCGGTATGAGCAAGTACCCGTCGAACAAGGCCGGCGCCAAGTACGGCACCGGATACTGCGACGCTCAGTGCCCTCGTGACATCAAGTTTATCAACGGGGAGGTCAGCGATCTTTCTTCCATTGATTGATCGGGCGCATATATCTAACGTCTATCTCGATTTCGATCATACAACAGGGCAACGTCGAAGGATGGAACGGATCCGACAACGATCCGAACTCCGGCGCCGGCGGCTACGGCACCTGCTGCACGGAGATGGACGTCTGGGAAGCCAACTCCGTCTCCACCGCATACACCCCGCACCCCTGCTCCGCCGAAGGCCAGTACCGATGCGACGGCGACGAGTGCAGCACGATCTGCGACCAGGCCGGATGCGACTTCAACTCGTACCGCATGGGCGACAAGTCGTTCTACGGCACCACCGTCGACCCGAAGCAGAAGATGACCGTCGTCACTCAGTTCATCACTTCCGACGGCACCGCGTCCGGCGACCTGTCCGAGATCCGCCGCATCTACGTCCAGAACGGCGAGGTCATCCAGAACTCCAAGACGAACGTGTCCGGCATGGACGAGTTCGACAGCATCACCCCGGAGTTCTGCACGGCGCAGAAGACGGCGTTCTCGGACACCGACACGTTCGCGGCCAAGGGCGGGTTCGGCGGGATGAGCAAGGCGTTCGACAAGGGCATGGTGCTGGTGATGTCGATCTGGGACGACCACGCGGCGAACATGCTCTGGCTGGACTCGAACTACCCGCTGGACTCGGACGCGTCGCAGCCCGGGATCGCTCGCGGGTCGTGCGCCACGACGAGCGGAGAGCCGCAGGAGGTGGAGAGCCAGAGCCCCGGGGCCACGGTCAAGTTCTCGAACATCAAGTTCGGCGACATCGACTCTACTTATTCCGCATAGACGTTTCGCTAGGCCCATCTTTCGTGACATCCAGTGCTTATCAGGTTCGTCCTGTATCGTCCTTGCTTAGTTCATTAGGAAGTGACTCTCATTTACAGGGCTTTCATGCTCGAATAACCACTTAGACCTATCGTGAGCTTGTTTGAATTGTATAACTCCAATAAAATCTATTTTTTTCCTCTACCTCCCAACGTGTCTGGCACCAGTCCATACTCTTTCGGCCTTGGACAAAAGCCTATCTTATACACGATGTACCAGACGTTTCAGTCAGGGTTTTTTCATTGTGTTTTTCTATAATGATTATCTCTTCACATTCGATCACGCAAGTATCTCACCAAGATGCGGTTATCTGAGATATTGATTGACGACCACTGGTTAGCCCGTATCCTACTGGCGCTATCAACTGCCCGAAACGAGCGTTAGGCTAAGTAACTCTACATAATCGACAAATTAAGGACCCGTTCTATCAACAAATAATCAGAGTTTACCTATCCTCCAAGAACAAACTGCTCCACCCGTATTCGATCATATTGAAGGCCCTTATTTCAATTCGCCCGCAACCACAGTTCGCATGTTGCCTAATCCCCTCATACGCCTTTTCTTCGCCTTCGGGGACCATACATTTCTTGTGCCCCTGTCTCGAATAAATGCTGCCGTTGACTCGCAGAGGTTAAGTTTATTTCTGGGGTGTCGTTCGATTGAGAAATGTACCACACCTGTATCCAAGAGACGCAATCAGTCACCAACATGCGTTTCGTGCGAGGCTACGATGTGCCAGCATGAGATCAGAGTACAAACAAGTGGATGCATTGAATTGCTAGTTTCAGATACACGCGCATTCACAAACAAACAAGTCCTAATAAGTTATGTCCATTTTCATGTGGAAAGAGGTGGGGTGGATAGTGAGAGAACAAAGGTGGTACTCGACTGCAACCTCTGAGAGATAGTGCAGGAGCGGGAAGGAATTTTGACAAACTAAAGAGGTAATAGAGTAAAGACAGAGATAGACTAAGCGAGTGTAGTGTATAATTATGCGTTGCGGGCGTGGAAATCCGGTACCCGTACCGTGTTCGTAGAAGTGCATCAACGTAGCCTACATTAAATTCAATTATTCATCCACGTCCGTCTTTTCGTCATATCGGTTTAGATTCGATCGGGGCTCGAGGCTCGGTCGCTCCCCATTCGCAGGGGCTTCGGAACGTATTTGGGCAGTGTCTCCATGGGTTTGGAGATGAAGAACCCCTTCTGTTCGGCAGTCTTCTCAGCCATGCGCCCAAATCCGTAGCCGTATCCCTGCGCAGCTTTCTCGTCGGCCGCCTCGGATTTCTTCGAAGAGAAATGACTAAAAGCATCGGTGGCGACAGAGACAACAGTTGCGGCACGTTCAACGTGAGTCGGCAATGCAGGGGTCTTGTTCTTCCAGGAGAGAAGGAGGCGCTTCTCCTTCAGAGATGCGCGGAGGATGAGACCGAGGAGAATGTTAAGGATGCCGATAGAAAACAGGAAGAAGGCCGAGACGAGGGCGAAGGTTGGCACATGATGAGAGAGAACGGCGGCGCCAAGGCTGGAGCGCGGTGAGTTTCGGGTCCACAAGGCAGCAAGAATGAATAACTTACAAGACCTGCATCGCGCCTAGGATACCCACTCCGTAACTGGGTCCGAGTACGGGGAGATAGTTCACAAAGAACGATTCTGGCCAGCCGAGTTCTGAAAGGATGAGGATGATGCATTGGCCAATGATGAAGAGTCTGTTCAAGATAGCGAAGAAGACCCCAGCGGCCTGAACTGGGACAGTAGAGTCCTCGAAATAGTCGCACTCGAATTCAAACTCGTTGCCAGCGGCGTCGGTGAGAGTGCCCTCGGGGGTCACGGTACCACGGCGAACAGCGTTTACGTCACTGTCGGACAAAATTTAGAACTCATGTGCGAGCAATATATGAAGATAATACTTACTCTACCATAACACCGATGCTTGATGCAAAGACTAGGAGGAGGGTGACAATAGAAAGAGCGCGGACGGCGTTGAGGCCGAGGAAAGTGTAGGCTTTGATTCCCAAGAACATGGTGAAAGTGTTATGTCGTCTGTGGCGTTGGGTGTAGTTATGAAGCAAGTGCAAGTAGGGTGCCGGCACCGAAAGTCAAGATATGTGCGTAGGAAAGAAGGAAAGTCGTAAGTCGTCACAGACGGGGAGGAGTCGTAATTAAGGTAGAGGGAGACGGTGGGAAGAGTAGAAGAGGGATGGGGCTTGCACGTTCTGGGCCAAAGGTTTTAACCAATTCACCAATAGACCTTCGAACAAAGGCCCACGTTGCGGCCATAACAAGATCGACGCAACATTGTTTGGGCGTGTCCTTTCCTTTTTCGCCACTGTTGATTGATCCGGCAAAATCGGCAGGACCCTGGGCTCATAAGGCGGGATACCCACGTGACCCGCCTCGTTGCTTTGTCCTAGTTGGTTGCTACGTTTGTTTTTCCCTAGGCTGGCGGCTTATAATATGCATACACATATCATATATTTTGGCTTCCTTCTATCATCCTAAGTCTATCACTTACGTGCACATCAGACATGACTCTTGTTCTGACTGGCGTTGTCCATGGAAGTCTTGCGATTCATGCGTTCCCATGTCAATGGTCCAGATGACGTGATATCGAGGGGGGAATTCAATACATCTCAGAGGTACGATATCAGACTCGACCAATGAAATCTATTTCTCGCATCATCCGAGCACTCTGGTTGGTGATACTGTAGGCGAGCGGGTATCAATCATTCTCATGAAGCCAATCGGGAACCGCGTATCTGCCAGTAACATGACTCATACTATACAAATTTGTAAAAATTCATCATGTTATTATCCTCCTGCGGTGTGTCTTATTTCTTATGGTGTGGTCCGATTAATTTGAATATCACTTGTCCGATCGCCTAGTTTATTTTGGTTTGGATCGGGCTCACGCCACTACGATAATTGAGCAGGCGAAATGCGCCCAAACACCATCAGAAAGCGACATCGCCCATCTCGATAAGCATACACCAAGAAATGCGAGCGGGAATGGCCAACTCCCGCCGGGGTCCGCCCGCGTGTCTGGACACCAATCACGTTGGAAGCGACCTGATAGCCACTCTAGTCTGATCAGAGTTCGCTTGTGGACCAGTCACGAGATTGATGGTTAAACCGCTTAGAAAAATAGAAGTATGATCAACTGAGCGGCTTGAACACACTCGGTTCCGCTTGCCTTTCGCCCTTTGTACCAAGGTTGCCTGTTATGGGAGTAACAACTCAGGCTTTGTCGCTCTGGGTCGGACATGCCTATATATGTGAGCTATATATACCGAGCCCAGCTTTCGCGGTGTGCTGGGGGAGTCGGTCCGCTGCAGCGGACCGACTAGTGGCCGGGCCGCCCAGAGTGCGACCGCGGGGATCGCCCCCACAAACGCATCTGGGCGGCACTGGGCCCGGTATCATACCACATGAATTACGGCATTGACTTATATAGCCTTATTATGACTGAGGGCGGGCGGTGGGCTAAAAAGAATGCGAGGGCGCACACAAACGCGCACCTCGTCGTGGGCCTCTGTACGAGGCCAAAGGGTCACGTGAGCTGTTCGACCCACTCTTTCGCCTGAGTATTCATAATGCTTCCTCCGCAGGCTTCGTAGCATTATGTCACTATGGCTCGCTCAATTCAGCCCATTCGGGATCGGACCTGTTTTTCACTTGACTATTTATTAAGCAACAGGCTCCGTTCTTTATCAAGATGACCTCGAATCCTGCATATGGTATGTGGAGAAGAGCATATTCGACGACCGTCTATCTGACTTTGCGTGGAAGTACTCAGAAAGTGTAACGTGTAATTTACCGATACCCAAGCAAAGCTACAATGTGTCATCACATAAGAAGATCACTTATAGGAATGAATCAACCCAAGTGGGTGCTTCGCACTTGCCATCGTCTCCTCCGCAAGCTGGGTGATGTCACTGAGCATCTTCTTGGCCAGGAACAAAGTTTACCGATCAGTATCCCCAAGACTTCGAATCTGTTGCGAAATATATTTGCCGTACCAAGCCCTCACGAACTCAATTTAAACTCCTCTTATCTCGTGGTCTTCAAGGAAAAAGTCGCTCGGGTTGTAAATCCGGATGACCGGGCCGGAACTCGATCACCCGGTCTCCCCCGCAGCTCCAGACCGACGACTCAACTCATGAGGCGTGTACCTCCAAATGTCTCCCACACACACAAAACCAGGGTACTGCCGCACATGATAGGCGAACCTGCCCTGTGCTTCGTGTAGGCTGATGACATTTATAGCACACAAAAGCGATGGCTCATATTGAAGCTGAGTGACCTAATGCTGGATTGAGGTCCGGGGGCAAGGTCAGGTGGAAAATGGGCCCCGTGGGTCTCCGCTTATGTTCAGAGCCCGCGTATGGGGGTGCGGTGATTGGTCGTTCCGAGACTTGGCGAGGAATGGGGTGCCTGGGCATGATCGCTTAGCCGGCGGCGTGATTGGAAACACTGGAGCGTCAAGAAGGAATTTGATCGCATAATCACCGGTCAGCACTTCTTAAGCCCGCCTCAGCCGAGGGAATCTTTCTGTGGTTCTCAACCCCATCCTCGACCGCCCCTCTCTTCTCTCATCGACGAGTCTAGCCATGTCCGACTACCACGACAACGAAAAAGGCGGCAAGGTCGAGCACATCGATACCATAACTGTGCCAAGCAATGAACAATTGCCCGAGCCACTCGATGAGAAGGCTGATAGGCGACTCGTCCGTAAACTCGATTGGAACCTCTTGCCGTAAGTCTTTCGCTGAAGACGTTTCATTCATATTCTAACAATCGCTGCACAGATTCGTGTCTTTACTTTACCTTCTTTCGTTCCTGGATCGCTCCAATATCGGAAATGCTCGAGTCGCTGGTCTCGTTACAGATATTGGGCTCAAGGGGCTCGAGTATAACGTTTGCGCGGCCGTTTTTTTCATTACATATTCGGTCAGTTGTGTTTTCCCTCGCTTGTGCGAATCAAATCTAATCCTGGGCTTCTCCTCGGACAGGCTGCCGAAATTCCCTCCAATATGGCACTCAAACTTCTCAGGCCGTCAATCTGGATTCCTTCCATCATGGTAGCCTGGGGTCTTGTCATGACTTTCATGTGCTTTGTCAAGGACTTCAAGGGACTCCTCATGTACGTGTCTATTTATTTTTGCTCCTCTCGCCATTCCAGCCCCAAGCGCCGAGTGCTGTTATTTTGGTTCCGGCTGGGCGTCGAAGCCGAATTGCGTCATCGTCCAACTGAGCACTGATCGCTCCACAACCCCACAGTGCACGCGTCTTTCTCGGTCTTACTGAAGCCGGTCTCTTCCCCGGTGTCAATTTTTACATTTCTATGTGGTATAAACGGTCCGAGCTCGCTCGCCGCGTTGCGCTCTTCTTCTCGGCCGCTACCATCGCTGGTGCCTTTGGCGGTCTTTTGGCCTATGGGTGAGCTAAGACTATAATCAAGGCTGATAGAGCTTCGTTCTAACTTTGGGTATAAGCATCGATCATATGGAGGGCCTCGGCGGCCTTCATGGATGGGCGTGGATTTTCGCATTGGAAGGTATTCTCACCGTTATCGTTGCTGGTGTTGCCTTCTTCTATTTGCACGACGTGAGTTAATTCCTCGTTTCTACTCTTGTGGAGTATTCATGTCCATTTTCTATAGTACCCCGAAACTGCTCGCTTCCTGACCGCCGAGGAGAAGGTCGCCGTTCGCGCTCGTATCACCCGCGATGCCTCGGCGCTGGCGACGCACTTTGACCACAAGTTCGTCTGGCAAGCTCTTGGCGACTGGAAGTCGTGGATGCAAGTGGTCGTTTATATGGGTATCTTGATCCCCGTATATGCGTTCTCCCTGTTCCTGCCAACAATCATTACCGGTCTTGGATATTCTGGCCCGCATGCCCAGCTTCTTAGGCATGTTTACCTGAATACCTGAATCGTATATTTGTGCTAACATATGCTTTAGTGTTCCTCCTTATGTTGTCGCTTGTATCGTCACCATTGTCGTTGGTATTTACTCGGACAAGCACCACTCTCGTGGCCCATACATCTTGGCCTTTGCTCCTTTCGCCATCATTGGCTACGCCATCCTATACGCCACGAACCCCAAAACCCAACCTGGTGCAGGCTACGCAGGTGCCATCATCGCCGCGTGCGGAGTCTTCCCTACCGTCGCTGTCGCTATCGCATGGGCCGGTAACAACGCTGGTGGTGAACTCAAGCGTGGTGTTGTGCTCGCTATGACTATCGGATTCGGCAACCTCGGTGGTATCTGCAGCTCGTTCATCTACCGCGCGCAGGACTCTCCTCGCTTCCACCTTGGGCACGGTGTTGTTATTGGCGTTTTGTGTATGACTTGGGTGGCGAGCGTCATCATGATCTTCGTCTACAGGCGATTGAACCGGGAGAAGATCGAAAAGTGCGCCAGGGAGGGTATTGTAGACTGCGAGGAGAGGAGGGCGGAGTACCGAGACATGGGAGATGCAAGTCCGTTGTTTAGGTATACGGTTTAATGAGACTTGGGGTTGTATTTGTACTGTCATCAGAAGCGATATTTAATAGGAGAGTATATGTGCAGTGGAAAGTTGAGAAAGAACCCCGATAGAAATGGGTGGTGGGGGCTGGCCACCGAGTCGAATAGGTATAACATCATGGAAGGGAACTTGTATATACCATGACATCTGGATTTGACATTCTCGGGAACTACGATTGTTTAAATAAGGATGTGATAAAATCGAATCGCCAGGTCATACGAGTAGCCGATCATAACCGAGAAACCGGCGATGAATCATTCCTCCACATGTGATTCCAAATATATGCGATCTCCCAGAGCTGGAGTGCCGTACAGCCCTTGGATATCAATCTCCTGGGAACGCGCACAATTCGAAGTCAAATCAAAGATTTTAAGATCTTTCGAACTTTGATACAGACGCTCTCCTACGTATAGAATCCGCTCGTGTATGCTCGAAAGTGCTAGAAGAATGAGTTAATAATCGAATCAAGTGAGTTTCAATCACGTATGACTTGAAGCGATTTGCAGGCATAAATAGAGCCCCTCCGGGCCCTCTGGACGCCATCATTTCACTCACTGACTCACACTCTTCTCTCTCTAACGCTTTACATACTCTTATTATGTATATTTGATTTCTACACTTCACAGAGATTTTGTATACCAAATTTCATTTAAAAGCATAAAAAGTGCCTTGAGAGGAAGCAATTTTCGGACGCTAGACCAGATACGACCAGATACGGAGAAGCCGGTCGCTTGATATGTACAGTGCCAAAAGAGTACTTTCTGATCCAGTTCAGCTTTCTTATGCGTGGTCCAGCTACGGGGTATCACCCATGCGAAAATTGGAAACAAGTCTTCTTCAATTAGCCGAAATATACATGCGGTCACCTATATAAGCTTTTTTTGTTAGCTTAGACTAGTGCCAGGCCAAAATTCGTTGGATTTCCTATTATAAGGTAGTCACTAAGGTAGAGGTGTGCTCTGTAGCTCATAGTAATTTCAATCAATTGGGTAGGGATATCATCATCAGTTCGAGTATAGGATGCGCATAACCTCTAGACTCCTGAGTCAGCACCAGGTTAGATAGGACCTAGAACAGTAACCTATAGAAATCCTGTTTTATGATGACACATACAAATACATTGAGCGGACCTACTGGATCCTCAAAGACTTCGTAGGTGTCTCCAATAAAAATCCATCCTTTGCCGTCAGGCGTTTTCACCCAGTCATTGATGTTTTTGACCATATCTTCGAGATTCTTCTTGCCAAACGTTGTAGCATAGTTTACAAGTAGACAATCACTTTTCACTTCAACAACGTAGCACATTTTATCGACTGGTTGGCCGTCCACAATACTGCACAGATTCAGAGATTAGGATAACTTGGTATCAAAATCCTGCATGAGTCTTAGCCTTACCGTTGCATTGTGGTCGATCGAGGTGCAGTTAGCACTTCATCCTTCAAAGGTGCAGCGTCCAATACAACTCGCCCCCAAATCCTTTGACCAACTTGTACATTCTTGCGCTCGGTTATTACTCGAGACATTTTTTCTAGATTAGAAGGGTCGGTAGTGTGGTGGAATACAACAAAGACTAAGGGCGAGTCAGGTATCTGTTATAAACAATCTATCGATCGATAGCCGCTACACAGCCCTGATTTGACATTGTATTCATTAGGAGCCACACCCCAGATACCCTGCGTTCGAAAGGGAAGTACACCTTTTGCTTGCTAGCTGAGCACTGCCGGCTGTCGCACAGATCCATTGACATATATTCACTAAATAAATCAAAACATCTGAAATCCCATTCCAACAACCTGAAAAACTCGCGCTAACTGGAACTGCTGACCAGGACATCATGTGACCTTGTTTTTGTCAGAATACACATTGTACTATCTATATGAGCACTAGTACAGAAACACATGCAATTCAAGGGCGGGGGGCATTAACAAAGGTAGCGAAGAACAGGAGGTTGGGGGGGGGTACAATAAACGTCAGCCTGAGTGGGGCTTACTTATTCGGCCAGCACGTGACCCTGTGCTTGACGGTATCGAGGGGACCGCTCCCGCCAGTCCACCCACGGTTCTCTACCACTGGAAATATATTTCTTCTGACTCGACAAATATTTAATAAAAAAAATCGGGTGAAAACCCATATTCTTGTAACTGTATTCTTCATCGAACGTCTAGCAAGCAATGGAGATTACTCTTCGAAAGGGAGTGCAGCTCGGGTCTGGTGGTTATGTGAGCTCTGTGCTGCTGATCCATGTTGTCTTTCCTAACCCATACTCAGAGTAAAGTATATCGCGCGACCGAGGTCGCAACGGGACGGGCTGTAGCTCTCAAGCAGTCTCGAGCGTCCTTGCGTGTCAAACGCCCGCTGTTACAACATGAATCCAACGTCTTGAACATACTCTCGGGTCACCCTTCGATACCTACAGTCTATGCTTACGGCAGGATCGATCATTTTGAGCTGATGTCTATGGAACTTCTTGACCAGAGTCTTGGTGACTTTGTTCAACAAAAGGGTCCACTCTCGGTTATTCAAGTAGCGGAAATCGGGTGTCAAATAGTACGAGACAGAAACCCGTGTATGAGTGCCCGGAACAACCTTTGATTTCGATCTAATTCTCAGGTCAATGCGTTGGAGCATATGTCAATTCGAGGTCTTGCGCACCGCGACATCAAGCCGGATAACATCATGTTATACAGCCGTGCATCGTCGCGGGTGTGTTTGATAGATTTTGGCCTTACCTATCGCGTACCGGACCGTGTCCATCCTACCAATATCTCAAACTCCCCCGAGAAACCCCAAGGCGTATTCGGAACTCTTCCTTACGCCAGTTTAAATGCGCACCGAGACGATCGTAAGATTCTTCCAATTAATGTTTGGTTTATTCACAAGTGTTTATTGATATAGAAATATTGAGTTATCGCGACGATCTCGAATCTTTGTCATATACTCTTTTATGGCTCCTATGCGGTAGTCTCCCCTGGAGCCCATTCGCGTGCCATGGCACCCGCCTAGGGAGAATTAGACAAGTATACGAACAAAAAAAGCGCCATAGCGGCTCTACAATCTCAGCGTACGCGGGGGCTCCAAGCTCATTCGGGGACCTTGTTGACTACTCGAGAGCCTTGAATGTGCACCAGAAGCCAGATTATGGGAGCCTGGTGGCACTGCTCGCCGGGGTTCAAAAGAATTATTCCGGGCTATCAAAGGGGTTGAATGGAAATGGCACTCAACACTTCTCAAGATCGAGTGCTTCAGTAAGCGAACGAACCGCACCCTCAGCAGCCTTCCCTCTGGTTGAGCTTGGTCAAGTGGTCCTCGTCAAAATAATCCCTGACGTCACCGCAGAAGGATACAGCCCTCGTGCTGGTCATGAAAACTCTTATGTTCCCGATCCTCGATTCGAACTTCCTGAATGGTTTACACGGCCGCGACCGGCTGTGATCACTCGAGTTGAGTATAACGAAAAACAAGCCGATTGTTGTTTCGAGGCAGTGGCGGTTTCTCGGTTCCCAAGGGGGACGGATCATGACTTGCCCGATCTCTCGACTGCTCTATTGCCCGAAGGTGCCAAGTGGCCGTTTGAAGACACTTTCTGCTACGCGTTTATGAGACCATTAAGGTTCCACTGTCTTCCACAGCAGGTGAGCAGCGGAACTTGCTTCAAAGATTACCTGTAATCCGACGGTCAAAGCCACGCAGGAGCCCGTGATAAGCTCATGGAGAATATCTCCCGGGAAGGTTAAAAGCCTCGCCAACCTTTTTGAACCTCTCTCTCGAAAGACTTCGAATCAAGATGCAAAGTATTCTGATATTCGAGATGTCCGACATGACGCACGAATGAGATCTGGATACGTTAAAGTGTTCGCCCAGATCCTCCCCTTGACGTTGGACAACATTCTTGATAATTCCACAGAATGGTTTTCCACTCGTGCTTGGTTCGACGAATGTGTAAAGGCTTCCAGGATAAATGATTTGTATAATCACCGCTGGTGGACTGGGGCCTGGTTTCCAAGATACTACGTCCCCAAAGAGGGAGATCTATCGGGAAGCTACATGGAATCGGACTTCGAGGAATGGGAGCCAGCACAGGGGGAACGAGACCCGTCTATTACGTTGTCCTCTAACTCCCCAAGGTCAGGGAGCCACTTGGTTGGCGAGGTAGTCAAGCTTGATAGAATCGTCGCGTTGGAGGAGGAATAATGTCACAAAATATAAACATGACTACATGTACATCCATCAAATACACAGGAGATTGCGAGCAACTATACTTACGCGTATTTCGTGATTAGTGGGGGTTGTATGCCTCCACAGGCTGCGGCATGCGGCCCAGTCTTGGACGCTGGACGGTATACTATGGAGGCGTGCCGCATCCTCTGCCTCAAGACGACCAGGTACCGTCCGCTCTCTCCTCCTAGACCGCGGGTGCTCATGTTCGGGCGCCTGCCCCTTCGTCTTTTCATCCCGCCCACCAACCCTTCTCGATCGACCAACGTCGCTTATCGGCCGCCCGACCGGCAAGTTCGCTCGCGTCTAGCCCCACCAGTTTTCCCTCAGTCACTTCCGGTTGGGCGGCGGTAGTCCCTTCTAACACATGTATTCATGTTCATACCCTATTTGTATTTACCACCTTCAATTTACTTCACACTTGCCGTGTAGAAAACCCATGTACATACTAGAATGTTCTCAAATGAATGAATCATCGAGCGAGTCAGTAACAAAGTCAGTAATCAAGTCAGTTCGCTATATGCGCAGTATATGCGGTTCCGAACGGCATTTGACTCGACGGTTTTAGGGTATAAATAGGGGTGCCTTCGGCCCCCTACCAGCATCCGAATTCTACTTTCGTACTCTACTGTCTCTACTCGAACTTCTAACCATTTTATATCTCTCCTGTATCCTACAATTTAGAACAGTATTTCTACATGCCGTTCCCGGCTGACGCGTTCGTTCTTCCCCACAGGCTCGCGCCTCATTAGCACATCGAGGGGCCGAAGTCTAAGATGTACATATTTCACATAAACACTGCTTGATACAGTATAATGCGAGCTAAATGTACAATTGAATGCACTGGCAAGTCATTTTTTGAATTACTGGTTGAAGTAATAAGCAGCACTTTACACTTGGCTATAGTCCGTGCATGATCCAATATGATCGGATTAAATACTTGTTACGCACTCCTATCAAGGCACGCCATGAACATATACGCCTTATGTTCGTTGGGGTTTCATGACTTCATAATGCGGACGGAGACCGCGGTCAGTCTGCTCCCAGGTTTGCGTTCTCGTATAATTCAAGCAGTACCCTGCCGCCAATGCTGGCTTACATTCTGTTTTTACACTCTTTGGCAGTAGACGAGCAATCCGACAGGTATTTCGCTCAACTGAGATTCTACGTGTTTCATAGACCGTAGGGAGGAAGCGGGATTTTCTGTCAATACGGTCCCAAAAAAATCTTGTTGGATTGCTTTAGAACAAAGAGCGGGGGTATTTCAAAAGCTCACCCTCTGTATTCGTTCGATGTAAATTACCAAAATATAAAGTTCTTTCCCCCCTCGAGGGGTGACAATACAGTGCACTTGGCTATTATAAGTGGAAGCTGAGCCGATTTCAGCTACAATTTGACTAATCGTCTATGGAGGCGCACATAGACAGATTTGTTCATAATGCTATTTCCCCCCTTATTGGAGAATAGATGGCTCTTCACTCCCTAGTAGCAGGACCAGAGTCCATATTCGCTTCATTTACTTTCTTTCGAGTAGATGCTGTTCAACTCTTCTTTTTTATGTCGCGCCGAGACAGATTTCATCTACTTCTAAAGTACCGTATTTATAGTCATCGCATATATCTACACGTAATGTAAACGATACTCTTCCCTTGAGTCCAGTCAGAGTTACGCCAAAAGAAACTAGGACCTTTCATCCAGTTCTAGTGGTGCGAGTGATACTGGGCCTGTTGGAGATCCGTTCGCTTAGGCGGATCATCGCAGTTCGCTCGCGCTAGTATGATCCTGCCGATTCACTTAGCTTACCGATAATGTATAAATACATTCGCGTTCTACCTGTATATACATCGGCTTGAATTCTATTCACCAGTACCATTTAGCTTCAGTTTATGACGCGTTTTATTCTTCCATTGCATACATGCTAAGGGAGAGCTATTGAGAATTTTCATTCTCAACAGGGCCTTACGAACCAGGCAATTCACACCTCTCAGGGGACAAATCATTTACGGTGGCTCTCACGCTCACTGTCTTCGAATAGTAACAAGGGCGCAAGGTCGCTTGAACAGGCTTGCTCAGATGGAGATGATATTATGTGTCTTCATATACATCAGACGTTGGTTTTTCAATTCCGTACAACTATAGTTGGTCAAAGACTGGGAGCTACAGCATGACTTCTATGATGAGGGTGGTTGGGGGGACAAAGAGGGGGAGATTAGTTATGCTTGTTACGCAAAGACTTGAAACATCTAGGAGAGATACAGAAGCACATGAAATATGATACGGAGTTCAAGCAAAGGCGCTCATTGACTCTAAGATTGGCTACTCTGGCTCTGGCTCCCGCAACGGAAAGACCGGATGAGCGCTAATCTCATCATGGCAGAACCGTCGGTCATCCGAGCGCTTGCGCGGATTCTTGATGACAGTCATCGCAAGGCTTGGCTTCTCCACACTCGGTTAGCTTCTTCCATTCCTGGCGGCTCGAGTGGCACAAAAATATAATTATCCCCGAATACAACAATCATATATTTACAAACAAAAACGATCGAGTCGTGAATCATCTAATGGCATAGTAGGGGTTTCGTTTATACAGTACATCAAGCATAACATAGGCATTCGGAGTTCCAAACCAAAAATTCAAGAGCTCATGTCACTTTCCTTTCAATACAATTAAATTGGTCAAGCAGGAATGAACCTTTATGCCCCCATGTATACCCAGCCCTACACCCATCTGACCCATGGATCGTCAGGAGCGCAGATCTGTCATACCGACGACGTAGAGATTCACACCAGCGGTGGGGTCTGTACGGGGTCTGTTGTAGGGTCGGGGCAAAACAGGTGAGTGACGAGAACGATATGGAGTGGAGGTAATTAGTGTTGAGTAGTGTAGTCGAAGTAGAGTCGTGGTTCGTGAAAAGGCAAGATTAGTAGACAGGTTTCCGGTCCGAGCACATACACTAAACAAGCCAAACGAAGGGAGAACAAAAAAAGAACAAAAAACGAAAACCCATAAGCACAACCGTCCGAAACATGACATCAAGTGAATAGGACGAACGTTAAGGCATAAACCCGTCGGCGCGAGCATAAGGATACGAGGAATGAGACCACACGGTCAACGGCAGTTGTAAATGATGTAAACGAAATTGGAACAAAAGAGAAACTGCCGTTGAGCATGGGCAAACGATCAAATGAAGAAAATAAAAGGCGCGTCACCATGGCGTCAAGTGTCCTCCGCGAGCTCGTCGACCTCGGAGTTGGAGATCTCCATCTTGACGTCCTCGACTTTCATAGTAGACCTGCGTTGGGCTTCAAATTGCTCGACTGCGGACTTGTACATCGTAGCTGCGGGCAGAGTGGTTAGCCGAGAGATAACGGGATGTGACGGGAGTGGGTGACGAGAGAAATAAGGGGTGCGAGGTACAAGGTACGGACTGGCCGAGACAGCAAGGCGAGCAACGCCACAAGACGATAGCCATGCGGAAATCACAAGACAAGCGGAACATGAAGTAAAGGGAACAGGGCGAACAAGTCATGAGAATGACAAAGACCCAGAAACCAACGCACCAACAATGGGCATCTTCTTGCCCAGTCCCTCCAACAACCGTCTCAACTTGTCCAAGTCGGCACGAATCTTGATAGCATGCTCCGACTCGGGGTGGTAAGGCACATAGGTATGTTCATGGAGCAATACCATATGCGAAGCGAGCCACGAGTACTATCCTCATTTATCTCCATCAGCCCCACTATCAAAGCAGGATAGACAACGACTCACAGCAAGCAACAAATCCGGACATTCCACCTGAACACTATCCAAAAGCCTGACAATTGCCACGGCACTCTGGACCCACACGACCTGACTGACCGGATCGTTCTGCTCGGCCAAAGTCTCGTGCAACCGAACCCGCGCACACAACAACAACGTATGCGGCACGATACACACACTCTTCATCTCCGATCCAAGCGGCAACTGCTCCAACACACTCGAAATCGCCCAATCCGTTTCCTTGATCGCCTTGCGAATCGCCTCGTTATCAGGTGACGGGGACCGAGGCGAACCAGGCGAGGTGGGCGTACTCGAGCGAGACGAACGACGCCAGAGTGCACTGACGCGCACCGCCCTCTCGAGCAACACAATCGCCTTGGCCCTGAGTACGCCCATGTCGACTGGACCGCTCGGTTTGGGGCTCGGCGCTCGTGTCTGGCTGGATTTGAAGAGACTTGCGATAGACCCTGGGTTGGCCTGGCCGATCATTTTTGGATTTCTAGTTAGCACAGCTTGGACATGTGGAGATAGATTGAATAGGAAAATGAGGTTACGCAGCGCGGTCATGGGAGATCAGCAAAAGAGAAGGGAGGGGGAGATCGGGCATCGTGTGGCGAGATGTGCAGACAACTCGGTCAACGGGCATTCATGAACGGTTGAATAGAATGGACGAATAAATGTGGTAAAGATTAGGACTAAAGTAACGTACCTTGCTCGGTGAACCCATCTCAAACGCCGGCCACATTGTTTCTACCAGGACTTCTGCAGGAGCCTCTTCCCAAGGGAGCGAGGCCGAAACACTCGGGCCCATAATGATAGCCGCCGTATAATCTGCGGGGCCAAGAGATGCGTTGCCAAATAACCAAACAAGGTCGTGGTCGCCGTGGTGAAAACGGTCGTCATCGCCATCGTGAGATGAAATGGGTATTCGTGCACGAGTCACCGTCATGGGCGTTTAAAATGGATGGGCAAAGAAGCAACCACGACATCGCCGATTGAAATGAAATATGAGTCGGTAACCGTATGCCGTGAGCGTCAAATGTACGACTCTAATTTCCCGACGTACCCAAACAAAGCAACTGCCAAAATATGCCGACTCGATATTTGGCGTCGGCGGTGCTAGTCGGAGCCGAGACCATGGATGGAGGTGCGGACGTGGTTGGGACATCGAGTGTGAACGAGCGAATTTTGTGGAGGCCCGAGAGGATTGCTGTGTCGGTGGGCAAGTCGGGGTACGGGCGATCAAGGAGTCGGGTGCAAGGGGAAATAAGAATGGCAAGTGGGGAAATGGGAGCACAGAAGGAGGGGGGGTTGGAGATGGCAAGAGCCAAGCGGTGAGAACACGAGTCGAGGGGCAAGATGCGATAGAACAAGTGATGGAAGGCCGACCACGAGTATCATGATCCACGGTCAAATCTCGCATCCCTTGTCTAGGAGCCTAAACACTCACCCAGCTTGGCGGCAGAAAACAGGGCTTGTTGGCATTCGAGCAGTCTCCCGTTGATCATCATCCAGCTGGCCAAGAGGCTCGAGGCGTGGATGGCATCGAGAACGAGCGGAGCGGAATGGTTCGGTTGGGTCTGGCCTGCGATTCGGATCGATTCGTCGATGCTGTGCCTGGACCATTCGAGAAACGGATGTGCAGGTGTGCTGGGACTAAAGTGCGAGGCCAAAAGGTAGGCCGACATTTTCGCTGCTGGGAGGTCTATTTCTTATATTTAGTTAGATCCAGGGAAGTAGCTGGAATGTTGGATGGGCGTACCTTGATGTGACGAAGGTGAGACATATTCGTTGGCGACATGTTGGATTCCGAGGAACTGGTTCAGGCTGGGTATGACGTGAGTGACGACCGAGATGTGAAATAAAATAGAGTGCTGACAGGAACGATTGTTCGTCTGCAGAAAGTGGGGCCCGCCAGATGGCAGGGGGAGTCGGACTCGAGGTCTGCACCCGCGAGCTAGGGTCATATGAGCTCGGGCGGGAGCATGTCGTCGAGGGCGAGGGAGGGGTGATTTGGGCCTCGAGCGATTTGACCTTTTGGCGGAGCATGACGACCTCGTCGCGCAGGAGAGCGACCTTGCTCTTTTCGACCGGGTCATACACACACTGGGTGTTGGACCGCACACAGCGGTCGCAGGATGGTTTCGTGCCACTGCATTTCTATACCACTGTTAATCTAGCGACATGGTGCGATGGAGCGACTGACCAGCTTGCGTCTGCGGCACTCGTGGCAACCACTTCCCCGATGGAGTGGACGAGAGGCGAGCGCGAGGTCGTCGCCGGGACCCATGGGATTAAGCGCTGGGGGAAGAGGGGGGATAGGCACCTACCCGATCACCCACCTGCTTTATAGCCCTCGCCTGCGTGTTCTTCCGGAGTCCGGGAGATCGCCGAGCGCATGGTCAAAGCAGGCGCCATTCATCAAACCTCGGCTTTAGCCACATCCCCGGGCAGTGTACTTAACTCCTCCGTCTTCGGCCCCCCTTGGCCGGTCGTCCTCTGTTCATGGTGCACGACTTTGGGCTGGCGGGCACTGGCTGATCGGGTACATCGGTGATCGAGCGCCCTTTCCCGCACACGTCCCTGGTTGTCACCCTGTCATGGCGCCACCCACGCGGCCCGTCCTTGACTCTAAAAAGCGAAACATACAGATCTGGCAATGTGCCTTTTGACGTATAAACCGGAAATCAGAATCGGTCAAAGTGCAATGGCCGAGACGGGGGGTCATCGTCGCCTGGTCATGGGCTCGATGCCAGTTGCGGCAACAAGTGCCATTGGACAATGAAACCAGGGTCTGATTCGCCCGGTCGCCGGCCCTCCCACTCCGCATGGTCCAGTTGCCGAGGCGGTTGAACCATGAAGCGGGAGTGACGAGGGGTAGCTGACCGCTTTTTGTCGTCACGCCCATCATCCTTTGGACATGCGGTGCCTAAAATAACGTATGTACCTCCCCAGTTCCGCTCCCTGTCCACGAAGAGCGGCCCGGGCCAATTCGGGAGATCTGCCATCAAAGCGTAAACGCTGAGGCTGTACAATACGCACGGACCATTCTTACCTCATCATGGGTCAGCGCCTCCCGGTTGTGCTCTGCGACCATGAGCGCTCAGTTTGCGATTGATCCTGCATTGGCATCGGGTAATGTATGTCCCATCCTACCCTCCCGGTCATCCTATCCAAGTGCTCTATACATGAAACGACACGATTGACGCGGCATTTACGGTCTTTTATCCACTTTTCGTTTTGCCGAGTGGCGATTGTCCCCAGTGTTGAGCCAAGTGGCGCCGACTGATTGAGCCTCTTTATCCACAGACACAATCCCAAAATCCCACCACCGCGTCTCCATCCAATCTCACCAAGCCACCTACCTCGCCTCCGAAAAATCCGGCGCATTATTCGATTTTGCCTGCTTACCCGCCGGTACTGTCTTTTTTCTTCGCGTGTTTGATCAAATTGATTTAATTTGGGGCATAAAGATACCTGGATGGGGTCCGTTCCCAGGTCCAATCTTCGCACCGCCCGTGCCTGTCCCGGTGCCTGTACCGACGTACATACCCCACCCACCCCCGCAACAACAACAGCCGTGGCAAGAGGTTCCAACGGCTGCGCCTACTGCGGCCGTTCCGTCGCAAAAACAACCTAGCACGCATTATCAGAACCCATCGACGTCCTCGACCAGACCGATCGCCAAAGTCCGTCCGAAACGACGCGTGGAACCGCCGCCGATTAACCCCGCTGCGGTGCTCAGCCCTCATTATCAAAATCCGGGCGGATTTGGAGGGGTTTACACACCACCTCAGCCCGCGGTCGAGCCTTCATCCGACGCGACTCCATCTGATGATCATTATGCCCATTCAAAGTCGTCCCAGTCCTCGCCTCTGACCACGTTGACCTCCTCTGGGCGACAATTTGCATGTGGCCAGCCTGGTTGTTCGGCTGCGTTTGATCGAAAGAGTGACTGCGAGAGGCACAGACGGACGCATGTCAAGGGCGCGGCGGACGCGAGGCCATTCAAATGTAGTCGGGCTGGATGCGAGGCCGCGTTTGACCGAAAGGATGCGCTGATGAGGCATGAGCGGAACGAACGGACGCATCTGGTCAGGCAGACCCAGCCCGGGTACGTCCCTTTATTTTCTGTTTAATTTTTCAAGTTTTGATTGTATTATTAGGAGGGTAAAGAGGCCTAGTAGAAAATCGGATCTAGACACGACACCACGCCGACAGAGCACGCGCAAGCGGAAATCGCTTCTACCAAGCACCGCGGACATGTACGACTCGGATGACGACGATGACTACGACTCGGATGACGAAGAAGATCATCCGAAGCGGGCAAGAAATGATTTGAACGGATCTGGGTCTGGATCGGGTTTGGAAGGGCCGGGATTGGATGGAGTGGGAGCCGAACTCGACCATCTCGTCGTTGCGCCCGATCAACTTGTTATCGACCCTCAGCTGGACGGGTTGGGTGATCAGACGTTGCAGGCGGTCGAAGCAATTCAGGCTGCGCTCCAGCAGATCGAGGCGGATGAAGGTCGGGCGACCTAGGTGATATTTTTGGGATAAAATAAGTTATGGACAAAAGTTGTTGTAAAATCTGACGGGGTGTACGTTGGATGTGTCTACGAAAATTTTGGAGTTTGATTGATTACTGGCCCACATGATTGATTGTGATTAATTGTCTACAATCAAGAGTGGCTGTGGCATCTTGGGTTTGGCCACACCCCATCCGATGTAGGATCTCGCTCTTCGCCCAATGCCCTTCTGAACGCTCGGAGCGCTCATCGAACATCTCACTAACCGACGGCCGGCTATACTATCTTCACACGCGCTCAGAGAGCTGCGGTATATCGGGGTTGGGGAGTGAGGCTGAGCAATGGGGGGATGTGCGCTTGGTTTCGGTAGAATATCTAAATGGAGAAAAGGGGTCTCGAATCTGAGGGGGTGGCGCACTTTAAAAGCGGTACACCCATACTCACTTCCCCAAAGAAACATCAACAAAGCGCTAGCTAACACGTACGCATATGTCCATTTGACTCGTATACAGTATATGCTATACGCGCGGCTATCGGAGCGGTGTCCGAAGTCTCGTCGCTAGGCGTGCTGAAAAAGCGCCCATGCTTTTGCCCCTTCGAGACGACTACGACCTAGACTCACAGGATGGCTGTTACATCCGTCCGAAATGGGTCACCGGATAGCCTATCTTGCTATACATCCACGCTCATCAACGATGATTCGTCTGAACTGGCCGGAACTTGTATTACCGATGCTGAAAAAGAGTGGTATCAGAATCTCCCGGTGACTCAACTCGTCGAGGTTTCTTTGGTGCAGCGTAGGGACAATGCTAATCGGTCACTTGTGCTTCTCCTAAGCGACTCGAGTGCCTACTGTCTCGGTCCAGCCGACGGGTCCGCGTCCAGTGGCGGAAAAACGACCTGTCATCCGTTACCTCGTTTACCGAGTTCGGACGGCCTATCGACAACTCTCGTAAAGCTAAGCTTTTCTAATCAACCACGCGATCTCATCGAGGTTCTCTGCATTCGGCAATGCGTTCAGTCTAGACTGAATCTGGAACACGCTGCCTCGGATCTCGTCTGTTTGATCACGCTTATCGTGTTTGCTCGTACTTTTTGTCGTTGGGAGGAGAGCATCACTGGGCATCGCGAATGGAATGATATCTTACGGGATGCCATTCCAATTGTCGAAACCGTGGACGAAATACCGAGATCTGTTTCCGAGAAACGGTTCGGCTCGTCCGCGAGACCTAGTCCAATGACAAACAGCCAAGCGCGTATCGCACAGCGCCTTCGTGACGCGCTGGCCGGCGAACTCGACTCGGTCAAGGGTGCGATGGCCGGAACGTGTATAGAAGAGAAGCTAGCCGATGAGATTTCCGCTAAATTGATGGCCAGTGTACGAGACTCCGCTCGGGCTTCGGCGATCCTCTCGGCCACGACAGCCGCTCAATCCGCAGCTCGGGTAGCTGTACAAAAACTACGAAAAGAGCGAGTCTATGACGCCGCGTGGGAGTTTTCGTTGGACGTAGGAGATTTGGAGGCCGATACGATATCTGGTCGGGCAAGGCTGTCGTTTACTGCCGATCATCTTTCGATACGAGGCCTGCCTCGATCAGAGCACACTGAAGCCGTGAGGGCACTGTCCGCATCTATTCCAGATAGCGCTCGCTCCGGATGGACGACTGGGTGTAGCGCAGGCTGGACTCTGGGATGGCGTGCCGGTCGACGGGCGGCCACGCTGTTTAATTGGAAGGCGTTCCAAGAGGACTTTCCGCTCGAACCGTGGTGCGATGATCAAGATATCGAGTGGGACGAGGCGTGGGATCGTGCCTCGGCTTCTGACCGGACACTGACAGGTCCGCATATATCTCTGGAGAATCCTGGACGATCCGAGTATAATGCTGCATGGGACTCTGGGTGGGAGACGGGATGGGGCGAGGGCTATGATGTTGGACGAGAGTCTGGACGTGAAGGGGCAAAACGTGCGGCGTTGAAAGAGTGGAGAATCGCCAGACTGGCTGCGGAAAACGCCGGGTATACCGTACTTTGGGATAAGTTGACGCAGTGGTGCGAAGGGGTACCATTGGGGCCAGTACCATTCTACCTGTCCAGAGAGGATTTTAGCGCCCAACGCGGTCGGCCTCGGCTCAAAGGTGCGGGCTGCACGGCTCAAGAAAGGTGGGATGAGGTTCTGAGAATGACCTGGGATCAGTATGGGCAAAGCGGAATTGTCGAACTTGCTACTGCGTGTGCCAATATCGGCCAGACTTGTGCGGATTATGCTCAGAAACACGCATATACTCCGGCAGTGCGTTTCAGTTGTTCCACTGTGAGTATGTACAATTGTGATGTTTACTATGGATGTCTGAAGTGGCCCTAGGGCTCGGGGAATGCTGTCGTGTGGGGCAGGCTTTGTGCACACCATGAGCTCGAGGTCTATCTCATGAGCTTGCTCAACCTCAACCATGCTCAAGCGTTTCTGACGGAATCTAAAGATAAAATGCTATTCGTGAGTGACGTGTTGCAGGATGTATGGAGGAACATTTCTCGTGTTGTTGTATCTAAATGATTAGAAGGATTGTTGCTTTCACGTCCAGGCAGGGGCAAAACCGGGCTGTCTTTTCTCATCCTTTGGCTTCGACGCGGCTGTTCTTTTCTATATTTAAACTGCGACACGTATCTATTTGTCACATCATCGTTGTTGGTTGATCGTGCTCCTTGGAGCGACTTCCAACACGAAAGCGAAGTATAACCCCATTTCAAGCAGAGGCAGAGTATCAAACATTGTTTTTCGCAACGTGAGAGCAAGTAGAATTTGACAACCCAGCGCTCGGTAGCATGTCGTTGAGGGACAGGGCTGTATGGATGGGAATGAGGACGAAGATGGTGTGTTTTGAGTGATTGCAGGTTTTGTGCATCACTGAGAGCGTATCTGGCTGATGGTGGTTTAGAAGACATCAATTAAGGATACCGATATCGCCATTTGACTAGGCCCTCTTGTTAAAGACCAAATTCTTTTAATAGCTATGACTTAGCGTGGGGCATACAGGGAAGCGAATGGATACTCTGGATGGACTCTGACACCGATAATATTCGATGGTTTACAGGTAGCGTTTATATACAGGTAAATTGACACAACGCCTATATGCATGGCAGATAGACTGACATAACGGAACATAACGAGATCCGAGCGTGAGATCTTCGTCTATCTTCAACACCTCTCATAAGCCATATGAATGAATTGTTGATACCGGTCCGCTTTGGTCCATCACCGCAGTTCGCTTGTGCATGTATCATTCTGCCAATGCGCTCATGCTATTGCAGAAGGCCCATAGACATAGCATCATATTCTCGACTGAAAGAATCCTCGAATGAACCAGTGGGCAATTATTCTAGTCAGTGATTGAATCATTTCGTGATATCAGCAGTTTGTACGCAGCTGAACGGCATTAAAGGTATGGACGCTAAGATCGCTTCCTAGCGTTAGGAAGCAGTAGGAGTTCTTCGAGCTTCGCCCCCTTATAAGCATCTGAATCTTTCGTTCATACGATACTGTCATTACTAGACCCTTCAACAGTTTTATTTCTCACTTGGATCCTGTATCTTGGAATGGTATAACTACACCTGTCACTCAAGTATAAGTACGGTGCATTCTAAGTTAGCTGTGCATGCATGGCATCTATATCGGCTTTAGTTGTTCAATCACTAATCACATGAGCTTCAATTATAAGTCTCATGATACGGTTTATTATTTCGTTGCACCATTGCGCGCCTGCTTCATGTGAAAAATTGGTGGGGTGATCAGAAAAACTCAGATTCCCAGGCATGGGTTTGACTTTTCTAAATTGCGTTTGATCTGGGGGTGAGTTTCAACGTGAGTAAACGGATAGTGTGTATACTTTCATATTTCATCGAGTACCGCCATAATGTGAGAGTTTCTAGCAATGTCGGTGGCCCAGTTTCAGGACTACGCACGATGTAATTCCCCCATCTTGTAGGCGCCCCTATTGGTACGTTCTCAACGGTATATCCACTTGAGCCGAGCATACAAAGAGAATTTGACCTATCAGAACCCCATGCACGTAGGAATGCCTGCGATGATCCTAGGATTCAGAATCTATATCTGCGCTTTTGACAGCTATTGCTGTTCGCGAAATATCGGGTACCGTTTTCGACGTCTCGACATTTATTTTTCGATCAGCACGAGCTTTTGCGAACCGCAGTCAGCATTTATATCATCAATACGAATACATTAATCCTGATGGCCATCATGTCGCGTTATATATCAACTCATTCCCAACATGCATCTTTGTCATCGTGGCGCCTAGATCGTATCTGTCAGAACTGGGCACGAGTTGATGAGCGATGCATACGCGTCTCACCACCACGGACACATCCCTTCGGTCATGGCCTCGAAACCAAGAAAACGTGACAAGGCTATGAGATGGCTTCAGTCGCCGATCCGAGCGCTCGAGGACATAGTTCGGTCCCGGCCGCCGACACCCTCCACAAACAGTTATATGCTGGATCAGCCCCCTCGAAGGGGACCCGGCGATCTTCTGAAAGTGTTGAAGCTTCTCAAAACAGTATCCGGAGCTATACCGGGACTCAAGTCTACGGTCGAGATCCTCATATATTGTTTCGATAACATATCGGTACGGGACCTTTCCGTCAGCACGACAGATACTGATACCAGCGCAGGATACGACACGGAGCCAACAGGAGTACCAGGAACTGTCTGCAGCCATTACGCAGCATATACAGATGCTCAGCGCGTACATTGAAGAATCCAATGGGTCCTCTACGGGCAAGAGAGTGCAAGATACGATTAGGTGCGTCTAGCATTGATTTAGTACCAGGCGCCTAGGGTAACCGATGCCGTGCTTCAGCGCACTGAACCTGCAAGCGCAGCATATCAGTCAGAAGCAGGCACGCTCTGGTACCAGGCGCATTTTAGGCGCAGAGGACGATGTAGAGGATGTGATGCAGTTATATAGGCGCCTTGGAGTGCTGATACAGCAGTTGCAGGTGAGTCGTATGATATGGACTGAATTAGCCCAGTTTACAGTGATATATTAGAACGATGTGGCCCTGAGTGTGTGGAAAAACACGAATGAGAGCCTTAGGGTGTCCAGCGAACACTTCGCAGTAAGTAGGCTCAATTGAGTGTAACTTCGGTTTCACTCAGTCCCATTCTTTCTTAGAACACCCGCCTGCAAGGTTTGCTTCCTGCTCTGGCGGCACGATATGACTCCGCAGCTGCATCACAGGTACGCCGTACCGGGTGCACTCCAAAAACCCGCGAGCTTGTGCTTCAGGAGCTGCTCGCCTGGGCCAATGACCCCGACGGAGCCAAGGTCTACTGGATGAACGGCATGGCGGGCACAGGCAAGACCACCATCGCATACAGCCTATGCTCTCTGCTGGAGTCCGCAAATCAGCTGGCGGCGAGTTTCTTCTGTTCGCAGTCACTACCGGACTGCAGGGACGTAGCCCGTATCTTCCCTACGGTCGCGTATCAGCTCGCTAGACTCTGTCCGCCGTTCCAGGATACAGTCTGTCGTTCGCTGGCAAGAGACCCCGACGTCGGGAGCCGAGGAATAGGCAGACAGTTTGAAAAGCTGATCTGCGAGCCCATGAAGCAGCTGGAGATCAAGATACCGAACGGCTTACTCATCGTGGTGATAGACGCGCTTGACGAGTGTAGCGATAGAGCGGGTGTCAAAGCGATTCTAGACACGTTACTGGGATTGGCTCATGAGCTACCGATTAGATTCTTCGTCACCTGTCGGCCTGACCAAAGCCTGCTAGATATGGTTGCTCGGCGTGGACCCGACGGAGGACTACTGTACCATCTGCATGATATCGAGCTGAACATGGTCCAAGACGACATCGAAACATACCTCACGGTGAAAATGGAGACTATCGATGTGAAAGATGATCAGATCAAGCGATTAGCTGAGTTATCAGGGCGGCTGTTCATATACGCCGCGACGATCGTTCGATACGTAATGACCGAGAAAGCTTCGGTTGACCATCAGCAACGGCTGAAGAACATGCTGGACATGAAGACTAGCACACGCAGTAACGCCCACAAGCCTATAGACGCGCTTTATACTGCAGTTCTGGCTGATGCGCTGGAGGCGGGAGATCTGGAGGATACTGAAAGAAACGCCATCAGGGTGGTACTAGACATTGTGATATGCGCGAAGGAGCCGCTGTCTGTATCCTCTCTGGCGTACTTGACAGGAAGGAAGCCCAAGGAAGTTACGGACGGCCTGGAGTCACTGCTGTCGGTACTTCATGTGGAAGAGCGAACCGGTCTGGTATCGACTCTGCATGCATCTTTCCCAGACTATATCCTTGACAAAACCCGATCCAGCCGTTTCTTTTGTGATCATGCAGACCAAAGCGAGTACTTGGCTCGAAGATGCTTCAAGACGATGGGAGACCTGCTACGGTTCAACATATGCGGTCTGGAGTCGTCTCATGTTTTTGATCATGAGATACCGAATTTTTCGGATCGAGTGGATGCGGCAGTTCCTCCGCACCTTTTCTATGCGTGCAGGTACTGGAGTGATCACCTGTTTGATTCCAGAGACGCAAAACAGCTGTCGGAAGCGGTTGAGGACTTCCTGAGCCAAAGGATGCTGTTTTGGGCGGAAGCCCTAAACCTGAAAAAGGACATAAAGGCAGGAACGGCAGCGTTATCCAATCTGAATGGTCGAATCAATGTGAGTACGGCTAGACTGCCTGAAAGTCTTCAGAGGGCTAATCAGATCAGGAAATGAGCCTACCAGACAACATGCAAGCACTCTGTCGCGATGCTCAAAAGTTTGTCGCGTTCATTGGTATGAACACTGTGTGCAAGAGTACGCCTCACATCTATGTATCTGTTCTTGCGCTCTGGGACAGAAAAACGCCTGTATGGCGCTACTATGGAGTCCGAACTGGTGGGTTGGCAAAGGCGAACGGTGCGGCCATCAAGAGCCGAGACGTAGCCGCTTTGGCGACCTGGAAGTCGACCCGGGGAGTGTTTGCCATGGGAGTCTCGCAAAATGGTAGATTCATTGCCTCCGGAGGACACCTTGGATCAATATGCATATGGGACGCACACACCGGGGAAATCAGAATCGGACCATTTGACGGACACATAGACTCAGTGTACCATGTTTCATTCGCTGCTGATAGTAGTCGATTCGCCACCTGCTCGGAGGACAAGACTGTTCGAATATGGGACGCTCAAACTGGGCGCGAACTGATACGGTCCATTGAACGGCACACAAAGCGGGTTCGGTGCATTGAATTCTCTTCTGACGGCACATACCTTGCATCGGGCTCAGATGATCATGATATCTATATTTGGGCTGCTTTGACAGGAGACTTGGTGACAGGTCCAATCAAGGGGCATACCAATGCTGTTACGTCCGTTTCATTTGCACCTGACTGCAGGCGCATAGTGTCCGGATCGGCCGATAGAACTGTCCGTATTTGGGACATCCAAACTGGGGTTTCCATGTTTGAGCCGCTCAAGGGTCACCGTGGGGCAGTATACTCAGTCGCATACTCGCCTACTGGAAATCATGTCGCATCTGGGTCTACAGACCACACCATACGTATATGGGACACGCACACCGGTCACCCAGTTGACGAGCCATTCCAGGGACACGCCGATGCAGTTCGATGCGTCTCATACTCGTCCAGCGGCGACCTCATCGTCTCTGGCTCACATGATCGCACTGTCCGAGTCTGGGACGCTCACTCTGGCCTCACAGTCGCTGGTCCCTTCACTGGACATACCAACTGGGTCTGCTCGGTCGCATTCATGCCTGGCGACGATCGAGTCGTATCATGCTCCAGTGATTGCACCATTCGTATCTGGGATGCACGAGCTGTATGCACACCTGCCAGTCAGTCAGACGCACATACCGGACAGGTGCGCTCGGTTGCGTTCTCGCCTGACAGCAGGTACATCGTGTCTGGCGGCGAGGACTGCACTGTACGGATCTGGGATGCGGAGAGTGGGAAGATGAAAGATGCGCTCCGAGGACATACTGGTCCTGTTAGGTCGGTTGCGTACTCTTGCAGCGGTTGCATCGCATCAGGGTCGGATGATGGTACTGTTCGGATCTGGGATGCGGACACCGGGAGGATGGTGGGCGAGCCGCTCGAGGGGCATACCGACGAGGTGCTCTCGGTCGCTTTCTCACCTGACGGACGCCGAGTTGTATCTGGGTCAGGAGACCGCGCTGTGCGAGTGTGGGATGTAGAGTCTGGTACTCTGTGGGAGTCATCTGGCCTATTTTTTAGGATAGGCACCTAAAAAAATAGGCAGGTCAGTTTTGTGTTCAGTGTGTGTAAGCTGGGATATCAGAGTGTCTCAGCAAGAAATATCATTTCTGACTCAAGCAAGTTGACAGAACTGCTCAATTCAGCAGTAATTGAGAGATATTGTGAATAGCATAAAATAGGCTGATAATCTCTATTTAAATAAGCAAAAACCAATCAAAAGGTACCACCTAGCCTTCACCTATTTTTCAGACCTCTCCTACCCAAAAAGGAAATGTACAAGATTTGGCCAAGAGGAGCCCTTAGCCCTGAAAGTACCAAAACTTCAATCAAAACTTGATTCCAACATGAATTGATTGAGAAACAAGCAAAACAGTCCACACAACTTGAAAAGAATCGCGTCTCCAAACAAAAAACATGAATTTCTCTGCGGTTTACTTAACAATTTCCAATCTGATTGAGCTTACATAACTTTTGGACCAGTATGCAACTTTCACGAATTTGAAATTGCACAGCATATGATGTCATATATTTGACTGATTAGATCAATTTCCTTATCTAGCCATTAATTCTTTTTCCCTTGTGCACCAAGTGGACCATATGCTATAAAGTACGCCTGTGCATGGTGTCCAGGCCACACACAGAGGCAGAGGGAGGGGCATGTGTGGTGGACCCAGGGCAAGGCAGAACTTTGCAGCAGTGGAGCAGAGTGACAAGGTGCCTTGTGACATGACCATTTTGATGTCACATGTTTGTCCATCTGATGTCACAACTCATATATTGTCTAATTAAGACAAGACTTAATCACTTGCCTTATTTGGAATTTACCTGTTTATTATTGTACTTGTTCAGTGGCAGTAGTTTACATTTGTAGCTTCATACAGTATTATATGTTATTCTTGCTGGTAATTGTGTGCAAACTCTCTCTGGTATGGCATTTAAAACATGTACAAAATATCTATAAAAATAGGCAGAAACAACTCAAAAGGTACCACCTACTACTAATACCTATCTCTATAGGCTATAATAATGAGTCAATAATGCCTATTATTTGCAAACAGATGCACTATAAAACAAGCAACTTTCACCTATTGTGGACACCTAATAAATAGGTATTTTGGGTTGCACAGAGTAGAGCCACAGGAGATGCGTTAGTTGGACACACTCTTCGAGTCTACTCAGTGGCATACTCACCAGACGGACGACGTATCGCCTCGTGCTCGGCAGACAAGACGATCAGGGTATGGGATGCACAGACTGGTGCAACTTGCAGTGGACCGTTCACGTTCAGCGAGGCCCAAGGGTCGATCGCATATTCGGCAGACGGGACTCGTATCTTGTTCAGCCCAAACGATGTGGATGTATCTGTATGCGATACGCAAACCGGGAAGGTCGTCGTAGGGCCATGCATAGGGCACAAGCAATTGATTCTTTCGGCCGTGTTCTCCCACGACAGTCATATAATTTCTGGCGCCGCAGACAACACAATCCGCATATGGGACGCACAGAGCGGAGACATGGTTGTTGGTCCACTATACGCACATACAAACTGGGTCAGGTCAATAGCATGCTCACCCGACGGACGTCTCGTCGCTTCTGGGTCACTCGACGGTTCGATTCGCGTCTGGGACTGGCACAAGCTCATATCCAAGCCTCAGCGCAACCGAGACTGGTGGACAGTGGACGAAGACGGCTGGGTAGTCGGTCACGACTCGTCTCTGCTGTTCTGGGTTCCGCCTGACCTGCGGACTGGGCTAAAGTGGCCGCAGAGCGTGGGATTGATACATGAGCGAGGAGAGTGGGAGCTGGACTTGAGTGGCGCATACATCGGTCGTGAATGGACAAAGTGCTTCGTATAGAAGTGGAAAAGTCATGGTACGCGTTGGTCTGGCTTGAAGCAGTAGAGAAGTGCTTACCTGGTGCTTGTACATAGATAAAGCCTGAAGTGCGAAGTGTCGAATTGGGAAAGCGGGACAAAGGTTGGAGGTAGAAGAAGGATATCGGAGCTAGTTTCCATGTCTGTGAGCGTCAATATGAGCTCGAGTCTGAGTCTGTTGCAGGAATGATTCATATGAGTTGCCCAAACTCTCGTGTTCCAATTGAGACTAGACCACCAAGCCATCGCGCGAATACTTGGGAGTTGTTCGCAGCAACAATGAGAGATGATCTTATGTTCGAGCCCACGCTTGACGGAAATTTGCATTCATAGAGCAACTTCCAGCCCGGCAGATGAGCAACGCCTTCACCGGACTCCATGGTTGGCGGCAAGCGGGCTATCAGGTGTACAGTATCAGAGCTCGCCTACACTGCCGTCCTTGAATAAGAACACGCATACTAGTGGTACATAGCTGAAAGTCGTGTGATGACGTCTGCAATGCTGAGGACGTATGCATTCGCGAGCGTGCCAGGCGCATGCGATCGGCTGTTCAGTTCCACAAACGCTGGTGAGGGTTTCGGTGATTTGTCAGCGGCGTCATGCTGAGTCATCGACGACAACCCGAGTAATAGCCCGACCACCCTTCAGCTGGCGTGTATCTTCAGGCAATGACGCGTCTTCCCTCTTATTCGCCGCAACTCGAATGGTCGACACTGGTCCGCCGTCGTGGCCGTTCTGGACCCACAGCCTCAGGTGATGGATGCGATCCCATGCGACACGAGCCCATGCGGTACGCCCGTGCCCCTCTGTGCTAAACCACAGAACGCTCACGCAGGACATGATAGCTGTCGGGAGCTGCGTCTCAGTCTGTTGCTGCGTCTCCACGCCCACCGTCCGTCTGAGCCAGTCGCGCCTACTTCTCACAGGGGCACTTGCCTGTCGTCCAAAACGGCATCAGACTGTGGAAACCTCCGCCCGCGGCTGGTGTAGAATGTCGTAGAATGTCGCAGAATGTAACAGAACGTGCGAGGAAGATGAGTCAAGAGGTAATCGAGTCAAGTATATGCGCAGTACATGCGCAGCACTCACCCGGTATGACTCGGAGACAATTGTAGGGTACAAATGAGGGCTCTACGAGACCCCCCCCACATCATCATCTCTTCTTTCTATTCTCTTTTATTCACACTCTTTTGTATCACATTCGTTTTGATTCTCTTTAATATACATTTGATTTCTACAGCTGGAGCCCGAGTTTATGAGGGTGTACGACCGCAACAGCATCTCATTGGGAGGGCAACGCACGTTGATGCCTTCTCACTTGACGATCGGGTGGTTTCGAGGCGGCAGTGGATCTCGGGTCGACTAGGCCCGGGTGAAACACGGATCTGTACTGTTATGTTGGTAGTGATTGAATCATCGTACGTTTCTGATCTGTTTCTTTCTTGAATACTGCTTATGTCAACCCCACGCAGCCCGCCCACATTCGCGTCCTCCCCGTTGGTACAAACTTGGTGCCTCACATCGACTAGACAGGCAACCGGGTTCCATAGCCATTCCTCAACTAGTGATGTGTTCCCGGGGGGCGAGCGCTAGGCCATGGTGTCAAGAGCGTATGATGGACTGGTGGGGACACAGCAACGACACACGCCGACTTTCGGGACAGGACAGGCGAGGCATACGGAACAGGGGCACGGACATGATTGGTTAGGCGTGCAGGTGAGCTTTGGGTCTCCTATTGCGAGTCATGTCGCGTGCTCAGGTGCTGGAAAGCTAGGCGGCTTCATCGCTGTGGATCGAAAAGGGCTCTGGACGAGTCACGGTCGAGGACATGGATTTCCGATGCAAGCTTGATTCCGTTGCGACTAGTCATCCAGCCACAGGTTTGCCTCTTTGACGATTGGCTGGTAGATGGGACGGCCATAGGACTATATCGAACATGCGAATAGGTTACGATGTCGCGTCCAGGCTTGAAGGTATCAAGTGCAAATGGATGATCCTTCTTTTGGTGTGTTGGTGCCGGTCTCTGTACGTTTGCTGCGCACCGGCTCTGGATTGGTGCAACCTGGACAATATGGTTTGCGACAAATGGATTTAGATTGGACCCCCCGCTGACAGAATAGATTAGTGTTTGTTCTCTTATCCGGTGGATGTGGCGGCTACCAGAAGATATCGAAAACGGGAGCACGATATAGATAATTTGATGACAAGTACTGTTTTTGACTGGAAGCGCGCCAATCTAGAACTGGTGTACGAGCCCATACGAAGATGGTGCACGCTGGAACTGGGACCCAACGTAGTTCGTCACTCCGTATGTTCTCAAGAACTGGCTCGTTCGAGGCCGAGATATTGATTGCTGGAAAGGCGGCTGGTGAGGACAACATTCCGGGTGATTTATCAGAGGTGCGTGAGTTGACAACGGGATTGTGAAGCTTTAGTCAGGAGCGGGAAGGATGGCGGGAAGGGCTGACTTCTAGCTCTTCGACGCCCGCTTGACCATGCGGACGCTATCGGGCATTGAGTGTCCTTTTTATATGTATGTTAGTATTGAAAATCAAATGACGGTCAAGCCCATGGCTCAACCGGAAAACTCCTCGAAAATTATGCAGCCACCCAAGACTGAATCGAGGCAGTCTCGTAACAAGCAGGTTTACCGAGTAACCAAATGTAGCCGATTTGATAATTACAGCGCTTCTGTGCATCTACTATGATTTAGCTATTGGCTAACGCGTAAATCGCCCCACCACCACCGACCTATCTAACCCATGTCATCGAAGCCAAGAAAGCGAGACAAGCTCGGGAGGCTGTTACAGTCCCCTACGCGGGCGTTTGACCGCATGTTTCGATCCCCTTCCCCCACGCCCTCTGCCTCGAGCGCTTATGGTCCAAACACCGACCCACCAGGTAAATGGTTTGAACGAAAACCCAGCGACCTCAAGACAGCCTTGAAGGTGCTTAGCAAGGGAGCAGGCATCATCCCAGGGCTCAAGCCTGCGCTCGACGTCCTCGGTCGCTGTTTCGATACCATTTCGGTGAGCGGTGCTCTGCTCACAAAATTACAACCACCTACGTAAGAAACCACAGGACACGACACGGAATAGACAAGACTTTCAGGAACTCATAGCAAGCATAACTCAGAGTGTCCAGATCCTAAGCTCCTCCATCAGCCAGCTTCATACGTCTCCGATGACCGAAAGGCTCGGAAACACTATCAGGTGAGTTACATCTTGATTTGTACCATCGCCGAACTTAACGGGTGGTATAAACCAGCTCACTGAATGAGCTGGCGGACCAAATCAGCCAAAAGCAAACTCGTACAAGGGCGAGGGAGTATATAGAGGCGCAAGACGATGTCGATGAAGTGATCAGATGTTTCCGTCGGGTCGGAGTGCTCATACAACAGGTACAGGTAAGTCGAGTCGCTATCGCTATTCAGTCTCTATCAGACGCGGTGCATAAGAGCGATGTTCTTTTATCGATATGGACGACCTCGAACGACAACCTCAGAACATCTACCGATCATCTGAAGGTAAGATCTCTGCGTCGGTTCGCAGGTCAGATGCCGGCCATGACGTCCAACCTCGCAGAACACTCGGCTCCAGGCGCTGCGTCCCGTTTTGGCGGCGCAATACGACTCCAGTGAGGCATCTCAACTGCGGCGGGGCGGCTGTACCCCCGATACTCGGAAGGTCGTGCTCCAGGAGCTGCAGGACTGGGCGATCGACCCAGATGGCGCAAAGGTCTACTGGATGAACGGAATGGCCGGCACGGGCAAAACCACCATCGCATACACTCTCTGCTCACGTCTGGAGACCACCTGCCAGCTTGCGGCTAGCTTCTTTTGCTCGCGCTCTCTCTCTGAGTGCAGAGACGTGACGCGCATCATTCCGACGATCGCATATCAGTTAGCTCGAATGTGTGTACCGTTCCAAGATGAGCTGTGCCGAGCTCTGGACAGGAACCCAGATCTAGGCGGTCGAGGAGTGACGACTCAGTTTCAGAAGCTCATCAACGAACCACTCCAGGCCGTTAAGGAAAAGATGCTCGCTGGCTTGCTCGTGGTGGTGATTGACGCGCTGGATGAATGCACTGATAGGGCGGGGTTGAAACTAGTACTAGAGACCCTGCTTCGCGCGGCGAACCATCTACCGCTCAAGTTCTTCGTGTCGTGTCGGCCGGATCAGCAACTGCTTGATACTGTGACCCACCAAGAGGGTCTGAATAGATGCTTGTATCATCTTCACGATATCGAGCAATCGCTGGTGCAGGCCGACATAGAGCTGTATCTTAGAGCCGAACTCAGGCCTATCCATGTGCTTGAAGAGCAGATCCAAGCGCTGGCGTCGCGAGCCGGGAGGTTGTTCATTCACGCTGCCACTGCAGTACGCTATATCATGAACAACGCGGTGTCGTCCAACTACCAGAGGCGTTTGGAAGCCGTGATGACCATACGCCCCACAACTGAGAGCAAAGCGCACGAGGCACTAGACGAGCTATACACCACGATCCTCGCTGTAGCCCTGGAGGATCCAAGTTTAGAGCCTTCTGAGACTGAAACTGTCGGAAAGGTACTGCACATGGTAGTGTGTGCGAAGGACTTGCTCACACTAGATGCACTGGCCGTTTTATTGGACATTAGCGATATCGGAGAGATGAAACGATCCATTGCGCCTCTACAGTCAGTGCTTCATGTGCACGAAGGAAATCAGCAGGTTTCGACGCTTCATGCATCGTTTCCCGACTATATGCTCACCAACCATCGATCCAAACGGTTTTACTGCAACCCACAGAACGAGAACGCAGCATTCGCTAGGCGATGCTTCGAGATCATGAAACAAATGCTGCACTTCAACATGGGTGGGTTCGTATCATCTTATTCGGCGGATGCAGAGGTCCCGAGCCTGAGCTCAACCGTGGATCATGAGATCCCTCCACACTTGTTCTATGCTTGCCGATATTGGAGCGACCACTTGATAGAAAGTGGAGAAACCAATGATCAAATCGTACCATTAGAGGGCTTTCTCAAATGCCAGTTCCTCTTTTGGGCAGAAGCGATGAACCTGAAGCATGTGACTCGAGATGGAATCCTTGTCTTGTCGAAAGCAAGCAACTGGATGAGGGTCAGTAGATAAGTTCTCTATACGTAGCAAGAGTAACGCTAAAGCCGAGATTTAGGCTAGAAATATCTCTGAGGACCTATTGAGACTATGTTTAGACTGTCAGAAGTTCATAGTAGTGATAGGAGCCAACTCAGTACGCAAGAGCACGCCGCATATATATATCTCGGCATTCGCAACGTGGGATAAACATGCACCGTTGTGGAATTTTTACGGACCTAGAATGAAAGGGCTAGTGCGAGCAACCGGGCCCGCCATCTCTAGTCGGGATAGTTCCGCAGTGGCGGTATGGAAGTTCAACAGGGGGATGTATGCTATGGCTGTCTCACCAGACGGTAGAAGAGTATTATCCGGGTCAAATGGCGGACTATTATGCGCATGGGATGCATTTACTGGAGGCATCCATGTTGGACCACTTGCTGGACATGCCAGTCATGTTACAGCTGTCGCATTTTCACCAGACGGAAGCCTTTTCGCATCTGGCGCAGGCGATGGTAGTATCTGTGTTTGGGACACGTACACTGGATACGAGAAGCTATCTCTACCCCGTGCCCATGGTGATATGGTACGCTCCGTTGTATTCTCTCCTGATGGCCGGCACATCACTTCTGGTTCGGACGATAGAACGATTCAAACGTTTGACGCATTGACGGGACTGGCGATACTTGATCCACTTACAGACAACACATGGGGAGCTGTGTACTCAGCTGATGGTAAGCGCATCGTGTCTGGATCAAACGACGGCGTGGTACGAGTGTGGAACATCACAAGTCGACAACTACAGTTTGATCCCTTGAAAGGTCATACCGGCCCTGTCCGTTCAGTCGCGTGCTCACCGGATGGCATTTTCTTGTGTTCTGGATCTGAAGATCGCACTATTCGCGTGTGGAGTGCACACGACGGGAGTTCAATCGGGCAACCGTTCCAGGGACATACCGACACCGTCCAGCGTGTCTCATACTCGTCCAGCGGCGACCTCATCGTCTCTGGTTCATTCGATCGTACTGTCCGAGTCTGGGGCGCTCACTCTGGCCTCACAGTCGCTGGTCCCTTCACTGGACATACCAACTGGGTCTACTCGGTCGCATTCATGCCTGGCGACGATCGAGTCGTATCATGCTCCGGTGATTGCACCATTCGTATCTGGGATGCACGAGCTGTATGCACACCTGCCAGTCAGTCAGACGCACATACCGGAGAGGTGCACTCGGTTGCGTTCTCGCCTGACAGCAGGTACATCGTGTCTGGCGGCGAGGACTGCACTGTACGGATCTGGGATGCAGACAGTGGGAAGATGAAAGATGCGCTCCGAGGACATACTGGTCCTGTTAGGTCGGTTGCGTACTCTTGCAGCGGTTGCATCGCATCAGGGTCGGATGATGGTACTGTTCGAATCTGGGATGCGGACACCGGGAGGATGGTGGGCGAGCCGCTCGAGGGGTATACCGACGAGGTGAAGTCGGTCGCTTTCTCACCTGACGGACGCCGAGTTGTATCTGGGTCAGGAGACCGCGCTGTGCGAGTGTGGGATGTAGAGTCTGGTAAAGCCACAGGAGATCCATTCGTCGGACACACTCTTCGAGTTTACTCAGTGGCATACTCACCGGACGGACGACGTATCGCCTCGTGCTCGGCAGACAAGACGATCAGGGTATGGGATGCACAGACTGGTGCAACTTGCAGTGGTCCATTCACGTTCAGCGAGGGCTCAGTGTCGATCGCATATTCGGCAGACGGGACTCGTATCTTGTTCAGCCCAAACGATGTGGATGTATCTGTATGCGATACGCAAACCGGGAAGGTCGTCGTAGGGCCATGCATAGGGCACAAGCAATTGATTCTTTCGGCCGTGTTCTCCCACGACAGTCATATAATTTCTGGCGCCGCAGACAACACAATCCGCATATGGGACGCACAGAGCGGAGACATGGTTGTTGGTCCACTATACGCACATACAGACTGGGTCAAGTCCATAGCATGCTCACCCGACGGACGTCTCGTCGCTTCTGGGTCATATGACGGTTCGATTCGCGTCTGGGACTGGCACAAGCTCATATCCAAGCCTCAGCGCGACCGACACTGGTGGACAGTGGACGCAGACGGATGGGTAGTCGGTCACGACTCGTCTCTGCTGTTCTGGGTGCCGCCTGATCTGCGGACTGGGCTGAAGTGGCCGCAGAGCGTGGGAATAATACAGGAGCGAGGAGAGTGGGAGCTGGACTTGAGTGGCGCATACATCGGTCGTGAATGGACAAAGTGCTTCGTATAGGAGTGGAAAAGTCATGGTACGCGTTGGTCTGGCTTGAAGCAGTAGAGACGTGCTTACCTGGTGCTTGTACAAGGATGAAGCCTGAAGTGCGAAGTGTCGAATTGGGAAAGCGGGACAAAGGTTGGAGGTAGAAGAAGGATATCGGAGCTAGTTTCCGTGTCTGTGAGCGTCAATATGAGCTCGAGTCTGAGTCTGTTGAAGGAATGATTCATATGAGTTGCCCAAACTCTCGTGTTCCAATTGAGACTAAATCACAAAGCCATTGCGCGAATACTTGGGAGTTGTTCGCAGCAACAATGAGAGATGATCTTATGTTCGAGCCCACGCTTGATGGAAATTTGCATTCATAGAGCAACTTCCAGCCCAGCAGATGAGCAACGCCTTCACCGGACCCAAAGGTTGGCGGCAAGCGGGCTATCAGGTGTACAGTATCAGAGCTCGCCTACACTGCCGTCCTTGAATAAGAACACGCATACTAGTGGTACATAGCTGAAAGTCGTGTGATGACGTCTGCGATGCTGAGGACGTATGCATTCGCGAGCGTGCCAGGCGCATGCGATCGGCTGTTCAGTTCCACAAACGCTGGTCAGGGTATCGGTGATTTGTCAGCGGCGTCATGCTGAGTCATCGACGACAGCCCGACGACCATCCTCCCGCTTTAGCTGGAGTGTCTCCTCAGGCAATGACGCCCCGACCCGCATCTTGCCTCTTCTTCGCCGCACCTCGATTGATGGACAGTGGTCCGTCGTTGTGGCTGTTCTGGACGCGAAACCTCAAGCCATGGATGCGATCCCAAGCAGTGAGCCCGTGCATCAGAGAAAACCTGGGTTTTTTATCACTATGAATAACAGTAAATTTGTGCATATTAACCAGTTGTGGGAATTCCTGTCCCCCCCTCTTTTATAGCTGTGAATTAACCTAAATTTACCAAGGGGGGGTCTCAATTTACGTGGATTTATATGGATTTAACCCAGTTTATGAGATTTATGAATTTCAAATTCCTCAAACTTGTTTCCAAAATGGATTTTGAGAGACTTTCTGGGAAAATGAATTTGAGTTTATGAAATTTATATAAATTGCATATAATCCAAGAAATCCTGTTTTATCATTACTCCATATTTTCCTGACGTGCCCACACTTCGCCCAACCACAGACCGCTCATGCGGGACATCACAGCTGCACTGCAGTTCTATACTGAATTATGTCTTGAGATACGGCCGGCATCTCACGTGAGACCTATGGGATCTCCACGGCATCTCGTCATGTTGCCAAAGCGGCAAGCTATGGCATTAGGCGGGCTGATATCATGGCATGCCATACAGCATCTTGTCAATTTAATAAATATATTTCTACGACTACTATGTACAGAACCATACAACACAGCTCAGTCTTCACGCCAACATCCATACAACGTGACACGGATGACCAAGAGATGCAGAAGACGTACTAAAATGCTTGGTGCCAGCGTATAAATATAAGCCTTGCGGTGCAAGGTTCGACAACAGAGATAAATTCAAAAGTTTGAACCTGTCTACAAGCCATATCAGTGCGATTTCTACACTAGTTGTGTAGAGGAACATATATAACGAGCACCTGTTCGTATGTTTTGATCCAGCTTCCTCCCGTTTATTGTTGAACAACACGTCATCAGAAAGCATGACGTATGAACCCTACAGTTAAAGGTGCCAGCAAAGGCCAGCGGGGTGTACATGGTCGTCGATTTATTGTAAAGCATGTAGATAAGCGACTTTAGAGTTGATAAACACGTGTCCAAAATAAAACAGCGTACCCATAATGATTAATAGGTGCATGTCTGGACACCAGACGAAGTGTCGGAGCATCAGGAAAACAAGCCAGTGCTCGCGAGCGCTCGTGAGTGCGCCGAGCTGGCTGATGGCTCCGAAATGAAAGTGCCAATCGCGAGCGCTCGTGAGTGCTCGTGAGAGCTCGGCCGGCATGGGTTAGAGTCGGCTCCGATCTAGGAGGTTGGAAATTTAATGGTGCACAACCATGCTAAATGATGTCTCCTATTGGCCACGAGTCATGTGGCAGTGTACGAGGACATTTGCATTTTTCATCAATAGCTGGAACCACCGGCACGTTTTGTAAGATTTAAGTGCCATTGTATGCGCAACGCAAAACTACCCCCACATGTGACTGGGCGGTATGCTTGAAGTCAACACTAGACAGATAGCTCCATGTTCAATTGCGAGCGTCCAACAAACTTGCCACGTTGATGATGAGACAATCAGACTGATTCCGCGTGTGCACTACTGGAAGCGGAGTAGTTCAATATGGCTCGATTTGCATTTGTACTTACATATATCCTAATAAATTGTCCTAAATAGAGTCGTTGATACGGACGGTTCAGCTTACATGAGCATAACCGGCGTTACCATGCCAGGACAGGCCGGTCTCGCTCGATTTCCAACCTCCTAGATCGGAGCCGACTCTAACCCGTGCCGGCCGAGCTCTCGCGAGCACTCACGAGCGCTCGCGATTGGCACTTTCATTTCGGGGCCCTCAGCCAGCTCGGCGTGCTCACGAGCGCTCGCGAGCACTGGCTCGTTTTCCTGATGAGCCGCCATCTGTGAACCGCTCAAAGTTCACATGCAGTTTTCTCTTTGAAACTAAGATTCGAGACGGTTACATATAGATAACTCACTATCTATGACTAAGCATGATGGTGCTATTGAATCGTCCCCAGATCAATGGGTACCACTTCGAACTTGACGCAAATGAGTTGATAACATGGTGGGTGTTGGACACATGAGAATAATGCGTGAGACATAGCTACAAGTGAACTCAAACAAGGTCCCCTCACCTATGACGTTGTGTCAGGATTGCTAGATCGGGAATATGGTACTTGCAAGTCCGCTCGGGTTGTGAGACCTTATGACGAAAACACGTTTAGCAACGCATACGTAGCTGCGTACACATGTCACAACCCTTGTTTCTAAGGGTGTTTACTTTCTGTTCTGGATACGACAGCGTCGGCGTTGGATCCTAGCCTGATGCGTGGCAGACTCCTGTGGCTGTTCGTAGATGTAGTCGAGTGTGGAAGCGTCGATGACAGCCCTGTGTAGGGTATCGAGCCTCTTAGTCTTAGCGGTATAGTCCTCTGCTCGTCTAGCGAGTAGGACGTCAAAGGCACCCGTCTCTTGGAGAGACTGTGATTGACTCGTGGCTTGCAGTGTATTACTAAGTACCTAAGTTAATAGGACCTAGTATTGATAGTTGAGTCTTAAGTGTATAAGTCTTATGTATATCTCTTAGTAGTTATCACCCTTGAGGGGAGATCGACGAGGTAGAGCAAGCTGGTCTAGGAGCAGCTTGCACACCAAGTATTTATACTCATGGGTACATGGTCTGTGCGTACAGTTCCAAAAATACATGAGCTAAAGATAGTACGTGTTTCTAAAAGAAGGTGGGTTAAGAATAGGGCGTGGCTAAGAATAGTCCGAGAAGACTGTATGCGTGCTAAAGATAGCTTTGATCAGTAAGCATCCATGTGGAGGCTTAGTGATACGCCAATCAGTCTTACTAAGAGGAAGGAAAAGAAGTAAGTGGCTTATAAAGCGTATAAGCCACGAGAAAAAGATAAGGGTCATGTGAGCGGCTCATGACATTACCCCCCTCTTAAGGCGGGTCTTAGGGGACATGAGACACGCGGACAAAATAAAGTGTTCGTGGGGGATAAAATTTGAGGAAAGAATACAAATTTTTGAGTCTATACACGAAAGAATGTCCATTAGAAATCAGTAGGCGGGAGGTGAGTTTTGATGTTATGGTCGCCATTGGGGGCCTCTGCTCCCCAGACTTCCTCCTTCAGCTTCACCCATCCTTCATCCTCATCCAGGGGCTCGAGTAGGAGATCGGCCATATCGATCAAAAGATCTTCATTGCCTTTGTCCCATGCTTTCTGGTCCAGCCAGTCTAGCAATTCCCTCTTCGACCACTTCTTCTTTTCCACCAGCTCGATGACCTCTCCAAAGGAGATTTCTTGGAGGACCTCTTGGTAAGTTTTTGAGATATCGGGGGCTCGGCACCAGTCTTCGACTACTTCTGCCACTATGGCCATTTTCTGCCCCTTGTCGCCCAGCGACCTTATCCACTCTTTCTTCATATCCTCCACATCGCTCAGTCGGAACCACCATTCCGTTGAGTTTTCTACCCACTTGGGCACTGCCTTCTCCTTCCCTTCCTTCTCCCATTCTTCTAACCTCCTAATGAGGTGGGGGGTGCTGAATGAATTTATTGATTTTTTGGTGAGCCGGCTGTTTTGTTCCTTGGTCTTGGTGTAATCTTCGTACCAGCTCATTTTCTTGATCTTTTGCACCTCCTTCACCAGGTGCTCGACTTCACTCCCCACCCATTCTTCAATTACAAATAATTTGGTGGCCTGCATAGCCCTATCGGACTCCGGCCGGGGCCCCTTACCAACCCAATACAAGTTGCCCCGTTTAGGGCACTGGAGGGTGTGGGTGGCGAGCCATCTGCAATTCCATCGCTCAGCCATGGGGATATAGTCGAGGGTGAGGTTTGGGTCGAGGGACTTGGCGTAGTCCGCGCTTCGGATGAAGCTGTCGCATCGCCGAATGGCGTCTTGGTAGCTATAGAGTCTATCACCGCCATGGCCCCATGTGAGTTTGTGTGAGACGCGTTGTTTTCCCCATACTGACTTGGGGGAATTATTGGTGACAATCCTGGCGTCACGGGGGTCGTAGCGCACACCGGTGGTCTTGGCAGACTTGGAGTTGCGGGTGGGGGCCATGGTAGAGGAGGAAGTATAAAAGGATTTGTTGTTTTTGAGAGTGGTTTAGGAGTAGAGCTAGAGCTGCTGGTGGTGAAGTTTGAGGCTTTCCCCCCCACTCTTTTATACTTCTCTTTGTTTGGTTTGTAGTTCTTTGGTAAGGGGGCTTTGGGGTGTCGTTTGAATAGATCTTCCATGATTTGGGGTAGTTCGGCTATTTTTTCAGCCCTTTCCATGGTGTCTTCTATTGGATCATACCCTTTCCACCTGATTTGGTAGTAAAGACCGTTTTTTCTTTGTTCCCATGCGACCACATGGTCCACTTCGTATTCTTCTTCCCCTTCTTCTGTCACAATTGGGGGTGGTCTTGCTTGTTGTCTGTGGAAGTCCTTGTCTTCTGTGAAGGGTGTGAGAAGATTGATGTGGAATACGTTGTGTGTCCGCATGGTTTTTGGAAGTTCTAGCCAGTAAGCATGTGAGGAAATCTTTTCTGATATGACAAAGGGCCCTAATTTCTTGTTGTCTAGCTTCTTTGAGGGTCGCCTCGTGGTGATGTTCTGGCCCACTAGCCATACTTTGTCCCCTACTTTGTATTCGCGTTTTGGGTCACTTTCTTTTGATCTGTAGAATTCCATGGAGGCTATGACCTCGTCCCATATTTCTTGCATAGAGTCCGCCATGTCGGCGGCATTAGGTGCATTGACTTCCAGATCTACAAGATCCCATCTGGGGTGTAATCCATAGATTGTCTCGAAGGCTGTCTTTCCTGTGGCGGAATTGACTTGGTTGTTATGGCAGAATTCTGCTATTGGTAGCCATCTGACCCAATCGTCTTGTCTATAATTGCAAAAGCTTCTTAAGAAGCCTTCTAGCCATTGGTTGGTTCTTTCCGTTATTCCATCAGTTTCTGGGTGGAAGGCTGTGGAAAATTTGGGGTTGATACCCAGTTTGGCATAGAGGGCTTTCAAAAATTGGCTATTGAAGGTCGGCCCTCTGTCTGACACGGTTGTCTTGGGTAATCCATGTAGTTTCCAGACTTCCTTGATGAAAAGGTCCGCTACTCCCTCTGCATTGGTGCTTTCAAGGCAAGGGATGAAATGCGCTTGCCGAGAGAAGCGATCGATTACTACCAATATACTATCCATGCCCTGTGATTCAGGCAGCTTGACAATGAAGTCATATGCGATGTCTTCCCAAGGTTTTTGGGGTATTGGTAAAGGTTTTTGGGGTGCGTAATGTTTGTGACCTTTACTCCTTTGACAGGTTTCACATGTTTCAACAAATCTGTTGACTTGTTGTTTCATAGCCGGCCAGTAGTATCTTCTGGATATGAGTTCCAAAGTTCTGGCTTGTCCTTGATGACCCGCTATTGGGTTGTCATGGTGCATTTCCAGGATGGCTAGTCGTATCTCTTTGTTCTCAGGGATTACTATCCGTCCTTCGTACCATAGGAGGTCTTCCTTCCATTCATATTTGTCGTATTGTTTCCTAATAGAGGGTGGAAGGTCTTCCTTCTTCTTTGTACTTGCAATAAGGGTTGTTAGGGATTCGTCATCACTGAGGCCTTCCCTAATCATAGAGATGATGTCAATTTCTATGTTTGCTTTGAAGCCCTTGAAGCGTTCGGCATTGATCATGATTTGCTGGGGATTTGGGATGTCCTCATGGTCATGTCTTGTTGATAGGGCGTCTGGTTTATTAGACATTTTACCAGGCCTGTAGTGGATTTCAAAGTTGAAAGAAGCAAGTTCCATATGCCATCTGGCATGCCTTCTGTTGAAGGTTTCTGCATTCTTCCATCTTTCTAGGTTTCGGTGGTCGGTGAAGACAGTCACCGGTAATATAGTCCCTTCGAGGTATATGCGCCAATGTTTTAGTGATTCCACGATGGCAAGTAATTCCTTGTTGGCGGTATCATAGTTTCTTTGTGCATCGTTATAGCTTTTTGATAAGTATGCTACTGGGTGGAGGTATCCATCTTCACCTCGTTGGCTAAGTATAGCTCCTATGGCTATTCCTGATGCATCGGTTTCCAAAATAAAGGGTTTATCAGGATCGGGATGTATTAATACTGGATCTTGGCTGACCCGCTTCTTGATTTCCTCAAAGGCCTGTTGGCATTCTTGAGTCCATTCAAATTTGGTATCCTTTTTTGTTAAGTCATGTAGTGGTCTAGCAATCTTGCTAAATTTGGCTATAAACCTTCTGTAGAAGTTTACAAAGCCAAGGAAGGCTTGGACTTCCTTTATTTTCCTTGGTGCGCCCCATTCCATGATTGCCTTGATTTTCTCTTCTTCCATGGAAATTCCTTCAGGGGTAATTACCAACCCCAGGAAAATGACCTTCTTGACAAAGAATTCGCATTTGGATAGTTTGGCGTAGAGATTGTTTTCTCTTAGGATTTTGAGTACCTCCTTGACATGTTCTGCATGGTCTTCCTCCTTTTCTGAAAAGATAACGATATCATCCATGTAGACTACTACCGTGACACCTAAAAGGTGTCTAAAGATATCGTTCATCATCCTTTGGAGGACTGCTGGGGCGTTCTTGAGTCCAAAGGGCATGACTAGGTACTCGTATATTCCATAAGCTGTCCTGAAAGCGGTTTTCCATTCATCGCCTTCCTTGATGCGGATGTTATTGAACCCCCATCTAAGGTCTAATTTTGAATAAATCTTCGCATTCTTGACTTGGTCGACAAGTTCTACCTGGAGAGGCATAGGGAATTGATCTGGTATAGTGATATTGTTGATTTTCCGGTAATCCGTTACTAGCCTTAGAGATCCATCCTTCTTTTTGACGAAGAAGCAAGGTGAGGCTATAGGGGATTTACTAGGCCGGATTTTTCCGTCGGCCAGTTCTTGATCAATAAATTCCTTTATTGTTCTGCTTTCAATTGGTGAGAGGGGATATACTTTTGCCGGTTTCGGGAGATCTGATCCTTCCACAAAGTCTATGTTGCAATCGAAAGACCGGTGTTCTGGGAGCTTCTTGAAGAGTTCTTCGCTAAAGACGTCAATGAATTCCATGAATTCTTCTGGTATAGCAGGTATCTCTTTTCCAGCTTTGGCAGTAAGGGGTCTTCCTTTCCATGAAATTTCTAGGGTTTTCCAATTTATATCTGGATCTGCCTCTTGTAGCCAATCTAAGCCTAGGATCATGTCGGTATCCCCTAGGTCCATTACGAAGAAGGTTACATCAAAGGTCCAACCTTCGATTTCTACCTCCAGTGTAGTTTTATTTTTTATTTTGTTTGGAAGTTCTTTCCCATCTATGGCAATCACAGTTCGTGGGTTGACTAAGGGTGTCAAAGGAATGTTGTTGTTTTTGGCAAAGTTGATGTCTAAGAAGTTTTTTGAAGATCCAGAGTCGACTAAGGTGGGAATAGGGTCCATGATTCCCTTGACCATTGTGAAGATAGACGCAGTTTGTTCGGATTTCTTTAGATATAATACACGCTTCTTTCTTTTCTGATTCTTGGTCAAGGGTTTCTGGGCAGGTACTGACATGGACTCAGCCTGCTGTTCTAGTTTTCCGACTCCGAGTCAGAGGATTTCTCTTCTTCCTTTACTTCTTCAATCTTCGCTTCCTTTCCTTTGACAGCTTGAGTTTCTTGTTGCCATTCCTTGAATTTGCATTCTCTCATACGGTGTCCTCTTCTTCCGCATTTGATGCATCTCCCTTCTTCTCTTCTTTTTTGGATGACTTCGGACGGCACTATTCCTGCTTTGGCTTGGGTCGTTCTTGGTTGGAATTTCCTTTCTTGATTTCCTGAGGAGCCATTATCTCTTAGACTTCTTCCAGTGAATAGAAGATCGTCTATCCTAATAGAGACTTCCATCCATTTTTCTAAGGAGAATGTAGATGTATCTTGGGTGATGGTTGCTTTTAGAAGTTCCTGTTGGACGTTATTCTTAAGGCCTTTCTTGAAGACATCTATGAAGGCATGTTCGTCCCAATCTAATTCCTGCATAAGGGTGCGGAAGGTGGTTACATAGTGTTGTGCCGATCCTGTTTGTTGAAGTTTATGGATGTTCTGAATCGCCCTTTCCTTTTTCATGGGATCAGAGAAGGCAAGAAGGAAGGCGTTCTTTAGAGCATTCCAGTTTGCAAGGTATTCGTGTGGTTCTTCATCAAGGATTTTCCTGAGTAGGGGTTTGGCCCATTTGGCTGCTTCTCCTTCTCCCATGTTAGTGAGGAAGGTGGCCATCTTCCGGTTGTTGTCAAAGGCAGTACCGTAATCGTTGAAGTAGATTTCCATTTTCATGAGGAAGATTTCCGCTTCTTGTCCTCTTTTCCCATTAAATGCCTCAGGCTTTTTAGCTCTAGCTCCCTTTGGGATTTTGTCTTTGGTACTTCCTTCCTTTTTAGGAAGTTTTGGGGTTCGGAGAGGAGGTGTATTTCCCCTTGATGGGGGTCCCGATGGAGGTCCTGGGGGATTATCCCCTGGGAATAGTCCTTGAGGCATTTTTGGGACTTGTGCCCAAGAAGACTTGGCTTCTGGTTCCCATTGATGGTGTTGGTCCATGATATCAGTGTTTGAGATCCTTTCTTCTACTACTTGTAGTGTTTCTTGAAGGGTTTCTGTGTCGGCCTTGAGTTTCTTAATGGCTTCCTCTTGTTTATTCAGGGCGGCGGATACTTGTTTACCCATAGCTCCCATGGCCACGACTATGGTGTCCATTTGTTGACTGAGTTTGTCGATAGCGTTTTGAGTTTTTATTTGTTCATTGACTCCCAATTGGGAGCTGTTTGCAGCTGTCCATGCGTTCTGGGCTGCACTTTCTACTTGCTGCCTAATGTTGCCGGTGGATGCTTCCAGTTTGGAGATGGAATTAGTCATTTGTTGTAGAGTGGTATTGAGCGTTTGTACCCCCGTATCTTGTCTGTTCTCTTGCACCTGTATTTGAGCTGTGATCCCTTCAAGAAGTTGATCCTTGATATCGTCTAGTACCCTGAAGAAGAATCCTAATGTGGGATCCCTTGCCGCTGCTCTTCGGATGTCTTCTATGGGTCTGTTCAGCAGTCTTTCGTATTCGTCCCCTTCTGGTGGTACTTCTTCAGGTGCTGGTGATGACGAATGGGGTCTAGGTGGTGTAGGGTTTGCTGGCCTTTCCTCAATTCTGATCTGGGGAGGAGCTTCTATTTGTTCCGTTACTTGTATGGGTCTTTGTGGTATGGGTGCTTCTATGGCATTTGATGCCTGCGATCGGGTTCTTACTCCTGTCAGGGGATGTGCCGAGTATAGGTGTCTTTCTTCTCTTGGGATGTTCGTGGGACCATATCTCCCAGTGGGTAATTCCAAGGGATTTGGTGCGTATGGTGGTACTGGGTCGATCTGGTCTTCTATCCCTGCTGTGGGATCGACTGGTACTCTTCTTCTTACGGAGATTATTCCTTCTGGGGATATGCTAGCCCTTGCATTCCAAAAGTGTTCCGGTCCTGTTGTTTGTGCTGTTTCTACTTGTGTTGCTACGGGTTCAGTTGTTTCTGGGGTTCGTCCTATATCCTCGGAGAGTCTGGATTCATCGGGGTCTGATACTGATTCCACAGTGGTTCGTGGTATAGATCTTCCACCAATGATATCGGCTGCTGTTGCAGTTGACTCGTTTGGATTTCCTTCACCCACAATAATGGTAGGTTCAGCTTGGATGGTTTCGTCAGGATCCGCGTATGATCCTGGTATGCTGACCCATGCGTGGATAGCATCGGTTGCTTCCGTTGTCATCTGTAATACTTGTTCCCTTAAAGCAGATAGGGATGTTGCGTTGTCTGATCTAGCTACCAACGGCCGGTCAGGGTTATCTACCGGTGGCACTAGTGGTTCTCCTTGAGCCGACTGGCTCCTGGTTACTCTTGATGAAGATCGTTGAGACATAGCCACGGATCAGTGTGAAGCTTGCTCTACAATGTCACAACCCTTGTTTCTAAGGGTGTTTACTTTCTGTTCTGGATACGACAGCGTCGGCGTTGGATCCTAGCCTGATGCGTGGCAGACTCCTGTGGCTGTTCGTAGATGTAGTCGAGTGTGGAAGCGTCGATGACAGCCCTGTGTAGGGTATCGAGCCTCTTAGTCTTAGCGGTATAGTCCTCTGCTCGTCTAGCGAGTAGGACGTCAAAGGCACCCGTCTCTTGGAGAGACTGTGATTGACTCGTGGCTTGCAGTGTATTACTAAGTACCTAAGTTAATAGGACCTAGTATTGATAGTTGAGTCTTAAGTGTATAAGTCTTATGTATATCTCTTAGTAGTTATCACCCTTGAGGGGAGATCGACGAGGTAGAGCAAGCTGGTCTAGGAGCAGCTTGCACACCAAGTATTTATACTCATGGGTACATGGTCTGTGCGTACAGTTCCAAAAATACATGAGCTAAAGATAGTACGTGTTTCTAAAAGAAGGTGGGTTAAGAATAGGGCGTGGCTAAGAATAGTCCGAGAAGACTGTATGCGTGCTAAAGATAGCTTTGATCAGTAAGCATCCATGTGGAGGCTTAGTGATACGCCAATCAGTCTTACTAAGAGGAAGGAAAAGAAGTAAGTGGCTTATAAAGCGTATAAGCCACGAGAAAAAGATAAGGGTCATGTGAGCGGCTCATGACAACACACAAATCTGCGGGAGTGATGACGTAGGGGCACCGGCTATGAGATATTTAAATGGACGTACCACATCAGGAAAATATGGATTTATGATAAATCAGGGTTTATAGGATTATATGTGATTTACATAAATTTCATAAACTCAAGTTTATAGACCTCCAATTCTCCCAGGAAGCCCATTGGAGGAAAGTTGCAGGAATTTCAAATTCATAAATTTCATAAACTGGGGTTTATCCACGTAAATTGTTGTAAATCAAGGCCCCCCCTTGATAAATTCATGTCAATTCAAGTCAACAAAAAGGGGTGGGTGAGAAATTCCCGCAACTGGTTTATTTACATGTATTTACAGCTATAAGCTGCAATAATTCTGGGGGGTTTTCTCTGATGCATACAATACTCTGATCTTCAACTACAGAATGGCACCCCCCAACAAACATCCACCAGCAAAGCGCCTTGCTCGAGAGCGGTCGGACGACGATATTGATCTCGAGTCTTTTAGGAATGAACTGCGCGCCGCCCCTCACCCAAGCTACTCACCGTTGACTGGCCCGTTTTCGTCTCGACTGCAGGAAGATGGGCTTGCGCCAACTCGTGCTCATCCGGCCACGCCAGACTCTCGGGTTGCGGGTTCGCGCATTGGAAACTCTGCTCCTCAGATCAGACAGCAGCAACATTGACGACGCCTAAGCCAAACAATTTTGCCTTTGAAATGCCCACGGGCAGTGGATGGGGACGCATACAACCTGTGTCAGATGTTGGGGGAAGCCTAGATGCGAGGGCGGGTTCGAGTGCAAAGGGTGAAGGAAAAGGGAAGGGAAGGGACGATCTCGGTAAGCTTATATAGTTTCTGTATCTCCGAAGCTCACTTTGATTACAGACCTAGTAGACGAATCGTCCGGAGGCGAAGACGAGGACCCCCAATTCAAGGCCGACTTGGCTGCTGCTACGCACCTATCACGCCGTGACACACAACAAGCAAACCACCAGTCTGGTAGGTGTTTTGGTGAGGTTCTTGTTCAGTTTAATGACCCTCTGTAGCCTCGACTCATGGCGCCAGTCCTTCATTGTACAACCTGAGACGGGGAGCGGAGACTGAGTTAGATCGTCTTAGTATTCTAGTCGAAGCCAGGCAGGCTGAAGACGAGATGCGCACCAAACAGATTGAGCGACTTAAGAAACAGGCAAAGCGCCAGGCTGAAGATTTTTGGGAGTTGTCGAACCAGGTCCACGGCCTAACCGAACGATTTCTTGGCAAGTTCCGCGACTTGAAGGATTTATTTCGACAGGGTCAAGCCAGTCATCCAAATAGTACCAAGTCAGTCAGCGGGTCAAACATGAACAATTCAGACGACAAGAAACCGGCATTGGAGGGTCAAAAAGAGGGCCCGGTCAATAAACGTGTCTCGGTGAGCCATGTTCTCCTAATAGAAGAGTTGTAGCCTTACCTATATCTAGGACCACATACTCGCATCCTTTTACCAGTTCCTAGGAATTGGCCCAAAGGACGTGCCACCACCATTCTATTTCAACACTGATGGGAGCCGTAATTACTCTCCTAACGAAGCTGTAGACAAGCGTGGTCGTCGTACCTTCCGCCCGCATTGGGACCAGGCCCTTCGCGATCAATCCCAGTTCTGGTGGCCCCAGCTTTTGGAGCATATTCGTATGGTGCCCCCAGCCGATGACTCTTCGGCTAAACTAGTTGAGAACTGCAGTGACGATCTGCTATTTGAGACGTTCAAGAAGAAAGCATTCCGAACGCTCCAGAAAAAGTGGAAGGACGCGAAGATGACACCTGAACAAACCGAAGTGGTTAAAAAGTCAGCTCAACAAGCAAGTAGGAAAAACGAAGTGCGTACTTTTGGCTAATGGTAGACAATACTAATGAGGCGTAATATAGAGGCTCCAAGAGCGTCTACTAACTCGAAGTATCGTTCCAGAACTTCAAGGTTGGGAATGGGATGCGCTTTTTCACAAGGATTATGTGTCGGACGATGAAACTGATACCGAGGGTGATGATCATCGGTTGGTCTTGATCCATCAGCCACTGTCAAGAGCTCAGTGGGTAAGTGCTAAGTAGCTACGGATTTCTCTTCTACTTACATTCGCATAGATAGCTGATTTTTTTGCGTCGATTTCCGCCATTTCTGGGGCCAACCGACATGGTGCACCACCAACAAACCAGGGCCGCCCGCGATTAGCAGTTGATGCGCCAGGGTTTATTCCCACTCTACATGGGCCTAACGGGAGGCATGAAGTTGTCCAAACCCCGTTGGCAATGTTCAGTCGGACATGGTTGAGTGAACCAGCAAACCAAGCACTTGTCCAGGATTCAAATCACTTGATCGATTTGGAAACGACACAGCGTCCAGATCTTTCTAGATTCTTTGAGCGGTACCCGGTTCCTCTCGCTGTGGATAATGACGGAAACGACCAATCAGTCACAAGTCGTGCAGTTAAGCCCAGCTTTATGCATACCTCAGAGCAGGGGGGTGTTGACTATGATTGTCAGACACTCTGCAAAAAAAGTAGGGGGCTATGAGGTGTCATGATACGTATTATAATTGAGGGAAGGATAATGGTGTCATGAGGTCCAATAACCCTGGTGTCATGGTGTTATGAGCACTCATGATATGCCATGACACCATTATCCTTCCCCCCTGTTTTATCACACCTACAGTTTTTGCAGAGCAAGTACAGGTGATTTGTTTTCTACCTCACCTACACGTTCATCGTTAGTGACTGTGCTAATAGGCTCTTCCAATAACAACGCACCAGCTGGCCGAGACTCTACTGGCATCTCGCCTTCGTCAGTGTCTGACTCCGTGATCCACCCGGAGCTGCATCAAATTAGCCAAGCTAGGCACTTGGTACCCGATCCGCAAGCCTATGGGTATCCAATCAGTCGGACAAGCATGTGTCAGGCGAGTTTGGAACAGTGGACCAACCTCCTAGATTTCCTACCCAGCCTCAAAACTCTCAAGACGCTGAAGAAAGTTGGGTAGAAGGCGAATCGACCAGCAGAGACGATGTTGATACAACACAGGGAAACCATGGTCAAGACAAACAAGGAGGTCGAGATGGCCAAGGTGGTCGAGGAAGTCGAGGGGGTCAAAATGGTCGAGGTGGTCGAGGTGGCCAGGGTGATCAAGATAGCCAAGACAACCAAGGCAATCAAGGTGGTCGAGGTGGCCAAGGTGGCCAAGGTGTTCGAGGTGTTCGAGGTGGTGGAGGTGGTCGGGGTGGCCGAGGTAGTGGTCGAGGTGGAGTTGGTGATAATCAAGGGAAACGGGAGACTCGCAGCAGCAGCAGAAATCAGAAGGCTTGACCTTTGTAGACATGCGATTCACTTTATTAGTGTACGGTACAAAGTATAATTGAAGCGTAGCCCTTACCGTTGTAAACAGAACTTATTTAAGAGTATGTGTTTGTGCAAATCCATCTTTTTTGTATCCATTAGCGGGTCTGAAAAACAAGAAGTTGCACAAAAAGAAGTTGCAAGCAGTTTTGGTGGCTTTTGGTATGGATCTTCCGCAAGGGGAAGTCCATGATGGCCTGGATTGTATGACCATCGTAGTTCGCCAAAAATTTGTAAGTTGTCATGTGCTGACTTGAAGCGCTAAGCACAGCCACCCAGCCACCCATTGCCAAGCTCACATCATCTACCACACATGGTAGCAATGAGACAATGAGACTGGTGAAAAACAGGAGTAAATCATAACAGCAGTTGGATTCAATTACCCATATACTATCCTACAATGCCACATATATACATCCATTTGCCGAGCATCACGCCTCATCTTCATCATCCAGACTGCGCTCTGGCTGTATGTTATCAAGGGAGACAGTAACCCAATAGTGACCGTAAGACATAATATGCTCAGTGATAGCAAAAATGCCTGAAAATTGCTCTGGTGAGACTGGGAATGGATCATGAAATTGCTCAAACTCCCAGCTAGCGATTGAAAGGTTATTGCCCCTACATTAGGCATTGATTATTCAGTCTGATCTAACTTTCTACAATTGTTATACTTACCAAGTACTCCAGGGAAAATGGGGCTCAACACGAGGGGCACGGAATCTCTGCACCATTGCACAGATTTTGTGCAGGTGTTGGTGCGTAGGGATCTCAATAGCAAGGACCCAATCAATACGAACCGGCTGTCTATTGTCAATATATCCGTAGCAAGCTCGACGGCCACTGTTATGTCGACGAGATCCATAGCGAATCGACTGGTACTCCAGGTATGCGTGTCTTCGGACAGCTCCATGAGGTGGTATATAGATTCCACCCTGGATAACTTCTCCAGGGCCATAGAAGCAAAGCTCTGGCCATGTGTTTTCGCACCATTGAATGACGTGGTTCCACAAGCCCAACTCCTGTAAGTCAATAAATTGTGACTGAGGGGACAGGCGGGTTTGGTCTAAAACAGTCAAAAAATATAAGCTAATACTACTTCTCATAGATTTATAACACTTACCGCCTATTCCATGAAGTTGCCCATAGGCAGCTTCAGCTTGCGCAAGAAAAATGTCTAGCTCGCCTCGCTGTCGCTTGCCTTCGAGGCCACCACGAAGGCTATCACTCAATTTACTGATAGCGTTCTGGTCATGAACAGTTGGATTTGGAATTGTATGAAGCTTTCGAATCTGGTATCTTGTAAGCAAATTGGTGTGTTCAATACTTGTAGACGTACTAGGCTCTGCACCTGGCTGTTTGACCACCAGCCCTTCATAATCGTACCCTCAAGAACGCCATTCCCATGTCCATTAGTCTTGATTACCGCTGCGTCATGATTAGCACGCTCAAATCCCCAAGTGTGAAAATTGTATAAGGAAGCGAATTCAAGAATAAATTCTTCAAGGTGCATCAAGTGGTGAAAGTTTGGCGGCAAGTGACAGTTCATTTGAACATACTCTAAACAGAGTGTTTCCATCAGCTGGTGGCAGAATGAGACACTATTAGGTGAGATACGGTGTGCAAATATCTGAGTAAATGCAACCATGGCCCGTAGTACTTGTCGCATGTGTCGGCGTGGGTTGCGAGAAGAGAAACATTGAGCAAGCTCTGGGGCGTTGTCAGGTTGTCCAATACTTGTATAATACTGGCGACGACGTTTATGGACTTGTTTAGCCCGCTTCACCTGATGCTTTGCACCAGCAGAGTCCGATCGACCACGAGGAATAGATTCGTCTGGAATGTCGTCCCCTTCTCGCCATGCTTCAAACAGCACCATGGCAAGAACCCGAATAAGAGTTTTCCATTGTTCCGCTTTGACTCTTTTAGATGTCTGACCCAACTATTAGAATGTCAGTGCATCTATTTAATACATGCAAGTGGCCCTTACCTTTGGAGGTAAACGACCAATATTGTAAGGGAGCCACACACGAGCCAGTGCGTCATTAAACTTTTTGAGAGGGTTGTGGGCTGCACCTGGTCGCTTGTTAAACATTCCCGGAGCAAACAGTATTTGCTTGACTATCCAGTTAATGGCTCCGAGATGGATAAGGTGCATCGCATCAGGGGGTGAGCGAAGCGCTGCATGCCAGTCGCCTAACCTATCCAATGCGGTAAATCGAGTACCCGTAAATTCTGCAAAAGCCTGACGTTCCTCCGCTGTCTCTAGCGTTCGCCAGAACACTTTGTTGTCCAATTCTTCAGAAGGGAGGCGGTATGGGAAGTCTACATTGTAAAATATTAGATTTTAATATTGTACAGTTAAAGAACTTTGCTTACTGCGTCGAATAAATCCTGCAGGCACTGAAAGAGCAGACAAGCGTGTTCGGCAGTACATACAGAAGTTCATCTCAGATGCAACACCTGCAGCGCCACCCATCTTGATCCGCGCCATCAGATCTGCAATAAGATTATGCAGACTCCCATGAACAACCTGCTCATGAAAGTCCTGGGTTTCTGAGTTCCATATCGACATCCTCACTCCTACACACAGAAAGTAAATATAACCGCACAAACAATACTGTTTGAATGAATACCTTGCTGTAGTTTTAGTAGCTCATCCACCAACGGCTCCATCATTTGGTCAAGCGCATAGTTATTTGGTTCGTTAGGCCCTGGCATGACCATAGCAAGACACATGTTTTCACGAAGAAAGCGTAGGTGGCGTGGTAGATTATTTATGATAAAATATACAGCACCAACCGAATACGAGCCTTCCTTGTTTGACTGAAACCTAAGAAGTTTTGTCAGACGATCTGTCAGACTTGGTCAACACAGCTCACCAATCGACATTCATGGAGAGCGACAATCCAAAGGGCAGGCTGCTAAATCGTAGTGGTGGATCGACCATATTTTGGTCAGTTGCTGTGCCAGTATTGGGGTCAATTATTCGGTTGACCCCTGCTGCTCGAGCTCTCCAACCAAATCCATCGGTAATGTCTTCCAGAGGCTGAGTCCCATCAACGTTACGCGCCCATTCTTCTTTTGATATTGGTGGCCCAGGTCGCTGATCATCAGGTTTACGCCAAGCTTGGGTTAGTTTTGCCAGTCCATCCCGAGCAAGCATGCGTCTCAACCAGCTAGTTAAGGAGGCATAAGGAAAAGTGCGAACTGGTTTCCGTTGGGTTTTCCCCGTAGATAAAACCATGTTGGTGTACAGTTCACCCATGCATCCTTCCGATACACATTGAGGATTGTCAGAGCTAGCAATTTGAGTGGGCGAGTAGCGCTTCTGACATTTGGGACATAGAGTAAATGTTATGACCAAGTCTTTAGTATCAAGCCCTAGACGTCGTTCAACGGTTCTGATTGTTCGGGCTATCCTAGCTAGGTCGTTTGCCCCAATTTCGGGATCTCTGGAGAAAGATTCATCAAAAGACGAGATAAAGTCTTTGATTGAATCGCTTGAGCTTCGGTGCTTTGACCTCTGTAGAAAGGCGCTGATATACATGTTGCGAATGGGATCCGGCTCGTTGAACGCAGGGAATGCGGCATTATCTAGAGGCATAATTGGATCGTCTGGATCGTCTTCATCGTTCTCAAGATCCTCGTCTAGACCAGCCTGAAGCATGTCGTAGAAATCTTGAGCATTAAGCTGATCAGGGTCGTCATTGTTGTCAGTTCCATCACCCGGTGGCAGTCCCAAGTTCTCGTCGTTTTCGTCGTCGTCGTCTAACCTGTTTTGAAACTGGTCATCAACTATGCCAAGTAGTACTTCATTCTCAATGTCAGGGGGTTCGATCAAGTCTCGAAAATAGACATCGTCGTTTTGAAGCTGAGGTGAGCCAGGTAAAGACGGTAGCTCACTTGGCGAGCCAGAACGAGACTGAGGACTGCCGAACAAACCAGAGAATCCAGGACCAATCTGATTTGGTGAGGGTGAGCGAAGGTCTGGCGACTTGGACGAATACCGGGGTTGCCCAACAAGAGAAGGTAGACGATTGTCCAAAGATGGCATGTCGTCGACATCTAAGACAGAGGGGCTAGAAGGCAGGGGTGGAGCGCTTGTAGTAGCCGCTACAGCGTTTAAGTTCTGCAAAGCTGGATCAGAGGTGCCAGTAGGACGCATATCGGCGTTTTCAAGACCCCTGGTGTTAGCGCGTGCCTGATCTCTTCGTATATGATTATTCCGAGTGTCTTCAGTCTGTTTTGCTCCTTTGCACTGCGAGCACTCGCATCGAACATAGGCGTTGATAGCTCGTCTGTGCTTCTGCAAGAGGTCCATGGATTAAATCATCGTTCTAGAGCCAAAAGGCTGAAACTGACTCGCTTGTTCTGTCGTATGTAATTACTTTCTTCCATAGCTTTATTACTTCAGAGTGGATAATTTGGACGTTACAGTTAGGCAATTGACGCAGAGCGCAGATGATCGAGCAGGTCCAGGCGGTTTCATCACGGTCCAATTGTTGGAAATTGGACAAAATGTATTATGCGATCGCCGATAGGTTTATTCTGCGATTGTACAACTATGTATGCGCCCGGTATCTCACCACCGTGTTGAAGAACAGACAACCGCATAAGAATTGTAACAGAAACAATGGCAGCCGGGCGGGCAAAAAACTCACAAACCAATGCATATAAGGCATTGAGCTTGGAGCTACCCCCTTTGCATCAGCCAGCACCTTCAATAATCGCATCTGGCGTGCTAGATATATTCTTAATGAGGATTGTATGCTTGCACTTTGTCTTTCGCTATACGCACCATCGATGCTCAGCCCTTACTTATCCCGAAACCTTTTCTGCCGCCCGGGCTTTTCTGTTGTTTGTATCTGTTCTTCCGTTTTACTCCTCTTTTTCTCTTCCTTATCGTGTCTACTTAGATGATATTTGTTTGTTCTACCTTGCTTCGTCTGGTTATGGTCCGTCGACTGCTTCGTCGTGGTGTTGTTCGCGTTGTCTCCGCTTTCGCTTTGCTACCTACTCTTCTTCCTCAGCCCTTTTAATTTCGTGCTTGTCTTCCTTATCGGTTTTCTCCTTGCGTTTCGACTTGTCGTTCAGCCGCCGGCTTGCCTCTTCGCCGCTCGGTTGGTAGATGCGGTGACCTGGGGGGTATATCCAACATGCGAACAGGTCTCGACGTCGCGTCCAGGTTTGGATCTCGCAAGTGCGAATGGATGACCCTTGTTTTCGGTCCGTCGGTGCCGGTCTCTGTTAGTTTTTGCTGCACATCGGTTGTTGATTGACCCAACGTGGACGACATCGTTCGTTACAAATGGATTCAGGTTGGACCTCCCGTAGGCAGAATGGATTCGTGTTCGTTCTCTTGTGTGGAGGATGCGGCGGCTATTCGAGGATACTGGAAACGTGAAGTCGCCCGAGGATTCGTTTGGATTCGGCAACGGGAATGGGGTGTGTGGAGTCTGTTTTGGATCAGTGCCGGAGGATCTATAGCTATGAGTATGCTGCTACTGCCAGTCATCATCTAGCCTCGAGTTTTTGGCCAGTGTGGTTTCTGCTGGTCTCCATCCCTGCTGGTCAAAACCTGTTGACTTGGACTCGGGCTCATGGTCGTGTAGTTGTTTTTCCGACGGACGCAGCGGGGTGTGGTCTTTGCCGAATTCGCAAGTTGAAGCCGTGCATCGCACTTGATTTGGACAGGTAAGCGGCGGTGGGGATGCCTTAGGTAGAGGAGGTTGTGTCTGAGGAGCAGGTGATGTGGAGAGGACGCGGTGACTTGGAGGGTGGTGTACTACGTGCGATAACATGCCGGTATGCCGGAAAGCCAAATGTGTACGATAGATATACCAGTCGTAAAGCTATCGGTCATTTCCATTTTGATTCTTTGCCAAACACTCATGTGTGCCATCATGGGTCGGAGTGTCAAAAAGGCGAATGCAGGTGAGATCTCGTGTACAGCAAAAGGGCGTTGTTATTCAATGCCATACAATCGATCAGTCAGTTTATTGCCCGAATGAAAAAGACTCGGCCGATTCGCCTGTTCGCCAATTGTCGCCAGTGGTCGTTCATTCGGCACCGGGTGAGTTTCGGCGATTTGTCAGCAGCCTGCCTGATCGGCACATTTGCAGGCTCTTTCCCCGACCACGACCACCCATAGTATGACAACCCGAGCGACGGTGCCGTGCCCAGCCTTCATCAACCGGTGTTTAATCTCAGACAAATACACGATTCTTCGTGTCCCTGCGCTGCTCGGCCACCACTCCACATAGCTGTCCCCACTGGTCCATCATCATGGCAGTCGTTCTGCAGGAAAGGCGCGAAATAAAATGGCGCGGATGGATGTGGCTTAATACGATACACGCCCAAGCAGTGAGCTCACGTCCCCACCTTTCACAGACCCGGGTCGCTTGTACAATGTAGATCATCCCTTCATGGACGTTCGCCTTTGGACTCGTTGCCGGGTCTCCACGCCGGTTGACCGTGTCTAGGTCATATTCCCGGAAGATCGCTCGATTGGCATCCTAGGAGAAGATGGCGATTTCGAAATACTCGTCCGTGACTTGAGCTCGAGCCTACACCCTGTACGACCGCAGTGGCGCCAAGTTCAGTGGTGATCGCTACTCAATAACCCTTCACCGGACGCTTTGGACCCATTTGAGAGTCTGGACGGCGACGCGTTCGAGACTGAGTGTCCTGAGAGGCTGGGCTATGGTGCGTCTCCGGGCGATTTTCTCTGTCGATGACAGCTGATGTCAGGTCTACCGCAGCCCCTGTCCACTTGCTTCTTCCATCCGCCCCCGCACAAATGCGACACCTTGGATCAACCAGGGACACACACCGCGGTCTCCTCGTCATTGCGGGGTTAGTGATGCCGAACTTGGAACCCGAGGGCTGAGCTATGATACGAGCAGCGTGTGGGATGCTAGCTGACATCTCGGTGATTGCGCGTCCCGAGTTTCGTTGCCGATGGATGCCTTGTACCGGACGGAGACGAGAACAATGGGCTGTTGTGTCCAACGGGTAAGCTGTTAGTTTTTTTTTCTTTCTATTCTCTCCGCCTGCCGCGTCTTATGCTGGCTAGGTAGCCGCATCGCTTGGAATCCTAGAAGGTCATCGGCGATGAGATGTCGAGAACGCGGTTTATGATACAAACTCAATCAGCACGAGACCATCTACTCCATCACTAGTTTTTTTTCTTCTTCTCCGTCGCTTGCGTGATAGATACGGTGGCCGTTCAGATATATCGAACATACCAACAGGTTTCAACATCACCTAGCTTGGACCTACTAAGGCGTAGCAGGACTATGACTAGATCTCGACGGTTTGACGTCGTGATTTTGGTGGATTCTCCGTAGCTTTCATATTATTGTACTTTGACTGATGTGGCCTCATCACCTAGTTCACCCCCCTCCCCCGCGTCGTCACTCCGTACGTCCGAGTCAATCGACAAGATTTTGTCATGTCTCAGGCTGCGGGTGTTGGCGTCTACTACTTGTGAATGGATCGTGCTTCTAGATCTGGAAATTGGCGGGTTTGATTTTATCATTCCCCAGGACGCTGAAGCTTATGTATTTAGCAGGCAACGGACCGATCCGCTCATAATTCAGCCATCCGTCAAGCCTCGTGATTATAACATGGCTGGCTATCGTTGACCAACTCCCTACCGGGCAGTAAAAAGGACGGCCTCGTCCACCCATGGTCCGAATAGGGGGCGGCCTACGGCCAAGGATCGAACTGGGGGTGGTACATGAAGATGGGCATAAGGAGGGACAGCATCAAACACAGGTGGCCGCTCGGCCGCGTTTTTGTAACCATCTGGCCAGGTTGGCTCATAGTTTCGGGTATCCCTCAAAAGTCTGTGGTCATCATCTTTCTGCGTCTCGACCATATCCGCCCTCGGATGGATCAAGTTTCGATACCAGACACTTATTATTCTCAGGCCTACTAGCCGATGAATCAAATCCAAGCCCCTTTGTGATGTGGAATACTGTGTGGGCTCAATGTGCAAAGAGACTTGAATAACATGTGTGGGACGAGTGTTGGTACTTGGGCGTACTGGCGGCAGGCGCAGAGATGTGACATTGGGCAACTAAGGTAAGTGTTTTTATTGTGCGCCCTGTCTCCTGATCGTATATTGAGATGCTCTCTTACCACGCAGCTACGGTGTTCGGGCTTTCAAAGGGCGATTGTTGATTGGAGTTAGAGCTTATGGGCTATGGCTTCTCACACATTGTGTTGAGTCTCCTACCCCTAGCCCGACTTTGAGCTTTGTCTTTTGGGTGCTGGATCGTTTGCTCCCATAATTCATCCGAATCAATAACGCGTTGGGGGACGCGGATGAATTGGAGCTCCCCAGACGGAGGAACCCGGTGGATTTCTGGCAGGCTCGACGATGTGGTACGGCTGTTGGTGAATTTTGTCCACTCTGTCTCGTATCCTGATTTGAATCTATCTACTAATAGACCCTCCAGCACTATACGAAACCTTTGGAATCAATAAATTAGTGGCGAGGATTTCTACTGACTGCTGGCGCGCCGAGACTGGCAAGATGGAAGCGCTCACGGTGTATTTTGGGAAACCACGGTAGGTGCGCCTGGCTCTTGGACAAGGTGTAGCTCATTGGATAGGAACCCTGCACTATGCAGAGCATTCCGCGTTCTGGTGTACCGTGGTTTTATTCGAGGTTGGTATTTCGGTCAATGGAAGGGCCTGGTGGATAGCACGTGGGGTGTGTATAAATACTATACTGAGATGTAGAGTACACGTGAGAAATAAAATGACTGAAATTTCGAGTAGCGACACCGCAGTAAGATCATAGGGTTAGGATGCTGGTAGGGAACTGAAGACGCCCCTATTTATACCTTACAACCGTCGAATTCTAACGACATCTGGCGGCACGTGTACTACGCATATAGCGAACTGACTCGATTACTCCTTCGCTCGTAAACAATATCCTACAATACCTTAGTGACACAAGCTCTCATTGTTATTACTGGGTAGCCCTTCTCCTATGATTGTACGGTGCGTTAATTCAATTCAAGACGCAGGTTTTTTCAATTTCAACTTCCGAGTCGTGTAACGGTACTCAGTAATGGAAAGGCGGGCACCGTTCGCGTTCCCGTGTTAGGCCTTGGGTTCTTCTTGGTCCCTCTGCCATCCCGCCTTTTCTGTCGCATCGTTTGTTCGATCCTGTGTTTGTGCAGAACGCCAAATATCAACTTGCTTGCTAGGTCACTCCCCGCCGCCCATTAATGTAATCCATCAAACGTGAGGAGTCCAAAGGGTCCATATTTGTCATCGCGCCCTGCGCTCCTCACCAATCGTGTTGCACGTTCGGTTTCAAGCTTGGCCACACTGCAGGCAGGTCACAAATCCAGGTGCATAAACAGACCATAGAGATGTCACGAGCACATTGCGAGGTCCAACTCAAAGCTGGTTCTCTTTATGTATGCGTGTCCTCTGCGGCAGATGTCACAGTTGGCTATTCTGCTCGCTCACTGCCACCTAGACTTCGTGCCTCAAAATTGGGACATGAAATATACAGGGCAAACACTCATTATCCCCATTGATGGTATCTGGCAACTTTCGGAGCAAACTAAAACCGGATAACGTGGGACTAGGAGCTGAAGTAATGCGCACCTTAGCCGGGCGAACAGCAAATCAGATGGCATGCAAATGGCGCATACACGGCATCTCACACACAGGTAAAACCTTTCAAATCTACCGACAATGGAAGAACTCCATATTGCAAACCAATACACAAAGACCAATAAACACTGCAGTTCTACTTCCGAACGGTTGTAGAGTCATACACGGGCCACTGTACCAGCAAATCGCACACTAGCGGAGATACTCAGATTCACAGGAGAGCTGACTTAGCCCGAATCTCACTGCACGGGGAGTAACAGGTCAGTTGATTTGGCGAGGAATTCTCCATGTTGGAAATGCTCGCCCACTCTTTCAATAAAACAACCTTCTCATATGATCAAAGTCGTAACAGGAACAAGACCGATAGTCAGATAACTCAATGCCAGTGACAGGTTTTGCACTCACATCTTGTATACGCTGTATACAAGAATAACAAATGGTGATACGGCGAGTTCGCCATGAGAGGAGCCGAGACTTTGCAGATGAACGTCGGTTCCGTGTCGGGAGTGAACTCCAGGCAAGGGGGAATGCCATTTACGTAGCATCTATCTTTTTCGTATGTACAGAGGAGTATGAAGGTTTCTGGATTCCATAATGAGTTTTTTAACCCAAAATTTGTCTCAGCAATCGCCCGACCACGGCATTTCAATTTATGATGGGCCAAAGTATTCAATCACGTGATCCTCGGGCATGAGAGTCATCGTGCTCCTGTTGCGAACCCAAGAACCATGTGGTCGTGTGTGTAGGTCATCCGCACCCTGCTTCTTTCGGTGCCGCAACCCTGTGGTTCGCTTGAATCATGTTTTATTTTTCGACCGGATCAACCGAGTATAAATACAGCCGGGTGCCGAGAAAATGCCCCATCACATTTGCACGATATTATCTCGTTCACTAAATTCCTCAACATGTTCAAGTTGCCTGCACTTGCGTCTGGGGTAGTCTCAGCTTCCATCGCTATCAGTCTCGTGGTTCTTTTTCTTACACGACCTAAGCGTATTCGGCTCCCGGTGTCTGGCTTGAGTCTTTCACACAACGAGAACGATAACCCGCTTCATGATCCATTCGACGACGCTAAGCCTGAAGAAGTGATTGACGGGAACTGTTTAGATGAGGACGAATTTTGGAATTTGGTCAGTGTCATAAATTAGCTCATGTTTCGATATAACCAATGCTTTGTCGTAGGTTCGGAGGAGGAAGATCGCCCAAAATGTGGTCTTGGCTATCGGATTCGCTCTTGCTGCTTTTCAGATCATCTGGATATACTGGGACCATTCAAACCGCAAGGATTCCGTCGGCATATTGTCTTTCGGCGTTCAAGTCGCATTGCTTGGGTATCTTGCGATCCTTTCCAGCGTTTCCACCAATACAACCGACGTTCCGATCCATTGGTCCTACGTGATCCATATCTCAACTTTGTCTACCATCGCATTCACAGTTTATCTCGCCGCTGAAATCATTCCTGCAGAGGCACGCCTGGAAACAGTTATGAATAACAGTGTACTTGATCTGACTGTTCACTATGGGGTGGTCGCGTCCCTGGGCATCTCGGCTGCCATTGGAATATTCATTCCGCGAGCTCCAAAGGTCTACCTTCCTCCAGAGCTCGTCTACCAAAAGAGCGTCTTGGGCGCGCCTGCAACCACACCCCACGATAATGTCATTCACGAGCCTCATGCGTCGATAATATCGTTTCTGTTCTTCCATTACGTTACTCCGATAATGATGGTCGCTTGCCGTACCGAATCTTTAGAACTAAAGGATCTACCTATTCTTACGGCCAGACTGCGCTCTCCATTGATTTTCTCGCAGATGCGTCGAGTTCTTCGGATAGTTAGGCTCCCCGGCTGGTTTCACGCAAAACCAGGGTAAGTGGCATCCCCCTCGTTCAGTCAACCAAGCATTGAAGTAGCAATTAGGTCTGGATATGAGTTGATATATCAGATACTGACTGTGAACAAGCCCATGTTCCTATACCAACTGGCTTTCTCCATTGTCGTTGCTGCACTATACTATGTCCCAGCGTTTTTCATTAAGCAGTTTATTCATTTCCTTGAAATCACAAGAAGCGGAGATCCAAGTCCCGAAATCGACTTCAGATGGGGATGGGTGTATTGCGCTGGTTTATTCATTTCCTCGCTAGCGAGTCATGGTAGTCTGATTCTCTATTCTACTTGAATCGCTCTAACTAGCATTTGATAGTGGTATCATCCCAGATGTGGGCGTTTTCCACCGTCAAGTTGCAGATCCCTCTCCGAATTCAGCTTAACACTATGCTGTTCGCCAAAACACTAGTACGAAAGAACGTGGTGTCCACAGAACCTGCTCGGTTGCAAGGCGCAGACGATGGCACAACGGGGGAAGGCATTCCAGAACCGGAGTTCTCGAGCAAGGCCCAGGTGCATACCTTGATGACGACGGACGTAGATCGGGTTTCTCAGTTTTATATCCATTTTTACGCGTAAGCCCTTGCGTTTGTTCTCCTATATATGACTCAAACTTTACTTCAATCGCAGACTGGTTGATGCACCTATCGAGTTGGGAATCGGAACGTTCTTACTATATACGCTGCTTGGTTCGTATACTGCTATCTTCGTACATACTCGCACATTGTGCTCAAAATTTGACCAGGTTCTTCGTGTTTCTTCGGTCTCCTGGTTGCTATCAGTAATTAAGCACCCTTCCAGCTACAGAGTCTTTTCGCTAACAATCACGGTAGTTTTGATACCTGTGAACCACTACGGCTCACAATTCGTAGTTGCGTCGCAAGACAGGCTGATGGGCAGTAGAGACCAAAGAGTTGCGCTGATGAATGAGGTTCGTTCACATGCACTTCGCTAGCTAGTTGTTTGTTCAACCGGTAGTGTAGATTTTGGGAGCTATTCGCATGATCAAGGTACGCTACTTATTCATTGGTTCTTCTTTCTCATTGTAACGTGTTCAATAGTTCATGGCATTAGAAAAAGAGTTCCAAGAAAAGGTACTTCGGGTCCGTGGCTCCGAACTCAAGTATCAAAAGCACAGCTATTGGATACAGGTACGATTTAAGCTTCCATTTGATTCATTTGGCTGATTATTTATCCGTTCCCACTAGGTTCTATTCAATGCAATATACGATACTACTCCAAGTATGCACCCGAGATCGCTTTTTATGCTGTGTGCTGACTATTCTTATAGCGGTACGAAGAGAATGCTTTAGCCGCCCCGTTAGAGTGGACAACCAATACTGATTTATTTACGCCTATGTCCGAAATTACAGCTAATGGTTTGTTTTCGTCATATCGACTAGCAAGATTTCACTAACATTGAATATTGTTCAGACCTTGGCTTCATTCTTTCATTTCGCTGTTGTGCGTAGGCAGAGCTTGACGCCCAGCATCGCCTTTACTGCACTCGCTATATTCAACGAACTAAGATTCGCACTAAACGCGTGAGTAAATGGGTTTATGGTTAATCCACAGGTTCTGAATGGGCGACACCTAGGCTGCCTGAAACAATCGTCAACCTGCTTCAAAGCGTGGTCAGCGCAAGGCGGATCGAGAGCTATATGACTTCCTCAGAGATTTCCAACATCCAGTCGATTAAGGAGACCTCCCTCCAATCTACAATTAAGCTCGTCTCTGCTAGTATCTCTTGGCCAGTGCCGAGACCTCCATCGGACCATACCCTGTCTGCACCAAGTACTCCACGAACCCGCTTCACGATTCGTGGCCTCACCGCGGAGTTCCCGCAAGGGAAACTTAGTCTAGTCTGCGGGAAGCTCGGTCGGTCCGCTCTAAACAGAATCCCGAGCTCTGATCGATATTGTCCCAGGATCTGGTAAATCTTTACTTCTCTCGGCACTACTCGGGGAGGCGGACATCTTGGCCGGGGAGGTTTTTGCGCCGAGGTCGCCACCTGATACTCTGGCGTATTTGAACACAGAATCGGATATGAACGCCTCAAACTGGGTTGTTGAAGGTATATGCGCGTATGTACCACAGGTTACTTGGCTTCAGGTACGACATCATTTTACACGCCACGAAGCGAACTTGCTCTAAGTTGATCGGTTAGAACGATAGTATCCAGAACAATATCTTGTTTGGCCTGCCTCTCAACGAAAGTCGATATCACACGACCCTTGAGGTGGGTTTACATGAAGCACTCGAGTTCGAAACTATGACCTTTCGTGTTTGTAGGTGTGCGCCTTGATTCCTGATCTGGAAGTGAGTAGTCCATTACTCATTGGATTCCTACTGATTTCATCCGTTCTTTGCTCAGTTAATCGAGGATGGAGACCAAGCTGAAATAGGTACGCGAGTTTTTCGTCGCACGTGACTTATGATTAGAACGTTCGTGTACAGGTGAACGCGGAGTCAATCTATCTGGGGGACAAAAGGCCAGAGGTATCTTGTTGTCTGTCTGGCTTGATCCTCTTCGCTAATGAAGCATGATGAGTAGTCTCTTTAGCTCGAGCCATATACTCGCGAGCCTCGGTTTTACTGCTGGACGATGTCCTAAGTGCTGTCGATGCGTATACTGCAAAACATCTATTTGAGCATTGTCTGTGTGGCCCTTTGAGCCGCGGCAGAACGATTGTTCTGGTCTCCCATCATGTCCAGGTCGGTCACATACCTTGTTTTGGACATAACGCTAAAGATATGATGCTAGTTGATTTTGCCAGCCGCTAGTTATGTGGTGAGATCTGAATACGCAAAGGGCCTGAAGCGCTGCTCATTTGTCCGCATTCTAGGTGGCTCTGGACAACGGAGGAGTGATGTTCGCGGGATCGCAGATTAACTTTACCGACTCTCCCATATTAAACACGGTTGTGTCATCCTCACACGGTGAAAATCTAGCTCAAGACGCCAATCACCTACACACGGTCGACGGTCAAGACCATCCGTCAGCTGAAGGCACCGTGAGCATCAACGCCAAAATTGATCCTGTTCCGTTGGATGGACAGGATCTTTCTGCTTTAAGGCCGGCTAGGAAACTGATAGAAGACGAAACGCGAGCTGTGGGAAGGATCAAAAGGGAAATTGTGAGGAGTTCAATTGTAGCTGCGTTTTGGTGATCGTTGATTCCTCCGTATTGTAGTGGACGACCTATATAGCGGCTTGTGGGACATATGTTCGACGTTTCGTCTAGTTCATACTTCCACAATTGCTGATGATGTGCCAGATCTATTGGGCTAGCTTTCTAGCTACCTTTTTAGGAGGCGCCTTGTAAGAACTTTATTGTCTGTTTAGTCCTTTCCTCACAATCCATGACCAGAGTCCCGATTTTAACGAACGGGTGGCTAAGGTATGCGGCCGCCTCGAAGCCAGCGAACAATCATGTAAATCACCGCACCGTAGATATTGGTCTGCTCAATCAGACGGCTCAGACGATCGGAGCCCACTTTGGTTCCTCTCGATATATGCGCTTATCAATATTGGGGGCATAGTCATGCAGACGATGAGGTATGCGCATACCACTGTTGCATTAACTCAGCTGATCACGTTTGTTCAACAGATGGTATGTGTTGTATGATGGCTCCATCCGAGCGTCCACAGCCCTGGTAGGTTGGTGTATCGATCGAGTTTTCTAAACTTACGGTCTTCTTCAGTATAAACGTGCGTTGTATCACAAGGCATGGAGCGACATTCTGGACGAACTCATCGCATTCTAGGTCTACTCAGAGCGGTGATTTTTGCTTCGATCCGCTTCCATGATACCATCCACCGCGGCCGGGTTCTAAACCGGTTTGGCAAGGACTTTGAGGGTGTGTGGTCTGGGATAAGCCAAACATACTGATTCTCATTACGTGCGTAGAAATCGATTCGAGTAAGTATTTTTCGATTGAGTGCAGGCTCACTAACCTATTCATTATGCAAAGAAATCGCGGATGAACTAGGTAAGCTATTCTCCTGCTTTGATGATTGAACACGCTGACGAAAAATCTAGGTCACACACGTAAGCATACAGTTCTTGGTTCGAGTATCGATCTCAAAGTTTGTTGATTTCAGTCGTCTATGCTCTCAACACTTTGGCGGTGAGGATTTATAGTCGGTGGAAACAGGCGTGAGGCTAATCGCGAAATCAAGGCTGTCATAGCGGTAACGTATGTTGGAGGAATGATGTTTGCTGGTAAGAGCTTTTCAATACTCGGAAGCATTTCACATAATGTGTTGGCACAGCTACAGTGGTTTTATTGGCCATGTTCGCGTACCATGCGGCCAAGATATATGGACAAGCAAGCAGAGATCTGAGGCGATTGGGTGAGGCCACTCAGGTTTTTGTCACTTCAAAACCTCACTCGGGACGTAGATTCGGTCACTCGATCTCCGTTGTACACTATCTACGGCGATACCATTTCAGGAGCGAGCGTGATTAGGGCGTTCGGTGCCAGTACACTGTTCTTACGCGAAATGTTTCACCGAGTCGATACGAACATATCCCCGTGAGTCTTCCGAGTCCAGTTGGGAGACAGCTTAGATAACAATGAACGGCTAGGTATCACGCCTCCTGGAGTATCAACCGGTGGATCGCTCGTATGTATCATCGTCGATCCCTATAGCTTCAATCTTACTTGCGCATGTAGTTCAGTTCAGCATAGTGATTGACACGGCTGTAACACTGGCTGCTGTAGGCAAGTTGTAAGTTCACCGAAACAACAGTCAAAACTCACCAGACTGCTAGCCATATTGTTGGATAATCGTATAAGCGCATCCTTTGCAGGGTAAGAACTACCGATACCTCAGTATCTTGCATTAGATCTCATTCTTCCCTAAAAGGTTCGCCATATCCGTGGCGGTGGGTATCACATACGACCTTTTCCTGCTTATGCGCCGCTTCGTGTAAGTGATTTTTACACTATCGTAGCTTGAATTCAACTCACGGATTACTCAGTGGATTGGAACAGAGCATGGTCAGTGCCATCATATAGGATTGAGAGGTAGTACTTGACGGAGGATGCAGGTCGCTTTGGAGCGTGTCGAGGAGTATGCGAATCTTCCCTCTGAGGGCCCGGAAATTGTGGAACCCCGGCCAGAAGATGTTTGGCCAGAGAATGGTCACGTTCAAGTAAAAAATCTGGTAATCCAGTACGCCCCAGATCTCCCCAAGGTACTCCATGGTCTGTCGTTCGAGATCCTAGCCGGGTCAAAAATAGGTTGGTGGACTGTCAGCACCTACTATTATTAAACCAAAAATTCGTAGGTGTTCTAGGTAGAACAGGCAGCGGAAAATCGACCTTAGCTTTAAGTTTCTTCGTACGTGCTTTCAAGTACCGAGTATGCTGTCGAGATGATCAATATCCAATTGCAGCGATTCGTGGAGGCTACTGAGGGGCGAATTGAGATCGATGGGGTATGTTATTTATCGAAGCACCAGTTCAAGGCCGTTACTTACGTTTCACTGGCCTCGGAAAGGTCGACATATCGCAGATCGGCTTAGCAGACTTGAGATCCCGCCTGACTATCATACCTCAAGATCCGACTATCCTAAGCGGGACCATAAGGTCAAATTTGGATCCGTTTGGACAATATCAGGACCATGAGATCGTAGGTGCCATAGAGTTACAGCATGAAGGGAACTAATAAGACGCGTCGAGATATAGTTTCAGGCGCTTCGTCGGGTTCATCTTTTACCTTCTTCGAATCAACCAGCAACGGAACCCAGTGAGAATTTGAACATGTTTCAGGACTTGGATGCTTCCGTAAGCGAAGGCGGAGAGAACTTTTCTGCTGGAGAGAAGCAGTTGATGTGGTGCGCGTTATCGTTCGCCTTCCTATGTGATATCGATCACTGAGGTACTCCTAGTATGGCTCGGGCGATCCTCAAGCGGAGTAAACTACTCATTTGCGATGAAGGTGAGTCCAATCCAACCAATAGCTACCAAAACTGCCTGTCTAATGCGCATATAGCAACGGCTAGGTTGTATAAACTTGACCGTAAAGGAAGAACTTGAACTGATATAGATCCTCAGCGTGGACTACGTCACCGATGAGCTTATATCGCAAACAATACGCGAGGAGTTCATCGATAGCACTATAATCACGGTGTGTTGTACCCCTAGGGTACCAATATCACATACTTAGCCAGTATTTATAGATTGCTCATCGTCTACGAACAGTGATCGACTACGACAAGGTATGGTATATTTTTAGACCTTACAAGCGGCGAATGACTGATTCACTTTATGAAGGTCATGGTCCTTGATCAAGGTAACATCCATAAGACTTATTGAACTGGGAATATTGCTAACTCATTGTTGAATAGGGTGTATTGTTGAATATGATGGTATGTGATGCATGTCAACCTGTCCAGAAGCGCTCATGATTTTTCGTCAGAACCAGCCAAGCTTCTGGCCGATGAAGCTTCTAAGGTGAGCTCGAAGATATCCTATTTCGGCGTATGCTGATCCAAAAACACGTTAGTTCCACATGTTGTGCAAGTCCTCGGGGCCACGTGAATTTGCTCACCTGAAGAAGATGGCGGAAGGTGCTGCACTAAAGAGAAAGTGAGGTCCAGAGACTGTTATTCGGTGATTTGTAATGTTAGCCCGGCTCATGTAGAATGATTGAATACTATATTATGGACCGGTAATAATGCTACTCGCATAAATATTGGAGCCTGCTGTCATCTGGTCCGGTTGGGCGACCTCACCTCATCGATAATCCGGCACGTTTGGCTCGCATACATCCAAGTATGCGACGTTTATATACATTTATTTGGATCAACCTGAACAAAATTCCGGTACTTGTGTATAGTATAACAGAAGTGAGCTCGGTTGTTAGTCCTGACGATATAGGCGCCTAATCGCCCAGCAGCCGTTTTCCGAGCCAAGGAACAACATTTGCATTGGAGTAGTCGCTTCTAAGGCTTCATGTGTGGGCTAAATCATACGGTACTATATGAATCCTTGTCCTCAGGTCGTGTTGGCCGGATACGCGGGTGGAATGGCCTTATGTTCGTCCAGATTGGTTTGGAGATAGGGATATATCTGAGTTGCCTATCGAGTATCATGAGGCTATGTACACACCCCCGAGCTTTGTGAGGAGCTCAACGGAGGAGCTCACTATTTCTAAGTATCTATGGGCCGGCGGAGGCATTTTGTGGACATAGTTTAAGCTCCGGATGCCGTGGTCGAAGGTTTTGGTCACAAAGAAAAGGGAGTATGCTGCGCATATCGTGTCCACAAGACATGCGCTCGATTATAATTCGATTTTCTCGAGAATCAAGTTTCTCGCGGTTCAACCAAAGCGGAACAGGCAGGCAGGGAGCCTTACGGCACCAGCCTCCCGGGAATCTCTCACGATACATAGGCACAAAGTGGCATGGTAAGGCGCGGATAACGTGGTAGCCCCTAGCCACCAGAGGTGGGCGCCTCGTCAGCTGAGATTTGTCATGTCGGCGCTTGATGTGTTGTTTGCCTGCTCGTCCGTCCCACCACGTCCATGCACCTCTACAACATCACGCTCCAGGGCCCGACGGCAATCACTCAGGCCATCGTCGGAAACTTTAGCGGCATCCGGCACCAGGAAATCATCGTCTCACGTGGCACTATCCTTGAGCTGCTCCGACCAGACTCGTCCACCGGCAAAGTCACCACCGTCCTCGCCCAGGATGTGTTCGGCACCATACGGAGTATAGCAGCATTCAGGCTGACTGGCGGCACCAAAGGTGGGCTATCTACTCTCTCCTGATGTATGTATACATGCTTAAGCGGACTAGATTACTGCATTGTTGGCTCGGACTCTGGCCGCATCATCGTGCTCGAGTACGACCCAAAAACAAACAGTTTCCTCAAGCTCCAACAAGAAACATTCGGAAAATCCGGATCTCGAAGAATAGTGCCCGGCCAGATGCTGGCTGTGGATCCCAAGGGCCGGTCTGTGATGATCTCGGCGGTGGAAAAGTCGAAATTGGTGTACATCCTGAACCGGGACGCGGCTGCCAACTTGACGATCAGTAGCCCTCTCGAAGCTCACCGCAACGGTGCGATCATACACTCGATTGTGGGAGTAGATGTCGGATTCGAGAATCCGTTGTTCGCAGCGCTCGAGGTGGACTATACCGAGTCTGACGCGGATCCGACGGGAGAGGCGTTTCACAATGCGGAAAAGGTGGGTGTATTTTTGTCATGCTTTTACCGGACGTCGAGGCTGAAGATGAACCCGTTTAGATGCTCACGTTCTACGAACTCGATCTTGGCCTGAACCACGTTGTGCGCAAGCACTCCGAGCCGACCGATGCTCGAGCCAATTTGCTGGTTCAGGTACCAGGAGGGCAGAGCGCCACTACCAACGCGTTTGATGGACCGAGTGGTGTACTGGTGTGCTGCGAGGACTATGTGATCTACCGGCCGGTGGATGGGAGCGAAAGTGGCGGGCACCGAGTACCTATCCCAAAGAGGCGGAGTGTATGGGGAGGGGAGGAGAAGAGGGGCGTGATAATCACGAGTGCTGTGATGCACAAGATGAAGGTGCGTGTTAGACATTGGAGTCTGCGTTAGAGAATTATCTGTTGACCGCATGATTCGATTCGCAGGGCGCCTTTTTCTTCCTACTCCAGTCTGAACTAGGCGATCTGTACAAAGTGACCCTGGAGCACGAGGAAGAGACTGTGAGGGCGATGACTATCAAGTACTTTGATACGGTACCGATTGCGAGTAGCATTTGTATCTTGAAGAGCGGGTTCTTGTTTGTTGCTGCTGAGGGAGGCGACCAGTACGTTCCCCAGTTTTTCCTAGTTCCTCGCGTATTCTCTCTTCAATCATTATGCCGTCCTCCTACCGTTTCGCCTCTTTATCAACCTCTATTCGATATTTACGCTGATAATTTACTCCAGTCACCTGTACCAATTCCAAAAACTTGGCGATGACGACTCTGAACCAGAATTCACATCGACTGCGTTCCCAAACAACGGCACAAACCCCGGTCCTCTCCCTACATGCTGGTTCACACCCCATGCGCTCGATAACCTGGTTCTCGCCGACGAGATGACGAGCTTATGTCCTATTGTGGATGCCAAAGTGCTCAACCTGTTCGGTCCTACATCTGGCGGTAGGTTGCTGTGTTGGATACACCAAGTACAAAGGATAACAAGATGTTTGGTTCAGCGCCTGCGACATTGCAAAGCGATACTCCACAGTTTTATCTTGCGTGCGGCAAAGGGGCGAGAAGTAGCTTCCGAATGCTAAGGCACGGATTGGAAGTCGAGGAGAGTGTGAGCTCGGAACTTCCTGGTGTGCCAAATGGAGTCTGGACCGTGAAGGTTCGAGAAGACGGTACGTTTGTTTCCCGTGGCGGCTTGTCTAGCCATCTGTGTCCGTGGTCACGCTTCAGTTTACTGATATTTGCTTATATCTCAACAGATCCATACGACACTTACATTATTCTCTCTTTCGTAAACGGAACACTCGTTCTTTCTATCGGCGAAACCATTGAAGAGGTCTCGGATACCGGATTCTTGAGCTCGGCGCCTACCTTGGCAGTCCAACAACTTTCGGACAACGGAGGATTGATTCAAGTTCACCCGGGAGGTGTGAGGCATGTTAGGCCTGGACAAGGTGAGCTGCGAGTTTTGAGGAAGGATTGGGGAAGTATGATGTGAACCTTGTTCCAACTGCTGTCTGACGCTGTGGCGCTGGAGCTTATTGCTTTTCATTCTGAATTTCTCCTTTGAAATACGGGGTTTGCTTCAAGTTTGAGTGCTGATGGATGTTCAACAGGGGGAGCGGGCGGCGTTACCGAGTGGCGCGCACCTCAGAGTCGACAGGTTGCGGCGGCTACGACCAACACGCGCCAGGTGTGCGTTGCGCTCAATTCGGGAGAGTTGGTCTACTTTGAACTTGATCTGAATGGGGTGTTACAAGTGAGATCTTAGTTTGGTTTATCGTTTGTCCAGGCGCTGACGCGCAGATTAGGAATATGGCGAGATGCGTGCGGTCGGGAGTGCGGTGGTGTGCATGAGCGTGGCAGAGGTACCTGAGGGTAGGCAACGGAGTCCTTACTTGGTGAAGTTGTTCAGGCCCATAAAGTGCGAAGTGGAATTAATCGTACTATAGGCTGTCGGATGTGAGGACCAAACTGTCCGGATTATTTCACTGGATCCCGAGTCGACTTTGGAGACCATCTCGCTACAGGTGAGTGTTCATTAAGGTATGCGGGGAAGACGGCGCGCTCAAAGCTCATTACAGGCCTTGACTGCTCCTCCGGCTTCGATATGTATAGCTGAGATGCTCGACGCGAGTATCGACAAGAATATGCCGACACTCTTTGTCAATATTGGGTTATCAAATGGTGTACTACTGAGGACAGTCTTGGATCCAGTCAACGGGCAATTGACTGATACTCGAACTCGGTCTGTGTGTTCAAATCTCTGATTGCCCCCTTTTTAAGACATCTTATCTTTACAGATTCCTTGGTACTCGGCCCGTTCGTCTCACCCGCGTGTCGGTCCAGCGAAACACATGTATCCTGGCGCTTTCTTCTCGATCATGGCTCAACTACACGTATCAAAACCTCCTCCGCTTCTCACCCCTCATCTACGAAAATCTTGATCACGCGTGGAGTTTCTCGGCCGAACTATGTCCAGAAGGGTTAATTGGGATTGCTGGGAGTGTTCTGCGGTAAGCCTTTTTAGTTTTTTTTCTGTAATTGTATACAGTCGTTTAATTTGGAATGAATATTCAGAATTTTCCAGATACCTAAACTGAGCGACAAGCTAAAGCAGGTGACAATGCCGCTTTCGTATACCCCTCGAAAAATTGCTGTACATCCTCAGCAACAATTCTTTTATATCGTTGAGAGCGACCACCGGACATGGGGAGCAGAGGCAAAAGAGAAACGTCTTGCAGAATTGGTGAGTGGCTACAGGCTTAGCCGTCGAAAGATTCCTCAATCTGGTTATCCATGCAGAAAGCATCGGGCAAACAAATCGATCAAGAACTAGCAGACCTCCCTCCTGAGGTGTTTGGTCTACCGCGAGCAGACGCTGGGCAATGGGGCTCATGTATCCGAATTGTTGATCCCAAGGAGGTCTGTTTGTCCTTGCTGATATCGCCCGGATGACTAATCAACATTACAGCCCAAAACTATTCATAAAATCGAGCTGGATAATAACGAAGCTGCTTTCTCCGTCGCGGTCGTCTCCTTTGCCGCTCGAGAGGGGGAGCTCTTCCTGGTCGTCGGTACCGCGAAGAGTACATTCGTTTCCCCCAGGAGCTGTACCACTGGTTATCTCCGAACGTACAAAATTCTAGAGGAGGGCAAGAATTTAGAGTTGTTGCATCAGGTGGGTAGCATCGGGGCGTTAGACCCATCAATGGTGGCTGATAGGAATCGGGACTGGGCTAGACCGAGGTGGATGATGTCCCCCTGGCACTTGTGGGCGTCAAGGGCCGGTTGTGCGCCGGTGTCGGCAAGGCACTGAGGATATATGAGATGGGGAAGAAGAAACTGTTGAGAAAGTCTGAAAACAAGGTATGTTGGGCTAAGTTTCTGTCGAACCCTGTACTAACTGTGGGCTAGAACTTCTCATGCGCTATTATCACGCTCAACATCCAAGGGTCTCGTATAATCGTTGGCGACATGCAAGAATCCGTTCACTATGCGACGTACAAACCTGATCACAATCGCCTGCTCGTATTTGCTGATGATTCCTCCGCCCGTTGGATAACATCTACCACCATGGTAGACTACGACACAGTCGCCGCAGGGGACAAATTCGGCAATATCTTCATCAACCGACTCCCCGCAAATATCTCCGCTCAGGTTGACGATGACCCTACCGGCGCCGGGATCATGCACGAACGAGAGTTCCTCCATGGCGCCCCGCACAAGACCAAATTACTCGCGCATTACAATGTCGGAGATATTGTGACGAGCGTGCACAAGGCGGCGCTAGTACCAGGAGGTCGCGACGTTGTTGTGTACACTGGCCTGCATGGAACGATTGGCGTGCTCATCCCGCTCGCAAGCAAGGAGGATGTCGATTTCATCACGACACTAGAACAACACATGCGATCCGAACAACCCAGTTTGGTCGGTCGAGATCATCTAGCGTACCGTGGGTACTATGTTCCAGTCAAGGCGGTGGTTGACGGAGACCTGTGCGAGCGGTTCGCGATGCTGCCATCAGGGAAGCAAAAGAGTATTGCTGGAGAGCTGGACAGGACGGTCGGCGAGGTGTTGAAGAAACTCGAGGGTCTGAGGGTTGCCGGAAGTGGATTTTAGACGTGGGTTGGGTGCACTCGGCGACGTTGGTTGGCGATGTGTGTTTTCAAAATGTTTATTTAGGTACCTACCAATGGTGATCTCTTCTATGTTTCTGGCATTTGTGGGGAGTGATGATGCCGTTAAGTTACTGTTAACTTGGCCCGGGAAAACTTGGTCCAGGTAAGTATCTCCCATGCGGAACCAAATACCGAGCTTTGCTCAGCTATGCCAAACGCGATGAACAATGAGTCCACCGGGTCAAGAATGACCTTTCTATATTCGAAGCTCCACTCACGGATCGATATTACTGTAATACAATAGTCGAGGAAATTCAGGTAAAACAGTGGCATCAATTAGTGCATATCGTCGTAACGCCTTAGTCGTGTCATTTACGTACCTAACAGATTGATTGATACGCCGGCAATGTCAAACGACCGGAGGAGAGAGGACCATTGCTCAAGTACTGTAACATCCCGCTCGAAAAGGCATCACACATTCGGGTAGACCAACTTGAGGGAGCGATTTCCGTTGCTTTGAACGGGGAAGAAGGCGACGATTGGTTGGAACCTGGGGCTCGCTCAATCGACAGCGATGTGTCTAAAACCGAATCGCCATCGCAGTCCTACGATCGCCTAGAGTTCATCGACTCAAAATATGCGGCACTGATTGATTTCATCTCTGACACTGCCGAGAAGTTGGGAAAGGCAACGTTCCAAGGCGGCGGAAAGAATCCGAGCAACGAGCAGGTTGTTGGGAAAGTGGCTGATGTTGATTGGGATCAGGTCACAACATGTATCTAGATATTTACATTCAACATTCCAGTAACTTACATATCGATAACTAACCGCTTACCTTTTTGGTAACTAACTTACCTTGAACCTCGGGAGCAAGTTCCCCCACTCTATTTCGTGCATTATTAAGGGCTGTTCACCAGGCGCCATGTTGCGTTTTTTAGGACAAAAAGATGTCCATAAATATGCATTACATCAGATTGAAAACACAGCCAAGAGAGGAAGCCTAGCGGGAAATGAACATTCGTACAAGAGATCATCAGACAGGTCATCCCATCAGGTCGCCCGCCTTGCCGGATTCATAAAGCGCCGCACTCGCTCGTGATAATATCTCGACACCGGTCGTTGTTTGGGCCAAAAAGGTAGCGTTAACATATAAATGTGTGGGGTACTACGCGACGCCGGACTACGCGCATAAGTGTCGGCAAATTCATGTGCATCTTTCACTAGTTCTCTTATCTCTGTAGCGTGTCCCTCCCGCTTTCATCACGTTAGCCCAGCCACTTGCGCGGATTTTATAACCCCTACCTCGACCTTTTCCTTCAAGTCATTTAGAAGCCGAATTCCCTCTGGATCTAGACGTCCCGTAAGATTCATTACCTCTATCCATAGCAGTAAACGAGTAGACAACATGGCATGCGTTTGGTCATATAATTCTGTTGGCGGCTGCTTTATGTGGGCAAGGTGTGTAGACCAGTACCTGCAAGCGTAGATCAAGTGGCCCGATATATTCTTTTGGACCTTTTCAGAAATAAGGGGTACATCCGCGTCAGGTCCGCCTGAGAGTTCCAGCTTGCATATGTTGAAAGGCGGGTCTGGTTCGTTAATCAGTTGGAAGCATCGCTGAACCAGATACGCATGATGTTTCTCCGAGTCGCAATAAAACCTTTGTGATCGTTCTGGGTCTAGTAGATAATCTTGGAACGATTTGTGAAGCGTTGTGATCCCCTCGCTCGTCTTTTCGATATTCAATACCGATCGCAGCGGACTGAGTGCAGCGGGCACTGCTCCCTCATGATCTAACCCCAGCAGCCCCCCGATAATCGGTATCGTCAACGGTTCTTCTGAGCAGATGACTGTATGCAACACTAAGCGCATCTCTTCCGTTTCATGTTTTTCCAAGTCTTCGTCGAAAGCTGCTGTTAATATCAATGCGTATAATGCGTTTATATCCTTTTGGATGCCATTCGCAGAGACGGTGGTCGCACCAAGAACCGCAGCAAGTCTTGTGGCACTTCTCGTGAACTGAAAGTCACCCACATAGCGAACGACGGTGGCTGCATAAATGAAAAGTACGCCGGAGCGCTTAGCGAGATCCTCCAGTTGGTCTTCAGTGACCTTCGCTCGTTTGAGACCAACCCTAAGAAATTTCTTGATATCATCGCCCACGATGGCCTTATCGAGCTCGTGAAGATGAAGCTCGAACTTCTCGCGGTCTCCAGTGCGATCACGCATTCGCACGCGGATAATCGGTTCTGGCCTACTCGTCAAGAAGAATCTGATTGGGAGCTGTGGCGCATACTCGAATAGAACCTCCAGTAGCTCGCCCATCGTATTGGCGTCTTCGATCTCGTCAAGTGCTTCAATTACTATCACAAGATCTCGCGGCAAAGAAGTCGTCACCTCACGTAGAGGCTCGAACATCAGCTTCTTGTATTGTTCTGATATTCTCCTCTTCGCTAGATCGGAATCTTTGTGAAGAGCTTGCGAGAGCGCATACCGAAATGGATATGAGAATTTGGCGAGTTGGTACGCGATTGTCGGTATGATACGATTTACATCGCGGCAATCTGTGAGCTGGCGAGAATAGAAAAAGTTGGCGGCTAGCCTACTGCTTCCCTCCAGAGTTTTGCATAGGGTATACGACAGCGTTGTCTTGCCTGTACCAGCCATACCATTCAACCAATATATTTTTTCGCCATCTTCGTCATCTCGCCAGACTCGAAAACGTTCCAAAGCTTTAGCGCGTGTGTCAGGTGTGCATTCGTCACGATAGAGATTTTTCGATTCAGCAGAGCTGTACCATGCTGGATGAGCGGGATTCAGTTTGTCCAACCGGTTTACCTATGGAACGCCAGTTAGCTTTGATTCGAGTTGCACTTGGGGCTATGGATTCCATACCGTCGCCATCTCATCAACTATCATCCAGACGTTGACATTCGCGTTCAGCTGAAATGAGGATGCTTAGTGGCAGTAAAGTAACACACGAAAAAGATCTTACTGTCATCCTCTCTAGGCATATCTGTATGCGTTTATAGCACTCCACTACGTCCTCGATCTCCCGACCACTATAAAGAAAATTGGCCGTCGCGGTCTGATTTGCCTTTTGTCTGACAAAATTGATTTCCCGCTCGAGACCCCTGAATTAGGAGTGAGACCGGCTGTGCTTTTGAGAATCTGTACTCACGTCGCCAAATTGACTATACTTGGCCTCATGCCAGGAGGTATTTCCTTCCCGAACGATCCGGCGAGATCATGGAATAGCCAATCTAAGTTACGGCGGAGTGTTTGATACTCTTGAGTCAACTCGCCAAACTCCTAATTTCGAGTAGAAGAATGAGCGTGGTTCCATATGCAAACCCATTGAAGTGACATACTTCAAGTTTCGTGACGCAGTCCCTGAATATATCAAGGGCGGGTTTGAGAGGCCCAAAACCGTCGCTATATTTATCTAACGCTATGACTAATGCCTTAAGCCCGCCCCATACAATATGCGGATTATCGGGATGAAGTGGAGTAGAGGGTATAACTACAGAACCTCCGCGAATGGACGATGTAGCCGAAACAGGAGTCGAAGGACGAACTATTGGGGCGGGCGTCACACTTGGAAGCAAAGCCACAACCGGGGTGTTAGGGATAGAGGAAGAGGCTGGGTTATCCTCTGTGGTGACTACAAGTGTTGGAGGAGCTGGTTGGGTGGGGTGAGAGTGAATACCGTTTGGATTTGCAGCCGTAATTGTGGCGGGAAGTGATACGTTCGAGCCTTCGAGATTATTCTCGCTCTGAGCCGTGCACAAGGTGCTTTCCTGACGAGCTGTTTGTATGCCATTCAAGCTAGAGCTGGACATGGGGGACTGTTGCAATGGGAGTGGTGCCGTAAGAGCAGGGGAGAGCAATGCCGCTGTAGGGGGAAAAGCTCCAAAATGGCGCTTGTACAACCCCTTGCAGCGGTTTATAAAACCCCCGCCCTTCGCTCTCTTGGGATCCATGAAGCTGTTTGGTGAAGCTGTACGTGCTGTTCTGCCGTGGCTAAGACAACGTTTCAAACAGGCATGTCTACACGTGCCGGCGCTTTCGGATCCACGGGTTCACAGACAAACCAGCGCCAATCCTCTGTCAACCACCGGTTGTTATCCTTCCATTGTGCCAGTTCTACCCTAACACGAGTATACCGAATACTTAGTTACAGCTACTAGTCATGAATCAAAATTTCCTACAAGTGAGGCCGTCATGCTGTTGCCTCCGCTCTTGTGACCGCTACATCCCATAGCGATATCTGTCCCCTTACGTCTTTTCTCCCCCTGGTTCCGTCAAAAAATGGAAATGTGTCCCGTAGCTTTTCGTCCTCGTGATATTGCGTCGTACATACTTGCGCAACTCTGATAACAAATCCATATGCTTGACTTCTCAGCTTGAGTCTTCAAGTCTCGGAATCATTGCAATTTCAGAAACGGTTTTCCGCGTGACCAAACTTTTTGGTAAAAGTGGCCGCGTGATCAAATCGACTCTGGAAAGAGTCTCTTGTGTACACTCAACTAGGATCTTTCAAAATGAGATGAATACAGATTTGGAATCGCAGGATTGAGGCGCATATAACGATATGCGGCTTAGACGATAAAACGCAGGAACAAAAATTGCTCCACCGAACAGTGTGTCGGCGATGCAAGCGGGAGGAGGGGAACTCGAGGCAATGTAAGGGTGCGAGAGCGCTCTCAGAGCACCGCGGAGTGCGTACGCAAAAAGAACAAAGTCAAACAAAAGTAAACTGACTGAGATATCGGCTAGAAGAAAACAGGGGCTGACCCCCTGGAAAGCGACGGCTCATTTGGGGCCTTGAACCCGAACAATGCTCCCGGAGCATGAGCAATTGGTTTTTGCAGTATTATAAAACATGTACTGTCGTGTGAATAGTACTGCTTCTCAGGATAAAAGGCTGGAAACCTCCTAGTGGTTTTGTATGACTGAGACACTAGTGCTCATTGGTTGTATTCAAGCTAGCCTTTCGTATGCAGGTGTTGGTTTACCAGAAATCTCAACGTCATTCTGGTCGAGTTTGAAGAAATAGGCTAAGGCAAAAGGCCCCAGATGAGCCGTCGCTTTCCAGGGGGTCAGCCCCTGTTTTCTTCTAGCCGATATCTCAGTCAGTTTACTTTTGTTTGACTTTGTTCTTTTTGCGTACGCACTCCGCGGTGCTCTGAGAGCGCTCTCGCACCCTTACATTGCCTCGAGTTCCCCTCCTCCCGCTTGCATCGCCGACACACTGTTCGGTGGAGCAATTTTTGTTCCTGCGTTTTATCGTCTAAGCCGCATATCGTTATATGCGCCTCAATCCCGCGATTCCAAATCTGTATTCATCTCATTTTGAAAGATCCTAGTTGAGTGTACACAAGAGACTCTTTCCAGAGTCGATTTGATCACGCGGCCACTTTTACCAAAAGGTTTGGTCACGCGGAAAACCGTTTCTGAAATCGCAATAAGTGAATGTATGGTTTACTTAAGTTCGCTACTGTTACACGGTGAAAAGCGGTGCTCCTTCTACAGGTGACAAACCCCTACTCTTACGTCGGATACGGTAAATGAGTATAATACAACATGGATATGCAACGTGTACAAGCAAGGCACAGTAGAATGAAAAGGATCAGATATCAACTGATTATCGTCCTATCACAGCATTCTCGTCGCTCAGTCCAATATATACGCTTATCTTGCTGATTGAGACCATCCACCGATCTTCCGAGCGATACCTTCGGCTCGTGGACATGGCCACATGCAGCGCCGGTATTAGCAATTAGGCGTCACCATCAGTACTAAATGCTAACCCTTCCTTGGGTCGTCCCGACGCAAACATACAACACCGAACCCAGGCTGAGAAAGTGAAACTTGCCCTCAATTTACTACCAGAACTTCGAAATTACTCTTCCTCTCGAGGGGGTAGCTTACATTTGACTCAATTAGACCCAATAACATGTAGCCTGTTTCGACAGCTGATATGAGGCCACAAAAAACTCAGCTGTGCATAGGCGTGCTTGCAGGCGGTATTTGGAGCCTGTATCCTGTGTCAGACGAGCGTAGGATTTTAAGCCTGCTCCTATGTGAACCCGGGGTGTTCGGGCAATTAGTTTAACCGAGGGGTTGTACAGCTTTCTGCACCTCCTAGACAATGAATATTACGTATACGTACGAGACGCGGTAGACCCCACACATAAAAACCATCAATCTGTAGCTAGGGAGTGATACATACGTTGACAGAGGCTGAGTATCCAATGTCAGTTAAGCCGGCGATTCATCAATCTCGGCACCCTACAACAACTTGCAGTATGACGAATACATCGACTCACGCGGCAATGAATGAATCTTCGGCTATGATTCTCTATCGGAAGCCGTTGGCGTTCAACTAATTTCAATTCTTTGGGTGATTTATAACCTCCATCGTCAGCGCTGAAAGTCGTACACTGTGATTTTGAGGGAACACCTAAACATGAGCATTGGGCCTGAAAGCTTGGCCATAACTACCCCATTCTAATGCAACATACCATAATTGCTAGGTCGTCGACGGGATGGGATTTCATTACCCGGTTTTTCAACAACTCTCCTGCTTAAATAATTATTGGAGACAGAAGCTTGTTTCTTTGATCATGCGATATGAGCATGAATGCTCATGCTTTTAGTCGTTCTACATCTCCCATATTCGGGATGCCAATTTAGTCCCTGATACTGGGGAGGTTTCGATAAATTAGGTTCGGATTACGTCATACTATTCCAACGCAAGCAGCACCGCCGAATCAATGCTTCTTGCTACCAGCTTCCTCCCTTCTCCAAAATCGTTGCTCGAGCCGCAAACGGTATGGCGCAAACGGCTGGACCGAGAATCCTGGGTGTCGAAATAGTTTATACAGATATGCTATCGGTGAAGAACTTCTTCAACGTCATATGACACCCGTACTTCGACTTCTCACAAGTGTGCTACGAGGAATCTCAAGTTTGCAGCCGCATGTCCCGTCACTTGATTCCGCCTATGCCGTAATCACAGACCAATATCGAACCTCCTTTCATGAGCGTGGACCGGTCAACATACATTTACGGTCATCCCGCCTGATCGAATCTGGTTGACGATTCTCCCTGTTACCACCAGTCACCCTCTTCCTTTTATTTCTTCTAGCTTGGCATGCAAAGAACTATCACTTTCAACTACCTATTGGATAACATCCGAGGTTTTTTGCAACGCCCATGAGATGAAGTCCATGGGCTCGACGATCCTGCGCTCCTTCAGCGGCTTTTAAGGACCAATATGACAGCTTCTCGTGTTCATCGCTCGCTCGATCTCTCCGCCTCTCTGTCATGCGGTTTGCTTCCGGCATTAGCGTTGGTGTCGCCTTCGCCCACACTTGCATAGCTGCCCTCACGGCCTGCCCAAGTCTAACTACAGCTGAGTATGATTATATTGTTGTTGGCGCGGGTGCAGGAGGAGGTATGGCAGAATTCAAAGCGAGCACTTGGGGCGGAAGCGTTGACAAAATCTCCCACAGGACCACTAGCGGCACGCTTAGCAATCAATGGGTACAAGGGTGAGTAGCGAACTCTTTTGAACCCCATCATACGTTTAACGGATCAAACAGTTCTTCTAATGGATGCGGGGCATGACGTGAACAATCTCAATACAACCGTTCCTGTGTACCTTGCTCGATCCAACGAAGATCCGCAGCTGGCACTTGACTACTATGTCCAGCACTATCCTCCTGGTCAGGTAAGACGCTATTGCGGCTATTTATCCAGTGTTTCTTGAAAGCCATATGTGTGGTCCTTTTTCTAGCCCGAGGTTAAGAAATGGTACCCGAGAGCGTCGGCTATCGGTGGATCAACCGTGCATAACGCGTTGATTCATCTGCGACCGCACGATTATGACTTAGATACATTGGCAAGTCGATTCAAGGATTCAACCTGGTCGGTGAGTGTTACACCATTAGCATCGGAGTTAATTTCTGATTATCTCCAGGCGAATAACATGCGCAGATACCTTACAGATCTCATAGAACACAATCAGTATATCCCCTCGCTTGTCGGCAAAGCACTTTCCTATGGCTACAATGGATGGCTTTGGACGGATTATCCACCCATTAACCTTTTGATTTCTCCACAGTACGTTCGCTTTCGAGTTGACTTTTTCCCTTGCCTTACATGGTTTGGCCCAGATGGCTGGACTTGCAGCTGATCGACATTCTCACAAACATTATGACATCTGTACTCCCAGTCAGCTTCACAGATTATAACAACAATCTCAACGACGGCAAAGAAGGCGGTGCTGCGGTGATCGCCACTAAAGACCCAGCTCATAACCGATCTTCAGTCCGCGATCACTTAGTCAATACACGCACTTCGCTTCCCCAACGTTTGAATTTTGCCACAGACACAATGGCCACCAAAGTTCTTACTTGTGCGGATTCGAGCGGCCAGGCTCGTGCATATGGTGTGGAAGCGGCTACTGGAGAGGCTCTGCTGCCCGTGGCGAGGAAGTTTACAGGAAAGAAGACATTGCAGACTAAACAATACCTGGCGAAATACGAGGTCGTTGTTAGCACTGGAGCTTTCCAAACCCCGCAGCTTCTAATGGTGCGTAAACTAATATTTTTGTTAATCCTCAGCTAGCACACTCACACGATAATAGCTGTCTGGTATAGGCGACTCGAACCAACTCTCCAAGTATAACATCTCTACGGTCTCGAATCTTCCGGGAGTTGGTACGAATTTGCAAGATCGAATCGAAATGACAATCGTATGGAGGCTCAAACAGAATCATACAATACTCAACGGATGTCTGTTCGGGGATACATTCACAGATCCTTGCCTCAAAGAATGGTCGGAACAGGGTCATAAAAATGTCTATAGCTCAGGTGAGCAGGCCGAAGGCGACAACAGAAAACTGGTTACTTATAGACACATGGCAGGTCCCGGGGTCTGGGCGCACGCATACAAATCCTCTTCCTCTCTACCTTACCTCGATGTTTGGTCAATGTGGGGCCCCGGTGCTTTTAAGGGGTATTTCCGAGGTTACCCAGCAGACCTCTCCCAAAACATTGGAAATAGTTTCAACAACGTCATTCTCAAGGCGCATACATCCTCCAAGGGCTGGGTCCGCCTGACTGGCCCTGATCCGCAAGACTTACTCGAAATCAACAAGAACCAGTTCCAGACCGCCGAAGATTTGAAAGATTTGGAAATTCTGAAGGACGCTGTGAAAAAAAGTCGGAATCTGTGGGAGAGCCGAGCTGGCTTGAGCGGACATACAGTTGAGGAGGTTTGGCCTGGCGCGGCATTCCGCACAGACGACCAACTTCGAACATTCTTGAGGGAGAACACTTGGGGCCATCACGTATGTTGCACGGCAAAGATGGGAACAGATGACGGTGAGTCTTTCTTCTTGCAACCTGCTGCTGCGTACGCTCAACAAATTTCACCAGATCCCAAGGCCGTTTTAAACAAAGACTTTCAGGTTCGGGGGGTATCCAACTTGCGAGTAGTTGACGCGAGTGCGTTCCCGGACATTCCAGGTATGAAAAAGCTATTCAATCTTCAATATGGGTTGGTGTTGACCATAAGCACATAAGGAATGTTCGTTACAACTCCAATCTATCAAATCTCCGAAAAGGCTGCGGATGTTATGACTGCTTTTGCAAAGTCCAAGGGATGGTCGCCGAGGACCTGATCTAAATAAAATACCCCCATTGTATTCACAGGCGTTATGAGTAACTAGTAGATCAGAGCGGAACTATTTCCCCCCCTTTTTTGTATGAATCAAATTTGACTCCGTTTTGGGCCGCCCATAGGCTTCCGCAATTTGATCGGGATGAATGCGTGTGACATCACGTCTGGCACTCCCACGGGTATGACTATCTCTGCTCCCGCAGACTACCATATCTCTGACCAGCGGAAACCATGGGCTCTCTACCGGCCATTACTTCTCATCCCAAATTTCGGGAGCTCTCGAACGAGTTCTTCAAACCATACCCGCCATATGTTTTAGTCGATTCCGAGTCTGATGCGAAAGAAATGCTGAATGCTGGATGCGAAGCAAGCTATTTGGTTGTCCTGGATGCCGAGTTCGTATCGTGCATCTATCTCGTGTAAATACACAGAATCTTACCATTCAATTTGATTGCACAGGGCCCCTGAAGGTTCTAATCAAATTTCATCCGCCAATTCAAGCAAGTTCAAATCACGAATCGGCGTGCTTGCTTTCACACTTTCTTCCAACATTTCTTCTCTTGATGCATCTCACCCGCTTGATTTGCTCTCAACAGAAGGTACGATGATCGGGTTCGCCCAGCCTGACGTGGTTGAGCACTGGAAAAGCGCATGCATTGAGTGGGCGAATCGTCAAAAGACAACGCACACTGATGGGAAGGAAGAGGACGGGGTGAAGGTGGAGTGGAGCGCATCGAACCGGGACGGATGGGTTGAATGGAGTATAGTCAAGAAGTCCCCAGAGTGGGCGTTCTGTTAAGCTGCTTTTCACGGATTTAGAATCGGATTGCTAGTCCCATACAGTCGTAAAATCTTTCAGGGCTAGGAATATCGGCAACAGAATACGGCATGCTGGAGATCTTCGCCGATTCTGGTTTATACAGGCGCCTCGCAAGTTGAAGACCTGAACTAGGGTGTGGATTGATGGCAAGCGTTCAGAAAATAAGCTGAAACAAATTACAAGAACACCAAGTAGAAATTATCCAATGAGCAAATCCAATTAGGGTTCAACTCGTTCAGTTTGGCCATAAGCGCTTGCTGACGTCCTTCCACAATGCTGCTGGCCTATTGACGCTGGAAAAGGTGCCATGTTAGTTCAGACATACCCAAAATCCTGGGGCATGAGACTTACGTGCTTGGTAAAAGTGGGAAATCTAGTGATACGCATACAGTCAGTTGTGCTCCGTCCTCGAGTTGCTCATACTCACTAAATTGCGCGGGATGTGAATTGAACTCTTCAAATGTGTTTGGATCCCGAATGGACCAACCCAGCTTCCAGGTAATTCCTGATCAAACCAAATGAACTCCTTACTCGACACAATTGTCGCCTCTCTACACACCTTGATAACTATTCGTAAGGAAATCAGGGGGAGCAAGTGGATCATTCTTCAGTCCAACTGTCTTGACTTCGCTATCCATCGTCACAAAATTCAAAGACTGCCCTCCAACGACGCCACAGTACTGCTGAGTTGTCCCAGGACGACCGCCGACGACCACGGTCTTGACATTATACTCGATAGCCATCGTCGTGCTGAACAAGCTACACGACGAAGCGCATCGCCCGTTGGACATGATCGCAATGTTCTCAAACTTGAATGGCTGGGTCGAAGGCGGAGTCAAGCTAAACGGAAGACAAGTGTCTCCAATCCTAGCACACAGGGTCAACAGGTGCGCAAGTCGAATTAAGAGTTGTAGATATACCTTTGAGAAAACTTGTCGGCAACGCCATTCACTTGAACACCAATAGGGGGGTTGAGCCAGTTGAAGTTGGAGGCAAACGTTTTCCCGTCGGTACCTTTCCATTCGGTGGCTAGATTCGACGTAAACACCACTGTTCATTCTTATGATAGGCAATCGACTCACGATTATAGTATGATGTGCCCTCTGGATCCATAGAACTATTAGATATTATCTTTGCCACGATTTTTTGTGGTAGATCCTGCGCCCGAACACTTCCGTTCAAACCCGGCTGGACATCAAGTCCCGGCTGTGGACCAGCGAGCTATAATCGCCGAGTCCTGTTCAGGTACGAAACGATCGAGGGTTTGGAATCATCAACTTACAACTCGATGCAACCACGCGGCGAGACAGATGATTCCTCCACCGTTGTTACTCTACATCCAGAACCTAATAAGACTCAAGGCAAAACAAGCAAGCCGAGTCATACTCACGAGATCAATCAAGAGCCTCGTTGCTCCCTTCGCCTGGACTTTACTTATCCCATCCAACACACCCTTTTGAAGAGCTACCACCCTCCATACGGTTAGTCCAACCCCAAGAAAAGAGCAAAGCAAACATACACAAAAACCTTCCAGAAAACGAAGACAGCTGAAGCACCGCCGTCTTCCCATCATCGAGCATATACCAATTCATAGGTCCAACACTCCACACTCCCGGCGGCGGAGTCAGACTCGCAGGAAGCTCGATATCCGTAGGACCATCGTTGACCAAACTCGACACGCCCAGCCGTCGTCCGCCCTCGGTCTGGGGCTTGATCGGATCAGACTGGAACCGGGCCGGACGACTGTACGGGTCCTCGGTCGCCAGGAGCTTGGACTTGGACGCGTCGGAAGAGGAAGAGGAAGAAGAAGAAGCACGGTCGTTGGGCGAGCCGTTTGTAGACCGCGTCGGCCGACAGTTGTTGGTCCAAAACGATTTCGCGTCCGTGAACGCGGTTTCGTCCGACCCGAGTTGTGATAGATAGGGAACGTTGTAGGTTTCTTGGGTTGTCGTTCCGTTTCGGATGATGGATAGCGAAATGGTGTCGTTTTGAGGAGGGAGGGATAGTTGAGCGAATCCTCCTAGACGGTAGGAATATCCTTGGTACGACGCAAAGAACCCGTTTTGGCGAGTCGTGCGCGCTTGGAACGATCCAGAGTGGGCCGCGAGGTTGTCGATGTACGTCCATGGGTCTTGGCCGTTGATCGAAGTAATACGAGCCCCGTCAAACTGAACACTACGGGTTGGCAAATATGACGTCCAGAAGAATATAAACTCACAGCCGTTAGATTACGTCCAAGGGCCGATTGCCATTGTTTGATCGCGTCTCCTTTGAACGCAGAGGTAACAACTTCCGACGCTTCCGGGACGATGTAGATGTTCTGAACATCGGGTGCATTTGGGTTTGCGAGAACGGCGATCGGAAAGGGTAGATATGTAACGTAAATCGAGTCGTCTAGAATATGCGTCAGTGGGGACAACTCCGACCAGAAATGAATGCTATACTCACAGCAATAGTTCAGATACCCAGCATGGCCGTCTCCGAGCCGTTTGACTTGCTGAGCAACACTGGAAACCGGCAAGTATGTTAGTTGCGTCCTTGATTCGCTATGATTCGCCTTACTCCTGGTGGACCTCGTCTGCGATAGGAGTAAGTATGGTTTGGCGCAAGGTGCAGAATTTGCACAAACTCACAGTCACTCTTGTATGTGGTACTTTTGATGCGATTGAGCTCTCTGATCAGATCCACAGTGTCGTCGGTGAACGGATCGGGCATGTTGAGGTGGAAGGAGGTCGAGGTGTGGAATTGCTGAAATGTTTTGCTAACTACGTCCACGACCTATACACGACAAAAATAATAATCAGAAGTTGGACAATTTATGATAGAGGTTTACAGAAACGTACATTGTCTCGTAGTGTGGTATTAAACGGAAAATACGATAAACAAGCATTGACCTGAGAGGGCTTGACCCAAGTCTTTCCCGCAATCGCCGCACAGGGGTCCTGTGCACGCGAACCGACCGCCAGAGCTGTCGTAGGCAACCCAAGTAGAGCAAAAGAACGTCGCATGTCGAGGGTGGGAGAGTGACATTCTTGGCAACGAGGTCCTTATAGGCTAACCCTGCCGCCAATAACGTGATTGTTAGAAGAGAGAAGCCAGCCACCGTCGTGGAAAAAAGGCTGGTATTTGACCCAAGTGCATCGCGTATGACCTGAATCGTATTGGGACCACGTGCTGACCGGCGCATGGATGGGCGGAGGCTGAACGATAATGGCAGTTCCACGGCCGGAATTCCGATTGTAACGAGAGCCGGAGCATTTCATCCTCGACTTGGGCCTTGTGCGTGTCGACAATAAACAGAATGGCGCCAACACAGGCTGTGCTCCCATGAGGTCGGCTGGGTGGTGCAGCAAACGCGTGACATCAGACCAAGGGGCAGTCAGGTGGCTGATGACATAAGCTGCTGCCACCCATCATCTGCGTGCATCAATGCTGCTCGGCCATCGGGCAGAGCAGTGGCCTTGGCTAACATAGCTGGCGCGTTGATCTCATCCGAGCGTGGTGGTGCTCAGGGTATGCCTCACTCCCTGACCGATCCTTAATGTTAATAGGCAATAAAGTCCCAAGTGGTCGATTCGAGAACTGAATATCCTGACCAACAGTTCACCTTCTGCCTGCTATGAGCTCTTCTACCACGCTTCTCAATGGAAAAAAAAAGTCGCTACTATGGGTAGATCTTCTGGTACGTACCTCATATTATCCCTAGCGAGCTCATATCCTCAACATATATCTTCCCATAGGTATAGGCAAAGACGTAGCGATAGCCCAAATCCAAAACGGCGCCTCGGTTACCATCGCTTCCTCAAACCAAGCCAAATTCGACGCAGCCGTCAATACACTCAAAAATCACGTCCAAAACCAGAATGGGGTAACAGTGTTCGGCGAAGCGGTCGACATGAAAGACTCTGCTGTCCTGACACGCTTTTTGACTAAAGAAACTCCATTTGATCATCTCGTACTTATCACTCAAGGTTTCATAATGTCATTGATGAACCTAATATTTGCCGTAGGTCATGACCGCCGGAGAGTCGGCCGCATCTTTCGTTGGTGGAATCAAACCAGATGTTGATATCCGCGACCAACGGAAATGTATTCTGGAGTATGGATATCAATAGCATTGTTTCTTTATAAACTAATTCCATTCCATTAGCCTGCGGTACTTGCAGGTACGAAAACCCGCATTACCATTGACCGACCGCTTCTTCATTTTGATCTCAGCCAACCACATCCACAAGATACTCTCCTGCACCCTGGAGGATTTGTCACAGTGACCACGGGTGTGCTCCGACGACGCCCGATCCCAGGAGTTGGTTCTGTAATAGGAGTCGCAGGCGCAATCGAAACAGCTACACACGGTCAGGCCGTTGATCTCAAGCCGATTCGGTGAGTAATTGGCATACGTTTATTAAATATATTTTTGACCCCTGATCTCGTAGTGTCAATACGATGTGAGCTAAAGGTATTAAAAGTAGGCAAAATGCTAAAGGATGATCGAGTTCGCCTGGACTAGTCGATACCGGGGTGCTTTAGCAACGCTCTGAAGAAATACGACAGAAAATGTTAAAATCATACGCGGAGAAGTTGCTGGTGGGCTATGTGGCAAGGCCTGCCGAACTGGCTGAAGCGTACATCTTCACTCTGAAGGTCATTATGCCTTGTTTTTTCTTCTATATGACATCCTTACAATGTACTTGTATTGCTCTAGTGCCAATACTTGACTGGGCAGGTTACTTCCGTCGACGGAGGAGGGCTTCTGGTTTGAATTTTTGTGTTCCAATGTGTGGTGGACGTGTAGGTAGCCTATGGCTAACTATTAATGAATAGTTGTAGTATGCTTTCTAGTAAGAATCAAACAGCTACCGCAGTGTAGATTTCTTTTACCTAATACCTAGTGCTAGTGCGCATACACCCAGCTCCCATGACCGCGTAAAGGCTTGCTGGTTCGGGAACAGACTCTTATTGTCGCAAAATTTATAGCTTTCCAACCACCTCGTATGGAGGCCAAAGTTACAGTCAATACAGTCCGATATTATCATAGTGAGACATCAATATTACAGTTGACAGTTCTTAAAGTCCAATGGAATCCTCATAGCCCCTAGTTACACCACAGGCCCTTGGCGATATACTTCCACAATGCCATCGGGTTGTTGACACTGGTTGAAGGTCCTATTAGTCCAAGTTCTCGGAAGCATCAAGTTGAGAAAATACGCACGTGCTCGGCAAAAGCTGGAACGCTGGATCAAATAAGAAAGATTAAACTCAGGTCCGTTCAACCTGCCCGATCCCCACTCACTAAATTGTGCAGGATGTGTTTTAAACTCTTCAAACGTGTTTGGGTCCTGAATCGACCAAGCAAGTCTCCAGTTGATTCCTGAAAAACACAAGATGAGCCCCTGACTTGGCTCCTTTAGCCGCTATTGTCACACCTTGATAGCTATTTGTGAGGAAATCTGGAGGAGCAAGCCGGTCATGCTTTAGTCCAGGCGTCTTGACTTCGCTGTCCATGGCCGCAAAGTTGGAAGATTGACCCCCAACCACACCACAATATTGCTGAACCGTTCCGGGTCGACCACCAACGACGACGGTCTTGACCTTGTACCTGGTAGCCATCGTGATGCTGAACAAGCTGCACGACGAAGCGCACCGCCCATTGGTCATGATCGCGATGTTCTCAAACTTGAACGGCTGGGTGGAAGGCGGGGTCAAGCCAAAGGGAAGACATATATCTCCGACTCTGATGCTGAAAGTCAATAAAAGAAGGATCGAATTAGTGCCTATGAGACGTGCCTTCGTGAGAACCTATCAAACACCCCATTGACTTGAACACCGACGGGTGGATTTAACCAATTGAGGGTTGGGGAGAACCTTTTTCCATTGGTATCCTTCCATTGAAGGGCTGTGTTCGCCAAAAGCTGAAGATATTGTCATATCGAATAAAGACACGAAGACCCACGATTGTACAGCAATCTATTGTACGGGTCAACGCGAGTGTGATTGGCCACAATCTTGGTCACTATCTTCTGCGGCAATTCTTGCGCACGCACACTTCCGTCCAGTCCGGGTTGAGTCCCGATTCCAGGCTGTGGCCCAGCCAGCTGGATTATGGGGTTCAGTTCGAGTATAGTTAAACCAAGCCCATAAAGTGATCAACGTACGATTCTATGTAACCATGCGGCGAGACAAACTGATCCTCCAAGATTATTAGTCTATATTCAGGTCACAATGAAACGCTAGATACTGCAACCGAGACAAGCCAGACTCACGAGATCAATGAGGAGCCTCGTTGCTCCCTTAGCCCTGACTTTGTTTACGCCATCCAAAGCGGCCTTTTCAAGCAGTGGGGACTCTGAAAACACACACAAGATAAGTTAACATACCAAACGAATAATAGAGGGAAACATGCCTGTCGCATTCGCAGAGAACGAAGATAAATGAAGCACCGCCGTTTTTCCATCATCAAGCATATACCACTGCATCGCCTCTCGTCCACTCACGCTCACAGGCGGGCTCAACCTTGGGGGAAGTAAGACATTATTCTGGGGACCGTCATTTACCAAACTCGACACGGCCATCCACTTCCCATCCTTCACCTGGGGCCTGATTGGGTCGGACTGGAACCGGGCTGGACGACTGTACGGGTCCTCCTTTGCCAAAAGTTGAGCCCCAACCTTGGAGCTATTCAAAGATGAGGAAGCAGCAATGTTATTGTTGGGTGAACCATTCGTGACCAAAACCGGCCGGCAATTGTTGGCCCAAAACGATTTCGTATCCGTGAACTTTTGGCTGTCTGGACCAAGTATAGACAGATATGGAACTTTGTGGACTTCTCGTTTTTCCGTTCCATTTCTAATAACCCCCAGTTCAATCGTATCGCTCTGAGGGGGCAGGGCCAGTTGAGCAAAGTCTCCAAGTCGATATGAACGCCCCTGGTATGATGCAAAGAACCCGTTTTGGCGAGTCGTCCGTGCTTGGAACGATCCAGAGTGAGCAGCAAGGCTGTCAATGTATGTCCACGCGTCTTGGCTGTTGATCGAGACGACACGAGCCCCGTCAAACTGTAAATGTCGATTGAGTACAGGCACTTTGAGAGGGAAGCGTAAGCTCACAGCCTTGAGGTTAGACCCAAGGGAAGATTCCCATCTCTTGATGGCATCGCTTTTGAATGTCAGGGCAGCGATCTCTGACGCCTCTGGGACGATATAGATGCTCGGCACATTTATGGCATTCGGGTTCAAGAGAAGGGCAATCGGAAAGGGTAGATATGTGATGTAGCTCGAGTCGTCTTGGATGTGTGTTAGTGGGAGCCCCAACTAGGAATGAGGCAAGGACTGACAGCAGTAGTTCACATAACCGGCGTGACCGTCTCCAAGTCGTTTGACCTGTTGAGAAATACTAGAAATATGTGTTGACATCATTAGCCATATCCCGCATCCTTAGATGATTGACCTTACTCCTGATGGACCTTGTCTATGTCGAGAATATACATCCTTCAGTGCAAGATATGACAATATCATAAACTCACAGTCATTTTTATACTTCGTACACTTGATCCGATCAAGCTCTCCGAGAAGGTCCACTGTATCGTCGGTGAACGGAGCGGGCATCCTGAGGTGAAACGTAGTTGAGGTATGAAACTGCCGAAAGGTTTTGCTGAGTACTTCCACCACCTATCACGCAAGACATCCATCTTAAGATCAGTCATATTACATAGGGGTCCAAGGATACGCACATTGTCTCGCAGCGTTGTGCTGAACGGGAAATGTGACAAACACGCATTGACCTCGGACGGTTTGACCCAAGTCTTTCCTGCAATGGCCGCACAAGGGTCTGGAGGGCAAGGGGCCCCCGCCAGAGCAACTGTGGATAGCCCGAGAAGAAATAAAGAACGTCGCATTCCGAGGATAGTAGATGGACATCCTTTGCAGCACGGTTCTTATACTACCATCCTCTAGGGTGAAAGGGGGCTTTGCCGAAATCATGCAACAATCATAGACAAGACCGGAGTGTGCCGACTGAGTAATTGAGCGCCGGTTTTCACCAGCTTGCGTAGAAATCCTTCGATTTGAAGGGCCCTCTCGCCCATACATAGAGCAACCTTGTCCTGATTGACGTAGTTTTGGGGCAGAAGAAGTCGGCCACGACCACAGAAATGACACTGGCACATCACAGGAGCGAGGAGTTAAGTGTCTGAAGAGGTATCGAGGCCATGTGCTAAGTAGCTCATGGACGAGGTGAGGCACAACGAGGATGGTTCTTTTGCGGCTAGGATTCCTGATTCGGCCAAAGGCAGAGCATCGCATTGTAGAATCACACCTTCTAGAGGCCGGCACCATAAGTTACATAGGCTTGGCGTACCGAGATCCCCAGATAGAGGGGCGCCTCGTAAGACTGATGGGGCGATGTTAGCCCAAAGGAGGCTCGGCCCACGACCTAAAGCGGGGAGAGGCTGCATGACATAAACATCCGTCATCACCTGTGGGCTGATAGACGCTCGGCCATCCAACAGCCGACAAGCCCGTGTCCGCAAGCATCAAGTAGCCTCAGGACCTGCGTAACGGTGGTGACCGCAAACAGAGCGTATGCGCTCCATGGCTTCTGCTTCTTATGCTGGGCGGCGAGGCCCGTAGTAATCGAAACAGGCTTTCCTTCCTATTCCTTGAGCCTAGCATAGATTACTGAGTAGTACATATAAGCCCAGAATGTCTCCGCCAGCGATCTGTTATCCTCTTATAGTGAGATTTTCTATGGTGCTCAAAGTATATCTCACGGCAAGGCATCAGCAAGGGGATTAAGATACCCCCAATCCAGAACTGCACATCCTTTAGCATTTTGTTCTTCAATGCAACTAAATCAACATGTGAACGGACCCTCATATGCCTTGGCTGGTATACGCAACAAACTACAACACTGATGCCGCTATCGTCGAGGCTTCTCCTTTGCATACCTCTCCCTATAATAACCATTCAGTGCGTTCCTATTAGCTCAACTGATCGTATATTACCTCTTTATCGACCCATTCGAGGTACGCCTTGAGCTCGGTATCACCAAACTGAATGCATACCCTAAAATGCAGCTCCCAGTACAGGCCAAACATATCATAGTTCGGATCGAGAGCCCCTTCCAGCTCTTGCATATTTGCGGATATAGTGCAAACCGGATAGAACCCATCTTTAACTGAGCCTAGCGCAACCTTAATCAGAAGCAGTTCTACTGATATCGAGATCTATCACGAACCATCGCTATCTTTCATGAATTCCACATCATCTAAGTGTGTAGTAGAATAGAGAACGGCTGAAAAGTTGGAAAGTGTTGGACGAGGCGTCCTAAATGGGCGACAATATGATACCCCTATCGCAGAATCAGCGGACACAACCGTATTCTGAGGCGCATCGATAGGTATGCAGTATTAATGACAGTCTAGACGAAGGCTGACCTTTCCAATGATCTCTGACCAGCCCCCAAGAACAAGAGGTATTCCGCCAGGGCCAAGACCGACTTCACGCTTTGTGTGCTCCGGGCTGAAACGATTGTAGGGTATTGCAACTGGAACTCCGTACGAGTATCGGGCTGCTCGGCTGGTCACACTTTGAACGATAGCCCAAATGACAGCTCCGTCTGCGACGGCCTTGGCTCTATTTGAACGTTAATTTAAGGAACGCGGTTTCTTAGGTATAAATTTGTACCCGGGCTTATTGTTAACCGTCAGTTTGGCTGAGTCTCCGAGGCGGGTTTTCATGCATTTTTGGAGGTAAGGGCTGTCACCAAAGCCACCCACCAGAAAGACATACTGTAAATACCGTTGGGTGGTTTCAAATGCCAATTCTAGACAAACACGCACTGGGTTGTCTATATCCTCGGCCTGGGATTCGGCAGAGTCGAGTATCTCGTTGACTAGAGGATCAAAAAACGACTGAACTGTATGTCTGAAGCATTCTCAGTGTTATCTATACGCGTTTTGGGCGATAACGCTGACACGTACTTTAAAAAGCGCATCCTTCCGTTTGTGATATGGACGCCGTCTCGTGCCCTGTTCAACGTCTTTTCGCCAACTTTGCATCCAACGCTCTCTTTGAGGCCATCGAACTCTGGTTTGATCATCGAAATGAAGGCATTGATTCCTTTTTTGGCGCAATTTTCCACCTCGACCGCGCGCAGCCCGGCCCGCCCCAGCGCTGAACGGATATATTCACTGGCGGCCTCATCAACGAAGATCGAACCGGCTTGAACGCCTAGTGTACATAAATAATCAGTAAGGCCAAACACGGGTGTGACGCGCAGTGGCCTCACAGTCAGACCCTTTGATCTCTTCAAGCTCTAGCTTGGGACGAGGCGATTTGACGTTGTAGACCGTGGTATCCACAGTTGAGCCTCCCGCGTCACAAACCACGAGCTTACTCTCAGGCTAGCAGAAAGTAGCCAATGTTCAAGGAGTACGACTGGACAGCAGGTTGTAACACTCACAGACACAGTCGAATTGAGGCCTAGCGATTCAATACAGAAATGTATTGACGCTTCCGCTTCGCTAAGGAATTTGACCTGAGTAGCCGCCTGGCCTTCGGTTGTCAACCCGGCTTTGATCGAAGCTGTCCGGAGCCGTTGTTGTTGCTCTAAACCCCACCCGTTTGGGTGCGTAATGATGATATCCATCGATTCTTTATGCTGGTCCCATACTTCCGACCCATTGAAAATCTCTTTTTGGAAGAATGAACGGGTGTGCTCAAACACGTAACGTAGGAAATGGAAGTACACCCGGTCGACATCTGTGCGAACGGGTAATGCTATTAGGATCTTGTGGGTAGGAATCTCCATGTACTCGATTCAAGACCTATACACTCACGAGCTACTTTGAAACCGCCTGGGGGTCTCATGTCTCGCGGGTGCAAATGAAGTTTAAAATGCTTGACGAGCTCCCAACCCAGCTCCGATGCATCGTCGTATACCTCATCGTCATTTGCCTCGGCTCCGACTTTAACCGGCTAAGCAATAGTTCAGTCAGTGCCACTGCTTTGCCAGACCCTTAGTGGGTATATATGCGTACCTCGCCCTCAGCATCATACCAAATCCAACTCGGTATGCTAGCTTGCTGTCCTCCACCCCGTTGACCGGGCCACTTAGTAACTCTTGTGACTTTGGGGACATGGCCTATCGTACCATAGGCTTGTCAGCTGGATACATCCAGATAAGAGGATGGGCTACCTTCAATCAAGTATGCAAAAGAAGCAGCGCTATAAGTTGTTCCAATGTCAATTCCAAGGATTATTTTCGTTGAACTGTTCCATTCCCTAAAGAGAGAAATCGAATTGCTCAAACACATATTATGCTGAGCAAGATCATAAAAAACTCACTTGTTCATCTTGCAAAGCTGTCAACAAGGTATCTTGAGACCCACATAAGATGTCTTTGAATATCTAGAGGATACATGTGACGAAAATTGAGTGGCAACCTTTTCCTCCCGTTACGGACGTGCAGGGGGATCTACACCTACCCCCAAAGTTATGTCTCCAAATGAAAAACCTTCTTAGCCCACGTTCCATGGTATTGTCACATCCTATCAGATCGGCCTTGGACACACTGAGGAGACAATAGTACCATACGAGCGACCCGATAAAGTCCAACTTCATCACATAGAACGTAACACACATATTTGACCCAATCGCCCTCCCTCTATCATGTTAAGATTGTTTCTCAAACCCGTAGTCTCAGTAGTCCATGTTCTGTAAGCTGACTAGCTAGAGAAATTTGGGTTTGCTAACGAGGATGAGCAGGGTATTTGGGACCACTGGAGACGTAACCAGCGAGTTAAGGGGAATACACACATTCAGTGTGCGGCTTGCTAACCTGGAGATTCGGCAGTTTATAAAAGTGTGCTCTGGAGGGGTTGTGGAAGGTTCTGAGAAAATCCGCTGTACACCGATATTGCGCGTAGGGAACCACGACGCAATATTTGTCGAACCGCCCCCATTGATTGAACCAGCCGCTCTTGGGAGCTATGAGGCTAGGAACTTGACAAGAAGGCTACAAAGATACGTCAAACAAGAACAAAAAAAGGGTAAAAACTTCTGTGTGTACCACAACGATGCGTGTAGTTGACTCTGTGACAGATACAGATCGATTATATCAATATACGCATACAACGCGACAAACGAGGTGGCACCATCATTACTGGAACAGCGAACAATTCGCTTGCTGTTCCGATGTTGTCAGCTTTCGGGCATCAATCGGTTTTATATTATACCGATAACTACCAATAACGGCTTTGTGCTTCATAATTCTTCTTTTTTGCTTGATTCTCCTGGTTTTGGTGAATCTGTGGATCGGCCGTTTTGGAGGGCGAGACTTCTTCCCTTGGAAACTCCATTTCTTGACGGACTCCTAGACCTCCAGGAAGACATCCGATTGATACCAGAGGCGGGTCAAGATCACCATTTTATAATGGAAACTATTCAAAAGGAGGACCAGGAGTTCCTATTGACGATAGAGAGGGAGATGCAGAAGCGCCTATCCGCCATGAAGGTCTCCGAAGGTAAACGAGCCACAGGGGAGCAGTCATTAGAAGCAATGCGGCGAGCGATGGAAGAGGACGGAGGAATTCACAGGTCCTTGCTGCATTATCTCGACCTACACGATAATCATGAGGTTTTTTCGATCATACATGATTTCGATACGCCTAACGACCAAATCAACGAATTCTCGTCCGAGATATCTCAGTTGACATCACGAAACCGGTGGCAGGATTGGTTTGAAATGCAATGAAACTGTCATACAACGGCCTGAACACTCATTATAAACACACGCAATTCACGAAGATGATGGGGCCGAAAATCCAGGTTGACAGACATATGGTAAACAGTTACAAATCGGAACCCGCATGGCGTACCGATGAGCATAGATCCTTTAGCAAGTCCAAAAATAAACATCATTCGGGTACCATTGTAATTAGACCAACATCCTGCTATAACCTGTAGAATGGCTAGCCGAATATATCAAATTGCTAGCCATACGCTGCGCCAGCCTGTGACCTTCGAGATTATTCTATGTGCTTGCAAGGTTCTCGTAAGATCTGTAACAAACGTTAGCAAATAAAACGATAGTCCTAGCGTACCTTAGTCAGACAATGAACAAGTAAGATAGATAAAAGATATTATGTAAGATCTTAAGAAACCGGCAAGTGGCTATCGAAATCGTACGTGTTCAAGGTAAAACTAAGATACAGGAATGGGTCGAAACTACAGGCCTATTTAGACTAACTATATGCGCAGTCCTGGGGGACGCGTATATGCCTTCTAAGGCCGCGTACGTCGCTTCCGCAGTTGTAAGAGGCGATGCCGAATCATTCCGGTGAGTTCTTTCGTTCTCTCGCGCATACACGTATGCGCGAGAGTGCCTTTTCAATAAACCTTTATGATTTTCTCATGTTTTTGGTTTTGTCATTGATTCATTCGTTTCTAATTCATTCTCGCGCTGCGCGCGGTTCATTCTATTCTATTTGTTTCTATTTACTGGTTCCGCCACTCAACCCTTACAGTGCTCCATTGAAATTTTTAACTTCAGCTCGACATACCAGCCACGTACAAACTCCGATGATGGATATATAAGAGCTGGTAGCCAAGGGCTAGTCAAAATGCTAAGTTTCCTCTCCCGCGCCTTTTGAGACGACTCTGCGCGTCGTAGCTCAGCCAATCCCCGAATATCTAGCTAGCACTAGCTAGCACGTGATAAGGCCTCACTGTCTAACGATGCTTCTGAGCGCTGACCACCTGACCCTCACCCGCGTCGAGGCTAACTAGCCTGGAACTCACCCCCGCTTCTTCCAGGCCAGTTGGCCTGAAATCGGTCCGGTTCCTATGTTGGGGATATCCGCCCGTTTTTGCCTGGCTGTGCGTGACCACGCAGTGGGACCCTGACAGACCGTTCAAGTCCACTGAACCCCTACCAAACCCCTGTCCCTCCCACGCCGCCCTCCGCCCGCTCAACCGCAGCGAGCGCGATGCTTTCGACGACGAGGAGCGCACACCGCGGGTTGCCACCTCAGTTCATATCGCTTTTCTGTCGCGGTTTGTGCGACACTTTCGGAGAGCAGTGTCTCCTGGCTGGGGAACGGGCGACCACGTTCCCGGTCGACGTCGCGTCGACGACGCCAGCCGGCATATGTTTGGCTCGGCGCACCAGAGGGCGCGAGCAGCCCTACGGCCTTCTTCGGCGCGCGTGTGCTAAGTTTGGACTTGGCGGCCGTGCCATCCCGGCTTGGCAAGGGACGCGTTTGACAGCCGGGCGGCGATGTTGACACGTCGCTTTACGACGACCCTCTCGAGACCCCAGCGACCATCGTCGGTCGACCTGACCGCGACGTCCCCGACGTCTATATAAACCCGACGGCGCACGCCGACTCTGGATCAAGCGCTCCCGCCTTCACTCCCGCCCTGTCCTCTTGCGCGCGCCCCCTTCGTTATTGCCCATCCCCGTCTATCTCGCGTTGATCTTCCCCGCGCTGGTCCTTCACCGCGCTGGTCTTTCCCCGCACTTGCTGTCCCGGCCGGCTAGTTACGTTTGCCTTGCCTTTGCACTCGCCTCGGCGTGCGCCCTTGCTTCCCGGTGAGTTCCGCCTCCGTGTTCGCTCCTGCCCTCGTCGAATCTCGTCTAACGCCGTATTGTTGCTCTTGTTGCTAGCTCGGCTCGTCACGATCTTGCGTGCACGCATGAAAAGACGTGTCGCGTCAGCGTCGTCGCGTGGTATCCGGGTTGTCTCCTACGGCACCCAACTTGGCTCATCGTCTTCGTCTCGCTCGTCATCTGGTGTCCAGCGGATTGCACGGACTTACACACAAACCCAAATCAATGCCCGGGTACGTGAAGCTCCTGGTTTGAGGGAGCAAACGCTTCGTGGTAGGTATCGATTTTTGCAGCCGTCCATTACTGATCGATTTGGTGTAGATCACTTCACTGCTGTTCAGCAACAGGTGTATGTGCAACTGAATGGAGATGGGTTTGGGCCCTCTGGTTCGGGACAAGGTCAATCTGAGGAGTCGCATTGGGTTGATCTAGATCACAATGACGATTCTATCAACGATGCCACTTCCGCTGCAGACAATGATCCTCTGGATGAGGTGTTGCAGGGCACGAACACGTCTAAACAGTACGTTTCACTAATGCCGGTTTCTCTCACATCACTCAAGATTTTTCTTACTCAGTCGTCGCCGTCTGCGTCGAAGTTGGGAAGAACGAGGTCGTAGCCAGACTGCCAACTGGGCAGTTCAGAAGGAACGACTTGCGCTTGCTTTGCTTCGATGGAAGCATGGGCACCCAGACGAAGCTGGAACCCATGCTGTGCCATCAGGTCATGTGCCGCCAGACGTGTCTGTCATGGCCATTGATATCTTTGGTAAGAACATATCTTGGCTCATCAATGGAAACTCACCTTTTTCGCTAATGTAGGGCGAACACAACGTACATTCACTGGCCAATATGGAGATGCCTGTGCAAATGAGGTCCTAATCCGTCATGGGTACCTTGGCACGTCACCACTTGCCCCAAGAGTTGCCATTTCAATTGAGTGCCTGAAGCTCTATCGTGCCCTTCGATCACGCTGTAGTACACTAGGAATGGAGACATTCGTCAAGGCCTTAGGAGATCTGCACAATGTAAGTGCAGAATTTCCTGTGGCCTGTGTTATTCTAATGGATGGACGTTGTAGGCTCAATCTCGTTCCCACCATGTGGAACAATTTTCATGTGCCTTTGTGGTGTATGATGACTTGGAACTACTTTTGGATCGGCAGTTGGAAGTGTTACTTGGCCGTACAGATCCACTTTGGCGACCAAAACACAACTGCCCATCGTGTTCTTACGAGGTGAGCTGCTTATTATACATTATTGGATTGTGTTCTCATACAAAGCTTCAAAGTTGGTCGATGAACCTCCATTGTTGCCAAGAAAGATGTTCAGCATGGATGGGAACAGTTCACTCAAGCGACTACGGAAAGGTGGCCATGCAGACACTGGTTCTTATACAACATCATATTTTGTTCCTCGTTCAGTTGTCGATTCCTTTGCCAATCAAACTACCCGTGTTCGCCCTCCAACTCCCCCGCCTGAACATCCTGTGGATGATGTCAACCCTGATGTTGATCAAGGTAAGCATTTTCGATTAGGTTTGATGTTACGTTCTCACATCTGTCACCAGAACCAGATACTGGGCCATTGGCTATTGGTGTAGGTCCAACAGACGGTGAATTGCTCACTAGCACTTGTGCCAGCAACTGGCGTGCGGCACAAGCACAGCATAACAAGAAAACATCCAGTGTCTTTGATGAAACAGGTGTTTTTCTTGCGTGCTGCCGTCATGGGCTGGTGGCATTCATAACAGACATGGTTCAAAGTGGAGAACTGTACGTTTGTTTAACATATATGTGTCTAATGTACTCAAATTACGTGTTTAGTGCTAAATATCCAATGGCCATCTTCCAAGCCCTGATAGACGTGCATGGGAGTGACATTGTGATAGCGTATGATATAGCTTGTTCTTTTATTAAAACACTTGAGCGTAGTATGACACTTTGTGAGATTCGGAAACTATATCGCACAAGATTGATTGTTCCAATATTTCATGCTTATGCCCATAACCGGCTATGCCAGATAGGATGGAATCCAAGGTGGAAACCTGATCTCGGCCTGGAGGATTTTGAGTGGTGCGAGCGAATTTTCTCATCTAGCAATGGGGTAGCTCGCTGTACCCGCCATGCTTCTGCATCTATGCGGTTACGATACCTCGAACTACACTATCGATGCTGGGATGGCAGCCGAGAAGGCTCAATAGGTAACTGGAATCACTACATTGACAGCATTGTACAATAAACTGTCTGTATTAGGCCAGTTCTTGTATCGGAACTACATGCAAGCAGATTCCATTATAGCTCAATGCGAATCCTACCTTGAGAAACTGCCACCAGATTTGCAAGTTGCTGACAACGAGGTCGATGGGCTTGTACGAGCTGAATATACCTATTTGACAAACCTCAAACACGAGCGTCCTGAAGACACCTTACGTGTGGATTATGTGACACAGTTGCAAGCCTTGGAGGTCGCCGAGTGAGTGGTTTGCTGAAAGAAGCGTGTTCTAGTACTTATACAATTCCTTCTAGAGCAAATTTCGAGAAGTCTTGGGGCGTGAGCTCCAGTTCATTTTCTTCTGGCAGTCCTATAGTACCCAGCACTTCAAATGAGGTTACGCGTCAGCGTAAATCTGCACAACGGCGGCTCACCAATGTTCTTGCGATGGTCGAGAGACTGGAGGCTGATTTGGATATCAGCGTACGATGGACACCTGCCATGACTGAATATATTCAAGCAGCTACATACGCCAACAAAAGGGACTACCAGCTTGCACTAGGCCGAATGAAATCTCTTGCAATTCAAAGGCTATTTGAACTTTCTCGTCTGAATGTTGCAGGTATTTGTAAGTGATCAACCTAATTAGATGAATTTATTGACAGATGCATACTTCTGCTTAGGCCACAAGATGCGGCGCCATGTCAGCAAATCATTACAGAGCCGATCTCGGGCACTTGGTACGGCTGTGAAAAAGGTGAACTTAGCAGCAAAAAAGCTTGGTCTTGATCAGCGCGAAATTCTGATCGAGAAGGTTCTCAGCTACCAGTTTATAGCGGAGTTTGACCTTCTTGAGATCTGTGATTCTGATGTACGGAAGGAGCGGTGGGCGCAACAGGGGGTGCGAGACACTATCGATGCACGGTTACAGATTCGTCGAGCGAAGGCGGAGCGTAACCGAGTTGAAATAGAGGCTCGTCGACTGGCCACATTTATTTCTGATGAAGGAGAGCAGTTACGCTTACTAGCTGGCCAACTAGAGTCGACTGGCCAGCATTTACAAGCGTGCCAGGTGCTTTCATATGCCAACAAGCGCATAGCGCTCAATGCTCAAAACCAAATCTGGCTGAAGAAACTATTCTCATACCCTACGTACGATGGGAACACTTCGGTTGGTACTCCTAAAAATACGTACCCAGTTCCAGCGGCTCCCAAGCCTACTCAAGGTGGCAACAATCAGTGGATTGGATCAGGGTCAGACATCCTGGTTGCAAGCCAAGATCCCTTCCATGAATCTGCGTCTGAGGATGAATCTGAGGATGAAGCAACTGGATTTGCCATTTCGGAATATTTCTCTGCCCATATGGATTGACAATGTACGGATAGTAGTATGTACAGATAGGGGTATATAGCCCATTGATACCTAAGGTTATGAATTGTACAGTGCTTAACAGAGACTATATTTCACTACCTCAATCTACCAGTTGTTACCACGGGGCCACACATGAGTTCTATTGTTTTTATTTTGTTGTGCAGATGGCTTTTGCGCAAATACTACTAGCTAGACTATTAATACTACAAAAAAAAATAGGAGAGACAAATCGAGCAGTATCACAAGTTGCGCTGCTCGTAACTGTCACAGGCACACCTCCTGCATTATTCCTGTATCGTACCCTATTGATATCAGCTTCCAGCTCCATGTCTGCCATTGATGCCATGCGACGCAAACTCGGGGTCCGTGTGGGGGGGGGGGGGTATGAGAGATGAGACGGACATATTGTCGGCCGTTTGACAAGGCATGGAAAAAGACGATTGGCAAGACAATGTGCTTGCCATGTCCGGGATGTTATCGAACGGTGGGACAAAGTGTGTTGAAGAAGCGCCCTCGGAGCTAGCCAAGCGAACGGACGATGAACGCTGGAGCAACGACCCAGATGGTGAAGCTGAGTACTCAATCACAGCTCGGGCCGGCGTACGCGCAATCGTAGCCAAAACCTCCCTAAATGTCCTGTTATTTTTGCCCGCCGATCAGTTGCTTAGATTACTCACCAAATAGCACCAACCCAACAAACACGTTCTCTAGCAGTATCGGTTCCCAGTCTCTCGACTCCATCAGTGTATAGTAGCTGGAACGGGCACAATGTCTCCGCCAACCCGGGGCTCTGCAGCCTTGCAGCAACGCTTCCCACGTCATCGCACGCGCTTGGGTGAGAAGGCGGCGGTACGCTTCGAACTTCCGTGCAGTTCGCCAGATTGAGGGTCACAACTCCGCAACCACCAGTCGGCGCGATCCAGGTCAAGATGAGGACGTTTGGATACAGCACAGCCTGGGTGCGGAGCCACTCGAACGGCGGGAGGGCGTGCACGTTGAGATACCATAGCGCATTGATTCGAATCGGCTGTGGTGGTCGAGAATCAAATCAGTAAGTGCCGATCATTTCATGCGACAAACAAACTCACGTCTTGCCCGTTGTGTCCAAGTACGACTACCTCGCTCTCGCTCGGAACCGGCACGCTGTTCACAATCTCTCGGCTCATACGTTGGCGCATTGATCCTTCTGCGCTCGTCGGGGCAGTCGATGCCTCGCTCAATGCTTTTCCTAGTCGTCCTCCTGGCATCCTCGGAGTCACAACATCCGCCTGTTACACTAAATTAGTAGCTAAACGCATCACTAACATCACTTTACATACTTGCGTCCTGGGTGTCATCGACTATCCGATAGTCTTTGGCGTCAACGGCATAGTATTTGAATAGGGGGTCTTCTCGCCGGCTTGAGGCGTCCTGTCTTGCCAGTCTGCAAACTTGTCTACGGGGAGGGGATTGGGTGTTTTGGGGGTGGTAGGCATGACAGAGGTCTCAGAGCGCTGCATGCGCGTTGCACGAGGCGTCGTGGGCGACTTGGGTGGGACAGGCAGGGGAGGGGGCGACTCGGTGCGCAAACCTTGGGTATACGTATCGGAGCCCTGGGTGTAGGTCTCCTGGGTGTAGGCGCTCGCCGCGGGCACATAGGTGTCGGATCCTTGAGTGTAGGTGCCGGAGCCTTGATTATAGGTGGTACTATCCTGGGTATAAGCTTCGGACGCCTGGTAAGTCGCAGAGCGACGACCATACGCGCTTGATCCTTGACTAAATCCGCCTTCCGACCGTCCTTGAGTTGGAGTCTCTGCCCTCTCCTGCGAGAATCCACCATCTGACCTGCCCTGCGAGTAACCGCTCTCGGAGCGACCGTGCGACCCAGACCTCGAGCCGATCACGGTACGAGTTCCGCTCTCCGACACAGGCAGGTACATCGAGCTCAGGAATCCGCTCACACCAGCATCGCTTCCGCCAGCGCGGTACGTATCGCTTCCAGTACAGGTCATACACGTGTCGCTGTTGTACGACTCGCTCGCGACGGACCTCGAACGGCCGCTCACGCTTCCTGGGCGATAAGTGTCGCTCCCAGCACCAGTGTACGTCGGAGTGTTGCTTCGATAGGTCTCGCTCGCGACAGAACAAGAACGGGCGCTGCCTGCGCTGCGGATGGTCACGGACTCGCTTGCACCAGTTCCACTTCGGTACGTGTCGCTGCCACTGTTGCGGTATGCGTCGCTTCCACCGCTCCTGTACGTGTTCAACGCGTTGGACTCCGAGCGGTACGTCTCGGAACGATTGGTTTTGGAACGGTACGTGTCCGAACAGTTGGTCTCGGAGCGCGCACTTCCAGTGCTCCTATACGTCTCGCTTCCCGCATCGTCCCTCTCCTTTTGGGTGCCGCTCGCATAGCTTCCACTCGCGATGCTCGCACTTTTGGTAGGCGACAAAGGCCTGAAGGGGCTGCCGGACCGAGCCGCGGGGAACGAGAAAAGCGCATCGAACCCAAGGCCGACGCCAGTTCCACGCGAACGAGCAAAAGGAGACGAGACGGTCGATCCCAAATCCGATCCTGCAAGCCAATTCGTATAAGAAACAAGAACAGAAGAGGGAAGCCATACACGTACCTGATCCTGTATAACTTCTGCTTCCACCAACACTCTTGCTTCCCGATCCGCGTCCGAACGTTCTTGTGAATGTCGATAAACTTGTACTCATCTTGCCAGGCGACGAAGCACCCTGGCCATACGAGCTGCTTCCGAAACTACTCCTGGGCCCAGCAGGGACGGGCCTCTCGCCAGATGCCGAAGCGGCACTCAAGAAGCTCGCATTGCTTTTGGTCGGGCCATTAGGACGACTTCCAGGTCCAGTCGCGGCGCCAGACTCGAAAAACGCGATCAGGTCGCCGGCGCGACGACCGATCAACGCACTGGGATGACGGGCGAGGGCTTAGAGTGTCTCTTTCTCTTTTAGGGTGGGAGTTTCGGACTTGGGTGGTTGAAGGGGCGAGAAGAGATTTAGGGGCTGGGTCTGGCCGGGAGCAGAGGAGAGGTAAGAGCCATGGGTCAATGGCGAGAACAAGGAGCTGCCGTCGCTAGAGCCGCGAGTATGGGAGCCAGAGCGGCCGGTGTGGCGCGAAATGTCGCTACCTATATGTACGTACCACAAATGTGATTGTTAGTAACTTTACAACAGACAAAAAAAGGGATAAACGTACCAGGCCCGAGGCGGAACGAACTTTGACGACTGAGCTGGCTGGAGCTACACTCAGTTTGTTCTTCGACGGTGCTGAGCACCTTGCGCTCAAACTTGATGGGATCGAGAGTCTTCGCATGCAGGGCAGCCGAGATTTCCTCGGGTGAGAGGCTAGACGAGGCTGAAGTGCCGGAGACGCCATCGTCCTCGAGCGAGGACTGGGTGCGCGCATCCTCCTGTCCCTCGGAGCGCGCATAGCTCTGAGCCTGAGTGCCCAATCGAGCCTCCGACTGGGGATAACCGGCTTGAGACTCGGACCGGTGAGTGCTTATTCGGCTGCCGGCCTCGCTCCCTTCGTCGTAGGTGTGGGCGTCGTCGTACTCGACACTGTGCGGATCGTCGTATCCGGCGCTGCGAGTGCCGCTTCGACCATCATCGTACGCAGCACTGCGGTTGCCGCTGTAACCTTCACTGCGAGTTGCGCTGTAGCCCTCGCTGCCGTTCCACTGTATCCTCCACTTCGGCCACTATTGTTGGTGTAGGCCTCGCTCCTCCCTCCACTGTTGCTATACGCCTCGCTTCGTCCACCATGGTTGCTATAAGCCTCGCTGCGACCACCGCTGTTGCTATACGCGGCGCTCCGTCCATCGTCGTAGGTCGCACTCTGGCCATCATCGTAGGCCGCACTTTCTCCGTCGTCGTAGCCACTGCGACCATCATCATAGACACTAGCGCCCTCTTCGTAGGTGGGCGCTTCGCTCGCCGCATCATCGTACGCCCGATTGTCGTCGTAGGTACGATCATCGTCGTATGTGCGAGCGTCGTCGCCCTATGTGCGGTTGTCGTCGTCGTAGGTGGGATTGGTGCGCGCATCGTCGTACGAACGGCTGGTGCGCTGATTTTGGGCATCGTCTTCATATGAGTGGCTGGTTCGATGAGTCTGGACGTCATCATAGGTGCGGCTGGTGCGATTGGTACGAGCATCATCGTCGTACGTGGGATTGGTCCAGGCATCGTCGTAGGTACGACTCGTCCTGTTCGTTCGCGCATCGTCGTCGTAGGTAGGATTGGTCCGCGCGTCGTGGTACGTTCGGCTGGTTCGATTGGTTCGCGCGTCGTCGTCATCGTACGTCCGGTCATCGCTGAAGGTCTGATCGTCGGCGTCGTCGTACGTCTGACCGCGGCTGCCGTACGTACGCGTCGGGCTGTTGGTACGCGTATAAGTTTGAGTGCCGGGACGAGAACGGCTCGAGCTGCGGCTGTGGAAACAAGCAGTCGAGCAGGCGCGGACACGCGCAAGGATGGTGGTCGGCAAACCCCCTCGTGTCTGAATGATTGGAATGCCCTGTCAGCTAGGACAAAATCACGGTAGAAGTCACGCACGAGAGACGATCGACCTGAGACTGGCATAGATATTGTCGCTCCGCGTGTCGATTGCTGCCGCCGTGTACATGTCGAATGAACTAAGAAACATCGTCTCAGGTCTCCCGGCAACATCCTGGGACTAGTCTGCCCAGTGTTGAGAGCAGCGTGTACACTCGCACGTAATTCGCGCTAATCAACGGGCGACCGGCTACTCCAGAGATGCTGAGAGAGACACAAAGATCGATGTTCTTTGGTCCGTGCTCAATTACGACCGAACATGTGGTCGAGCCATCCGAAAAGGTCCGCCAGCTATGCCGGAACGGTAACAAGGCCTCATACGCATCTTCGAACGCCGAATAAGATCGTGTCTGGTTCAATTGACCACATATTGCGTTAGTTACGGCGCGAAACCGCTCTTCAATCCTACTCACGCGACTTTGGTATATGGAGGTAGACTGAATCCCACGATCGAACATCCGGCATCACATGACTGACCACACTCGACCAAGCAACCCACGGCCGCACACACCTCAAACGATCAATCGATATCCGACTCTCTCATCGACGCTTGTAACAATACTCGTAATTTATCTGCTATTCTATTGAGCTGCTATCTTATTGCTACTTTATCCATGTCGAGCGCTCCTGAGACCGTCGGAACACCTGATGTTTCGGACGCACCACTCGTAAGTTTATTTGCATTTTTGGTTTGATAAAAAGCGCTCGAATTCAATGTTCCTTGCAGCCCATACAGTCCGATTCTGCTGATATTCAGATGGCTAGAAGCACCCGCCGAAAAAAGTCCAAGATGCTGCGCCGTCGCTCGAATATAAAATCGAATAAATCGCTAACCAATCCTGCGATTGAGACAGATCAAGGAAGCGATACGACACAGTCGGAACGCAACTTGCTAAAATTGCCCCATGTTTCCGGCGTTCCTCTAAACACCGAGGCAGGGCCATCTATTCAACGGAAACGATCAGGTTCGTACGCACGAACGTGGATCACTAAATGATATTGAACGCATGTACCCAGCCACGATGATGACCGAGACTAATCTGGTGAGCATAAACCTTACTTGTTATGATCACATCTCGTTCATTTCTCCACAAAGACGATTCCTCGACCTACAAAGGTGCAACGTGACTCGGCTGAAGGTAGGTTTAGCCAGGATATTCCTCTCCTTGTACGAATGACATTCCTTGTCGGCTAGCCACCGGAGATGAAGGCGAGGTTACATCAAAGGTACATACACCCTGTATTTAGTGCGTAAGACTGATCCCAATCCTACTAGGCTAAGGCTACACGGCGGGGTAAACGAAGCGGCCAGCATGTGAAATCTTCGAGAGCGCAGGCTCGGGTGAAGAAAAGTGGACTATCAAGTGTGTTAGCACCAGTACCTGGCTAGCGTATACTTAGGCTATGCTAGATGCTGAGCAGGCCCGAAATATCATTAGAATGTTGGACGCCCTTGAGCAGCCAATAACCGAGACCCCCGAGGACCAACTCACCAACGAGGAAGTTGTCGATATTGCTACTGGCCACGGTGTCAACAAGGGTCGAAAGGAGATTGTTGTGGACACGGTTCGGGAAGGAAAACGGTGGCGGACACGACATAACATCGAAATTGACCAATTCAAGGACAGAATATTGTCGGATGAGCAGATTCGCAAGCTCAAGTTTCGACTTTTCACACACGGCGTCGTCTGGGGATATCGAAAGAACAACGAAGGCAAACACGAACTAGTATTCTCGGTGATCTTTCACTTCTTTGATGATATGTCCGACTCCGAACTGGATGATTTCGCGTTCCTAGGTGGATTCTTTGCGAGCTTACAAGGTGGTCCGAAACTCGATACAAATAAGTACATGGATGGTGGAACTATGTTCGGGCTAGGTTGGCGAGGGGGTACAGATGGTGATTTTCGACTCGGATGGTATGCCCGCCATCCTGACACTGATTGGGCAAAACACCATCGAGATGAGTGTCGGGTAGCGGTAAGTTTCCATATGCGTAGAAGTAGCTCCTCTAATGCAAACACAGGCTATCTACAATCGGATGTTTCTCCAGCAGTCCCGATATATCCATAGACTAGCCACTGAAACAATCAATCGACTTCGACTTCCGCGTCTAAGTGACCGGCAGCTGGGCGAAGGAGCAAGTATTATTCTATCAATAATATTTGACATCACTAATTCCGATAAAAATAGAAATCTGAGCTTCCTGCCGCGAACTTGACATGTACATGTCAGGACTTCCGCAACAAGATGCATAGAGATGAAGATGCTTCAGATTGGACGTTCGGCCTATGGTTCCCAACCCGTGCCAATGGTCAACTTGTTCGCAAAGCTGAAGAAGTGGAAAAGATGACCCAGGGGGGTGCATTTGTGTTTCCCAACCTGGGAATGGGGGTCGACTTCAGCAAATGCCCGGGAGTTGTCTCAATCCTATGGCAAGGACCACACGAACTTCATGGTACCGTCGAGTCCAAAACCAATCCGACATTTCGTCGCTGGGGAACATCAATTCAGTGCACGAATCGGCTGACAAAACGAGTAGAGCTGCATGCGGCTATGTTGGAGGGGAAGCTGGTCAAGGATGGTCGGCCAATTCGAGCACTCAAAATCAACGATTATTATGCTCGTTCATCAATGCCTCGACCAAAGCCCAAATATAGATGGTGGGTTGATGATATGTATGGTGAAGAGGTGGATGAAGGACAAGACACTGAAGATGAAGAGGAGATGGAGCATGGTGACCCTGATGACGAGATGGAAATTTTATGGTCCAACGATGAGAATCCTGACGATAGTGATTATGAACCTAGCGATGAAAGTGATGGTGATAGTAGTTATTGATGATCTTGTAATTGCATGTATCCTATCATTATAGTTTATTCGTATAATATGGTTTCTAACATAAGATTTATCTACAGAAGATCATGATAGTGTTTAGGGAAACCTGTACTATATGTCATTAAGAAGGGATATTGTACGGGAGAGGAAATATATTTGCTAAAGCCCCATTGTGGGTGGCACTTGAGGAGCTAAAGTGTTGAGGGATGTATTGTTTACGAGATGTGTGGTTTGCCTTTGTTTGGTCTGCTTAGGTCCCTTCCCTCCTGTTGTACTACGCTCGCAATTGGCCTCCCGAGTTTCAAGTTCGTCTGATGTCAGCTTCCGAAAATAACACTTGTTGTCGAGGAGACTTTGATATAGCTGGCTAAGCTTGGAGTTCGATGGACGCTCGTCAGAAAGGTTTCGTAGTGGGAGGAATGGCCATCCCTCAAGTATAACACCATATTTGTTGGTGATGTCTTGCTCAAACCTAGCATACACCATCTTCACTTTTGGATCATTCGTGATCTCAACTACAAAAAAAAAATTAGTACAGTTAAATACGCAGGAATGAGCAACATACCAAGTTTCTGAGTCAATTTATCTCGAATCTTCACAAGAAGATCTGAATTAGATAGCTTGTCTTTCGCCAATAGCTCTGATTATTGTTTAGTGCCAGCCTAGAGTCAAAAAGTTGAAACACCACACTTACCCTCTATTCCACCAACACAAAGCCCCTCTAGACGCTGAGTCCACCGTTCCACATTCTCTTGGTTCGACATGTTCCAAAAGGTTTGGGCTCCCCCAGTGATTGACACATGCGGCTTGAAATAGCTTTGCATGGATCCTCGAACTGCCACAAAAAGAAACTGAATATCGTGCTGATGTTCAAGCGATTCGAGCTACAAGCATAACAAAAAAGAGTGTGAGTTTTGTGTGACGCACTAATACTGCCGATGTACATACCAATCTATCAATTTGACCAAGCTTGGCTAACGCAGCATGATGATCGCTCTTCTCAGTAATATAGTGGCCAGTTTCGTTTGATGTCCGGTAATCGGTGAGCCCATCCAATAATTCAGCTCGTTCTTCATCAGTCAGGTTCTCGTACCGCCGACGGAGTTCAGGTGTCATGAGCTTGTGCGCTTTTACTTTGCTCCCAGCTGTTGGGCCACCAAACACAAGGTTTAGTACATGTGTCAGAACGATGAATATAAATAACTACTTGCCTTCATGATTCTCCCGCGCGATCAAATGCAAGAAAGCGTTATACACGCTGGGTTTCCGTTTCTTCTCCAAATGTCCTGCTGACCGATAAATTTGCTGACGAAGTGTCGAGACTTTGAGTGAGTTGTCGTTGGCAACCCTCTGGATAACACCATCCATAAGGTTTCGAGTGTTTGCAACTGCGGTCCCGAGTGCTTCTCGACGTTTGAGAGTTGCCTGGCGTGCAACAGACATGTTGATTGCAGCAGCTTGTGAACGGCGTTTTCGGGGTGCATGAGGTGGCTTGCGACGAAAACTGGTGGACTTTGATCGAGAGGAAATTGGAGCCATAGATGTCTAGAAGAAATTTGTATAAAGACAACGGGGGAGCAGGATGGAGACAAGATGTTGTGGGTAGGTGCACTCCTACTAGTTATATTTGTGCGCGGCATGTTACAACTTGCTTGTACCTGGAAGAAATCCAAAATATGCAATTAAGATCTACAGCAAAGAAGCAGACATACCAAAAGGTTTTCTTTTGGAGTTCGACATCTCTTGTCAAAATGAAACCTCGGCACAGTTCCGAAATGACTTTTGTTTCGATTAGAAATCCTTGCTTTCTTGGCAAGCCTTTTTGCTTGACAAGTTCGGGGCTAGTGCAAATATCTAGTAACATAGTCTGTGCAAAAATAAATGCATTGAGTATATAGGAATGAATGCATACATGCAACATTAGGACAGGGTTGATCATCTAGTAGCAAGTGACAAGCCGCACCACGCACAGGATCCGTTGGGTGTACTGCGCTTGGGACCAAACGCTTGCGCTGGTGCAACCTATTGATTGGATGAGCCACTGGCAAGGTTGGGGAACGCAAGCACCGCCTTTGGCGGCGTGAGCATGGCTGGATCCCCGAACTGTTGTGCGAGGTTGCAAGCGCGACCGCGCGACCTTGTTGACGGTGAGACGACGGCCAGGGGACAAATTCCCCCAGAACCGGATGCATATATGTGAGACTATATACACATCCAAGATACACATGACGATGCCGTATCGGGCGGCTCCGCCGCCCAACACGAACCGCAAGTGTGACTTTCCCCCTGTGGAACGTGGAATGCATTCCAGGTGACGCAGGAACCTAGAAGGTATTTTGCAGGCGCACTGGCGGGAGGGAGATGCAACTGCCTCGAGTCCACATAGTGGGATTTGGTACCCAATGGCGGCAAACGGGTGGCCAAAGGATGGTCGTGGTTGCCAGTGGACGTGGGTGTTGAGCGTGAGGATGCCTTGCAAAACGAACGCAGCCATCTTGATTGAAGAGCGGTGCCATGACATGCTGCTGACCAGGTTTGGTAATGGGTATTGACAGTAGGAGCATGAGTCTCACCGCCAGGTCTGTTAGTTACGCCCAGGCCGGAAGCAGCGTTTGATGGGCTGAGGCGGGGCACCAATACTGTGTTTTATTTAGGCGTAGAGCCTGCGCCATGTTCGATGGCGTGCGGTGCCGCTAGGCCGACCTCGATGATTGGGATTGGTGGAGCTCAACGTTGACGGTGCACCCAGTTGGTGTGATTGCGTCTTCTTATCAAACATTGGGTGCAAATGCGGCAGATGTCGACACAGGGCAGGCGTTGTTGGGCCGCTGTGAGTAGGTGTTGGCTCGAAAGCAAGGCATTTGGCTTGGCCGAGCGTTTTCAGCTCCAGGTGAGCGAGTGTAGGCTCCAGATGAGCTAGTGTAGTCCACTGAGCGCGGGTGTAGGCTTCAGATGAGCTGGTGTTGACTCTGATGGGCGAGTGTTGCATCAAACAAGCAGCTGAATTTTGAACGAGCAGGTGTGGGCCACGGAGGCAGTGACATCGGTGTGCGTAAAAAAGCGATGTGCAACTGTCGGGCACCGCTGTCACGAGGTGATCATTGAGCAGCGCAAAGAGCCACGTTGCTACACCAGCGCACGTGACCGGCGTGCCGCGTCGGCGCTTCCCTGTGCTCAGTATGTACTATGCGCCTCCGCAGGCTACGTCGCATACTGTCACTGGTCATGCAGCACCCCTTGGGATCCCAAGACGACATGCCATGTTTTCAGTCAAGGGGGACAAACACGATGGCACCTGCACCACAGACACGCAAGAGGGGTGCATGCAGCTGTGCTGGGGATACTTCATGGTTTAGCCATAGAATACCACATAGATACAAAATAACAATTACTCTAGATACCAAATCACTGCATGAACAAAACAACTGGGGCATACATGACTAGATGTTGACGGAGCCATCATTGGTGAAGGAATGGGCCTGCTTGTAAATAACACTTAACGTAGTGGGACATTAGTCAGGTGTTATTGGCTGGTGATTAAGGGAGCTTTGAGAAAACATGTGAACAGAACTATGTTGACAAAAAGACGAATGATTTCGTACTCTTAGTAGAATACGCTCATGTTAAGGACAAACATGGCTGTGGATGTAGGGACACAATGCACATGTTGCGCTAATGTGCCCTAGCCGCAAGGATGTTGTATGCAGCATGGTGCAGGGTCACGAAGGGACGTCATGGTGCGGCATGTCGATGTTGGGCACAAAACTTGCAAAGACTACATCTGGGATAGGAAAGTATGCTGATAGCCAAAGTTAGTCAAACGACACAAATCTTGCGTGCATAATTGTGCACTAACCAAGTGATAAGATAGCCAAGTGGAGGTGGCCCACTCAAGGCACCCTGCAAATCGTCGAACACCAGGAACACAAGATGCGCCACATTCACTTAAAGTGGTAGAAGTTATGTAGCATAAGTGATGATAGTCTCATAATGACGCAACGAATGCTCACCTCCATACGCCAATACCAGACACTACGACAAGAACAATAACTAGGAGATAATTGATCTATGGTAAAAGACCAAGTGGTTAGACTTCGCCTCAAATTTGGGTGCAGGCGTGATAACTCACCTCCCAACAGTTATAGCAGCATTCCTAATAAGACAGATTGTTAAGTGAACACTAGGAGAGGGCATAAGACAACTGATCTAAGCAAACTCACGTTGTAAACCGTTCAAGACGTTTGCAGCACCAAAATGTCAGTCAGACGAGCCTGTTCATACACACAGACACACAGGGACCACGATGGACAAGCTAGCTGAAAAATCAAGCGGAGAGTGAGACGTAAGCAAAAGCTGGAGGAGACAGCACAAACCAGACGGTGAAACAATGACTGCAGGAGACACGACGCGACACGTCTTTTCATGCGTGCACGCAAGATCGTGACGAGCCGAGCTAGCAACAAGAGCAACAATACGGCGTTAGACGAGATTCGACGAGGGCAGGAGCGAACACGGAGGCGGAACTCACCGGGAAGCAAGGGCGCACGCCGAGGCGAGTGCAAAGGCAAGGCAAACGTAACTAGCCGGCCGGGACAGCAAGTGCGGGGAAAGACCAGCGCGGTGAAGGACCAGCGCGGGGAAGATCAACGCGAGATAGACGGGGATGGGCAATAACGAAGGGGGCGCGCGCAAGAGGACAGGGCGGGAGTGAAGGCGGGAGCGCTTGATCCAGAGTCGGCGTGCGCCGTCGGGTTTATATAGACGTCGGGGACGTCGCGGTCAGGTCGACCGACGATGGTCGCTGGGGTCTCGAGAGGGTCGTCGTAAAGCGACGTGTCAACATCGCCGCCCGGCTGTCAAACGCGTCCCTTGCCAAGCCGGGATGGCACGGCCGCCAAGTCCAAACTTAGCACACGCGCGCCGAAGAAGGCCGTAGGGCTGCTCGCGCCCTCTGGTGCGCCGAGCCAAACATATGCCGGCTGGCGTCGTCGACGCGACGTCGACCGGGAACGTGGTCGCCCGTTCCCCAGCCAGGAGACACTGCTCTCCGAAAGTGTCGCACAAACCGCGACAGAAAAGCGATATGAACTGAGGTGGCAACCCGCGGTGTGCGCTCCTCGTCGTCGAAAGCATCGCGCTCGCTGCGGTTGAGCGGGCGGAGGGCGGCGTGGGAGGGACAGGGGTTTGGTAGGGGTTCGGTGGACTTGAACGGTCTGTCAGGGTCCCACTGCGTGGTCACGCACAGCCAGGCAAAAACGGGCGGATATCCCCAACATAGGAACCGGACCGATTTCAGGCCAACTGGCCTGGAAGAAGCGGGGGTGAGTTCCAGGCTAGTTAGCCTCGACGCGGGTGAGGGTCAGGTGGCGCTGACTGGGTGCCGGTAGCGCCGGTAGTCCGTGTTACTTCGGGTCTAGTGAGTGCTCAAAAGCATCGTTAGACAGTTCGAGCTAGTGTATACTAGCCAGATATTCGAGGATTGGCTGAGAGAGCGAACACCATTGACTTGATCTTGAAGTGGCACACTCAAACGGACTCAAATCTTTGGCCCCACAGCTACCATTCAGGTAAGCTCTCTTGTTTTCGCAGCCCTTTTGCTCATCACGTATGTATCGAGCTTAGTGTTCGACCGGAGGGTACTTGTTGTCAGACTAGTTAGCGGTAAGCCGTTCCCGGTCAATGCCAATAATATTATGCTTATCTACCGGACGTTCTTTGCGTTAGATCACTGGAGTTCCAAGAGCTTCACCATACTCTTGTTGTTTCGGTTCAATGTAACATTGCCGCCATTTGTTTAGATTAGGTGGAACCGGTTGTCATACAATTATTGTGTACTATCTATAGTCGCTTCGTCATAATATGAGAATCATGCATACACACCTGCTCAACAGCATATATGCGATAAAACAGAAGAAACACGAATATTGACAAAACGAAGGGCTGGGAGATGAAAAAATTGATTGTAATATGCTCCTATTGGTCATCATGGCGGTTCATGGTAATACATGGCAATGACCACACCATCCTGGTATATTATGCACTGTATACTTAAAGTGGAATGATGGGAGCTGAACTCATTCCTGACAAATTTCGTCGGTCCATCGCAATGGCTTCCAATCTGTATAGCATGATTTTCGACATTCTCATTTCTATGGTACATTCCCAGCCACCCCCATGCTCGGTCATGCTGCCACCGGTTTCGTGATGACTCCATGGCGCTACTAGCCGATGGGACCGTTTGGAACGGGATAGAATAGCTTTAGGCGTGATTTTAGCGTTACGGGCAGCTATCCAGTGCTTCACATTGGTGTTACATTCAAAAGCTTAGCATTCTTGGCGCAAAATATGCAACAAATCAAAAACAAGAACAAAACGGCATTGGATGGACAACTGCAAGCTACTTAGGTGTGGTGGGATCGTTCTGCGGTTTAGCAGCCGCTCGGGCGAGAGCTACATAAGGAGTCAATGATACTCTGGCTCTACTAAATCGAATATGGCTCCTTACCACCCGTTACCAAACCCAACCCCAAACCCAAACTGTAAAGGATTAGTACGCTTCATCATGGATATCGCAAGAGGCTTACAGGACTTCCAGCAAACTGCCACTGAGGTTGAAAAATCCATTTCTGCTCGTAGCCAACGCTCATGAGGAGCTGCGGGCAGGGCGTAAAAACGGGAGGGCAGGTCGGTGAAGAAACAGGTGGACGGGCCTGTGGGCAGGGCGAGCAGGGAGCAGAGGCATAACTTGGGGGTGGGCAAGGGCTCCACATAGGGACTCCGGCCTGCCAGCCTTGAGACAGGTTCAATGATCCGAACAGGCTATTCCACTGGAAGTACAGATAATCCTTAGTACCAAGTATATCCCGTTGAAATCACGTCGGCGTACGCTGTTTGTGCCGCAGCTTGCGTTACAAGGAGACTACATATAAAGGAGACAAAAACGTGCGTGAGACGCTTAAGAGTATTGAAACGCGATGATGAAGTGACGTACTCCGGTGCACATACTGAAGCTAATTAAAGTGAGAAGGATTGAATGCGACCTAATGAGAGGAGTTTGCTGGTGAGTGGCGACGATTGTAGGCCTGCATATATAGACGTTGGTCGAATGCTTCATCCAAAGATACACAAACAATCCCGTAAATGTCACAAGCATCGACTAACGTTAATTCCGTGATTTCTTAACAAACATAACAACATCCTTCGAGATAGGGGTTTAGGAGACCAGAGATCCTTTTCCTAGTCGGTAGATAAGAATATGCTTCTTGGCCCCAAGATGTAGATATAGCACTCATTAGTAAATCAATGAAAGATTTCAGATACAGCGTTTGACCGGCTAGAGCAACTGTGGGCGCCGGGTATAGCCTGCAATCATCCCACTTGACTCCTGTGTGATCTCCTCGACCGGGCGCAGCCAGAGCCGGAGATCAACCCGCGTTTGACCAGCCACTGCTGGAAGAACTCTGCAAGAGTGTGAATTACTGTATCCCGATCGCTACACGGAGCAGAAGACTTGGTGGGCTTATATAAGATTTTATGCGAATACGATGATACCGGCAAATGGTAGTGTCTGTATAGTGATTCATTTAGTTCAGCTTGGAAGCGCCCTATACAATGCAGACATTTAATTTTTTTGATCTCAAAAAGCGGCACTTTTCGGCGATTTACCGGACAATCTTGATACTGTGACGCATATAATGGATAGCTACCCGTAAGGCTAAGATCTTGCCTAAAGCCATTCTACCCTGTTCTAACGGGTCTATCGGCCAGTCGTGCCTACGTCATAGCCACATGTACATACACAAACGAGATATTAGAATTGCTCGGGTGGCACAACTTGACAGGTGTGTAACTGGCTGATCGTCCGCTTCCAGCCCGATATCGGTGGCGATCAAGTGTACGAATCGGATGTCTACCTCCCAAAGCCAAAAGAAGTGCGCCTGAGAGTATTTTCGCAAGAAATTGACGTTGGCGTATCTGCCAAACAAGACGCGCGGATGTGAAAGCATATCGTCCAAATTTGGTAGCAGCCCTGGCAGTTGGCCACACGCGGGCCCACAACCTGATTTTGAAATTTAAGGCAGTATGCTCATCAATCTGCGCGTTTTGTTTGGCACATACGCCAACGTCAATTTTTCGCGAAAATACCTCCGGGCACACTTCTGCTGCCTTTGGAAGGTAAACACCAGACTCGTACACTTGATCGCCACCGATATCGAGCTGGAAGCGGACGATCAGCCAGTTACACACCTGTCAAGTTGTGCCACCCGAGCAATTCTAATATCTCGTTTGTGTATGTACATGTGGCTATGACGTAGGCACGACTGGCCGATAGACCCGTTAGAACAGGGTAGAATGGCTTTAGGCAAAATCTTAGCTTTACAGGCAGCTTTCCAATATTGGATCTTTGTGTAAGGTAGCCTGAAAAACCAGAATCATCTATATCCTGGAAAAAGAGACATGGGTGAGGCGATGCGGCATTACGTTGGTCTGAACTCCGTCAAAGGTACGAAAAGCTTATGCCTGGCACTCCTCCAATAGGAACGCTCATTGAAACCGAATAGTAGTGCCTTGATGAGACGTTTTTCATGTACTGGCGCCCGCCAAAAGGGGCGGGGTGCTTCCAATCGACCAACCCAACATCCTGCGCCTTGCACATCGACTCATCAAGACCGAAGGCTGAGTTACATAGTCGGGTCAATTGGCCTAACCTGAGAATCGTAAATTTACATAGCCTCTAGCTCGAAATGTATGAAAATGTGGAATACGGCACGCCAATCTCAAGGATATTGCACTAGCTTAAGTGGGTAGGCCTATATGCGCAGCCTATTCAGGGCTCAGCTCTTATTCTAGTGATATGCATGAAGGGAGACCTTATAGATCTCAGAATTTGATAGAGAAAGATTTCAGGCCAAAAATATATGCCAGGTCCTGTTTACACCGGATAGTAATCAGCAGCAGAAGCTTTGACGGTGCAACGTCACGTGCTTGATCGGTATTACGTTATCACTCTCCCTCAATCTCCAACCACCACTAGCCTTGCGCTTCCGCTCAAGCGCTTCATAGTGTCTCTTAATTTCCCATGGCAAGCAGCACAAATATACCTGCTCCAGCAGTGCGTATACTCTTACAACAGCTTCATGGCTGCTCAATATCCCATTAGCATAGGACATTCGACTTTTTCAGCAGCACGCAAGTTAAAGATGCGACCGACCTAGCCAATCCGCCAAGTGTATTCAGTGTGAGTCCCAGCATTTGCATTTAAAATCCTGTCTTACGTCGACTGTAGAATGTCCAAGAAATCTCGGTCGTGGAGTCCTCGAGCTTGGGCGTGATCATTGCTGATACACACGGTTCAATCTCCATATTGGACCGAATGTTTGAACCAACTAGAACATGGATAGCTTATCCGAATGGCCGAGCTACTCATATCACTGAGCGTAAAGGTATACTTGTCACGGTTGGGGTACGTTGGTGTTGTTGTGATTCAGGGCTTGGACTTAGCGAGATATTAGGAAGACGCCTCGTCACGACCTCAACTCAAGGTCTGGGATCTCGAACATGCCGACAAGAAATCCGCCAATCCCTCACAGCCTATTATGTTACGCTCTGCTCCTATCAAAACCAGTCAGCCTTACCCTGTGATGTGCATCGCGCTCACTTCATCGCTTTCTCATCTTGCGCTGGCTCTGGGAGACGGCACAGTACTTCTATATCGACATTTCGATCAAGCTATATCTTCTGGCACTGCACTTCCAAAGCCTAGGACTGTCATGGAGGGCAGCGGTGAACCCGTGACTGGGCTGGGATTCACCGATCCAAACGAGGCAGGGGAAATGTTCTTGTTCATCGTCAGCACCACGCATGTGTATAGCCTTCCGGTCGGTCCCAAGGCCAAGTCGCAAGCGCCAACTGTGGTAGACGAGATTGGGACGGATTTAGGATGTGCCGCGATGCACTCCTCCACAGGACAGATGGTAGTTGCGAGAAAAGAGGCATTGTACATGTGTGGGCCTCAAGTCCGAGGCCGAAGTTACGCATATGAAGGTATTAATATTTCTTCCTGCCGTTTATCGCATCCTGAGCGTTTCGTAGGCGAGAAAACTGCTGCGTACGCTTACGGTCCCTATGTTATTACGGTCTCGCCACCTATTACTGCCACGGCCGATTCATCATACCCCACTGTACGGGGATTTGCCGCACGACTGTTCGGGAGTGCTGCGAACAAATCTTCTACCAATGCTTCTTCACAAAACGATAACACCACCGAGGACCCCGAAGCAGGGCCTGATATCTCTCGTGTCGCGGTGCTAGATCCTGAGCTCACGTTCGTTGCATGGCATGGTGCCTTTTCCGGCGGGGTCAAAGCCGTATTCAGTGCACCTATCTCTAATTCGACGGTTCACGCGCCTCATGTTCTTACAACACATGGCAAACTGATTCGGTTAACCGAGGTGTCAATCCAAACCATGATTCAGACTATGGAGAGACAGGGCCGGTTTGTTATGGCACTAGGGCTAGCCAAGGCGCGAGGAGTGGACGAGGCTGGGGTGGCCGAGATCCATCGGGTATATGGCGATTTCTTATACGGGAAAGGCGACGGAGATGGGGCTATGGCTCAGTACGTTCAGACTGTCGGTTTCGTTAGACCGAGTTATGTTATTCGCAAGGTATGCACGATGATCCCATTGGTTCGTAGGTTTACATTGACTCTGGCATTAGTTCTTGGACGCACAGAGGATCTTGAATCTCGTGACTTACCTCCAAGTCTTGCACTCAAGAGGTTTAGCAAACGCGGACCATACGACACTTCTTCTCAATACCTATACGAAGCTTAAGGACGTAGAAAGACTAGATCAATTCATCAAGACGGAGGTCCAACGGCCCCCATCATCCGTCGAGGTCCGCTGATCTAGTTCCTCAACAGCTGCACGCGCTAATTCTACGCTTGCTAGGGTCCTGATACAGGCCCATCGGCTCCCGTTCTTCCTTTCGACCTTGATACTGCCATTCGGGTCTGCAGGCAAGCAGGCTACTTCGAACATGCAGCATACCTTGCCAAGAAATATGCTCGACACGAGGAATATCTGCGTATTCAAGTCGAGGATGCGCAGAACTACGCAGAAGCATTGGAATATCTTCGAGGAATGGGTGGCGAAGCGGTGAGTAAGCCTAGTGAGCGTTTGGAAGGGTTGCGTTAAATTGTCTTTTGTAGACCGAAGGAAATATGGCTCGATACGGCCGTGCCCTCCTTGAACACTTACCGGACCAGACGACCAAGCTCCTGGTCGAGCTATGCAGTGGTACCTTCCAAGCGCCTAAACTGACGCTCAAAGTAGATATCGAAGGCGCTCTTAATCCTCCCACTCCCGCACGTGCCCTACTTGAACCCCCACCCTCGTCCGTCTCCACGACCCGAGGAGAAAGAGATAAGGAGAAGCTGAAAGATATCAAAAAGCGAGAGGAGCTCATGTCCCCAAACTCGATGTCTCAACCCTATTCCTCGGCAGACTCTGTTATTACATCGGTGGCTCCATCCCCGGCCCGAGCTCCCAGCCCACCTCCCCCTCCTGCTCCCCCATCCCCGCGCCCTTTCTTCGCGCACTTCGTCGCTCACCCGAAACAATTCGTTTTATTCCTCGAGAGTGTTGCGGAAAGGCGGTGGGGCCAGAAGGTTAATTCAACGGGCTTGGTGACGATTCAACCTCCAAACACTCTACACAAACTCGAGTCCGAACTTCCCGAACAAGCAGCCGTCTGGAATACTCTCCTTGAATTATACCTGACCTCTGCCAATGATAAAACCAAAGCTATCGGTGTACTCCGAAGTGGTGGGGACACAATCGCTGGCCAAACGGACCCAAAACTACCGTTTGACACGATGCACGCGTTGATCCTGTGCTCGACTTACCGCTTCACGGATGGTTTGGTTCTGCTTTGGGAACAGATGGGTATGTACGAGGATGTGCTGCGATTCTGGATGGAGCGGGCGCAGGATCCGGATATGTTCGCTCTTCCCGGATCAGGCCTGGATCCAGAGGTCGAAAGCAAGAAAGCCTCTCAGCGGGTTCTGGTACATCTCGATCAGTACGGTCCTGCCCATCCTCACTTGTATGAGGTTGTTCTCCGATTCTTAACCTCCACTCCAACACTCTTGCATCGACATTCGGGAGACGTGACCAAGATTCTGGGAATCATACACCAAAGGAATATCATGCCACCTCTCGGAGTTATTCAGATTCTTTCGAGGAATGGGGTTGCAAGCGTGGGCCTGGTGAAGGAGTGGCTTGTTTCGAGGATAGGGGAGAGTCGTGCAGAAGTTGAATCGGTTTGTGTTTCTTCCCATGAATGCCAGTTTTGCTTTTCCGGCTGACCATTACCACCCAGGATCGTCGTTTGATTGATTCCTATCGCAAAGAGACCAAAGACAAAGTTCAAGAGATCACGGAGCTATCGGATCCGGAACACCCAAGAGTATTCCATGTCACAAGGTGCTCGACTTGTGGGAACCCACTCGACTTGCCAACTATTCATTTCATGTGCAAGCACAGTTATCATCAGAAGTGTGTATTATTTCCCGCTAGGTGTACGCCCTTTGTTCTGAATGTTGATGTTATGAACAGGTGTCTCCCGGATCAAGATATTGAATGCCCTATTTGTGCACGCCAGCATAGTGTCATCCGTGAAATCCGGCGAACTAACGAACGTCTAGCAGACGCACATGGAGTCTTCACTACCAACGTCCAACAAAATGGATTTGATGCCGTGGCTGCTGGTTTTGGCAAGGGGATTTTGAATGGGCGAGTAGTTGAAGAGGGACCACCACCGCCCGTAGTTGTATGAACTCGCGGCTGGATAATGAATAACGGATAACAGTTATATTGCAATGATATTGCTTTGATATGAGCTAACATGCTTCGTTTCCGCTTGAGACTGATGTCCGAAGGATACGGATATCGTCACAATACAGCGCTCATTCCAAGGTATAGCTTCTTAGCGCAGTGGAAGCGCGCGGGGCTCATAACCCCGAGGTCGCCGGATCGAGACCGGCAGAAGCTATTTTATTTTTTTCGATCCACACACACAAGCGCAAAGTTAGTTACCAAATCTCATTTATGGTATACTGAGCAGCCCAATCACACCCCACTGCACCAGGCTGTGCGACGCAGCCCTTGGATCTGGGATCATTCAATTGACGACCGTACACTAGAGAAATACTTTCCTAGACCCATACGAAAGTCTCAAGCAATTGCATTTGTAACCAAGTGTTGGTTATAATGTAGACTGGTAAGGGGTTGCACATATGACTACTGGGATCACTCCCCAGTAGGCAAGTAATACTCCGGGTGTCCAATAACACGGAGATCCGCAGCAATTGTGCCACTGTACAGTGATGGAAAAGTCTAGAAATGCACGTTCAGTGTTAAGGCTACGCACCACCTACGTAAGTTGATATAAGGACAATGCACTAACATGTATCATCAACTACCAATAAAGAACCAAATATTCCGTCCAGCGCTGTGTTTGATCGAGGCTCTATTTCAGTATCTGTTTCGCGAGACGTCGCGGTCCATAACTCATCCTATGTGGAACGATTACATAAAAATATAAAAGCATACATGTATAAACAAAGTAAGCGCCTCCGGCGCTACAGAGAATAGACTGTAAAGAATGAATGTAACGGATCGATAGGCAAGCCTATCGAATCAGTAGGGGAAAGAGAAGGATACAGACCATATGGATACATCGATAGCGTGGGTACGCATATACGCTGCCCAGCGATAGAAGAGGGTCACCATATGCGCACTCGATAGTGCGCTAGGGTTTCCCAGGAGGATTGAATGCTATAAAAGACTCGTTAGTGTAGTCCAAATCGATGTACTTAGTTTAATGTCAATTTACGATACTTAAGCTTGTCTATACGCTGCGATTCGCACCGAGACGGTTGCTCTACTTATCGTTTATACTTGTTTACTAGGTGCGCCGCAAGGATTGCTATATTACTAACTAGATACATTTCGTGTTACATTATAGAAACCTTACACTATGGGATTGATAAACCAAGCTCAAAATAAGTATGAACTATGATAAGCTTGCCTGCTCAGTGAATCCTGGTTCGGGATCAAAGCTTGGGAATGCTTTTTCGATGTATGATTTCGGCCGGCGTTTGTCACATGTATGAATCCCCATCATTTCTCGCAAATCCTACAATACTCTTAACCTAGTGAATCGCTAGTTTATGTAAGAACATACCTCAATAACATACGGACGAACAGAATCAGATTTCAAGATGGCTCTAAAGGTAATATCCAAAGTTTGGCTAGCGCGTGTAAGTGGGGACGAAAATATGTTAGTAGGCTGTCTGCAGCGTTAATTGACACAAGCCTGGCTTTGAGAGTGAAGCGTACAATTGGAACTGGATCTGGTCTTACCAACTCGCGACTCCAGAGGTTTGTCGTTTCCTCGGCCTGAATCTTCCAGTAATCTTTCAACTCTGCCTCTGCTAATACAGAAAGTGAATTTAGTCAGAACCAGTTGCAACCATGGGAAGGATTGCTTACGCCCCCAAGTTATGTTCCCATCTGTATTGAGTAGTGACCAATATCGATCCCAGTCTTTCCGTCCATCAGTCAATCCTCCAACTTTGTCTTTCATTTTGATACAAAATGTTTCAAATCCTACCTTGGACAATAAAGATGAAATATTTCTTACGCCATCCTTCTCCATGTCGTCCAAACAAACAAACAGCGTACTTCACCCCAACTGGAGCTTCAGTCTGAAGTTGTGCGATATTTTTCTTTAACTCAGTCCAACATCCCTTGGATCCATGCGTATTTAAACCAAACGAAGGAGGGTTATTGCGGTTTTCAAAAGTCGAAGCCGATCAAAAAATAACTGCTGAAAAATCGAAAACGGTATTTCGACGATACTTTGAGAGCGAGAGCGGCTTTCAGAAATGTAAGTACATAGCTGTGATCGCCTAGCTCGTGCGAGCGGCTTCATGTAAATATCTCGACGATTTTATCATATGCAACTTTATGCGTACCGGAAGGGGTGTTTTGAATTATGCGCAACAAACAGGGCACGCATCGGGACCTGTGTGCGGAAGTAGGTAGATATGTATCTCATGTATCACCCTACAGAGTATTTTTTCGAGAACTCTCGTAATGGTCCATCAATGACCTGTATACTACGCGAACCTCCGGGCGATGCTGCATGATTGGTACACCATTCACTCAAGAGACAAGCTATCACAAAGATACTCCGCAGATCGATACATGAGATACATATCTACCTACTCCCGCACACAGGTCCAGATGCGTGCCCTGGTTGTTGCGCATAATTCAAGACACCCCTTCCGGTACGTATAAAGTTGCATATGATAAAATCGTCGAGATATTTACATGAAGCTGCTCGCACGAGCTAGGCGATCACAGCTATGTACTTACATTTCTGAAAGCCGCTCTCGCTCTCAAAGTATCGTCGAAATACCGTTTTCGACTTTTCAGCGGTTATTTTTTGATCTTTTGATAACCACAATAACACCAATGCGGGTTGGGTCTGCGTCTGGATAAGATTGGACGAAGTAACCTGAAAGAGCCTTAATCCAGATGTTATTCGAAATCCCAGCCGGATAGCGGCGTGTTAGAAATGACATCTGACCGGGTAGTTAAAGCCATGCATTATTTTTGACATTGCTATTGGGGATCAAACTGGCACTGATGGAAGTAAGGTGCAAGCAGACGTACTGTTCTATCAGCAACCATCTGGTGGTCAATTTGCAATAGGGCAGTCCATCACCCACATGCTCAGTAAGGTCATTCAGCTTAACGAATGAAGGCAGGAATTACCTACCGAAAGTTACCTGGGAGGTAACGTGCTGATTAGGGGCCTTAGGTTATAGGGTCGACTATCTGACCTCTTTGTGGGTGAATTGGGCAACTGGCTTGTGGTACCTTGTGTTTAAGGTGTCAGGCTTATAATGCAGCATGTATGCTGGCAGTTTATCTCATCCTGCAATATATAACAGCATGCTGTACAGCATTGTACATGTAAAGTATTGAAGCAATCAAGGTGAAAGTTTTATTGAGCCAATTGTGAAATTCGCGCCCGCGTGCGTAGACATCTTTGACACACACGTATATATTATACACCAGGGATCGCAATACTATGAGTGCTTCAATACACCCTCCAATGCCAAGAGATGTAGCCGAGTCTTGTTAGCTCAGATTCTTCCAGCGCAAATCATCAATGGCAAGCGATCGATTGATTTCTCACGGGCGGAATATTCATGAAACCAGCAGAATGTGAGAAAGAAAATTTATTGGTGGAATAGATTGCTCTTGGTCCCCGAAATATGCGGGGCATTGCTTATGGACTGCTTGAGTTATTGTGGGGTTGGTATCAGGGTGATATCGGACCGCTTCACAGATACCCCTGTCGCCTGTTGAGGCAAGGCATGAAGCCGCGTTAAATGCATACATTTCTGGTTGGACTAAGAAGTACTTTGTGTAACGGTGTTCATGGCGTGTGGGGAGCCTGGTTACTATCGCTGTGTATACTACCATACAAATCTCCAGTGAAGATCAGACAAATCTACTAAAGAGACAGAATTTTGCCACCCTTCCACTTTCTTTGATACTCTCCGGTACGTTTTTTGCGCGCCCTAGTTCAACTGGTTGCGTTAACGGAAGTATTTGATATGAGAACACAACTCGATCTATCTTATTAGCCTGTCCTTCATATAGTGTAGGTCTCAGTCTAACCGCTTTCTCCACCTATCAGTTCGGCATGCATGATCCCGCTTTTCCAATGTTTTGTGCGATCAGTTTAATACTCTGTCTCTTACCTATACCGTGGCATTAGCAAGCTTGCAATACAGGCACTCTGATATATGTTGGATGGATGGCAACTGGCTGCCTCCTATTCCTAATCAACTCACTAGTTTGGGCGGAAAATGTGGAGGATCATGCGCCAATCTGGTGTGACATATGTCAGTAAAAACTCAGTTCCGTGCATATATGAGTCATAAGTTTGGGTTTTAGGATCCCGATTTGTGATTTCTCTTAGCATTGGCCTTCCAGCATCCTTGTTATGTGTCCAGCGCCGTTTGTATCGTGTTGCAGCAATGAAGGAGGTTTCTATTGTTTCTGACACGGTTAGTTTCGTCCTCCTCCTGGCAAAAAGCGTATTGGTTCTCTTCAGAGGAGAAAACAATTGACCATCGACCTTTTGATCGGAGTTGGTTTGCCGCTACTAGTAGTGGCCTTGTGTGGGTGGCCCAACTTGGTTAAGAGAAAACTGCATTGCTCATCCAAATGCCCAGACTGCGTGATGCAAGCAGAGCGATATACACTCATAGAAAATCTAGGATGTTGGCCAGGTATATGTTTTTAGCATACGAATTACAAGAATATCTAACCAATCCTTATCTAGTGCAAAGCTCGACAGTGATGAATGTCCCAATGATTTTTGTATGGCCAGTTTTGATCAGCCTCACATCTTTCATTTATGCTGGTACGTTTTGCAGCATTGTAATGTTGCCCACCCACGTGGTATTGCTATAGGATTCACGATCTGCGCCTTTTTCAAGACCAGATGACAATTCTCTAGAGTGCTTTTGGAGTCTGGTGCAGACTTGAACATATCTCGCTTTTTTTGGCTCATGGCTCTCGCAGGCACTGATATGTTGTTTTCCTTACCGTTTTCTATATAATTTCTTGTTGAAGGGGCTATCGCTTACCCTCTGGCACCTTGGGTCTCTGGGAAAGCCGTTCACCATGATATCAACAAAGTACAGTAGCTACATCAGCAAAAACTGACTGAGATTTAGGTCAGTTTAGAGTGAACTTTTATTTCATTGGGTTGCTGCAACCAATTTGAACCCACCTTGTGACTGTGAAGAAGTCTTGACCAGTCTGAATTAAGTGCCTGAATTTTGGGCAATTTTGACTGGGTGGTGGTATTGATAGCAGTCAAAACTGGTTTTGACCCAAATAGGAAAGTTTGAGGCAGTTTAAACTGCTCCAGATCAAAGTTGCCTTTTTTGGTCATTCCCAAAAAAGGAAAGAGGTAGAGGGGAAAATTACAAAAATATCATAATTTTTTCCATTTATGGAAATTACCAAAAAGGCAACTTTGATCTGGAGCAGTTTAAACTGGCTCCAACTTTCCTATTTGGGCCAAAACCAGTTTTGACTGCTATCAATACCACCACCCACTCAAAATTGCCCAAAATTCAGGCACTTAATTCAGACTGGTCAAGACTGCTTCACAGTCACAAGGTGGGTTCAAATTGGTTGCAGCAACCCAATGAAATAAAAGTTCACTCTAAACTGACCTAAATCTCAGTCAGTTTTTGCTGATGTACACTGTCATACAAAACGATTTTAGCAATACCTGGGTTAAGGATGACATTGGATTTCAACTGCTGGGCCATTCTTGCCTGCGCTTTTCTGTTCTTCATGTTTTTTTGGTCTATCGAGCGAGGCGGTCCAACGATACCGACTCATCTTCTGGCGCTTGGTCGCTCCTTTCGGCCTGAAACCAAGTGAGCCGAAGGAACCGTCTTCGACGACAAGCTGGTATGTTCTATCTATGTATATCTGAGTATCATCTTATCATTGATTGTTTACAGGGTAAGAAGATTCATACCCAGAGGGAGCGCCGCTCGGCAAACTGAGACAGGCTTTCAAACAATTGCTGATAAACTGTCCTTATATATCAGTTCAGTTGATGTGTCTAACAGCAAGCCAGAGACAGACACTAAGGCGGACAAGATATCGCCAGAGACAAGCAAAAGAGACCTTGAGTCTCAGACATGACCGGTCTCATCTGAAGATAAACCGAAAGTTCTTATGTAAAAGCACTGCATAGAAACAGCAAAATATACTTATTCAAGCTTTTGAAAGAGTCAGTGCAAACATCATGTGCGCCATGTCTTTTAATCCCTATGTGTATGCGCAACTTGAATGCATCGTCAAACCTCATAAATGCCTGAGATGTATGAGGAAACGCGAATCTACACCAGAGCATGTCTACCCTTAGTGAGATCAACTGTGCTCGCGGCGAGGGTAGTCAATGCGCGCAAAGGCCAAACGAAATGTATGATCACACAATAAGCAGAAAAGTCGAGGCCCAACTTCATATTTCGAAAGCAAAGAAAACAACCAATCCATGACAGATACGACTCTCAACCAAAGTGGCTTTGCGCATTATGCCACACGCTACTCAACAAAAACGCTTCGCTCAATAATAACTCTATTTCATGGTCGGTCCATGATTGAGTTGGGAGGGCTTGAAGGAACATGATGATTCCCTGCGAGGTGCCTTTTCAGTCGGGTTGTGGGTGATTGGTATGTAGAGAGCATACCTGGAAATCCATCGCCTTGAGCTTCTCGGACCATTTGACTAAAAACGCCGAGCATACATAGAGGTGGAATTGGGAAAACGAGTCTGTGCCCTCCGCCTAATCGAAATTCGGTATCAATGTCCATCATAGGTGCCCGGGGATAACGGAGCAGCGTACCAGGTATGTATCCCACATTCTTATCGTGTTCTTCACACTAATCTCGCGCATCAAAAGGCAGTTCATCCATCTGAACGCGAACTGCATAAACTCGACGCCTTGAGATTCGAAATGAGCCGCAAGTGGAGCTACACGAGGGTGCATGGGTGAATGACCAAAACTGAGAAATGTAAACAGGAACTTGCTCACCGTCGATCCGTTTTACCAGTTCGGCCATCCTTTTGACACTCCGATGGATCCCAGGTTGTTGAGCAATATAATTGTCTTGAATGCCATCCAAAAGTCTTGACAGACACCAGAATGTGTCCGCTTCGACTGCGTTGAGAATGTGCGGAGGGAGGTGTGCGGGATCGTAGTTCTCTGGATCAGCATCTGCACGAGTCATTTTTCTGCAGGTCAGTCCTCGAAAAATCGTGTTTCGAGGAGAGACGGAACGAACCGATAAAGGCAGACAAGAATATTTGATAAAAGGGTGTGGCTAGATCGTTGATGCCCTGTACGTATCCACTCGCAGGGTGTCGAA